>JAITYX010000107.1:587500-1187500 GCA_021018815.1 Talinum fruticosum
CCTCCTCATGGCAGCCATGGCTGCCCGAGTGGAGAGAGAGAGAGAGAGAGAGGGCCGCAGGTAGGGAGCCAAAGGGGGAGCGAAAGGGGTTTGAGAGAGAGAGGGAGGTTTTCCGGAGAGAGATTGTTGGGCTGGAGGTTTTGTATCCTTGAGGCCATTTTCATTCCTTTTAGTCTCACAAATTTTTTTAATGGTCTCTGATTTATTTAAATTCAGCATGTAACACATTTATAATTATTATGCAATTTTGTTTTGCTTATGTTATAATAAAGATTATATATATATGTTCTATGTTACATGTGTTGTTTAATTAAATATGAAATTCTTGTTGTGTACTTAAAAGTTTTATGTGATGGTAGTCATTATATAAATTTATTTTATACAATATTCATTATATAAATTTTTTTATATAATGTTTAATAATATATATTAGTTCTATATTATATTTATAAATTTATTTTGCAGAAAATAACTTTTAATGTTTATGTGATATTATAAATAGCAAATTTATAGCATCTTTGTACCATTTATGTAATATTATGCTAAGTGGGGGTGGATATTGTATAAATTCGTTTTATAATATCCACTTAGATTATAAATTATATGAATGAGTTTTATATAATGTTAGATTATATAAATATATTTTATATATAGTTATAGTAAATTAGTTTTACCAAATCTATGGTTGTATGATATGTTCATATAGGTTTATATAAATACGTTTTTTATAATGTCAAGAAAATATTTTTGATTAAGTAATTTAGTATTATTTATTCTTTGATGTAGACATGTTTACGTCAATTTATCAATCAAAAATATATCTAGATATAAATTAATTTTATATGATATGAATGTGTTTCACATCTTATTAGTTGATCAAATTATTTTCTATGAATTCGTTTCAATCTAATCAATTGACTAAAATTATATAAATTTGTTTTATATGATGTAGTGTAAATTTATTCTTATGTTACAGTTAAAATTATATAGATTAGTATTATATAATGTTATATAGTTTTCCGTTTTATATAAAGTCAATTGATTTAATTTATAACCCTATGTGATTTTGTTTCACATAATGTGAATTACCTAAAAGATTATGTAAATGCATTTTGTGTAATATAAGAAAAATTCAATTTTATCTAATAAGTGACAATTTAAAAAATTTATTGTTTTACAATAATATGTAAATTTGTTTTACATAAAGTCAATTGATGGTGTAAATTAGTTTTACGGAAGGGCTTATGATTATATTAATTCGTTTAGTATAAAATAATGTAAATTTATTTTGCATGAGATATATTTTAATATCTTTGTGATATTATTATGTCCTTTGTTAAATGTGTTTAACATGTATAATGTAATTAATCTATAAAATTTCTAATTCATGTTGCATGTGATGATTATGAGCTTAGCGAAATTTTCGAACGTGTGAAATGGATGAAGAAATTTAAAATAAATTAGTTACATAAGTGTGCCTAATGTCCTTCTTTCATATTTGTAGACATGGTAACAAATAGTATTATTAGTGTTATGTCCACTAGTGAGATGTTGGATGGTACTAACTACGGCATCTTATACAGAGAGATTCAATCTATTCTAAATGAGCATAAGGTTTTAGAAACCTTAACGACTACTGTGTCAAAACATGTAAATATTGCTAGCAAGTAGTATCAATAGGATCTAAAGGCATATGATGCTTAGAACAAAAAGGATTGTAAGGCGTAACATATTATATTGCATTGCATGCATAATGATCTCGATTGCAGAGTTTAAAGATTGTCTCACTCGCTAAGGACATATGGGATAAACTCAAAATGAGATTTGATATGACATCTGCGTTAAGATTACGTATCTTGCGTATGAAGTGGATGCAGTACCAAATGGATTCCGATAGCGAGTATAGCTAGGCATATGTGAATCATGGTTATATTAATTCGAGATCTTAAAGCTTCTAGACGAGAAATCTCCGAGGAAGAATAAGTCCTAAATGTAATTCGTGCTCTCCCTAGTGATAATGTGCATTGAGAGAAGGTTAAGCTCATTATGTCTCATAGTGAACATTTGAAAACCTTCGTATAGATTCGGAGGTGGTTCGAGATAGAAGAAGAACGTCTAAAAACAAGTTCTTCCATCAATTTGGAAATAAGTCAAATCTAGAACTAGTAAGATGATAGTTCAAAGATTATATGAAGAAAATATGTTGTTTCTTCATATTTCTCTCTAAGTTTTCTTTTGGAAAGACTATTAACACGGCAATGTGTTTTAGTCGTGGCTCATTGGAAACTTGCTTGAATAATTTTCTTAACTTGGATGTTATTTATGTATTTCAACGTTTGATTTTTGTAACAACCCGACCTTAAATCACATTATTTATCTTATTAATTACGAGATTAATATAATTGAGCGCGTGCACTTCAATTCGGTATTTTATATTTAAATTATTTTTTTTTATATATGTTATACAGCTAAGGCGACGAAGTGGCCCTAATAAAATTTTCATAACAACGATTGTAACTTACGTGTAGGTTTAAAAGAGCAAATTTAAAAATTTGCTCGAAATGGTATACAATTATAAGCTCGTTGATATCATGTTCGGGCAAATCGTCATAATTATAAGTTGTAAACAATAAAATTAAAAAGTAACAATAAAAGAAAACAAAACAAAAATAAAATAAAATGAAATAAAATAAATAAAATAACCCAGATTTTTTGAAAGAAAAATCCGGAATGGATTTATCCGGAATTTCACAAAAAAAGAGACAAATGAATAAAAATGAAGCAGACATAGCAAATTTCATTTTTCCTCACCTCTGCCTCGCTTGCTCTCGTGCTCCGCCCTTCCCTCGCCTACTCCTCCTCCCCTCGCTGCTGCTACCTTCTCCAACCATCCGCACGACCACGCCGGCCATCCGTCCCTCCTCTCTGTCTCGCTCTCTCCCTCACTCGCGCTCTCGCTCTCCTCTCTCCTCCGCGGGCGCTGTTTGTCCCCTGTCGTGGCCCACTCTCCGGCTAGCCACCAGCCACCAGCCGCAGCTCGCCGCCGGGAGTCGACACTGGTGCTTCCCAAGTAGCCGCCGGAGCTCCGCTGTTCACCACCATCGCTCGTTCTCCTCGGCTTCCACTCTTGCGTTTGAAGGTAAAACCTTAAACCCTAATTTGTCTTCCTTAATTATCCATCTATTGATTGTAGTTGTAAATTGAATTATATGATTTAGAAAGATGTTTAAGATGTGAATTTAAAGATTGAATTGGGAAAATTTTAAATTGGTGGGAATGGTTGAGGTTTGATATGTTCGTGGATTGATTGTGTATGAATGTAAATGAATGAGATTCCTTTTGGGGAAATTATGAATTAGTGAATGAGGATGTGTTATTATAGAATTGAGTAATTTGATGGATTTGTTATATTTTGGAAATGGTGGTATTGAGAAATGAAAGGGAATGCGTATGTGGAAAGTGAAAATTAGATATCGAGTAATGTGTAGAGGCATGGAAAATAATTGAGTATTAAGCATACCTAATTGTGGTTGTGAATGTGAATTTTGTTGAGAGAATAATGCTTATGACCTTAAAATGGTGTATGTATGAGTTTTGAGCAATTCGATAGATTATGGAACCTTCCTAGGGAAGGCATTTGATGGGTTAATTAATTACTTAACTATGGGTTTTGAATGCAATGAAGGGAGAAGTAAGGAATAAATCAGGAATAAATGATTGTTTATGTATATACATATATATACCATTTTCAATCCAAGTCAACTAACAAATTGAACTACATCCAAATCATTGATTACCCAATTAATCGAACCAACTTTTTTATTTAGTATGCATTGTGTTCAATATTTGAAACGGAATTAATGCAGTAAAATTATGTAAGAAAACATAGTTTAATTGATTACGTAATAAATATAGAAAACGAAATAAGTTGTCAACGCTTATACAAATTCAATTATTGAAACTCAAGAGAAACATTATTAACAACAAAAATCTATTTGAAACAGAATTGAGGCAACTTCCATTGCCGATTAGCTGGTAACTTGAATTTTTATAAAAGGGGAGAAACAAATATTCTCAATTCGAGTACGTGCATTGCTTGTGCCCTTCGAAAATTCACATATTTCAGCAAATCACAACATTTCTTATATAAATAACTAATAATGAATCATTTGCAAATCAAGTTTTGCCACCTAATTAAGTGATCCTCACTCAATTATCAATTATCGGGGCTTATGCCCTTCAATTCCACCCGTGCGGCTTCAACTCGGGTTCTCGGTCAGCCCGGGAGGTGTGCACCTATTCAAAGATCGTATCAATTATCAAGGTGTTCCACTTTCGGATAATAACCGGCAAGCAAAGTTTTAAGCATATTCTGTCCCCTTGATTTCAAACTAAAATGAATTGAAATGCGCGCGCTCAATTAAAATGTTTTCAAAGCAATTTGATTGTGCAGGAATGTTCGTACTCGAGTTTCGACTCACCTTTCGAAATATTTTTCTGTTTTTGTTTTAGGAAAAGCATTGCTGAAAAGTCAATTACCTACCAAGACCGACAAAGGCAAAATATAGTTGGACATGATGCATTTGTGGTTCCGATAGTGTATAGATGCTCATAGTGATTTCATCTCAATTGAAGATTATTAGTGAAGGTTTGCTCGAGGAGAGGCTAAGTCACCCTAAAGGGGGTGAATAGGGTGATGAAAGATTTTTCGAAAAATCAAACTCTTTTGATCAAAGAATAGACAGAAGCGCATTCCGAGTCCACAATAAGGTCAGAAAAATATGAACTCGGAATGAAGATGCGAGATAGAACGAAGCTTTAAGACAGTCCGAGTATAGAATGAACTCGTAAAGTAAATACACGAAATTACGTGGAAACCCTCCTCGGGCAGAAAACCACGGACGAGTGCCAATCCAAGCACGAAGTCAAATCGACTATTTTGAGTCCACAAAATACCGTAGACTGACTGTACCCGAGTTGCTCCCTTAAACAACTTTTTACAAGTTTTTCCTAGACTCGAAATTCCCTTATCCGATCTAGTACTTCCTAGCCGAGATAACCCTTACGAGTTAGGGACAAGCGAGCTGAGTTAACCCTTACGACTCGGTCAAGGGACCTTACTTAGAGAGTAAGAAAGAATGTGTTTGTAACTAAGTACAAGACCTTACAACTCGGAATATAATGAATTACGAGTGGGAGTTGTAAGTAGAAGATTGGGAATGAATACAATGACTTTGCTCAAGTATGTGTATTAACAATAGGTTCGGCAATCTTCAAGTCTTGAGAGTTGGCTTCTATTTATAGATGACCAAGCAGCATAGCCATTGAGTCCATCTTCCGACCGAGAGTTCTTTGTGACCGTTGTTAAGGACTTTTGAGTCACTCGAAAGTATCCGTTGAGATATAAACGTTGTGCAACGGTTCTTAACTCCTTTGGAAGTCCCAAAACCACTGGCGGTGTCTTGAAAGATAAGGTGGAAATCACCGTTAAACTTGGCGTTTCAGTTTTCCGGATTCGGAAATAGACAGCCTCGACACAATCTTCCGGGGCTAGGTCGGAGAATAGGAAAAGCCATGTCTCGCTGGTGATTTGACATTTTGAAGCCGGTTACTTAACCTACAAAAGTAAATCAAATTGGTTCTCAAAGTATAAAATACTTTTGTCCACGATTAGACACGAGATAATAATATAATTAAGATAATTAAGTGACTAATTATCCGAGTCGGAAAAGGAATGGAACTTTCCGAGTTTAATATCCATGAAACTCGAAATTCCATCCGAGTTATTCTAGGTGAGAATCAAGTTACATAAAGAATATCGAGTGAAATAAACTTGATCTAGACTAAGCAAGGTTCGGACTAGAAGCGCCGACTATAACAGAATAAGACCCGTAACATGAAGTCGGACTCGAGTGCGATTATGCGATTGCTAGTCATCCGAACATGCAATAATTCTAAGTGTAAGTACAGATTTGCTTTCCGAGTCTCACAGAGACAAGCAAGAATTCATGAAATAAATGCTATATCACTTAGAGAAAATACCATATCACTCGTAAAAGTTTCTAAGGACAGAGAATGACTTGGAATCAAAACTCTATAAGTGAGAAAGCCTTATACCCGATTCCTTTGGTAGAACTTAGAAGTGTGCGAGTAAAGTCCGAGTCTTCAATTAGAGGTTATGTAAGTTCTCACGTTGAAGAAGTATACGAGATTGTAATGAAATATATGCAAGCAAGCCTTTAAGTTATATCTTGGGTCCCGTTTAAACACTATGTGTGCCTTAACCACTTAGGTTGCAAGTAGTTATCATCATAAGGACCCAACCCACATGTAACACTTAGATATGCAAATCGTATTTCATTGTTATTTCATTTACTTAGCCTAGTCCTACCCTTAGGACGGCGGTAACGCCTTCGATCGTCAACCTCCTCCGCTACGAGCATATCTAATATTCTCTAATTAAGAATTATTAAGTAATGGTGATTGGGGGCGTTACGGCTTTGGTATCAAAGCAAGGTTAGAAATCACTCGTGAGCAATAAGGTTCTAAGGTGTTATGATTTAAAAATTTAGGAAAGTTACGTGGCTATTATTTCCTCAAGTTGTCATTTTGGGATTTGTGTATATAGTGTAGTTAATGTTGGGTTGATATATATGCTTTTGGGTATGCTAATATAAACGATGTACGTAATGACTTAAGTTGCTCGACATGGCTTCCATATGCTTTTAAGTGTTGTAGTTTGTAATTAAGTTCATATAATTTGTTTCATATGTACTATGAACCATTTAGGTTGTTATAAGCCTTAATGTATATTGGTTGGAATCCGGCGAGTGGCCGTTGAGTTGGGTGCTCCGAGCGTGTGGCTCGTTGAGTGATATCGTGGTTTTTATACGGGGTTTTAAGGCTTCAAGCCTAGGGGATGGACCATATTACAAACAGATCTCTGCCGAAAGTTTTAGAAAATACCAAACTCTTTTAGGAAATTCCCTATATTACCTTTAAGTTGGAATTAGAAAGCAAAACCGACACCAAAATGAGCCTTGGGATTTCCTCTAATTGAGGATTTCTCAACCGATGAAAATTTTCAAAGCTGAATGATAATTTAACATACAATTTGGTATTGCTTATTATATAAACACAATGAAAGTATGAGTTAACTAAGTATGTTTTATAGTAGAAGTTGTTAGCAATTTGTTTTGTAGGAGAGGGAAAATAAATTAATTAGGAAAAATTTATATTTGTATGATGCAATGTGTCTCCGATAGAAAGTAATAACGTGCATGTAACTATTGAGGACTTGCCAAATAGGCATTATAAACTCCTCCTAACTTGCAACAAATCCTTACTGAAACCCAAATTATACCCTTAAAGATTTTCACTGAGCATACCATAGACCCAAACTATTGGAGGAATTTGGTGATAGAATTAATGAAAAGGATTCCTCCTGTAAGTACTCGAATCCACTTCTAAGCCTAACAAGTAAGTTGACAGAGTGACTCGTCATAATCCTAAGACTTATGATGGAAAAATTGATGTAGCAAAAATAGAGGAATGGATTAGGGAATCGAAAAACAAAAAATTTGCACTTGAGGAAAAAAAGGTATAGGGACATATTATCTAACTAGTGTAGTAGACATATGGTGAAGCACAAGGAAAAATGAGGTTTTGCGTTCACGTGGGGTAAATCTCTGGAAGAGTTTAGAGCTAAATTTTACCCCATCGTAATTCATGGACAAAAAGAATAGGGGTTCATAGAGTTAAAAATGGACTACAATACGACGAGTAGTGGAGTATGCCAATAAATTTATGGAGTTATCTAGATATGACTCGGACCTTGTCGTTACTGATAGAGTGAAAATGTTAAGACTTGAGGAAGGCTTGGCCTATTATATTCGACATTAACTTGATAGTTAATTTATCAAAGATTGTAAAGGATTATATGAGAGAGTAGTAGACGTAGAGGTTGAACGAGTAAAGAGCGAACTAAGGGCCTTAAATTCCGGAGACTCAAAGGGAACTGAACAACACAAGTGAGAGTATAGTTCAAAAGAAGCATGTTACTAGTTTCAACAAGGGTCACTCATTGATTATTTCTGAACCTTGGGGGAGGGGAAATGTTGCCAAACAAATCACGCCCACATTAGATTGTTGAAGGGGTACCAATAAATGTATGTGGTGTGGTAGCCTTGAACATTTAGTAAACACTTTCCTAAGAGGACGCAGAGTTGTAGAGATAGGAGTTGCCAAGCCCCTACTGATACCATGTGAAAGACCCGCACCATTTTCCAAACCTGTGATTGTAGGACAATTATAAGTGATGTACAAGAAAGAAGCCGCAACTTTAGGAATAACGATTGTCATTGGTACTAAACTCACAGTCTTTCGATGTTGCATTTGATTCATGCGCCACCCATTCATTTATAATTACTCTTAGTTGCCTCTCACTTAAATTCAGATGATCATAAGGTCGAATAGAGTACCAAATCGAGTTGCCAAATGAAAAAGTGGTAAAAGGTTCAATTCTTTATTGGCATGTGCCAAGGTCATATGTAGGGAATTGCTTTTCGCAGATTTGATCCAATTTAATATGTGGGAATTGAGGTAATGTTAGGAATGGATTGGTTGGCTACATATGAAGCGAACAAAGCTTGTAAAGGTTGTAAGATTATTTTAAAGGGCCGGAAAAGATAAAAAAGTGTGTCGGGAGGAAAAGATACAAGGGAGTATTTCATAACTTCAGTCATGAAGGTAGTTAATTATTAAGAAATGACTACATAAGGTAGTGATGTTATGCTATTAAGGATAGAAAAGAAGAGACAGATACAAATGTTACACCTGTAGTATGTGATTTTTCAGATGTATTTCTTAAAAATTTACATGGTCTACCTCCTCAAAGGGAGATTGAGTTTGAGGTTGAATAAATTCCTGAAGCATAATTCATTTTGAAAGCGCCATATAGGATGACCCCAATGGAACTCAAAGTGTTGAAAGTCAGCATGATGAATTATTATAAAAAAGGAGTTATTAGGCCAAGTGTGTCAACTTGGAGAACTTCGGTCTTGTTTGTGAAGGAGAAGGATGATACTTGGAGACTCCATATAGATTATATGAGGCTAAACAAGATAACCCCCTCCCAGAATAAGCATCCTTTACCTTGAATCAATGATTTGTTTGATCAACTTCAAGGGGTTGATGTGTTTTATCAACTTGGAATTAAACAGAAAGATACTCCCTAAAACTGCGTTTAGAACCAGATCTGGGCATCATGAATTGGTGATTCTATGTGGACTTACCAATACACCTGCTGCATCCATGAATTTCACAAATGGAACTTTTAGGCGTTATCCGGATAATTTGAGGTAGTATTATTCACGATATTCTTATATACTCTAATGATAAGAGAAAATTAGTCGAGCATGTGAGAATAGCGCTACAAACTTTGAGAAAACATCAAATGTGCGCCAAATCGCAAAAATGTGAGTTCGGCTTGAGGAAGTGACATTTATAGGGCATAATGTTTCTAAGGAAGGGATTAAGGTCAACTCTCATAAGATAAAGTTAGTAACCGAATACCCCATACCAACCCATGGTACAAAAGTGAAGAGTTTCCTTGAGTTAACAGGGTACTACAAAGGGGTTTCTACACGATCTTACAAGAACAACGTCACCTCTAATAATTTTGCTAAAGAAAACAACCTAATTTAAATGGTCGGATAAATGTGAAGAGACACTCTAAAGGTTGAAGAAAAGGTTATCAACAACCCAAATTCTTACCTTACTTATGAAAGATAAAAAGTATACCATCTATAGTGAGCCGTTTAAAAACAAGTTAGGATGCGTATTAGTACAGGACGACAAGGTCATAGCTTATGCATCTCAAGCAACTCAAATCATGTGAAGAGACTTATCCTACTCATGAATTGGAGTAGGCTCCTGTTGTTTTGCTTTAAATATTTGGAGACATTACTTGTATGGGGTAACATGTGAGATTTATATTGACCATCGAGTTGAAGTACATTTTTACCCAAAAGAAGATTAATATAAGGCAACGCTGCTAGTGGAATTACTTTAGGATTATGACTTACAAATATTATCACTTAGTAAAAGTAAATATAGTGGCAAATGAGTGGAGTACGGAGACAAAACACAGTTTGAATGTAATAATGACAACTTAGCTCGTGGTTATATGAGATCTCCACAATATAAGTATTGAGTCGGTCTCGCATGGACAAATAAATGGGTTCCTAGCTGCGATAGAGGTATAATATATAATAATGAAGGGTATTCAGTTAGGCCAAAACGATGATGTTAGGATGGAAAGGATTAAGAAAAATATTAAAAGGAAAAATCTCCTGGTTTCAAGGAATACACGAGGATGGAACCTTAAGGTTTCGGAATCAATTTGTGTATCGAAGAAAGAGGAATGGAAAAGGAAAATTCTTAAGGAAGCACACAATACACGATATTTGGTACATCTAGGAGGAACAAGCTCGTATAAAGACTTGAAACAACGTTTTTGGTGGAATAATATGGAGAGGATATTACGGAATATGTAGATAAGTGTTCTATTTGTCAAATGGTTAAGACCGAACGTTGGAGAGTATAATATAAAAAGAGATATCAATGTTCTGTTGGTGAATTGAGACCTTTGGAGATTCCTACATGGAGATGAGATTCAATTTCAATGAACGTTGCCATAAGATTACCTATTATCGCTTCAACGAAAAATGTTAGAGCGATTGTTGATCAACTTATGAAATCTACGGATTTTGTACCAACACATGATACATAGAATGTAGAGATACCGATACAATTATACATCAAAGAAGTCGTTAGGTTACATGGGAATACCTAAGAACATTATATCCGATAGCGATAACGAGTTTCAAATGCGTTTCGGTAAGCTCTATAGCGACTTTTTGCGACTAAACTCAGTGTTAATAGCTCATACCATCCAGGAACAAGTGGGGCATACCGACAGAGTTAATTAACCGTGAGAAGATATACCGAGAGCATGTATATTCGACTTTTAAGGAAAATGGGGAACCGATTTATCTTTGGTGGACTTCTCCTATAATACAATTATCAAGTCATCGTTAAAATCACTCCATTTGAAGCATTGTATTGAAGGAAATGCATAATCTTATTGTGTTGGAGTGAGTTGAATGACGCATTGAATATAGGCCTGAGTTGACCTAAGGAATAACTAAGAAGGTTAGCAAGATTTAAGACCACATCAAGGAAACTTAAAACAACAAACGAGCTATATAGAAAAAGGTGTTTTTGAAAGTGTCTCCACCGAAAGGGGGTCAAAGATTCAAAGTTAAGGAAAAATCAAGTCCTAGGTATATTGAGCCATATGAGATTATAAAAGAGTTCAACACAATATCCTATATGTATTTATGTCATTTGAACTCGAACATGAGAATAACGTCTTTCATGGTTCACAGCTTAGAAAGTATGTGCCTGATCCAAGCCATAATATTGTGACAGAGCTACTAGAAATTACCGAAAATTTAATATATGAAGAGTTTCAAGTACAAATATTGGGTTATAAGGTCAAGAAACTCGAGTATTAAAAGCATTCCTTTGGTAAAAGTACTCGTGGACTAACCATACATCCTCGGAAGCCACATGGGAAACCGAGGAAGATATGAGAAATAAATACCCTCACTTATTTTAAGGTAAGTTTACGTTTGCAAACCTCATTGCCGAATGCTCAAGTTTCGAGGACGAAACTTATTTTAAGGGGGAAGACTGTAACAACCCAACCTTAAATCACATTATTTATCTTATTAATTACACGATTAATATAATTGAGCGCGTGCACTTCAATTCGGTATTTTATATTTAAATTATTTTTTTATATGTGTTATACGGCTAAGGCGACGAAGTGGCCCTAATAAAAATTTCATAACAACAATTGTAATTTATGTGTAGGTTTAAAAGAGAATTTAAAAATTTACTCGAAATGGTATACGATTATAAGCTCATTGATATCGTGTTTAGGCAAACCATTATAATTATGAGTTGTAAACAATAAAATTAAAAAGTAACAATAAAAGAAAAGAAAACAAAAATAAAATAAAATGAAATAAAATAAATAAAACAATCCAGATTTTTTGAAAGAAAAATCCGGAATGGATTTATCCGGAATTTCACAAAAAAAAGAGACAAATGAATAAAAATGAAGCAAGCATAGCAAATTTCATTTTTCCTCACCTCTGCCTCGCTTGCTCCCGTGCTCCGCCCTTCCCCTCCCTCGCTTCTCCTCCCCTCGCTGCCGCTGCCTTCTCCAATCGAAGGTTTGCTCGGGGAGAGTCTCGAGTCACCCTAGAGGGGGTGAATAGGGTGATAGAAGATTCTTTGCGAAAACACACTCTTTTGACGTAAAAGAGGCAAAGACAGCTTTCGAGTCTAAACACTGGGTCGAAAAGATTGGACTCGTAAAGCAAAGAATCGGAATAAACAAGCACAAGTAAGGTCAGTCCGAGTTTAGAATGAACTCGTAAAGAGAACACAGAGATTTTACGTGGAAACCCTCCTGGGCGGAAAACCACGGCCCGTGTCAATCCGGACACAAAGTCAAATCCACTATTTTGAGTCCACAAAATACCGTGAACCGATCGAACCCGAGTTGCTCCCTTAGACAACTCTATACAAGTTTTCCTAGACTCGAAGTTACCTTATCTCGATCTAGTACTTCCTAGCCGAGATAACCCTTACAGCTAGGGACAACTAAGCCGAGTTAACCTTTACAGACTTAGTCAAGGGACCTTACAAAGAATGTAAGAAGAGTTTGTAACTTAGTACAAGACCTTACAACTCGTAGAGTACGGAATTACGGAATGGGAGTTGTAAGTAGAAGATTGGAAGTAAATACAATGACTTTTCTCAAGTATGTGTATTAACAATAGAATCGGCAATCTTCAAGTCTTGTGAAGTGGCTTCTATTTATAGATAACCAAGCAGAGTAGCCGTTATCTCTTTCTCGCCGATCGAGAGTCCTTTGTGACCGTTGATAATGGCTTTCCGAGTCACTTAGAAAGTATCCGTTGAAATATGGACGTTGGACAACGGTTTAACTCTCTTGGAAGTCCCAAAACATCGGTTGTGTCTTGAAAAATAAGGTGGAAACCACCGTTAGGCTTGGCGTTCCAGCTTTTCCGGATATGGAAGCGCATGACTTTTGACACAATCTTCCGGGACTAAAGTAGAGAAGGTGAAAAGCCATATCTCGCTGGTGATTTGACGTTTCGAAGCCGGCTACTTTTGTAGTTAGAAAAGATATCCTCGATTGAATAACCTACAAAAGTAAAACACCTTCGGTTCTCAAAGTATAAAAATACTTTGGTCCAAGGTTAGACACGTATAAAATAATTATGATAATTACGCAATTGATTATCTCGAGTCGGAGAAGAAATGGAATTTTCCGAGTCTAATATCCATGATACTCGGAATTCCATATGACTTAGTCTTCAAGCAAAGAATCAAGTTCTATAACGAATATCGAGTGGGAAAAACTTGATATAGACTAAGCAGAGAAGAACTAGGAATGCCGACTCTGCAAACAATAGAATAGATAACCATAAGTCGATTCTGAGTGAGAAACGGCGAATACTCGGTATATTCAAAAAGCGATTAGTCTAAGTGAGAGTGGACTCGGAATAAAGAACCAGTTTTCTAAGTCGCTAACTAAAAAGCGATAAAAGAGATAATTGAGGGCCGAAATACTTAGAGAAAATATTATTTTACTCAAGTAAGTTTCTAGGACGCAGAGAATGCCTTGGAATCAAAACTCTATATGAATAACATCGTCATACCCGATTCCTTTTGCATGACTCGTAAAGATATTGAGCAGTGTCTCGAGTCTTCAATCTCCCCTTTTGATGAAAGGCATTCCATACTTAAACGTAAACTTTGTTAGAGGAAAATAGATTGATTCCGAGTAGTTCGCTCATGAGTA
Organism: Talinum fruticosum; assembly: GCA_021018815.1. Classification (NCBI taxonomy): domain Eukaryota; kingdom Viridiplantae; phylum Streptophyta; class Magnoliopsida; order Caryophyllales; family Talinaceae; genus Talinum; species Talinum fruticosum. The sequence continues at coordinate 601,467 of JAITYX010000107.1, forward strand.
ATGCATATTGAATAAGTTAGAGCAATATATAATATATCAAAGTAAAATAAAATAAAGTATGCTTTTCACATTAACTCGTAAATTAATAATGAAATGCATCACTTCATTAAAAAGCGATTACAAGGGAATAAACTCCCCTAAACAAGACAACCAGCTTCGACTACATTTCTCCCCTTGCCTTTCAGCAAAAACAAAGAAACAAAAAGAAGGGAGAAAAGTACAAGGTATACACATTAGTTGTCCGGACAAAAAGAAAATATGAACGAAGAAATTCTGAAACACCGAGGAATTGTGACTCAGTGCATGGCTCCAACTAGGGAGGAGGGGATTTCGAGTGGAGGCGGAGGTGCGCCGGCGCCGATACGATCTTGACGATGTGCTTGAGCGCGGCGAAGGGAGAACCGGAATTGCTCGCAGGGGCTCGGCTCCGAGTGGCCGACCCGGAGAGAGTGGATCGAGGGTTTTTCCCTTGGGACCTCAGGGCTGGAGGGGTCTGCTCCGGCTAACTCGCCGGAGGAGCGAGATCTTCCGACCCACTCGGATCGTTGTCCGAGCCGAGTACAAGCAATTTGAGCTTGGGAGCAGATCGACCCTCAGCAGCTGCCACGGCCTCTTCTTCCCTTTGCCCGGAAGGGCTCGCCTCGCCCGTAGGTTCCTCAAGCATCCTCCGCCGCATCCGCAGCCTTCTTCCTCTTCTTCCTCGCCTTCCTCGCTGTCCGAGGAGGTCGGCCGGGCTCGAAGACGCCTCGGACGCGTTTGAGTCATCCCGGTCCCGAGCCGCCTTGGACCGTCTCTCTCCGAGGAGCTCAGCCAGCTCCTTCTGCTCCTTAACCAGCTCTCTCATCTCAAGAATGAGAGACTCGCCGCTCTCGGATTTGGGACTCGACTCAGTGTTTTGGTTGATGGTCGATCTCGAAGAACGGACTTGAAAGCCTTGAGCATGTCTCTCGAGTTCGAAGACACAGAGCCGATCTTGTCCATGAAAACAGGGGATAAGAGGGCAGAGAGAGTTTTGGAAGCACCCGAGGTGGAGGCACCACCAGGTGAAGAGGGAAGAGGGAGAGGGGTTGATTTCGAGTCCGAGGTGGAGAAGGAGGCCTCGCCTCGAAGTTGTGAACCTGCACACCGTGGTTAGTTTCCTGGTATCCGTACCCTCGAAGTTCCTTCTTGCCGACCACAATGGCCGCCTCGGACACCGCGTTAGGGTCGAGGGAAGAGGAACTTGAAATTGTTTGAAGACAAGGGTGAGAAGAGCACCGAAAGGAAGGGAGGTGTTCTTCTTGGTTTGGAGATGAGCTGGCACAGCGGCCATCCGCTCAATAATGGAGGGGAAGAGGTCGACTTTGTATCCCTCCAGTGATATCGAAGAGGGCTTTGAGATGCTTGGAGTTGGGGTTCTCCTTGCTCGGAATGCTCGTGAGAAGAAGGTTCTCATCGGCAGAAAACACGAAGCCCGGCTTCGACTTCAACTAAGTCACGTAAAAGTTCTTTCCGGACCCGAGGAATTGTTTAGCGTACTTTTCAAAGAAGTCATCGGCGACTTCAGTGAAGGGAATAGGGTTGCTATTCAAGAAGAAAGAAGAAACTTTGAACAGACGGTGAAGGAGGGAGGTGTTGATACGAACAAGTAATGTTCGAACCCAAGAGGTTAGAACATTTTCAGAGTGGGAGAGATGAGTATAAAACTCGGAGACGAGTTCAGGATAGATGAACTCGTCGAAACATAAGAAAGGGTAGACTCCGGTGGTTTAGATGTTGGACAACCAGGAGAATTTGGTTGTTGGGAAGAATTTGTCGTCCAGCGCAAGGTGCCGGGTGACAACGGGTTTAGAAGGGGTTGAGCTTTCGGCTTGTTGGTGCGGGGCTTTTGGAAGATGAAGAAACCCGAAAGTCGGGATGGTTTCCTCTTTTAGGCATTGTGAGAATTGGAGAGAAAGGATGAAGCTTTTCGAGTGAGAAAGAGAAGAGGGTGTAGGAGAGAAGAAAACGAAAAATGGTAGAAGAAAAGAGAATAGAGCAATCGAGACTTACGAGAGAGAGAGAGCTTCTTCAACGCTTGCGGACGATCGTGGAACACTGTTCACGTAGATAACTTCGCGAGAAGATTTTCGTTTGAGAGGGAAGGAGTTTTAGAATTTCGAGATGAAGATGGATAGTCGTTATTTATAGAGAATAAGCACGCCCGTTCACTATCCGTTAAGTAACTCCGTTCGACTCAGCTCGTCCATCTGGCCATTAATGCCCGGTGTGATGGTTCTTCTTCAACGGTTGAGATATCAGCGGTTTGAAATCTACTGTTATGATCCGATCGCAGCGCTCGAGAAAGAGAGAGAAAAAGATTTTGAAAAAAATAATCCGAAACTCTCCACTGTTTTAGAGATAGCTTCAGGAAATTTGATGTCCAAATTTCTCTACTTCGAGTTTGACTCGTAAAAGTTTCGAGTGACTCGTAAACACGAAATAACTATCAGCCCAAGTATCACTGAATCAATCGAACTAATGATTATTAACACGTAAAACACATAGCACATAAATATGCAATAAACGTAACACGTAACTAAGCATTTAACATACCAAGCTCATTCCGAATAAAGCAAAATTGATCTTCACCAAGAGGCTTAGTAAAGATATCAGCCAATTGAAGATTAGTAGGAATGAACTCAAGTGGAATATCACCCTTTTCCGAGTGATCGCGTAAGAAGTGATACCCGACCTTAATATGCTTTGTTTTTGAGTGCCGGACAGGATTCTTAGTGATACTAATTGCGCTTTGATTGTCACACTTGATTAGAACCGAGTTGAGAAATAGTCCAAGATCCTTCAAGTGTTGTTTTATCCAGAGAATCTGAGCGCAACAAGCTCCAAGCGGCAATGTATTCAGCTTCCGCAGCTTGATAGAGCTACTGAGTTTTGTTTCTTCGAGTGCCAGGATATTAAGGATTGACCTGAAATTGGCAAGCTCCGGATGTGCTCTTTCGATCAACCTTGTATCCTCGCGTAATCTGCGTCTCGAGTACCCAGTCGAGTCGGCTTCGAGTTTCGGAATACCACAGCCCTAGATTCTCGAGTGCCTCGCAAGATATCTCGAATATTCTCTTCACCGCAGTGAGATGTGATTCTTTTGGATTAGCTTGAAATCGTGTGCATAAGCAAACACTAAACATTATATCTCGGCCCGCTCGAAGTAAGATATAACAGATGATCCAATCATACCTCGATAGATTTTCTAATCAACCGCTTTACCTTTCTCATCCGAGTCAAGCTTTACGTCGCTCGCTCATGGGGGTAGATGCATGCTTTGCATCTCGAAGCTTATATTTCTTCAGCAGCTCCTTGGTGTATTTTGATTGGTGAACAAAGATTCCATCTTTGTCTTGTTTGATTTGCAACCCAAGGAAGAAATTGAGTTCTCCCATCATACTCATTTGGAACTCTTGACTCATCAACTCGTAAAATTCTCGACACGTAAATTCATTAGTAGCACCAAAAATAATATCATCAACATATATTTGAACAATAAGAAAATCTTTCCCTTTGGTCCTTATGAATAGAGTCTTGTCGATCCGACCTCTTTTGAAATCATTTTGAACCAAGAAGCCGCTCGCTCTTTCATACCAAGCTCGAGGGGCTTGCTTAAGACCATAGAGAGCCTTTTGAAGTTTGAAAACGTGATTTAGAAATTCCGAGTTTTCAAAACCAGGAGGTCTGCTCGACATAAACTTCTTCAATGAAACCATTGAGAAAGGCACACTTAACATCCATTTGATATAATTTAATATGCATACAGGATGCAAATGCCAACAAGTATTCTAATGGCTTCAATTCTAGCTACTGGTGCAAAGGTTTCCCCACAATCAATTCCTTCTTCTTGATTGTAACCTTGAGCTACAAGTCTAGCCTTGTGTCTCGACTACCATTCCACCCTCATCCAGCTTTGTTCTTGAAAACCCATTTGGTTCCTATAACTGGGTGGTCGAAGGTCGGTTGGTCGAGTCCGGACTTGGTTTCTTTCAAATTGATTTAGTTCTTCTTGCATGGCCTCTACCCATTCAGGTTCATTAAGGGCCTCTAGTGCATTTTTGGGGTCAGTTAATGAAATGAATGCAGTGAATGCACATAAATTGTGTAAAGAAGAACGAGTTGTTACCCCACTATTGATATCGAAATGATGTTTTCTTGAGGATGACTCGGGAGTAAATTTGAATGCTTTACCAGTTCTTTGATTCACCAGGTTTGTGAGCTGAATTTCTTGATCTTCGTAAGCTTGTTCCGAGTGATCCTCTTCATTGACTTGTTCATTCCGAGCGACCTCTTGAGCTGTCTCATTATGAGCTTCCTCGTTCGAGTGGTCTCAATCTGAGTCTTAGTAGGCTCATCTTCGTCATCATCCTTTCCGAGCTTCGGTTCCGAGTATGAAGACTCACTTGGTTTCTCCTGTTCAAGCTCATCAAACACTACGTGGATACTTTCTTCCACTTTGTTAGTTCGCTTGTTGAAGATACGATAAGCTTTGCTCGTGAGAGGAGTAACCTAAAAAATACCTTCGTCTCGACCGAGCATCAAACTTAGTCGATGATCCTTACCATTGTTGTGGACAAAGCACTTACATCCGAAAGGTCTCGAAATAGGAAATATTTGGCTTCTTCCCTTTGTAGAGCTCATAAGGTGTTTTCTTCGTAATGGGTCCGATGAGGCATCGATTGAGAATGTAGTTTGCTCGTGTTTATCGCCTCCGCCCGTAAATAGTAAGGCAAGTTGTGTTCAATCATCATTGTCCTTGCTATTTCTTCAAGGGTTCTGTTCTTTCTCTCCACTACTCCATTCTCGTTGAGGAGTTCCGGGTGCCGAGAAGTTGTGAGAGATACCATTCTTGTCACAAAACTCTAAGAATTTCGAGTAATCGAACTCCCTTCCATGGTCGGCTCGAATCTTTTGAATATGAGTCCGAGACTCAACTTGAATCTTTCTACGAGCTTGCTGAACTCCTTGAAGGCTTCATTTTTATGCTTAAGAAAACACACCCAGGTAAATCTTGAAAAATCATCAATAATAACAAGTATGTAAGATTTACCTCCGAGACTCTTCATTGGGATTTCACCACATAAGTCCATATGCAGTAATTTAAGCACGTTGGATGTGGAAACTGTCTTCAGAGATTTGAATGAAGATCTCGACTTGTTTCCTCTCGGTGCATGCTTCACATACTTTGTCCTTCTCAAACGCACAGCTAGGTAATCCTCTAACCGGACTATGAGATGCAAGCTTTTTGATAGTATGTAAACTAATATGACCTAATCTACGATGCCAAGTCCAAGAATCATCTTGAAGAGATGCTTTTAAACAGATAATTTCGACTTGGGTCGAGAGAGGGATAATGTAGGTATTACCCGATCTCTTACCCGAGAGCTTTACCTCTTTGGTGGTCTCATCCGTGATGTAGCACTTGGATTGAGTGAATCTTACCTCTTGACCTTTGTCACATATCCGCGATATGCTAAGTAGATTGTACTTTAGCCCTTTGACAAGGTAAACCGGGCTCACCAGATTGCTTCCTTTTCCAATCTTTCCAATGCCCACTATTTTACCTTTGCTGTCATCACCAAAAGTTACCTTTCCTCCTTTATATGACTCCAGCTCGTAAAAGAGTCCTTGGTCACCCGACATGTGTCGAGAGCATCCGTTGTCCGGGTACCGATGTCCTTTTGATCTTTTCCGAGTGACCTGCAAAACAGAGAGAATCTAACCCTTCTCACTTCCTCTAACGAACCCAAGTAACATTCCTTATCGTGGTCCTTTCTCGAGGAAGAAGGTGCTTCGAACCCAGATTTGAATGACTTTGGGTTTTGTCCGATTCTCGAGTCTTCCTCTCGCAGAACCGAGTCCGTGTCTCTTCTCTTTTAAAAACCTTTCCTTTTGAAACAGGAGAAAATGGTTTCTTTTTATAAATAGGTCCGGGTTTAGTCCTCCTTTCATTTCGTGAATGGGACCATGCTCAGCCTTTTGAACTTAACCTTTCTAGAATCCTTTTGAACAATTCCGAGTAAGAATTGGATTCTTCCTCTTTGTTGAAACCAAGACCCTCTTTTCGAAACGAGACACATTGTGATCCTAAGAGCATGTCAAGGTTCTTCCGACCTTGAGTAAACTTTAAAACCAGATCTTGAGACTCAGTAAGCTTCTGTTTCGCTTGCTCATTTTCTTTCCCGAGTAACTCGGACTTAGTCTCATTAGTTTGAGCACTTGTCTTGAGTTCTCCGAGTGTGAGTCTCAGCTTTTCTAATTCGTTTTTTAAAGAAGTGCTCTCGTAAGTGATTGACTCAAGTTGTTCCTTGAAATGAGAAGAATCGAATTGGACTTTTCTTCCAAAGTGAAGATGTATTTAGCTAAATAAACTTTGGAGAATTTGAGGAAGTAGTTTATTACCTCTTGAGGATCGGCTTCCTCGTTGTTCGAGTCCGAGTCCGACTCTCTTTCGCTTCGAGTCGAAATTGCCATCGGACACTTCGAGTCATCTCGAGTCCTCGTCGTCTTCGGATGAATCCTCATTACTCCATGTTGCCATCATGGCCTTTTTCTTCTTCCCTGTCCCTTCTTCGTTTTGGGCAGTCCTTGACTATGTGGTCTTTGCTCGCCACATTCAAAGCATCCAGAATTCTTAGACAAAGATAGCTTTGAGGGTGAAGAAAACTTACCTTTTCTCGTCTCTCTTGTCCTTTTTGTAGAATTCTTCTTTTGGTCTTTTGTCCCATCTTTTGTGCTTCATCATTCTCTTGAAGCCTTGTGCAATGAGTGCCATGGGATCATCTTCCGAGTCGAAGAGCTCTGGACTTGCTTCTTTGGATTCCGAGGCTTTAAGTGCAATGTTCCTTTTGGTAGTACCCTCAGCATCTTCTTCTTCCGGATGTATCTCATGAGTCGAAGCTTTCCGATGAGCTCGTCTCGGCTTCAAGAGTGAGAGGTTCCGAGCCTCTTCTATGGCAAGTCACCTTAGGACCCCATCGTCTCTTGGGTAGGCTTCCGAGAATTTTTCGGCACATTTCTTCATGGGAGATTTTCTTTCCCGTAGATTTGAGATTGTTGGTGATCTCAGTGAAGCGTATGAACATCCGAGTAATGTTCTCTTCTGGCTCCATTTTAAAAACCTCATATTTGTAAAGATACTCGATTGATCTTCGCTTGTCTCACCCGACTTGTACCTTCGTAGGTGTTGACCAGAGTATCCCACACCTCTTTAGCAGAGTCACAGGCGGAGACTCGATTATATTCTTCCGAGCTTATGGCGCACATGAGGATGTTCATGGCTTTGAAGTTCTTTCGAACTTCTCTGCTTCGTTGGTGTGAACTCAGCCTTTGTCTTGGGAAGGATTCTAAATTCATCTGTCTTCGTTGGAATGTAGTTTCCTTGTTGTATGATTTCCCATACTTCTTCATCATGATCCATGAGGAAACATTCCATAAGCTTTTTCCAGTGACCAAAGTTTGAACCTTTGAATTTTGGTGGCCTCGTTGGAAGATCTTCCTTCGTCGAACTCTCCGGTGTTCTCGAGCCATCCGATCTTTAAACCTTTGGATTGTTAGATCCTTTATGAAAGGCTAGACTCGATACCAATCGAAGGTTTGCTCTGGGAGAGTCCGAGTCACCCTAGAGGGGGTGAATAGGGTGATAGAAGATTCTTTGCGAAAACACACTCTTTTCGACGTAAAAGAGGCAAAGACAGCTTTCGAGTCTAAACACGGGGTCGAAAAGATTGGACTCGAAAGCAATGAATCGGAATAAACAAGCACAAGTAAGGTCGTCTCGAGTTTAGAATGAACTCGTAAAGAGAACACGGAGATTTTACGTGGAAACCCTCCCGGGCGTAAAACCACGGCCCGTGTCAATCCGGACACGAAGTCAAATCCACTATTTTGAGTCCACAAAATACCGTGAACTCGATCGAACCCGAGTTGCTCCCTTAGACAACTCTATACAAGTTTTCCTAGACTCGAAGTTACCTTATCTCGATCTAGTACTTCCTAGCTGAGATAACCCTTACAGCTTAGGGACAACTAAGCCGAGTTAACCTTTACAGACTTAGTCAAGGGACCTTACAAAGAATGTAAGAAGAGTTTGTAACTTAGTACAAGACCTTACAACTCGGAGAGTACGTAATTACAGAATGGGAGTTGTAAGTAGAAGATTGGAAGTAAATACAATGACTTTTCTCAAGTATATGTATTAACAATAGAATCGGCAATCTTCAAGTCTTGTGAAGTGGCTTCTATTTATAGATAACCAAGCAGAGTAGCCGTTATCTCTTTCTCGCTGATCGAGAGTCCTTTGTGACCGTTGATAATGGCTTTCCGAGTCACTTAGAAAGTATCCGTTGAAATATGGACGTTGGACAACGGTTTAACTCTCTTGGAAGTCCCAAAACATCGGTTGTGTCTTGAAAAATAAGGTGGAAACCACCGTTAGGCTTAGCGTTCCAGCTTTTCCGGATATGGAAGCGCATGGCCTTTGACACAATCTTCCGGGACTAAAGTAGAGAAGGTGAAAAGCCATATCTCGCTGGTGATTTGACGTTTTGAAGCCGGCTACTTTTGTAGTTAGAAAAGATATCCTCGATTGAATAACCTACAAAAGTAAAACACCTTCGGTTCTCAAAGTATAAAAATACTTTGGTCCAAGGTTAGACACGAGATAAAATAATTATGATAATTACGCAATTGATTATCTCGAGTCGGAGAAGAAATGGAATTTTCCGAGTCTAATATCCATGATACTCGGAATTCCATATGACTTAGTCTTAAGCAAAGAATCAAGTTCTAAAACGAATATCGAGTGGGAAAAACTTGATATAGACTAAGCAGAGAAGAACTACGAATGCCGACTATGCAAACAATAGAATAGATAACCATAAGTCGATTCTCGAGTGAGAAACGGCGGAATACTCGGTATATTCAAAAAGCGATTAGTCCGAGTGAGAGTGGACTCGGAATAAAGAACCGGTTTTCGAGTCGCTAACCGAAAAGCGATAAAAGAGATAATTGAGGGCCGAAATACTTAGAGAAAATATTATTTTACTCAAGTAAGTTTCTAGGACGCAGAGAATGCCTTGGAATCAAAACTCTATATGAATAACATCGTTATACCCGATTCCTTTTGCATGACTCGGAAAGATATTGAGCAAGTGTCCGAGTCTTCACCAGCCATCCGCACGACCACGCCGGCCGGGAGACCGGCGCTGGCCATCTGTCCCTCCTCTCTGTCTCGCTCTCTCCCTCACTCGCGCTCTCGCTCTCCTCTCTCTTTCGCGGGCGCTGTTTGTCCCCTGTCGCGGCCAGTCTCCGGCCAGCCACTAGCCACCAGCCGCAGCTCGGTCGCCGGGAGTTGACGCCGGTGCTTCCCAGTAGCCGCCGAAGCTCCGCTGTTCACCACCATCGCTCGTTCTCCTCGGCTTCCACTCTTGGGTTTGAAGGTAAAACCTTAAACCCTAACTCGTCTTCCTTAATTATCCATCTATTGATTGTAGTTGTAAATTGAATTATATGATTTAGAAAGATGTTTAAGATGTGAATTTAAAGATTGAATTGGGAAAATTTTAAATTGGTGGGAATGGTTAAGGTTTGATATGTTCGTGGATTGATTGTATATGAATGTAAATGAATGAGATTCCTTTTGGGGAAATTATGAATTAGTGAATGAGGATGTTTTATTATAGAATTGAGTAATTTGATGGATTTGTTATATTTTGGAAATGGTGGTATTGAGAAATGAAAGGGAATGCGTATGTGGAAAGTGAAAATTAGATATCGAGTAATGTGTAGAGGCATGGAAAATAATTGAGTATTAAGCATACCTAATTGTGGTTGTGAATGTGAATTTTGTTGAGAGAATAATGCTTATGACCTTAAAATGGTGTATGTATGAGTTTTGAGCAATTCGGTAGATTATGGAACCTTCCTAGGGGAAGGCATTTGATGGGTTAATTAATTACTTAACTATGGGTTTTGAATGCAATGAAGGGAGAAGTAAGGAATAAATCAGGAATAAATAATTGTTTATGTATATACATATATATACCATTTTCAATCCAAGTCAACTAACAAATTGAACTACATCCAAATCATTGATTACCCAATTAACCGAACCAACTTTTTTTATTTAGTATGCATTGTGTTCAATATTTGAAACGGAATTAATGCAGTAAAATTATGTAAGAAAACATAGTTTAATTGATTACGTAATAAATATAGAAAACGAAATAAGTTGTCAACGCTTATACAAATTCAATTATTGAAACTCAAGAGAAACATTATTAACAACAAAAATCTATTTGAAACAGAATTGAGGCAACTTCCATTGCCGATTAGTCGGTAACTTGAATTTTTATAAAAGGGGAGAAACAAATATTCTCAATTCAGGTACGTGCATTGCTTGTGCCCTTCGAAAATTCACATATTTCAGCAAATCACAACATTTCTTATATAAATAACTAATAATGAATCATTTGCAAATCAAGTTTTGCCACCTAATTAAGTGGTCCTCGCTCAATTATCAATTATCGTGGCTTATGCCCTTCAATTCCACCCCGTGCGGCTTCAACTCGGGTTCTCGGTCGGCTCGGGAGGTGTGCACCTATTCAAAGATCGTATCAATTATCAAGGGGTTCCACTTTCAGATAATAACCAGCAAGCAAAGTTTTAAGCATATTCTGTCCCCCGATTTCAAACTAAAATGAATTGAAATGCGCGCCGAATTAAAATGTTTTCAAAGCAATTTGATCGTGCAGGAATGGTCGTACCGAGTTTCGACTCACCTTTCGAAATATTTTTCTGTTTTTGTTTTAGGACAAGCATTGCTGAAAAGTCAATTACCTACCAAGACCGACAAAGGAAAAATATAGTTGGACATGATGGATTTGTGGTTCCGATGGTGTATAGATGCTCTTAGTGATTTCATCTCAATTGAAGATTATTAGAGGTTATGTAAGTTCTCACGTTGAAGAAGTATACGAGATTGTAATGAAATATATGCAAGCAAGCCTTTAAGTTATATCTTGGGTCCCGTTTAAACACTATGTGTGCCTTAACCACTTAGGTTGCAAGTAGTTATCATCATAAGGACCCAACCCACATGTAACACTTAGATATGCAAATCGTATTTCATTGTTATTTCATTTACTTAGCCTAGTCCTACCCTTAGGACGGCGGTAACGCCTTCGATCGTCAACCACCTCCGCTACGACCATATCTAATATTCTCTAATTAAGAATTATTAAGTAATGGTGATTGGGGGCGTTACAATTTTAGTTGCACATTGTGGTTGTGATTATAAATTTGTTAAATGACTTGCTAGACTTGGTCTTCTTTGGCTGAGATAATATGTGTTAGCTAGCTAAATTTTTCCTTGAGATTGATCCACTTAGGTTAGGTTCCTAAATGTGTATCATGTTAGTTAGGATTTTTGATCAAGAAGTACTTTTATTAAGACTTTATTACAGCTTGATCCACTTAGACATTTAGGGTGCTTTAAATGATAACGCAATGTTAAAGAGTTCAGCTTTTCTCATTTTAATGACTATTCACAATATAGGTATAAGTATCTATTGTCTCATTAACACAAAGCATTAGATGTGTTTAACATTTTATGACATGGAAAGAGACGATCAAAATGAAGGGTTAAAACTCTTTTAAACTAGTCGTTGTAGTGAATAAATCTTTTTATGATGGGTTCATAGAATTAAATGAGAAAAGAATATATATAAATTACTTTGCCATTCCTCATACTCAACATTTGTAAGTTATTGTGAAATATAGAAATCGCACATCATTTTGACATGGTCAAGTTGATGATGACTTAAATTATATTAAGTGCATATATATCCACTACACCATGAAAGTTATGGAATGGTATAAGAAACTCTTATTGGGCCTTTTTGTATTTGTTTTCTAGTTATCCGCATAACTAGGCCACAAATATGAAAACTTGGTATTAAAAGCTATCTAGAGGGTAGCATAACCGATGTTAAGAAACTAGAAATGTCGACGTTCTTATGGATAAGTTCCTTAATATTTGTGAATTTAAAAAGACCTAAAATTGTACAAGTTACAATAAAGTTATAAAACTATCTCTTGATGAGTGGGAGAATTTTGTGTGCTCACTAAGTCACCAAGGATAGTGTAATTCTTCCAAATGAAAGAGATGGTAGGGAAGTGCTACTGTTCTAAATGGTGGATTTTTTTGTCTAATTTGGAGAATCAATTTTGAGAATAAGGTTTGTTCTTAATCTCTTACTACTAATGTGAAGTTAGTCTACATATTAAGGATCTCAAATACCTACGGGATAGTGGGAGTGATTCTCTAAAGAGAAAGGGGAGAAATCCCCTACTACATTAGGAAAATATGAAATTTCTTTTTGGAAATAGAAATATTTAACCTCCTTTGTAGAGGATAAAGATTCATTGAACCACATGAAGTGCAGATATGCTTTAAGGGGTAAAATGAACTCATATACAAAGAATGACGTTTGAGAATTGACTTTTCTGTCCAATGTAAATCATTTGGAAAACAAGTGTGTTTTTCAAGATAAGCATCGGACTAATGGATTAATTGATAAATTCAAAGTTCATATAGTGGTAAAAGTCATGACCCATATTGCAGGGTACAAACTATGTAGAAATTTTACCTCATATGTATTTTTATTCACTACTTTCAGCCATATAGTTCAAATGGACATCTAGATTGTCTCATTCAAATCACAATTTTAAGGAAGAGATTTATATGGATTTAACAATTCTTTTGTACAATAAAGTCAAGAAGACAAAATGTGTCATCTTTTAATGTCCATATATAATGCCTTGGATAATCTTTCAAATCATTATATAATCGGATAATATGATTGCGTGTGTGTCAAGAACACATTCTTGGTTGGAAACAAAGTGGAGATGTTTTGAAGCCACTAAGTAGTGGTTGTTTTTCCATTTTGAGATGGAAGACACTAATGTAGTTAGGTATGTCCTACACATGGGAATAAATTGATACCAAAAATGTCCTAAGAAGTTCTTGGGATATTGCCAAGTTTGCACATATTTTGGAAATCTTAAAACGTTCCATAATACATTATTCGAACCCATTGAAACTCCGGTTGATAAAGGTCTAACCTCGAGCCTTGATTAAGTGCCTTAAGAAGGCTGAACAAGTTGTCTATGCTAGTCTCGTAGAAAACTTCAATGTTTAGAATGTTGTGTACATCACCTAACATTTCCGTGCTTGTTAGCGAGAAGTTAAGAGAAATTATTAGCATTACCTTTGTGGTACGAGTAATCTAATTGTTTTTAGTTTTTAAGGAAACTTAACAATAAGATGATACTCAATTGCTGACTATTGGTGCATCCTAGATAAGTCTAGGTGACCAATCTAATTTGTTTTTCATCCTTGGTGGATGAGCTATGTCGGGGCACAATCGTAAGCATGATTGCCTAAGCAAATATTGTTTATTGTCATTTTAAAGTTCAGGGAACAAGTTTTTATCTTATGGATGAATCTTGTTTTACGATGGACATGTTAATTTTATATGAAGCATTTATTAAAAAGATGTTGTTCTTTTCATATGCTTATACACTAATAACTTCGTGATTAGGCACATTAAATGTCACCCGGCTTATGATTGACCCTATCTCATGGGTAATCACCCTAACGCTTGAGTAGCTCCTCGAGCTCGTTAATGGGTTTAGGGCCAGGAACATATGAGTGTTTCAATGGTCACTTACGATAAATATCCCATTAAATCAAGTCCTTAGTAACTTGATTTAATTGTACTACCTTTGTAATATCCTTTTGTTGAGGTTTATGGGAGGGATCTCTTACATTTCTTGCTCTTTCTTTGGTGAGGTTCTTATTCGTATTTACGATACTCGGAACTTATGACATAAGAAGATCATAGATAAGGTGGAGGGGGTTTGTTGTTTAGAAGTGAAGACTCGGACTTTACATATACATCATTCCGAGTTCCATCAAGGAATCAGGTATAAGACTTCATCTCTTGTAAGGTTTTGATTACAAGTCATTCTAAGTGTCTTAGAAACTTTTCCGAGTGATATAGAATCTTTTCCGAGTGTTACGTAAACCTTTGCATATGTTCTCCCTTGATTTTGACTCGACTTAGAAAGCATACTCTGCTCACACACGCTCTAAGTCACTCAGTGCAACACTCAAATATATTGCATGTTCAAACATTTGTTCTAATGTGCATAAACTCGAGTCCGACTTCATGATTTAAGTCTAATTGAATTATTGTGTTAATTCATCTTTCTAAGTCAAGCATGCTTGTTTTGAACATTGGTAGTCTAGATCAAGTCTTTCCACTCGATGTTCTTTATCCGACTTGCTTTACATCTAGATCGACTCGGATGGAATTTGAGTATAATGGATATTAGGCTCGTAAAATTCCACTCTTTTAGGACTCGGATAATAACGCACGTAATTATCTTAATTAAATTATTATCTATGTCTAATCTTGGACCAAAATATTTTATACTTAGAGAACCAAATTGATTTACTTTTGTAGGTTATTCAAACGAGGCTATCCTATTTTTGAATTACAAAAGTAACCGACTTCAAGATGTCAAATCACCAGTAGACAGGGCTTTTCCTACTTCGACCTAGGCCCATACATTGTGTCGAGTTGTCTGTTTCCAAAACTAGAAATCTACAATGCTAAGCTCAACGGTGGTTTCCACCTTACTTTTTAGACACCACTACTTTTTAGACACCACTAGAAAGACCATCGCAACGGTCACAAAGGACTTCCAGTTAGAAGACAGTCACAACGGCTAGTCCGCTTGGTTATTTATAAATAGAAGCCGACTCTCAAGACTTGAAGATTGCTGAACCAAATGTCAATACACGTACTTAAGCAAAAGTCATTGTATTCATACTCAATCTTCTACTTACAACTCCAACTTTGTACTTAACATCTTTCCGAGTTTGAAGGTCTTGTAATCAATTACAAACACTCATTCTCACTTTCCGAGTAAGGTCCCTTGACTAAGCCGTAAGGGTTAACTCAGCTCGGTTGTCCCTAACTCGTTAAGGTTATCTTAATTAGGAAGTACTAGATTAGATAAGGGAATTTATGAGTCTAGGAAAATCTTCCGAGGAATTGTCTAAGGGAGCAATTCGGTTGAGTCTTTCTATTCAAAATAGTGGATTTAAAATAATGGATTTGACTTGGTGCTTGGATTAGCACTCGACCGTGGTTTTCTCGCCCGGGAGGGTTTGCACGTAACTTTATGAGTTAGTACTTTTCTGAGTCCAATCTAGACTCGGACTCTCCTCGGAGTCATTTTTAGTTTTATTCTTCCATTACTTGTTTAAATTTCCTCATCACCCTATTCACCCCTCTACAGTGACTTAGCCTCTCCAAGAGCAACCTTCAATTGGTATTAGAGCCTAGCCTTTCGTAAAGGATCTCACCATCCAAAGGCTTAAAGATCAAAATGGCTCGGAATAATGGAGAGTTCGATGAAGGAATATCTTCCAGCAGTCCACCAAAGTTCAAAGGATTTAACTTCGTGCACTCGGAAGAAGCTCATGGAATGTTTCTTGCTATCATGATGAAGATGTCCGGAACATCATACAAGTAGGGAACTACATTCCAATGAAGATGGAAGAAACAAGACTCGTGCCCAAAAGAAAGTCCGAGTACACCACCGATGAAACAGAGAAGTTTAGAAAGAACTTCAAGGCGATGAACATTCCGATGGGCGCCATCGCTCGAAGAGTACAACCGAGTGTCAGCCTGTGACACGGCCAAAGAAGTGTGGGACACGCTTGTCAACACTTATGAAGGTACAAGCCAGGTCGGACAAGCGAAGATAAGCTAATATCTTCACAAGTACGAGCTGTTCAAGATGGAGCCGAAGAGAACAAGCACTCGGATGTTCATCCGCTTCACCGAGATTACTAACAATCTCAAATCTCTAGGTAGAAAGATATCCCACGAGGAAATGTGTAGAAAAATACTCAAAAGTCTACCCAAGAGAAGAAGGGGTCCCAAGGTGACAGACCATTGAAGAGGCTCCGAACCTATCCTTATTGAAGCCAAACGAACTCATTGGAAAGCTACTCACCCATGAGATCCACCTAGAAGAGGAGGATGCAGAGGTCAGCACTAAGAAGAACATTGCACCGAAGGCCTCGTGAAAACAGAAAAGCAAATCCGAGTTCATTTGACTCGTAAGAGGATCCTATAACACTTATTACTAGAGGCTTCAAAAGAATGATGAAGCACAAAAGATGGGATAAAAGGGAAGAGAAGAGTTCTATAAGAAAGACAAGAAGGATAGAAAAGATAAACATTCTTTCCCTTCAAAGTTATCTTTAACTAAGAACTCCGATCTGTTTTGAATGTGGCAACAAGGAACACATAGTCAAAGACTGTCCCGTAAGGAAGAGAGACAGAAAGAAGAAAAAGGCTATGATGGCCACATGGAGTGATGAAGACTCATCGAAGATGATGAGGACTCAGATGATTCAAAATGTCCGATGGCACTCTCGGACTCGAAGCCGAATCGAGTCGACTCGGATCACTCGAGACAGTGAGGAAACAAATCCTCGGGAGGTAATTGAATACTTCCTCAAATTCTCCAAAGTTGATTTAGCCAAATATATTTTTACTTTGGAAGAAAAGTCCAATTCGATTCTTCTTAGTTTAAAGAACAACTTGAGTTTGTTACTTCGAGAGCATCTCTTTGAAAGATGAATTGGAAAACCGAGACTTACTTTAAGAGAACTTAAGACTAGTGCTCAATCTAATGAGACCGAGTCCGAGTTACTCGAAGAGAAAATGAGCATCCGAAGCAAGAGCTAAATAAGTCTCAAGAGCTTATTTTAAAATTTACTTAAGGTTAGAAAAACCTTGATATGCTCTTAAGGTCTCAATGTGTCTCCTTTAGTAAAGAAAGACTTGGTTTTAACAAAGAGGAGGAATCCAATTCGGACTTAGAACTTTTCAAAAGGATTCCGTAACCGTGAAGTTCGGAAGGCTAAGCATGGTCCCGTTCATAAGAATGAAAGGAGGATTGAGCCCATACCAGCTTACAGCGAGAAAACCTTCTCCACCTGGTTTATAAAAGAAATAAAGCATGGTCCCTTTCAAAAGAAAGAGACACGGACCTAGTTCTCTAAAAGAAAGACTCGAGATTAGACCAAACCCAAAGTTATTCAAATCGGGTTCCTAAGAGTCTACTCCCTCGAAAAGGACCACAGTAAAGGGAGTTACTGGGTTCATTAGAGGAAGTGAGAAATGTTAGTTTGTTTCGACTTGTAGGTGGCTCGTAAAAGAACAAAAGGGAATTGGTACCCGCACGGTGGATGCTCACATCACATGTCAGGAAATCCAAGACTCTTTTCTGAGTTAGAAGATTACAAGGGAGGAAAAGTCACGTTTGGGGATGACAACAAAGGCAAGATAATTGGGATAAGCAAGATTAGAAAAGGAAGCAATCTGGTCAGCCCAAGTATACCTTGTCACAGGGTTAAAATACAATCCGCTCAAGCATCTCCCAACCGTGTGATAAAGGTCAAGAGGTAAGATTCACCAAGACCAATTGTTATATCTCTCGATGATGCTACGAAGGAGAATAAGCTCTCGGGTAAGAGATCGGGTAACACCTATACTATTCCTCTTTCGACCCGAGTCGAATTTATCTTGTTTAAAAGCATCTCTTCATGATGACTCATGGACATGACATTGTAGACTAGGTCATGTTAGCATGCACACCATTAAGAAACTTGCATCTCATGGTTTAGTAAGAGGATTGCCTAACCGTGCATTTAAGAAAGATAAAATCTATGAAGCATGCACAAAAGGGAAACAAGTCGATCATCCTTTAAATCTCTGAAAACTGTTTCCACATCCAAGGTGCTTGAAATGTTGCATATGGATTTATGTGGTGAAGTTCCTGTCAAGAGTCTTGGAGGTAAATCATATGTGCTTGTTATTGTTGATGACTACTCATGATTTACCTAGGTGTGTTTTCTTAAGCACAAAAATGAAGCATTCAAAGAGTTCGAGTAAGCTCGCAAGAAAATCCAAGTTGAGTCTCGAGCTCGGATTCGGAGAATTCAAACCGACCATGGAAGGGAGTTTGACTACTAAGAATTTGCAGAGTTCTATGACAAGAATGACATCTCTCACAACTTCTCAGCACCAAGAACTCCTCAACAAAATGGTGTGGTGGAGAGGAAGAATCGAACTCTTGAAGAAATAGCTAGGACAATGATGATTGAACATAATCTACCATACTATTTCGGGCCGAGGCAATCAACACAGACAAAGTACACGTTGAGCGAGATGCTTGATCGGATCCATCCCGAAGAAAACTCCATACGAGCTCTACAAAGGGACGAAACCCAACATTTCATACTTCAAACCCTTTGGATGTAAGTGCTTCGTTCACAACAATGGTAAGGATCACCTGACCAAGTTTGATGCTCTGTCAGTGAAGGTATTTTTCTTGGTTATTCATCTCATAGCAAAGCATATCGTATTTTCAATAAAAGAACTAACAAAGTGGAAGAAAGCATCCACGTTGTGTTTGATGAGATTGAATAGGAAAAACAAGTGAGTCAACATTCTCGGACTTGAAGCTCAGCAGAGATGATGATCTTGATGAAAATGAGCTCATCAAGAATCAAATCAAAGTCACTCGTAACGAAGTGACTTAGAACAACATGACTCGTGAATGAGACAACTCAAGAGCCAGACTTATAATGTTGAAGGTCAATTAGATGAACAAGCTCACTCGGAACAGTACTTCGAAGATCAACCAATTCAACCTATAGATTTGGTGAACCAGAGAAAAGGTAGAGCATTCAAGTATGCTTCTAGCCACCCACTAGAAAACATCTTATCCGATATCAACAAGTGGGGTAAGAACTCGTTCCTCTCTACAAAATCTATGTGCATTCACTGCATTCATTTCATTAATTGAACCCATAAATGCACTAGAAGCCCTTAATGAACCTGAATGGGTAGAGGCCATGCAAGAGGAACTCAATCAATTCGAAAGAAACCAAGTCCGGATCGTGACCAAACGACCTTCCGACCACCCAGCCATAGGAACCAAATGGGTTTTCAATAACAAATTGGATGAAGGTGGGTTGGTTGTCGAAATAAGGCTAGACTTATGGCTCAATGTTATAATCAAGAAGAAGGGATTGATTGTGGGGAAACCTTTGCACCTATTGCTGAATTGAAGCTATTAGAATCTTATTGGCATTTCCATCCAAGCATGAATATCAAATTATATCAAATGGATGTTAAATGTGCTTTTCTCAATGGTTTCATTGAAGAGGAAGTCTATGTTGAGCAGCCCCTGGATTTGAAAACTCGGAATTTCCAAATCATGTTTTCAAATTGCAAAAAGCTCTCTATGGTCTTAAACAAGGTCCCGGAGCTTGGTATGAAAGACTCGAGCAATTTCTTGGTTGAAAATGATTTTAGAAGAGGTCAGATTGACAAGACTCTTTTTATAAAAACCAAGGGGAAAGACTTTCTTATTGCTCGGATCTATGTTGATGGCATAATTTTGGGAGCTATTAATGAAATCTCGTGTCGAGAGTTTTCCGAGTTAATGAGACAGGAATTTCAAATGAGTATGATGGGAGAACTTAATTTCTTCGTTGGTCTACAAATCAAGTAAGACAAAGATGACATCTATGTCCATCAATCAAAGTATATCAAGGATCTGCTGAAGAAGTACAAACTTCAAGATGCAAAACATGCCGCAACACCTATGAGCAAGCAGAGATAAAACCGGATTCGACGAGAAAGGTAAAGCAAGAGATCGAAACTCTACCGAGGTATGATTGGATCTTTGCTATATCTTATTTCCAGTAGGCCGACATGAATGTTTAGTGTCCGGTCGTGTGCAAGATTTCAAGCTAATCCAAAAGAATCACATCTCACTGCGGTGAAGAGAATATTCGGATATCTTGCAGGGACTCGTAATTTAGGTCTTTGGTACTCTAGAGACTTAGAACCGACTCTCACTACATACTCGGATGCCGACTATGCCTGGATTGACGTAAAGAGCACCTCAGGAGCCTACCAGCTTTGGGTCAATCCTCGATTTCTTGCCACTCAAAGAAGCAAAATTCAGTAGGTCTATCAATCGCTAAAGCCGAGTATATTGCAGCTGGAGCATGCTCGTGCTCATATTTTATGCATAAAGCAACACTTGAGAGATCTTGGACTTTTATTCAAATCAATTCCAATCATGTGTGATAATCAAAGTGTAATCAAGCACCACCAAGAATCCAGTTCAAGACTCAAAGACTAAAAATATTAAGGTCGGTATCATTTTCTCGAGTGATCATTCTGAAAAGGGTGATATTGAACTTGAATTCATTCCTACCAATCTTCAATTAGCTGATATCTTTACTAAGCAAGTTAGTGAGGATCACTTTTGCTTTATTAGGAATGAGCTTGGCATGATTAATGCATAATTATGTGTTTTTCCGAGTGAAATTACTTTGCATGATTATGTGTTGTGTGCTTTCTTTCTTTAATAACAATTAGTTCAGTTGAACCAGTGATACCGAGCTCCGAGTTATTAGTTGTTTGTGGTTTCGAGTCACTCGAAACTTCACCGAGTCGACTCGCATTTTAAGAAAAATGGACACCAAACTTCGCAATAATCTCTAGATCGGTGGAGAATTTCGAAATTTCTTTTAAAATATCTCTTTTTCTCTCTCTCTCTCTCTCTCGCTCGCGCTTCAATCGGACAACTAGCCATTGAGAGACACTCGCTGGAACTCTAACCGTTGGAGAGCAGTAACAGCCACACCTGGTCCGAGGTGACCATTGAAGAGCCGAGTCGAACGACTACCGAAGGATATTTCTTTGTCTATAAGTAGCACTCTTTTTCCTTCATTTTGTTACTTTACTCTCTACTTACTTTCACTCTCTCAATTACTTCAACTCGAGCAAGCTCACTGCGATCAAAGAAACTCTCATCGCTCTTAAGCTTAGTGAAGGTCATCTCAAGTAAGCTCTGTCACTCTTAGCTCTCTCTTCCTACTCTTTTATTTTCTTTTTCCGCTCACTTTCGTAGAGCTATCTTGATCTCTCTCCTTCTCTTTCATAAAAGTTCATCTCTCTCTCTCTCTCTTTCACATCAAACATGCCGAAAAGAGGTTCCCACCCCGATTTTCTTAGTTCCGCCACCAAGAAACCCCGTACCAAAAGCCAAGAAGGCCCCTCCAATCCTTCAAAACCTATTGTCACCCAACATCTTACGTTGGATGACAAATTCTTCCCAACCACAAAGTTTTTGTGGTTGGCTCATATCAAATCAACAGGGTGTACAATTTCCTTTGTTTCAAGCAAGTTCATATACCCGTAACTCGTTTCGAGTTCTACACAAATCTTTCTAGCTCGAGGGTATCCTCACCTCAAGATTTCAAAACATAACCATTCGCATCAACACCTCTCTTCTTCACCGCCTCTTTAAAGTATCTTCTATGTTCTTGAACAACAACCCTATACCTTTCAACGAGGTTACGGATGACTTCTTTGAGAAGTACACTAAAGAATTCCCCGGGTCACGCAAAAACTTCTCTCGTGACTCCAACTCAAATAAGAAGCTCGCCTTCTTTGTTTTCTCGCTGATGAGAACTTTCTTCTCACAGACATTCTAGCAAGGAGAACCCCAACTCCAAGCATCTAAAAGCTCAGTACGACACCCTCGAGGGCTACGAAGTAGACCTCTTTCCTGCTATAGTCGAGCAAATGGCGGCCGTGCTCGCTAGACTCGGATCAAGAAGAACACCCCACTTCCTTTCGGGGCTCTTCTCACCCTTATCTTCAAACAATTCAAAGTTCCTCTTCCATCGATCCTAACGCGGTTTCGAGGCCGCCATTGTCATTGGCAAAAAGGAACTCCTTGGGTATGGATACCAGGAGACCCAATCAGTGTCCGGTTTCATAGCTCGAACCGAGGCCCCCTTCTCCGCCTCGGACTTAGACCCAATCACCTCTCTCTACCTCCTCCACCTGGTGGTGCCTCCACTTCAGGTGTTTCTCAAGTTCTTTCTTCTTTTTTGTCCTCTATTGTGATGGACAAAATCTCCTTGGTGTCTACCGAGTTCAAGGACACCCTCCGGTCATTCAAGACTCGTCTTACGCCTATGACCATTAACCGGAAAACAGCTCAATCCCAAATCCGAGAGCAGCAAGACGTGCTTCTCGAGATGAAGGAATTGGTTAAGGAGCAGAGGGAGCTGATTGAGCTCCTTTAGGAACGGCGCTCCAAGGCGGCTCAAGATCCGGCGGACTCGGATACATCCGAAGAATCCTCGAGTCCAGCCAAATCCTCCTCTATAGGGGAGAAGAAGGAGAAGAAGAAGAAGAAGAGGAGCCTGCGGCTGAGGCAGCTCCATTTGAGGAAGGGGAGAAGGAAGTAGAACAAGCAAGCAACATCAACAGAGGGTCAAGGTGCTCCGTAACATCAACCGAAGTGATCGGCTCGTGACAGTAGTTTGAGTAGGTCGAAGACCCACTGACCATGGTTAGTCGGCAGCTGGTCCGCCCGAGCACACCCTCCATCGGCCGAGTTCTAGGAGGATGAGCCTCCGGACGACCTAGTTCCGGGTCGCCCACTCGGAGCCGAGCCCATTCCGGAGATCCCGTTGCTACCACCGCCTTGCTCATCTACATCTTCAAGATCTTATCGGTGAAGGCGTACCGCACGTCCACCATCCTCGACTCAGATCGCTCCCTCTCCTCCATCTTAAAAATTTGTTTTGTTGTTTTAAATTTTTTTTTGTCCGGACATACAAATCTATATCTTCTTGATACATTCTTCCTCATTTTGTTTTACTCGAAAGGCAAGGGGGAGAATAGTTAGAAAAATTTGTTGTCTTGTTTAGGGGATTTTCTCTCACCCTCTTTTGTGTAAATTTTAAATTATAATGAAATTTCATTTTCATGTTTATTGCTTTCTAAGTTTATTACTTCTAAATTTCAATTCGATCTATCATTGCTCTGTTCCTCGATAATTTTTTTCTCGCTTTGATACTTTAGCTCTTTTTTTTTTTTTTTTTTCAATCTAAGCTTATTTGCTCTAATAGTATCTACTCTATACAATTCTATCATGTTTTTCTGACTTATCCTTTGAGAAAGGATGAAAAACCACATCTTTATCACTAACAAAGTTTCTATCTAAGTATGGAATGCCTTTCATCAAAAAGGGGAGATTGAAGACTCAAACTTTACATATACATCATTTTGAGTTCCATAAAGGAATTAGGTATAAGACTTCATCTCTTATAAGGTTTTGATTACAAGTCATTCTAAGTGTCTTAGAAACTTTTCGAATGATATAGAATCTTTTCGAGTGTTACGTAAACCTTTGCATATGTTCTCACTTGATTATGATCGACTCGAAAGCATACTCTGTTCACACATAGTTCCGAGTCACTCAGACAACACTTAGATATATTGCATGTTCAAACATTTGTTCTAATGTGCATAAACTCGAGTCCGACTTCATGATCTAAGTCTAATTGAATTATTGTGTTAATTCATCTTTCTAAGTCAGCATGCTTGTTTTGAACATTGGTAGTCTAGATCAAGTCTTTCCACTCTAATGTTCTTTATCCGACTTGCTTTACATCTAGATCGACTCATATGGAATTTGAGTATAATGGATATTAGACTCAGAAAATTCCACTATTTTCGGACTCGGATAATTACGCACTTAATTATCTTAATTAAATTATTATCTCGTATCTAATCTTGGACCAAAGTATTTTATACTTTGAGAACCACATTCATTTACTTTTGTAGGTTATTCAAATGAGGCCATCCAATTTTTGAATTATAAAAGTAACCTAGCTTCAAGATGTCAAATCACCAGCAGACAAGGCTTTTCCTACTTCGACCTAGGCCCATACATTGTGTCGAGTTGTCCGTTTCCAAAACTAGAAATCTGCAACGCTAAGCTCAATGGTGGTTCCCACCCTACTTTTCGGACACCACCAAGTGGATTGGGACTTCCAAAGGAGTTAAGAGTCGTTGCCCAACGATCACACCTCAACGGATATTTTCCGAGTGACTAAGAAAGACCATCGCAATGGTCACAAAGGACTTCCAGTTAGAAGACAGTCACAACGGCTAGTTTGCTTGGTTATTTATAAATAGAAGCCAACTCTCAAGACTTGAAGATTGCTGAACCAACTGTCAATATACGTGCTTAAGCAAAAGTCATTGTATTCATACTCAATCTTCTACTTACAACTCCAACTTTGTACTTAACATCTTTCCGAGTTGTAAGGTCTTGTAATCAATTACAAACACTCATTCTTACTTTCTAAGTAAGGTCCCTTGACCGAGCTGTAAGGGTTAACTCGGTTAAGTTGTCCCTAACTCGTAAAGGTTATCTCAATTAGGAAGTACTAAATCGGACAAGGGAATTTATGAGTCTAGGAAAATCTTGTAAGGAATTGTCTAAGGGAGCAATTATGGTTGAGTCTTTCTACTGTATTTTGTGGATTCAAAATAGTGGATTTGACTTGGTGCTTGGATTAGCACCGACCGTGGTTTTCTCGCTCCAGGAGGGTTTGCACGTAACTTTCTGAATTAGTACTTTTCCGAGTCCAATCTAGACTCGGACTCTCCTGGAGCAAACCTTCAAGAAGCTTTTGGCTCGTTAAAGCCTTGACCTAAGGAACAATATATTAACAGCGAGAGCGATGCCTACCGGGAATGCTGACTTAGGCTTGGTCACTTGCTACTGCAGCTCCAGCTTCGTTGTCGGGCCCGGCTTCCGCAGTCAAAATAATCCTTCCTTCATAGCTAGGCCTTGTAGCTAGGACCCGGAATAGGTCCCAAACTCTCAAACTTCATGATTCTCCTAGTTTAAGTATTATGTGTCTTTTATTGATGATTATTCTAGTGGATTGACATAGAAAAAGTACTAGGGCCCGCGAGCTTAATGAAGGGCACTTTCAAGACCCGCGGCCATTGGCGGCATGACCGGGTTTATGTAAAGGATAAAAGGAAGGACTGGCCTCCTTTCCCGGGAACACGAGCTCTGGTTTTACTACAGGGGTGGGTAACCTCATTTTTTAGGCTCGAAGGATCCTTTCTCTTTTGAGAAAGAGAAGATTTGAGAGCTGCCGGAGATCTAGCATCCCCATTACCAGGACCTGTAGTGTAAACCCTTGAATGCCATGCTGGTGTCTTTATTAGCATCCAGTAAGTTTTCTATGCCCTGTTCGCTTCTCTTCTTTTTCCCTACTTAATGTGGTCCCGACCTTGGCCTCTATTCGAGCATAGGTGCCCTAAAAATTATTTATGATATGAAGGATAGGCAAGGCTTCGAACACAAGACCCTCCTCCTCCTACTGCTATGAGAGTTTTGGAGGAAATAATCGATAAAAGGGAGGTGTGGAGAGAACACGTGTGATACTGCTTCAGGATAAGAGAGCCGAGGAAGCAAGAAAAAGGAAAAAAGAGCCGCAGGCTAGGAACATAGCTGCAGAGGGATCTCGGGGAGGAGTCTCCGAAAATCCTTTCGTGGCTGATAAACCTATTAAAGTAGATGAGGAACTATTTTGGTGCAGCATTGATGATGTCGATGACCCCTTCTTCAAGGTATGTGTGGTGGTGGCCAAAGAGGAGGAGGACTTAGCCTCCAAGCACTCCTTTAGCCTTTACCGAGTCTCTCCCAGCCCGTTGAGGGCTTCTACAGAGATTGACGTGATCGGACAGAGAGTCTTCAATCGTGTCCAGTGGTAGACCGCAGAGTGGGGGCCATAGAGAGCTACCACTGCTAACCAAGATAAAGGTAAGTCTGCCGCTAGTGAGGAGCCTGTTGACCTTGGCTCTAACGATGATGACACCTAGCCCCTAAACGTCTTACTACCAGGTTATAGTTCTCAAGTGCCGGAGGAAGGCCCGAGGTCGGAACTCTTCGCAGAGAAAAGTGTAGCTCCGTAAGAGTCAATGAAAGAGGATCCTAAAGATGACCAACCTCTTGTGGTATGGAGAAGACGTCGTCAATCTTCCTCCACTCTAGAACCAGCCTCAACTCTTACGGTAGTTGTTATGAATCGAGTATTGGAGATAGAAAATCTGTAAGATGAGATCGAATAATGTTAACACTAGGTGTGTGTTATGTTATGTTATCTTTATACTTATGTTGTATGAACGATAAGTTGTTGTTTCTTATAGTCGCCTTAGTAAGTCTAAGATAAGACTTTGTAAAGTTGAAATATAAAATGTCCCGATTTCAAATTGAAGCCTAAATAGCCAAATCCCGAGTATCAAGGTTAACATTTGATATGTTAATCTAATGGATCAGATTAAACTTTTTAAGTAAAGTTTAAGTTAGTGATTTTCATGGCATAGGAGAGTCACTTGCCTAGCTTAGTGGGAGCTATGCCGTGACACACATATCATACTATGTATGCTTGTAGACCTCTAGAGGAGTGACAATTGGATCTCTTCTTTGTCACTCGTGTGATCCTAGTAGACTTTTGTGTCTAAAGAGTACGAAACCCTTTGACTTAGAACTATGGTTTGAAGTTGAAGTTTCGATGCTCGCTACTTTAATGTGATTCCAAGGGCCAAGATGTTTGCGGTTGAGCGGGTCACATTAGGCAAGCAGCAGAACTAAGATGTAATGTCATGAGTGTCCAAGGAAGAATATTTCCATCTTCATCATATTATCCTGGGCGATTATATTTGGAATATAATCATATGAAATATCTTACAAGCATAAAGGGACAATGTATTCTTTAGATGATGTTTGGAAAATTTGGGGTGTCGTTTTATGAGAAAGTGTTATGTTAGTTAGATGATGACTTAATATAACACTAATGGTTACTTATGGTTGCACTTATTCCCTGTATGAAACGTGAAGAGATATTTTGATAGAGAGATATGTACCTACGATCTATGTGGTCGAGTAGAAGTTGTTGACTGGCCTTTTGTGTAATTGTCACAATAATTGTTTTAATGAAATTGATTAAGGAATCAATTTTTCAGTTTCAAGTGAGATTAAATCTCCGCTTAGTGCTTTTCACGGTGAATCAAGAAAATAGAAATAGATTGACTCTCTTTTCTCCCCATTATTCTCTCACGTTAAGACAAGCCATCAAAGATGTCTTTGGGTTTGGGCCGGGTTGTTTCGACAACTCTAGTAGCCGCCGGGTACACTATATCGGGTAATGTCTGGTGAATTCGAATTTTTGGGAGTACAGCCAGACCGGTGTGTCTATGACTCGAGAATTCGGTCGTGGGTTACTCGAACGACAATCGATCCGATCGCTTCCGCATTACTAACATCATTCCTTAATTTCCTGACTCTAAATTATACATGTATGCTTCCTTAATTCAAATTAGTAAACTTGTCAATATGACTTTCTATCCAAAAAAATTATTTATTACTGCACTAGTAACAATTAAATTATTAATCAAATATTTATAATGACATAAACGATAACTAATGGTCATCATGTATGACAAAAATTATATACATACATGTCTTATTTCAATTAATTATTAAGCCTCTTATAATCTTCCTTTCTTCTCATTAGGACGAAAAACCTCTCGAAAAAATCATATCAAATAAAAAGGGGCAAAGTTAAAAGGAACAATCCATTTTTTATTTCTTTTTTAAAAAGTTGCATACCATATAAAATCAAAGTTAGAATTACCTCCTAAAAAGCACAACTATGAAAATAAAAATCACTTATACACATTCATTTTACAATTTATTGGGATATTAAAAAGTTGTTGGAGGCTTCTTGGTTGATAAAGCAACGAAAACAACTTTGTTTAGTTATCATGGTGCGAGATTTCTGGCACTTAAAATGATGGAAAAAAAGCCCTCAAAATGACAAAATACCATGAATCATCAGCTAACATCTAACTTTTTAAATTAGTAAGATTTGTGACCACAAATTTTAATCTTGAATTATTTCTTATAGTAGATAATCCTTTGATTTTCTATTCATAATTAGTAATGTACTTATATAAAATACAAGAGCCTTTCTAGGCTTGAAGTTAGGAAGAGATAATTACAAGTATCCAAGAGTAAGTTAAACTAGGAAACTAAAAGATAACATAAGATAATAAAATTATTTACATAATTTATCAAATACACCCCGCAATTGAAGTAGGAGGTTGGCGGACCTTGAGACTGTCCCGAAAATTAGTGAAAAGAACACGTGGAAGTCCTTTGGTAAATATATCTGCAATTTGGTACCGGAAGGAACATGAAGCACACGGACTTGACCATGGGCTACTTTTCATGTACAAAGTGTATGGCCATTTTAATGTGTTTGATGCGCCGATGTTGGACGAGGATTGTCGGATAGATAGATGGTACGACGTTGTCACAATAGACCAAAGTAGCTTTATGTATTGGACGAGTGAAGCTTAAGTAAAAATTATGAAGCCAACAGGATTAAACAACCACATTGGCAACACCCGGTATTTAGCTTCAACACTAGAACAAGACAATGTGGGTTGGCGCTTTGAGGATGAAGATATTAGGTTGTCACCTAAAAAGACACAAGTATTTGGACGTCAAATGCCGAGTGTCCGAGCAGCTCGCCCTAATCAGCATTAGTGTATGAAATAAGACCGGATAAAGATGATCTATAGAGGTGAAGACAAAAGACAGGAGTACTCGAATATATCGCAAGACTCATTTGAGGACAATCATGTGAGCTTACATTGGGTTGTGCATATTAAGGCAAATTTGTTGTACTCGCATAAGAGATATCAGGCCTTGTGAAGATGAGATATTACAGAGCATCGGCTAGACTACGATACAATTTAGGATCCGGGTAAGGTGAGTATGTGGAAGCAGGAAGTTTACCCTTGGTGTTAATAGGTGTGGGAGTAGGTTTGCAGGAAGTTATGCCTGCATGGTGAAGGATGTCCTCGATATAATGCTTTTGGCTAAGAAATAGACCGTTGGTGTGTTGAGTGACAACAATCCCTAAAAAATAGCTCCAGTGGTCTCAAGTCTTTCATGGCAAACTCGGAAATAAGAAGGGTCATAATTTGGCGGCGAAGAGAGTCGAAGAGGTGGTTAGGATGATGTTGTCCACATATAGAAGAATATAGGCCATGTCGAACCCTTCTTGTAGATGAATAGAGAGTGATCAAATTGGCTATGGGGAAGCCAATGGTGGAGACATAGTTTGGAAATAGCTAGTACTAGGCTCGTAGAGCTTGCTTGAGACCATATAAAGATTTCTTAAGTAAGTAGACATGGTCGGGGTAAGTGGAGTCTCTAAAGCCAACAGGTTGATGCATGTAGACGGTCTCACTAACATTGCTATGTAGAAATGTGTTCGGACATCCAACCGATGAATAGGCCATGATTTAGATAAAGTAATGCCGAGAACCGTCCCGATGGTGGTTGGTTTGACCATAGGGCTGAAAGTTTCGAGTGCAATCAACTCTAATTTCCCGTGACCTGCCATAACTAACATGACGGGGTTTGTGTCTCTTAAAAGAACCATCAGATTTCTTTTTGACGAAAAATCTACATAAATCGAATCATATTCAGATTAGAAGGGCGGGGTACTAACTCTCCGGTCTTATTTTTAAAAAGAGTATTAAATTTGTTGGTCATGGCCTATTTCCAATTCGGATTAGGTAAGGCATCCTTGAGGGTTTCGAGGTAGTGGGGAAGGTGTAGATGAGGTGAAAAGGTTGAAGGGTCATTTGGGCTTAAAAATACCATGCATGCTTCTTGTGGTCATGGTTCGAGTGTGGTGTGAAAAGGGCTGAGTTGGTTGGGCTAAAATATAGGGAGAAGGGCTGCGGGAATGCGGGATACCGAGAGGGTGTGAACAGGGGTCGAGTGGAATAGGTGGGCTGGAAAGGAGATGGAGAACTGGGTTCGACCGGAAGGTTGTGGGCTGCCACAAGCATGTTCAAGGAAGAAGGTTGCGACAATGGTGGAGCGGATTAGCGAGCGAGAGAATGAGAGTGGGCTGCACAATGGGTTGGACTTGACTCGGGTGGACTCGTAGAGGACAACTAACTGGGCTGAGATGTTATGCAAACAGGGACTATGGCAGTAGTAACGGGTGAAGGTGGGTCACGGGCTGGGGTTTGCATCCATACTTAGTGGACAATTGGGCTAAGTCCAAGTATCCAAAAATGATAGGCTTGAGGTGATGCTTGAGATAAATTTTGAGAAGGGGAATTGGGACTCATCAAAAGGACATGGCGAGAGAAGATGAATTTACCAGTGGCTAAATCAAAGAACTTGTACCCACGGTGATTTTGTGGATAGCCTAAGAAAACACAAGGAGTAGATCGAGATTAGAGCTTATTTATGGAGGTAGAGGGAGAAAGTGGATATCATACGTATCCAAACACACATAGATGAGTGTAGGATGGGTCACGATGATAAAGAAGTTGAGTTGGGGAGGATTGATTTAGGACCTTGCTAAGAAGAATATTGAGAAGATAAGTTGTCATTTAAAGAGCATGATGGCAAAAGGAAGGGGGAGAAGCATGGGCGAGAAGGCTTCTAATCATGTTACTAATGGTGCGAATTTTTCGTTCGGCTTTACCATTTTGTTGAGAGGTATGAGGGCAAGAAAAATGGAAAGCTTTGCCATTATTTTTCAGAATAATTTGAACGAATTATTATCAAATTCATGCCGTTTATCACATTGGAAACTCTTGACATTTCTATCGAATTGAGTTTTGATAAAGGAACTAAAAGTGAGAAAGACAGAATAGACTTAAGATTTTTGGCCAATTAGAAAAGTCCAAAGAAAGTTTGAATAGTCATCCAATAAAAGCAAATAATATTTGTGACCAGCGAGTACTCAAAATGAGAAAGTCCATAAATCACTATGAATAATATCAAAAGGCATGGATGTATAATTTGAATAGGTCGAAATGGCAACTTAATATGTTTACCATAAGTACAAGATTGACAAACATAGGAAGGGGGAAGACATTTGCAAAAAATAGAATTTTTATTTCTTAGGGAGTTTAAAACATATACTCCCGGATGACCTAAATGACTATCCCATAGAGTAGGAGAAATAGCGAGTAAAGGTAGTTGGAGATGAGACATTGGTTAGAGTGGTGGGCGGAAGAGAATAGAGGTCCCCGGTGCTATCATATCTCATGAGAGGTGTCCTTGTCACAAAGTCCTTCACAGAAAATCCAATAAATTCAACAAAAACGTTATTATCAATAGCAAGACGAACGGATATTAAATTCTTAATAAGGTTAGGAGCGTAAAGGACATTTTTTAAGGCAATGGGAGGGTATGGAGGGGGAAGATATGCCAACTCAAATTTGGTGGTGAGGCCGAGAAAATTGTGCCGCCGAGAGGGTAAGGAGGACGCCGGGAGAGAGAGGAGGGAGTTAGGAGAGTAGAGGATCGAGATTAGTCTCGATACCATGATAAAAGATAGTCCCTTGATTTTCTATTGATAATTAGCAATGTACTTATACAAAATACAAGAGCCTTTCTAGGCCCGAAATTAGAAAGATATAATTACAAGTATCCTAGAGTAAGTTAAACTAGAAAATTAAAAGATAATACAAGATAATAAAATTATTTACATAATTTATCTAATAGTTTCATATATGGGAAAACTTCATTTTTTTCATGAGGGTACTGAAGGTTTGCTCTTAGTGAGACTAAGTCACCCTAGAGGGGGAGGGGGATGAATAGGGTGATGAGAAAATTTGACCAAAGACTAGAAGATTAAAATCGAAACTCACTTTAAAATAGTCCGAGTCTAGATTGGACTCGGAAAAGTGTTAACTCGAAACTACGTGAAAACTCGTCATGGGGTAGAAAACCACGGTCAGTGCTAATCCAAGCACCAAGTCAAATCCACTATTTTGAATCCATAAAATACAGTAGAAATACTCAACCAGAATTGCTCCCTTAGACAATTCCTTACAAGATTTTCCTAGACTCGAAGTTCCCTTATCTCGATCTAGTACTTCCTAACCGAGGTAACCTTTACAGTTAGGGACAACCGAGCTAAGTTAATGCTTACACCTCAGTCAAGGGACCTTACTCAAAAAGTAAGAATAAGTGTTTGTGACTGATTACAAGACCTTACAACTCAGAAAGATGTTAAGTACAGAGTTGGAGTTGTAAGTAGAAGATTTGAATGAGAATTACATAGAGAGAGATAATTTCAGCAATAAGTTCAATAATCTTCTTGTCTTGTGAAGTGGCTTCTATTTATAGATGACCAGGTAGATTAGCCGTTATGTCTATCTTCCGATTAGAAGTCCTTTGAGACCGTTGCAATGGTTTTTCCGAGTGACTCGGAAAATATCCGTTGAGGTGTGAACGTTGGACAATGACTCTTGACTCCTTTAGATGTCCCAATCCATTGGTGGTGTCTAGAAAATAGGGTGGAAACCACCGTTGGCCTAGGTGTTACAGATTTCCAGCTTTGGAAACAGACAACCATGACACGATTGTCCGGGCCTTGGTCGAAGTAGAAAAAAGCCTTGTCTGCAGGTGATTTGACATATTGAAGCCGGTTTCTTTTGTATTTCAAAAATAGGATAACCTCGTTTAAATAACCTACAAAAGTAAATCAATTTTGGTTCTCAAAGTATAAAATACTTTGGTCCAAGATTAGACACAGATAATAATTTTAATTAAGATAATTAAGTCCATAATTATCCGAGTCCCGAAAGAGTGGAATTTTCCGAGTCTATTATCCATTATACTCAAATTTTATCCGAGTCAGTCTAGAAGTAAAACAAGTCGATTAAAGAATATCGGAGTAATGAGACTTGATCTAGACAAGCACAGCTCAAACGAAACATACCGACTTAGAAGGTTGAAATAACAATGTAATTCAATCAAACTCAAAATACAAAGTTAGAACAGAGTTTATGCACATTAGAGCAAACATTTGAACATGCGATAAGTTTGAGTGTTGTCCGAGTGACTCGGAACTATATGTGAAAAGATAAGCAAGAGTATGCTTTCCGAGTCAGTCGAATCAAGTGAAAACATATGCAGTAATTTACGTAACACTCGTAAAAGATTCTAGATCACTCGGAAAAGTTTCTAAACCACTCGGAATGACTTGTAATCAAAACTTACAAGAGATGAAGTCTGTACTGATTCCTTGATGGTACATAGAATGATATACCTGTAAAGTCCGAGTCTTCAATCTCCCCTTTTTGAAGAAAGACATTCCATACTTAGAAACATTGTTATTGATATAGATATGATTTTTCATACTTTCTCAAGAAATAGGTCGGAGAAACGAGTGCAAATAAGCTCGGTGATATACGTGATTGAAACTTAGATTCTATCGGAGCAAGTAAGCTTAGATTGCATTAGTGCTAAAAACTAAAGTAACGAGATCGGTGATAGATCGAGTTGAATCGGAGCAAAAAAGTTACTGAGCAAGAAATTGAAACTCGAAATAATTGCAACTCAAAAAGTAATAATCATGAAACTGAAACTTCATTAATATTCAAAACAAATATATACACAAAAGAGGATGAGAGAAGCTCCCCTAAATAAGACAACAAATTTCTAAATATTCTCCCCTTGCTTTTCAAAGAAAAAAAAAAAACAAAGGAACAAAAGGTCGAAGAATGTATCAAGAGGATACAAATTTGTATGTCTGGACAAAAAAAAAAAAATTGAAAACAGAAGAAGAAAATATCTAAGATGGAGGGGAGGGAGTAGTCCGAGTCGAGGATGGTGGACATGCAGTGTGCCTAACCGATAAGATCTTGAAGATGTAGATGAACGAGGCGGGGCAACACCGGTATCTCCGGAATGGGCTCGGCTCCGAGTGGTCGACCCGTAACTAAGTTGTCCAGAGGCTTATCCTCCCGGAACTCAACCGAGGGAGGTGCTGGCTTGGCTGTTGATCGACCATGGTTAGCAGGGATTTCGACCCACTCATACTACTGTCCGAGCCGATCACTTCCGAGTTGGGGTTCCGGAGCACCTTGGCCCTCGGTTGCTTCGGCTCCCATTTCTACTTCTTTCTCCTCGGTTGGAGCTGCCTCAGCTGCAGGCTCCGCTTCTTCACCTTCTTCTTCTTCTTCTTCCCTACGAGGGGGATTTGGCCGAACTCGAGGATTCTTCCGAAGTATCCGAGTCGACCGGATCTCGAGCCACCTTGGAGCGGCTTTCTTGAAGGAGCTCAAGCATCTCTTTCTGCTCCTTGACCATTGCTTTCATCTCGAGAAGCACGTCTTGCTGCTCTAGGATTTGGGATTGAGCGAGTTATCCGATTGATGGTCACGAGTCGAAGAACAGTCTTGAATGACCGGAGGGTGTCCTTGAGTTCGGTGGACACGAGGAAAGCTTGTCCATTATGGTAGTGGACAAAGCAGAAGAAAGAATCCGAGAAACACCTGAGGTGGAGGCACCACTAGGTGGAGGAGGTAGAGAGAGAGGGGATTGAGTCCGAGTCCGAGGCGGAGAAGGGGGCCTCGGTTCGAGTTATGGACCCGGACACTCGGTTGGGTCTCTTGGTATCCATACCCAAGAAGTTCTTTCGTGCCAATGACAATGGCAACCTCGAAACCGTGTTAGGATATGAGGGAATAGGAACTTTGAATTGCTTGAAGATTAGAGTGAGAAGAGCCTCGAAAGGAAGTGGGGTTGTCTTCTTGGTCCGAGTCCGAGCGAGCACGGTTGCCATTTGCTCGACTATAGCGAGAAAGAGGTCTACTTCGTAGCCCTCAAGGATGTCGTAAAGAGCTTTAAGATGCTTGGAGTTAGGGTTCTCCTTGCTAGAATGCTGAGAGAAGAAAGTCGTCATCGATAGAAAGCATAGAAGACGAGCTTCGACTTGAGTTGAGTTACGGAGAAGTTTTTACGTGACCTAGGAAACTCTTTGGCATATTTTTCGAAGAATTCATCAGCAACCTCGTTGAAAGGTATGGGGTTGCTATTGAGGAAAAGAGAGGTACCTTGAAGAGACGGTGAAGAAGAGAGGTGTTGATGCGAACCGTGACGTTTTGAACTCTAGAGGTGAGGATGCCCTCGGAGCTAGAGAGGTTAGAATAAATCTCGAAACGATTTCTAGGTATATGAACTTGCTGAAATAGAGGAAATTGTAAACCCTGTTGATTTGATGTGAGCCAACCACGAAAACTTTGTGGTAGGGAAGAATTTGTCATCCAACGTTGGAGGGGCCTTCCTGGCTTTTGGTACAAGGTTTCTTAGTGGTAAAACCAAGAAAATCGGGGTGGGAACCTCTTTTCGGCATGTTTGATAAAGAAAAGAGAAGAAAGATGAACTTTTGATAGAGAGGAAAGAGAAAGAGAGAAAGTTAGACGAAAGTGAGCAAAAAGAAAATGAGATAGTAGAAAGAGAGAGTCGAGAGTGCTTACTTCGAGACTTCTTTCACTTATCTTGAGTGTGATGAAATTCTCTTCGAACGTAGAAAGCTTGCTCGAGTTGAAGTAAGTGAGAGAGAGAGTGTGTAAAGAGTAAAGTAGCGTAATGAAGGAAAATACATGCTATTTATAGAGAAAGAAATATCCTTCAACGTACGTTTTGACCCAGACTTTTCAACGGTTCTCTCGGACCGGTGTGACTGTTCCGCTCTCCAACGATTAGAATTCCAACGTTTGTCTCCCAACGGCTAGTTGTCTCGATCGGAGAGAAAAAGAGATATTTTAAAAGAAATTTACGAAATTCTCTACTCGATCTAGAGATGATTTTAGATGTTTGATGTCCATTTTTCTCAAAATCCGAGTCTGACTCGGTGAAGTTTCCGAGTGACTCGAAACCGCGAGACAAACAATAACTCATAGCTCAGTATCACTAGTTCAACTGAACTAATGGCTATTAGAGAGAAAGCATATAACATATAATCATGCAATGTAATCACACTCAGAAAAGCACATAATTATGCATTGATCATGCCAAGCTCGTTCCTAATAAAGTAAAACCGATCTTCACTAAGTGGCTTAGTAAAGATATCAGCTAGTTGAAGTTTGGTAGGAATGAATTCAAGTTCAATTTCACCTTTCTCAGAATGGTCTCTTAGAAAATGATACCGACCTCAATATGTTTTGTCTTTGAGTGTTGAACTGGGTTCTTGGTGATGCTGATTGCACTTTGATTGTCACACTTGATTGGAATTGATTTGAATGTAAGTCCAAGATCTCTCAAGTGTTGCTTGATCCATAAAATCTAAGCATAGCATGCTTTAGTTGCAATATACTCAGCTTTAGCGAGTTGATAGAGCTATTGAGTTTTGCTTCTTTGAGTGCCAAGATATCGAGAGATTGACCTAGAAACTGGTAGGCTCCTGAGGTGCTCTTTCTATCAACTTTATATCCAGCATAGTCGGCATCCGAGTATCCAGGTGAGAGTCAATTCGAGTCTCTAGAGTACCATAGACCTAGATTCCGAGTCCCTGCAAGATATCTCGAATATTCTCTTCACCGTAGTGAGATATGATTCTTTTGGATTAACTTAAAATCTTGCACACGGACATACACTAAACCTTATGTTTGGCCTACTTGGAAGTAAGATATAGCAAAGATCCAATCATACCTCGATAGAGTTTCGATCTACTCGCTTTACCTTTCTCGTCCGAGTCCAGTTTTATGCTACTACTCATAGGTGTTGCTTGCATGTTTCACATCTTGAAGCTTGTACTTCTTCAGGAGCTCCTTGCTATACTTTGATTGATAAACATAGATGCCATCTTTGTCTAACTTGAGCTGTAGTCCAAGGAAGAAATTGAGTTCTCCCATCATACTCATTTGAAATTCCCGTCTCATTAACACGGAAAAATCTCGACACGGAATTTCATTAGTAGCTCCAAAAATTATGTCATCAACACAGATCCGAGCAATAAGAAAGTCTTTCCCCTTGGTTTTTATAAAAAGAGTCTTGTCAATCTGACCTCTTCTAAAATCATTCTCAACCAAGAAATTGCTCGGTCTCTCATACCAAGCTTTGGGAGCTTGTTTAAGACCATAGAGAGCTTTTTGCAATTTTAAAACATGATTTGGAAATTCCGAGTTTTCAAATCCGGGGGTTGCTCAACATAGACTTCCGCTTCAATGAAACCATTGAGAAAAGCACATTTAACATCCATTTGATACAATTTGATATTCATGCTAGATGCAAATGCCAATAGGATTCTAATACCTTCAATTCTGACAACAGGTGCAAAGGTTTCCCCACAATCAATTCCTTCTTCTTGATTGTAACCTTGAGCCACAAGTCTAGCCTTATTTCCGTCTACCAACCCACCTTCATCCAGTTTTTTTGAAAACCCACTTGGTTCTTATGACTTGGTCGTCGAAGGTCATTTGGTCGAGTCCGGACTTGGTTTCTTTCAAATTGATTTAGTTCCTCTTGCATGGCCTCTACCCATTCAGAGTTCATTTACGGCTTCTAGTGCATTTTTGGGTTCGAGTTAATAAAATGAATGCAGTGAATGCACATAGCTTTTGTAGAGAGGAACGAGTTCTTACCCCATTGTTGATATCGGACAAGATGTTTTTTAGTGGGTGGCTCGAAAAATACTTGAATGCTCTACACGTTCTCCGGTTCACCGGATCCGTAGGTTGAATTGGTTGATCTTCGAAGTACTGTTCCGAGTGAGCTGGTCATCTGTTTGACCTTCAACATTCCGAGTTGTCTCTCTAGTTGTCGCATTCCGAGTCAAGTTATTCCGAGTCACTTCATTCCGAGTGACTTTGATTTGATTCTTGATGAGCTCATTTTCACCAAGATCATCGTCTCTACTAAGCTTCAGTGTCCGAGAATGTTGACTCACTCAATTTTTCCTGTTCAATCTCATCAAAAACAACATTGATGTTTTCTTCCACTTTGTTAGTTCTTTTATTGAAAATATGATATGCTTTGCTATGAGATGAATAACCAAGAAAAATACCTTCATCCGACCGAGCATCAAACTTGGTCAGGTGATCTTTACCATTGTTGTGAACGAAGCACTTACACCCAAAGGGTTTGAAGTATGAAATGTTGGGTTTCTTCCCTTTGTAGAGCTCGTATGGAGTTTTCTTTAGGATGGGTCCGATGAGGCATCCGTTTAATGTGCGCTTCTTTGTGTTGATCGCCTCGGCCCAAAAATAGTAGGGTAGATCATGTTCAATCATCATTGTCCTTCCTATTTCTTCAAGAGTCCGGTTCTTTCTCTCCACTACTCCATTTTGTTGAGGAGTTCTTGGTGTTGAAAAGTTGTGGGAGATGCCATTCTTATCACAAAACTCTGCAAATTCGGAGTAGTCGAACTCCCTTCCATGGTCGGTTCGAATTCTCCGGATCCGAGTCCGAGACTCAACTTGGATTTTCCTGCAGAGCTTGTTGAACTCTTTGAATGCTTCATTTTTGTGCTTAAGAAAATAAACCTAGGTAAATCATGAGTAGTCATCAATAATCACAAGCACATATGATTGACCTCCGCGACTCTTGACGAGGATTTCATAACATAAACAGCTTTCAGAGGTTTGAAAGATGATTTAACCTGTTTCCCTTTGTGTATGCTTCACAGATTTTTATCTTTCTTAAATGCATAGTTAGGCAATCCTCTAACTAAACCATGAGAAGCAAGCTTCTTAATAGTATGCATGCTAATATGACCTAATCTACGATGCCATGTCCATGAATCATCATGTAGAGATGCTTTTAAGGAAGATAAATTCGACTTGAGTCGAAAGAGGAATAGTGTAGGTGTTACCTGATCTCTTACATGAGAGCTTGGTCTCCTTGGTAGTATCATCGAAATATAATAGTTGTTCCGAGTGAATCTTACCTCTTGACCTTTGTCACACAGTTGAGAGATGCTAAGTATATTGTACTTTAATCCCTTGACAAGATATACTTGGGCTGACCGGATCGTTTCCTTTTCCAATCTTGCCTATCCTAATTATCTTGCCCTTGCTGTCATCTCCAAATGTGACTTTGCCTCCCTTGTACTCTTCTAACTCGGAAAAGAGTCTTGGATTTCCCGACATGTGACGTGAGCATCCACTCGTCCGGTACCAATGCCCTTTGTTTTTTTCGAGCCACCTGCAAATCGAAACAAACTAACGTTTCTCACTTCCTCTAACGAACCCAAGTAACTTCCTTTATTGTGGTCCTTTTTGAGGAAGAAGACTCTTGGGAACCCAGATTTGAATAACTTTGGGTTTGGTCGATTCCGAGTCTTTCTTTTAGAAAATTGAGTCTGTGTCTCTTTCTTTTGAAACTCTATCCTTTTATAAACAGGAGGAGAGGGTTTTCTCCTATAAGCTAGCCTAGTCTCAGTCCTCCTTTCATGCTTATGAATGGGACCGTGCTCAGCCTTCCTGAATTGCATAGTTCCGGAATCTTTTTGAAAAGCTCCGAGTAGGAATTGGATTCCTCCTCTTTGTTAAAACCAAGTCCTTCTTTTCCGAAGGAGACACATTACGACCTTAAGAGCATGTCAAGGTTTTTCTAACCTTGAATAAATTTTAAAACAAGCTCTTGAGACTCATTGAGCTCTTGCTTCGGATGCTTATTTTCTCTTCGAGTAACTCGGACTCACTCTCATTAGATTGAGCACTAGTCTTGAGTTCTCTTAGAGTAAGTCTCAGCTTTTCTAATTCATTTTTCAAAGAGATGCTCTCGAAGTAATAAACTCAAGTTGTTCTTTAAACTGAGAAGAATCAGAATTGGACTTTTCTTTCAAAGTATAAATATATTTGGCTGAATCAACTTTGGAAAACTTGAGGAAGTATTCAATTACCTCCCGAGGATTTGTTTCCTCAATGTCCGAGTGATCCGAGTCCGACTCGATTCAGCTTACGAGTCCGAGAGTGCCATCGGACACTTTGAATCATCTAAGTCCTCATCATCTTCGATGAGTCTTCATCACTCCATGTGGCCATCATAGCCTTTTTCTTCTTTCTGTCCCTCTTTCTCCTGGGACAGTCTTTACTATGTGTTCCTTGCTGCCACATTCAAAACAACCGGAGTTCTTAGTTAAAGATAACTTTGAAGGGGAAGAATGTTTACCTTTTCTATCCTTCTTGTCTTTCTTGTAGAACTCTTCTCTTGGCTTCTTATACCATCTCTTGTACTTCATCATTTTTTGAAGCCTCCGCAATAAGTGCCATGGGATCCTCTTACGAGTGAGAGGAATTCAGATTTGCTTCTTTGTTTTCCGAGGCCTTCGAGTGTGATGTTCTTTTTAGTGCTGACCTCTACATCCTCCTCTTCCAGGTGGATCTCATGAGTGAGTAGCTTCCCAAAGAGTTTGTCCGGCTTCGGTAAGGACATGTTCCGAGCCTTTTCGATGGCTGTCACCTTGGGACTCCATCTTCTCTTGGGTAGACTCTTGAGTATCTTTCTACACATTTCCACGTGGGAAATCTTTCTACCTAAAGATTTGATATTGTTAGTAATCTCAGTGAAGCGGATGAACATCCGAGTGATGTTCTCTTCGGCTCCATCTTTAACAACTCGTACTTGTGAAGATATTGGCTTATCTTCACTTGTCCGACTTGGCTTGTGCCTTCATAAGTGTTGACAAGCGTGTCCCACACTTCTTTGGCTATGTCACGGTCGACACTCGGTTGTATTCTTCCGAGCTGATGGCGCTCATTCGGATGTTCATCGCCTTGAAGTTCCGTCGAGCTTTTACGCTTCTTCGGTGGTCTACTTGACCTTTGCTTTGGGTACGAGTCTTGTTTCTTCCATCTTCATTAGAATGTAGTTCCCTACTTGTATGATGTTCCGGACATCTTCATCGGGATCCAACAGAAAACATTCCATGAGCTTCTTCCAAGTGCACGAAGTTAGAACCTTTGAACTTTGGTGGTCTGCTGGAAGATCTTCCTTCATCGAACTCTCCATTGTTCCGAGCCATTTGATCTTTAAACCTTTGGATGGTTAGATCCTATCCGAAAGGCTAGGCTCGATACCAATTGAAGGTTTGCTCTTGGAGAGACTAAGTCACCCTAGAGGGGGTGAATAGGGTGATGAGAAAATTTGACCAAAGACTGGAAGATTAAAATCGAAACTCACTTTAAAACAGATCCGAGTCTAGATTGGACTCGGAAAAGTGTTAACTTAGAAAGTACGTGGAAACCGTCCCGGGGCGGAAAACCACGGTCGGTGTTAATCCAAGCACCAAGTCAAATCCACTATTTTGAATCCACAAAATACAGTAGAAAGACTCAACCAAAATTGCTCCCTTAGACAATTCCTTACAAGATTTTCCTAGACTCGAAGTTCCCTTATCTCGATCTAGTACTTCCTAACTGTGGTAACCTTTACGAGTTACTGGACAGCTGAGCTGAGTTAACCCTTATAGCTCAGTCAAGGGGCCTTACTCAGAAAGTAAGAATAAGTGTTTGTGACTAATTACAAGACCTTACAACTCGGAAAGATGTTAACTACAGAGTTGGAGTTGTAAGTAGAAGATTTGAATGAGAATTACACGAGAGAGATAATTTCAAGCAATAAGTTCAGCAATCTTCTTGTCTTGTGAAGTGGCCTCTATTTATAGATGACCAAGCAGATTAGTCGTTATGTCTATCTTCCGATTAGAAGTCCTTTGAGACCGTTGCAATGGTTTTTCCGAGTGACTCGGAAAATATCCGTTGAGGTGCGAACGTTGGACAACGGCTCTTGACTCCTTTGGATGTCCACTCGGTGGTGTCTAGAAAATAGGGTGGAAACCACCGTTGAGCTAGGCATTGCAGATTTCCAGCTTTGGAAACAGGACAACCATGACACGATTGTCCGGGCCTTGGTCGAAGTAGAAAAAAGCCTTGTCTGCCGATGATTTGACATCTTGAAGCCGGTTACTTTTATATTTCAAAAATAGGATAACCTCGTTTAGATAACATACAAAAGTAAAATACTTTGGTCCAAGATTAGACATAGATAATAATTTTAATTAAGATAATTAAGTGCCTAATTATCCGAGTCCTGAAAGAGTGAAATTTTCCGAGTCTAATATCCATTATACTCAAATTCCATCCGAGTCGGTCTAGAAGGAAAACAAGTCGGTTAAAGAATATCGGAGTAATGAGACTTGATCTAGACAAGCACAGTTCAAATGAAACATGCTGACTTAGAAGGTTGAAATAACAATGTAATTCAATCAAACTTAGAATACAAAGTCGGACCGTAGTTTATGCACATTAGAGTAAACATTTAGACATGCGATAAGTCGAGTGTTGTCTCGAGTGACTCGGAACTACGTGTGAAAAGATAAGCAAGAGTATGGTTTCTGAGTTAGTCAAAATCAAGTGAAAATATATGCGGTAGTTTCGTAACACTCGAAAAGATTCTAAATCACGCAGAAAAGTTTCTAAACCACTCGTAATGACTTGTAACCAAAACTTACAAGAGATGAAGTCTCGTACCCGATTCCTTGATGGTACATATAATGATGTACCTGCAAAGTCCGAGTCTTCGTGTACCATAGATTTGGCGCAAAATATATTATACGAGGTTGGGATGCGGGAATATTGTGTACATTGCGTGGAAATGCCCCTGAAAAGCCTAGAACATACAAGTACTTCTATTGTTTTGTTACAACCAAAGTCTCATCAACTTAAATGGTAGGAAACAAGGAGTTGAAGCGGTTGTTAACTTGTCATATAGTTATAAATTAAATCTTTACTTATACTTATAAGTAATAATATAGCATAGGTTTATAGTTAAGAATATAGCACATGAAAGTAGACATCAAATCCATAAGGAAAGGTATAATACTATGCGAGTTTTAATCTAATTAAATTTACTACTCTTTGTTTTTTGGAAGGTAATTTACTACTCTTTAAAACAAAAGAAAAATATAAATTAAAAAATTAATAAGTAATAGTCTGCATTAAAATAAATACAAAAATAAATAATAAAATTAACCAGAATTTTCACAATAATTTTCTAGAACTAACCGAGAACCTAAAATATGAAATCAAAATTAAATGTTGAATTTCAGAAAATTAGAACCCTATATGAGCCCTAAAAACACTTAAAACATGAAAATCAATAAAAGA
This sequence comes from Talinum fruticosum, assembly GCA_021018815.1. NCBI lineage: Eukaryota > Viridiplantae > Streptophyta > Magnoliopsida > Caryophyllales > Talinaceae > Talinum > Talinum fruticosum. Next base: position 644,492 of record JAITYX010000107.1, read on the forward strand.
AAGTTTTTTTTAACCTAATTTCTAACAGATTGACTAAAAATAATAAAAATAGACAAAATAAAAATCTAAAAATAAAAATATACAAAACTTAAATTAAATCAATCTAAAATTATTAAAACTAACCTAAAAGACTTATATTTTAGGGAGATAAATGAAATTGATATTAAATACTATAAAATTGTAAATAAAATTAACTAACTAAAGAAGTAACTAGAAAACAAATAAATAATTATTAAAGAAAGCAAATTTGTAAAAAGCATTTAGCATAATCTATATCCACCAAGCAAATCACTAGCGAATCTTTCCTGTTTTTCCTTCATTAATAGTTCAATAAGATCTAACCCTAATATAAATCCTACTAATTTTGATAACTCTAACACTAACAATAAAATTTAACCAAATTAGAGTATTAAGTGTTAGAAAAACATCATCTAACACCTTGTAACCAATCTACTAGAAAATTGATTTAACAAATATGTATAATAGTTTTCTAACTAAAAGAGATGGGTATTAGTCATCCATGATATCAACTAGGGTGATATTTATGCTTAAAAAACCATATGGCTTACGTACTTAACCTTTTAAACTATCACATGAATCTATATTAAACTAATTAGTATGTAATCAAATATAAAATCATAAACATTAAGTACAAATTATTATCAAACCATGAAATTAAATCAATCATATTAATGATTAAAATTTATTTTAAGATCGTTAATTTAGTAAGATTCATATAAATTATACTAAATATAATGAAACTACTCATACATAATATAATTTAAAATATATAAACTAGTTAAAAATAATATTTTTAATATTAAACTATAAATAAAAATTGATTCTTGAATACTAAAAATTACAATACTAATTAGACTACCGATATAATAGGTACGGAGTGTGTGATGAGCTGATGCTAATGATGATGATGATGTAGTTGATGGGATGGCGTGATGATCACCATGATGATGAAGTGTGAAGAAGCAGGGCAAGAGAAGGAAGGGCTGGTATGGTGGCTGTGAAAAAAAAAAAAAAAAAAAAAAAGGAAAAGGAGAGGCTGGCCTGAAAGGTGTTGGGTTCCCTCCATACCTAGGTGCGACCCACATCATGTAAATAAAAAAAAAGGAAATTACACCAAAGAATGCACCCGTGCAAGATGAAGTCAAAAGCATTCATTCACTTAATTTTTTTTGACAAAGTTGGTCTTGAGGTAAAAAGGTCAAGATTGCCAAGTAAATTTTTCTTAGGCTATACTTAGAACATGACACTGCAATTAGTCTACTTTTACTGTATGTACGCATGCAAGTAGTAAGCAAGCAAGTAAAATCCAAGTGAGAGAATCACTTAAGAGTTGAGTGAGACCACCAAAAATAGGTGAGATTAATTTTATATTCCATCCTAAATAGGTGAGTTATTGAGTGTATACTCTTTGATTTATTTAGAGGAGATATTGTTGTAATCCTACTATTCAAATAGTAAAAGTATATTTTTGAACCAACGGTCCCGTGGTTTTTCCATTCGTCTTGGAGGGTTTTCCACGTAAAATTTCGTGTGTCTCCATCTATTATATTTCCATAATTTTATATCCCATTCTAAATTACACAAACGGGGAAAAAGGTTTGTTTCCACTATACCGACCCGCCTTTTCCCAATAGCGGTAACGAGCTCGGATTGAGCAACCACATTCTCGTGTGATTCAAGATGGAGAGTACTATCACTTCCGATGGTGACATGGTCAAACTTACTTTAGATAATTACCCCTACTGGAAGTCCATGATAGAAGATCACTTAATTTGCAAAGACCTCGCTGAGCTTATTCAAAATAAGGATATGCCAGCAGGTAAAGATGAGAAAGATTGGACAATGTTAAACCGTAAGACTCGTTGTGATGGTTCGAAAATGCATCGACCGAAGCTTGTTCGAGCATGTGCCAAATTTTGACAATGCGTACAAGTTTTGGACACACCTTGAGTCGTTGATTCAAAAGAAGACTCCACATAATAAAGCTCACCTTATGAGACGGTTGGTGAAGTTGGAGTACAAGGACGACCAAAATATGATAGAGCACTTGAACACATTCAAAGGGATCATAAATAAGTTGTCAAAGGTTGAGATAAAACTTAGAGATGAATTCGAGGCATTATTGCTTCTTAGTTGACTTCCCAAGAGCTGGGATACGTTGGTGGTTACAATGAATAACTCCGCTCCGGAAGGTAAATTGACGAAGGATACATTCACAGGTAGTCTCCTAAATGAAGTAGCCAGGAGAGAAGAAAAAGGCATTTCGGCATAAACCGAAGCCAATATTGTTGAGAATCGCGATAGAAGTGATAACCGCGGAAGAAATAATGGACGTGAAAAGTCCAGGGGGAGATCAAAATCTCACTCTAAACTTGTTTGCTACTATTGTAGCAAGCCAAACCACAAGAAATCCGAGTGTTAGATTCTCAAGAAAGATCGAAAGGTGAAAAAGTAAAACCGGATCGGATTGAACAAAAAGAGAAGAAGAGAGCATCATTGCCGTTGTGGTCAAAGATGAATAGAATGTGTTCCTGATTGAAGAACAAAATTATGTTAATCTGGCCATGGATGATTATTCATGGATTGTTGACTCGGGTGCATCCTTTCATGTCACTCCACATGGAAATTTTTTCTCATCTTACCAAAATGGTGATTTTGGTATTGTCAAGATGGGAAATCAAGTTTCAAACAAAATTGTTGGCATAGGTGAAGTTACCTTGATGACTCGACACTCGGATGAAAACTTGTATTGAAAGATGTGAGGTATGTTCCTAATATGAGCCTCAATCTTATTTCGTTAGGAAAAGTTGATGATGCCAGCTTGTACAACCACTTCGGTGGTGGAAAATGGAAGGTCACAAATGGAATCTTAATCGTTGCTAGAGGTATAAAAGAAGGCTCCTTGTATGTTATGTAAGGAAAGTTATGCTAAGGGGAAATTAATGTTGCATATGACAACTCAAATTTGGAGTTGTGGCATAAGAGGCTCGGACACATGAGTGAGAAGGGATTGCGAATCCTCGCCAAAAAGGATTACATCTCGGAGTTAAAAGGCGAACCACTTGAGCCTTGTACTAATTGTTTGGTTGGCAAACAACATAGGTGACATTTTAGAAAAATGCCAGCCCCAGCAGGAGAAAGCATATTCTTAAGTTGGAGCATACTAAAGTATGTTACGAAGGTTTGCTCTTGGAGAGGTTAAGTCACCCTAAAAAGAGGGGGTCAATAAGGTGATGGAAAATTTTTTTGAATTAACAAAGTATTTTGCTCAACAAACACTTAGAAAGAAATTCCGAGTCTAGATCGGACTAAGAAATAGATAAAACATAGAATATACGTGGAGACCCTCATGAGGCGAGAAAATCACGTACAGTGTTAATTCAAGCACCAAGTCAAATCCACTATTTTGAATCCATAAAATACAAGGACTCGACTCTTTACATAATTGTTCCCTTAGACAATTAAATTTCAAGTTTTTCCTAGACTCGAAATCCCCTTATCCGATATAGTACTTCCTACCGATGTAAAATTTATAGGTAATGAACAGATGAGCTAAGTTAACCCTTACAGCTAACTCACAGGACTTAACGAGAGAATTAAAAGTGTAGAAGTGATTACAAGACTTTCTCTTTACTACTCAGAAAGTAACAACTTAAGAACTGGAGTTGTAAGCTTGAAGATTGAGTGAGAGTAGATTATATTCGGTTTCAGCAATATTCAATTCATGTAGGAAGGCTTCTATTTATTCTCAACAGGGAAGAGTATCCATTGAGGCTAGTTCTAGACTTGTGAGCTTTATTAGCCATTGTAATGGCTGGTCCGAGTCACTTGGAAAAGGAGTTGTTGCAAGATGAACGCCGTGCTTTGGTCCTTGGTTCGAAAAAGAAGTCCATTCCATCGATTATGACTGTAATTTGGAGTGAAAACAACCGTTAGACCCAAAGTTGATGTTTACTGGATTTGGAAATAAATAACCCCGACACGATGCTTAAGCCTTGTCCCGAAAAGGTGTTTTTCTATCTACCGATATTTAACGGCTACAAACCAGTTGCTTTTTGCTTTTGAAAATAAGATTAAAATACCTTAATCAACTTACAAAGCAAATCAAAGTCGTACTCAAAGTGTAAAAATTCTTTGGTCCAAGATTACGCAAAGATAATAATCAATTCAAAATAATTAAGTGCTAAATTATCTGCGAGTCTGAAAGAATGGAATTTTCTAAGTCTAATATTTATTATGTTCAAATTCTATCTTCAATCAATCCTTTAAATGATCAAGTTATTAAGATTAAATAATCAAAATGCATAAACTTGATCAAGTAAATATTTTCATTTAATAACCTAACTTAGAATATAGAATTAACGCAATAATTCAATTTCATTTAAGATATTAAGTCGAGTGCTTAGAATATGAAGTGTTTGAGAAATTATTTACTCATGTCATCTTTCCGAGTTATGTCCGAGTGGGTTAGAACCCAGTTAAGAATGTTATATCGAATATATGGTTTTTGAATGGGTCGAGAAAATTGAAAACTTAAAGATGAGCTTCTTAAATGCTTAGAATGACTTGAAATCAAAACCATAGAGAGATAGAGAGTTATACCCGAGTTTTCAATCTCCCCTTTTTGATGAAAGACATTCCATACTTAAGATAAAAGCTAACAGTTCAAAAAGTTAAGTTTTCATTACATTTTGATCGGAGCAAAAAAAATAATAATAAACAAAAATATCGAGTGCTTTTGATCAAATACAACTAAGATCATACTAATTGAAGTATCGGAGCGTACTTATCATAGGATTCTCGAGCGATTATCAAAGCAGTGATAAAATATATCGGAGTGAAGACATAGACTTTATACTTACACCTTTATGAGTTCCATCAAAGAATCAGGAATAAGACTTCATCTCTTTAGGGTTTTGATTTCAAGTCATTCCATGTGCCTTAGAAACTTTTCTGAGTGATATAGCATTTTCTCCGAGTGTTATAGAATCTATTGTATATGTTTACGCTTGATTCCGAATGACTTAGAAAACATACTTCTACATGCCACTTCACACTCGGTTCTAAGTCACTCAACACTCGGATATATCGCACGTTCAAACACTTTCTTTCACGCGCATAAACTCAGGTCCGACTTCATATTCCGGGAATTACATTGTTAATTTACTATTCTAAGTCAGCATACCTTGTTTGAACTTTGTTTAGTCAAGATCAAGTTTGTCTAATATGATTTTCTCCTTTTGACTTGATTATATTCTAGACTCGACTAAGATGGAATTTGAGTATCATGGATATTAGACTCGGAAAATTCCATTCCTTTTCCGACTCAAATAATTAATCACTTAATTATCTTAATTATATTATTATCCGTGTCTAATCTTGGACCAAAGTATTTTATACTTTGAGAACCAAATTGATTTACTTTTGTAGGTTATTCAAACGAGGCTATCCTATTTTTGAATTACAAAAGTAACCGACTTCAAAACGTCAAATCACCAAGCAGACAAGGCTTTTTCCACCTCCGACCTAGCCCCGGACACTATGTCGGGGTTGTCCGTTTCCAAAACTGGAAATCTGCAACACTAAGCTCAATGGTGGTTTCCACCTTACCTTTCAAGACACCACTAGTGGTTTTGGGACTTCCAAAGGAGTCAAGAGCCGTTGCCCAACGTTCATATCTCAACGGATATTTTCCGAGTGACTCGGAAAATCCATTACAACGGTCACAAAGGACTTCCAGTCAGAAGATGGACACAACGGCTAAGCTACTTGGTCATCTACAAATAGAAGCCATCTTTCAAGACTTGAAGATTGTTGAACCAATTGTTAATAAACATACTTAAGCAAAAGTCATTGTATTCATTCTCAATGTTCTACTTATAACTCCAATTCCGTAATTAATATTTCTCCGAGTTGTAAGGTCTTGTACTCAGTTACAAACTCTATTTCTTACTTTCTAAGTGAAGTCCCTTGACTGAGCTGTAAGGGTTAACTCAACTCAATTGTCCCTAACTGTAAGGGTAATCTCGGTTAGGAAGTACTAGATAAGATAAGGGAATTTCTAAGTCTAAGAAAAACTTGTAAGGAGTTGTCTAAGGGAGCAACTCGGGTTGAGTCGATCTACTGTATTTTGTGGACTCAAAATAGTGGATTTGACTTCATACTTAGATTAGCACAGTCCATGGTTTTCTGCCCCAAAAGGGTTTCTACGTACTTTCCGAGTTATCACTTTTCTGAGTGCATTCTAGACTTAGATAGTTTTAAAGTTACTGTTTAATCTGTTTCTTCATTCTTTATCGAACTCGAGTCGGTGCTTTTCCGAGTTCATCCTTGACTCCCACTCACCTCATAGTCATATCTATTTTAAATTTCAAGCAAATTTCATCATCACCCTATTCACCCCCTCTAGGGTGACTTAGTCTCTCCAAGAGCAAACCTTCAATTGGTATCGAGTGTAGCCTTTCGGAAAGGATCTAACCATCCAAAGGTCTAAAGATCAAATGGCTCAGAATAACGGAGAGTTCGATGAAGGAAGTTCTTCGAGCGGACCACCAAAATTCAAAGGATCTAACTTCGTGCACTTGGAAGAAGCTCATGGAATGTTTCCTATTAGATCACGATGAAGATGTCCGGAACATCATATAAGAAGCAAACTACCTTCCCATGAAGACAGGTAGAAACAAGACTCGTACCCAAGATCAAGGCAGAGTACACCACTTAGGAAGCGGAAAAGTTCGAAAGAACTTCAAGGCAATGAGCATTCTGATGTGCGCTATCGGCTCGGAAGAATACAACCGAGTGTTAGCACTGGGACACAGCCAAAGAAGTGTGGGACACACTTGTTAACACTTATGAAGGTACTATCTAAGTCGGGCAAGTGAAGATAAGTCAATCTCTTCACAAGTATGAGCTGTTCAAGATGGAGCCGAAGAAAACATCACTCGGATGTTCATTCGCTTTACTGAGATTACCAACAATCTCAAATCTCTGGGTAAAAAGATTTCCCACGAGGAAATGTGCAGAAAGATACTCGAAGCCTACCCAAGAGAAGATGGGGTCCCAAGGTGACAGCTATCGAAGAGGCTCGGAATTTATCTCTACTAAAGCCGGACAAACTCATTGGGAAGCTTCTCACCCATGAGATTCACCTGGAAGAAGAGGATGCAGAGGTCGGCACCAAAAAAACATTGTGGTGAAAGCCTCGAAACTAGAGAAGCAAATCCGAGTTCCTCTAACTCGGAAGAGGATCCCATGGCACTTATCGCTAGAGGCTTCAAGAGAATGATGAAGCACAAGAGATGGGATAAGAAGCCAAGAGAAGAGTTCTATAAGAAAGACAAGAAGGATAGAAAAGGTAAACATTCTTCCTCTTCAAAGTTATCTAATTAAGAACTCCATCTGTTTTGAATGTGGCAAGCAAGGACACATAGTAAAAGACTCGTCCCAGGAGAAAGAGGGACAGAAAGAAGAAAAAGGCTATGATGGGCACATGGAGTGATGAAGACTCATCAGAAGATTATGAGGACTCGAGATGATTCAAAGTGTCCGATGGCACTCTCGGACTCGAAGCCGATTCGAGTCGGACTCGAGATCACTCGGATAGTGAGGAAACAAATCCTCGGGAGGTAATTGAATACTTCCTCAAGTTTTCCAAAGTTGATTTAGCCAAATATATTTATACTTTGGAAGAAAAGTCCAATTCGATTCTTCTCGGTTTAAAGAACAACTTGAGTTTGTTACTTCGAGAGCATCTCTTTGAAAAATGAATTAGAAAAACCGAGACTTACTCTAAGAGAACTCAAGACTAGTGCTCAATCTAATGAGAGTGAGTTTGAGTTACTCGAAGAGAAAGTGAGCATCCGAAGCAAGAGCTCAATGAGTCTCAAGAGCTTGTTTTAAAATTTATTCAAGGTTAGAAAAACCTTGACATGCTCTTAAGGTCTCAATGTGTCTCCTTCAGAAAAGAAGGACTTGGTTTTAACAAAGAGGAGGAATTCAATTCCTACTCGGAGCTTTTCAAAAGGATTCCGGAACTATGCAATTCAGCCTATAGATCCGGTGAACCGGAGAACAGGTAGAGCATTCAAGTATGCTTCTAGTCATCCACTAAAAAACATATTATCCGATATCAACGAGTGGGGTAAGAACTCGTTCCTCTCTTTAGAATCTATGTGCATTCACTGCATTCATTTCATTAACTGAACCTAAAAATGCACTAGAGGCCCTAAATGAACCTGAATGGGTAGAGGCCATGTAAGAGGAACTCAATCAATTCGAAAGAAATCTTGACTCGACCAAACGACGTTCGACCACCCAGTCATAGGTACCAAATGGGTTTTCAAGAACAAACTAGATGAAGGTGGGTTGGTAGTTAGAAAAAGGCTAGACTTGTGGCTCAAGGTTACAATCAGGAAGAAGGGATTGATTGTGGGGAAACCTTTGCACTGTAGCAGAATTAAAGCCATTAGAATCTCGTTGGCATTTTCATCTAGCATGAATATCAAGTTATATCAAATGGATGTTAATTGCGCATTTCTTAATGGTTTTATTGAAGAAGAAGTCTATGTTGAGCAGCCCCTGGATTTGAAAACTCAGATTTTCCAAATCATGTTTTCAAACTGCAAAAAGCTCTTTATGGTCTTAAACAAGCTCCCGGAGCTTGGTATGAAAGACTAAGCAATTTCTTGGTTCAAAATGATTTTAGAAGAGGTCAGATTGACAAGAATCTCTTTATAAAAACCAAGGGGAAAGACTTCCTTATCGCTCGGATATATGTTGATGACATAATTTTTGGAGCTACTAATGAAATTCTCTGTCGAGATTTTTCCGAGTTAATGAGACAAGAATTTCAAATGAGCATGATGGGAGAACTCAATTTCTTCCTTGGTTTACAAATCAAGCAAGACAAAGATGGAATCTATGTCTATCAATCAAAGTACACCAAGGAGCCGCTGAAAAAGTATAAACTTCAAGATGCAAAGCATGTAGCAACACCTATGAGCAATGAGCATAAAACTGGACTCGGATCGAAAAAGGTAAAGCAATACATCGAAGCTCTATCGAGGTATGATTGTATCTTTGCTATATCTTACTTCCAGTAGACCAGATATAATGTTTAGTGTCTATCTATGCGCAAGATTCCTAGCTAATCCAAAAGAATCACATCTCACTCGCGATGAAGAGAATATTCGGATATCTTACAGGAACTCGTAATTTAGGTCTATGGTACTCCGGAGACTAAGAACCGACTCTCACTAGATACTCGGATGCCGATTACGCTGGGTACAAAGTTGATAGAAAGAGCACCTCAGGAGCTTGCCCATTTCTGGGTCAATCCTTAATATCTTGGCACTCAAAGAAGCAAAACTCAGTAGCTCTATCAACTGCCGAGGCTGAGTATATTGCAGTTGGAGCATGTTGTGCTCAGATTTTATGGATAAAGCTACACTTGAGAGATCTTTGACTTTCTTTCAAATAAGTTTCGATCAAGTGTGATAATCGTAGTGCAATCAGCATCACCAAAAATCCAGTTCAAGCACTCAAAGACAAAACACATTGAGGTTAGGTATCATTTCTTAAGAGACCATTCTGAGAAAGGTGATATTGAACTTGAATTCATTCCTACGAATCTTCAATTAGCTGATATCTTTACTAAGCCACTTAGTGAGGATAAGTTTTGCTTCATTAGGAATGAGCTTGGTATGTTAAATGCATAATTATGTGTTTTCTATGTGAAAATCTCATTGCATGATTATGTGATATGTGCTTACGATTCTTTAATAACCATTAGTTCAGTTGATCTAGTGATACTCGAGCCAATAGTTATTATCTATTTCCAGTTTCGAGTCACTCGAAACTTAGTTGAGTCGGACTCGGACTTTGAGAAAATGGACATCAAACTTATGAAATCATCTCTAGACAAGTGGAGAATTTCAAAATTTATTTTCAAAATCTTTCTTTTTTCTCTCTCTCTTGCGCGCCGTGATCGGACAACTAGCCGTTGGGAGACAACCGCTGGAATTCTAACCATTGAATAAGAGAACAGTCACACCGGTCCGAGGTGACCACTGAAAGAGCTGAGTCGAACAGATATCGAAGGACGATTATTTTCTTATAAATAGCGCCTATTCTCCTTCATTTCATTACTTGACTCTTCGCTTACTCTCTCTCTCTCGAAAATCAAATCTTCGTGAACAAGCTCTTTGTGATTAAAGCGACCCCGGTGATCTCTAGCTTCGTGAAGAACATCTCAAGTAAGCTCTGTTGCTCTCAAACTCTTTCTTCTTCTACTCTTTTATTTTTCTCTTTCACTCTCTTCGAGCTCTTTTCTCCTCCTCTTTCTAAAGCTTATCTACTCTCTCTTTTCTCCATCAAAATGCCGAAAAGAGGTTCTCACCCTGATTTTCTTGGCTCTGCCACCAAGAAACCCCGCACAAAAGCCAGGAAGGCCCCTTAAATTCAAAACCTCTTGTCACCCAAGCACCTTGCGCTTGATGATAAATTCTTCCTAACCATAAAATTTTCATGGTTGCCTCACATATAATCGACCGGGGTCTACAACTTTCTTTATTTCAGCGAGTTCATCTATCCTGAACTCGTCTCTAAATTTTACACTCACCTTTCAAGCTCCGAGGGTATTCTAACCTCCAGAGTTCGAACGTTACTTGTTCGAATCAATACTTCCCTCCTCCATCGTCTATTCAAAGTATCTTTCCTCTTCTTGAACAGCAACCAAATACCTTTCAATGAGGTCGCCGACGACTTCTTTGAGAAGTACGCCAAAGAGTTCCCTAGGTCACGCAAAAACTTTTCCGTGACCCAACTAAAGTCGAAGCTCGTCTTCGTGTTTCTTGCTGATGAGAACCTTCTTCTCACAAGCATTCCAAGCAAGGAGACCCCCAACTCTAAGGATCTTAAAGCTCTTTTTGATATCCTAGAGGGCTACGAAGTATACCTTTTTCCTGCTATCATTGAGCAAATGGCCGCTATGCCAGCTCAAACTCGGAACAAGAAGAACACCTCTTTTCCTTTCGGTGCTCTTCTCACTCTCATAGTCAAACAGTTCAAAGTTCCTCGTCCCTCGGATCCGAACGCTGTTTCGAGGCTGCTGTTGTAGTCGCCAAGAAGGAACTTCTTGGGTACGGATACCAGAAACCCAACCTGGTGTTTGGATCCACAGCTCGGAGCCGAGGTATCCCTCTCCGCCTCGGAATCGGATCGAAGCGCCTCTCTCTCTTCTGCTCCACCTAGTGGTGCCTCCACCTCAGCTGTTTCTAAATCTCTTTCTTCCATTTTGTCCACCGCATTCATGGACAAAATCTCCTCTGTGTCCTTGGAACTCAAGGACATTCTCCGATCATTCAAGACTGTCTTCCAATCTATGATCATCAACCAGAAAATCGCCCAATCTCAAATTCGAGAGCTGCAGGACGTGCTCCTTGAGATGAAGGCTCAGGTTAAGGAGCAAAGGGAGCTTATCGAGCTCTTTCAGGAGAGAAGATCCAAGGCAGCTCGGGATTAAGGTGACTCGGACACATTTGAGGAATCCTCGAGCCTCGCCAAGTCCTCCTCGGACGAGAGGAGAGGAAGAAGAAGAAGGAAAAGAAGCGAGAGGAGACTGCGGTCGAGGCAGCTCCTTCGAGCAAGGAGAGCAAGATAAAGAAGTACCGGGAGAAGCAACCGAGGGTTCGGGTGCTCCTGAAGTGCAACCAGAAGTGAAATAGCTCGGACAACAGTCCGAGTGGGTCGAAGACCCTGCCGACCATGGTCGAGTCAGCAGCCGGTCAACCGGAGCACACCCCTCCAGCGAGTCGAGTTCTAAGAGGACGAGCCTCCGGACGACCTACTACGGGTCAGCCACTCGGAACCGAGCCGATGCCGGAGATTCGTGTACTTCCTCCGCCGAGGCTCAAGCACATCGTCAAAATCTTATCAGCGCCGGCGCACCACTCGTCCTTCTTCCTCAACTCCGACAGCTCCCTCCCTCCTTACTTTTTTTAACTTATATACAGTATTTCATGTTTTTCTCTTTTGTCCGGACATCAAATATGTACTTTCTTGTCTGTATTCTTCCCATTTTTTTGTTGGTTTTTTGCTGAAAGGCAAGGGGAGAATAGATAGAAAAATGCGTTGTCTTGTTTAGGGGAGTCTCTCTCACCCTCTCTAAATATTTTCTTTGACTTTAATGAAGTAATGATATAACATTTTCTCTAAGTGTTATAGAATCTACTGTATATGTTTACGTTTGATTCTGAATGACTTAGAAAACATACTTCTACATACCACTTCACACTCGGTTCCGAGTCACTCAACACTCGAGATATATTGCACGTTCAAACACTTTCTTTCACGCGCATAAACTCGAGTCCGACTTCATATTCCAGGAATTACATTGTTACTTTACTATTCTAAGTCGAGCATATCTTGTTTGAACTTTGTTTAGTCTAGATCACGTTTGTCTACTCTAATTTTCTCCTTTTGACTTGATTATATTCTAGATCGACTAAGATGGAATTTGAGTATCATGGATATTAGACTCGAGAAAATTCCATTCCTTTTCTAACTCAAATAATTAATCACTTAATTATCTTAATTATATTATTATCCGTGTCTAATCTTGGACCAAAGTATTTTATATTTTGAGAACCAAATTGATTTACTTTTGTAGGTTATTCAAACGAGGCTATCCTATTTTTGAATTACAAAAGTAACCGACTTCAAAACGTCAAATCACCAGCGAGACAAGGCTTTTTCCACCTCCGACCTAGCCCCGGACACTATGTCGGGGTTGTACTGTTTCCAAAACTGGAAATCTACAACACTAAGCTCAACGGTGGTTTCCACCTTACTTTTCAAGACACCACTAGTGGTTTTGGGACTTCCAAAGGAGTCAAGAGCCGTTGCCCAACGTTCATTTCTCAACGGATATTTTCTAAGTGACTCGGAAAATCCATTACAACGGTCACAAAGGACTTCCAGTCGGAAGATGGACACAACGGCTAAGCTGCTTGGTCATCTACAAATAGAAGCCATCTTTCAAGACTTGAAGATTGTTGAACCAATTGTTAATAAACATACTTGAGCAAAAGTCATTGTATTCATTCTCAATGTTCTACTCACAACTCCAATTCCGTAATTAATATTTCTCCGAGTTGTAAGGTCTTGTACTCGGTTAAAAACTCTGCTTCTTACTTTCTAAGTGAAGACCCTTGACTGAGCTGTAAGGGTTAACTCAGCTCAATTGTCCCTAATTGTAAGGGTAATCTCGGTTAGGAAGTACTAGATAAGATAAGGGAATTTCGAGTCTAAGAAAAATTTGTAAGGAGTTGTCTAAGGGAGCAACTCGGGTTGAGTCAATCTACTGTATTTTGTGGACTCAAAATAGTGGATTTGACTTCATGCTTGGATTAGCACGGTCCGTGGTTTTCTGCCCCAAAAGGGTTTCTACGTACTTTCCGAGTTATCACTTTTCCGAGTGCATTCTAGAATTAGATAGTTTTAAAGTTACGTTTAATCTGTTTCTTCATTCTTTACTCGAACTCCGAGTCGGTGCTTTTACGAGTTCATCCTTGACTCCCACTCACCTCATAGTCATATCTATTTTAAATTTCAAGCAAATTTCATCATCACCCTATTCACCCCCTCTAGGGTGACTTAGCCTCTCCAAGAGCAAACCTTCACGAGTAAATGTAAGATATGCAAAATATAGATTATCCGTGCTCGGAAATAAGAAAATTTTATTAAAACTTTGAAAGTGACATACAATGAGAAAAAAATAAAGAACTCCCCATGAGCCAAACATCTATCTGTTTCTCTCCCCTATGTATTTCATCAAAAACAAACAGGAGGGAGGAAGTAACAAGAAAGTATAAAGATGTTGGACATAAACAAAAAAATTTTGAAATTAAAAGGAAAGAGGAGTTGTGTGGGGAGGCAAAAGAACGGGGACCTCGTCTGCGTCTCGTATCCTTGTGTAGATGCGGTTAGTTGAGGCGAAGTAGGGCAAGTAAGGAACTTGTAGCGCAACCCTCTAAATCATAGGTTGTTCATCCGCTGGTTCTTCTTATAAACCCGTAGCCTCTTTAACTGGAGGCCGTTGAACCGAGGAGGGGCTTTTGACAGGCCTACATCACCAGCCTCTTCGAGGCGGACTAAGTATGATATGAGCGAGATCACCTCGGGTTCTTTCTCCCCTTGGGCCTTAGTTTGGGCTACTCCTTATTTTTCTTTTGGTGTTGCTCGCTGCTACTTCTTCTTCTTCTTCTTCGATTCCGAGTCGGAAGAGCTTGAAGACTCGGAAGGTAATGCTTCTTCAAAGGATGGTCTTGAATCCTCAACGGCTTTGGATCTTCTCTCCTGAAGGTGTCGGATTTGATCTTGTTGGCGCTTGATCACCTCCTTGAGTTCATCAACCAGGGTTTGACTCTGGTTGATCCGACGCTGAGCCTTACTCGGAACCGAGCCAAAATTGGCATGAAAGCTTGGAAGCGGCCACAGCTGCTTGCAGCTCTTTGGCTAGGGCAGTAAATTTGGTTTCTACCTTTTGAAGAAACTCAATATAAGGGGCAGGTTGAGAAGATGAAGGTCTAGTAATAAGAAGGAGAGTCTCGAGTTTTTCCGAGTCCGAGGTGGAGGAGGAGGAGCAAGTTTAGATGAATGAACCCGGACACTAGGTTAAGTTTCCTAGTATCCTAGATTGATAAGCTCACCTTTGCCTATACAAAAGGTAGGCTCAAAAAATTTGTGTGGATCGGAAGGGATAGCTACCTTAAATTGAGCAAAAATAGCAGAAAGAAGAGTTCCAAAAGGAAGAGGAGGCTTCTTCGGTCGGAAGGAACGAAGCCATCTGTTCCAAGATGAAAGGGAAGAGGTCAACCTCATGCCCTTCAAGAATATCGAAGAGAACCTTAACAACTTTGCTGTTAGGGTTCTCTTTGGAGGGATAAAAGGAGAAGAGAGTCCTCATCAAAATGAAGCAAAGAAGTCTTGCTTTTGAGGTCATCTAAGTCACGGAAAATTTTTTTGGACTTTGGAACTCCTTAGACTATTGATCAAAGAATTCATCAGTGACTTCATTAAATGCAATAGGGTTGGAGTTCAACAAAAGAGTTTTAACCCCGAAGAGTTTGTGGAGAAGAGATAGATTGATACGAATGGTTTTGCCCCGAACAAGTGAAGAAATTGCATGTTCTCTCTTATACATGTTGTAATAGAACTCAGTGACGAGTTTTGGGTAGATATAATCATAGAAGCACAAGTACTTGTAAGCACCTATGTTGAGCATAGGCTCAATCCAAGAAAATTTGGTGGTGGAGAATAATTTCTCATCTATGAAATATAGTTGGGCTACGATGAGTAGGGCAAGGGCTTTTCCCTTAGATGGATCTTTCCGAGGATTCTCGGAGCGGGTGGATTTAGTTCTACCCTTCTTTGTGGCTGAGCCTCCTTTCATGGCACTTCCTCTCTTAGGCATGATTGACAAAGAGGTAGAGGAGTTGAGTGAATGAGCAAGAAGAGAGTAGATGAACAAGAGAGAGAGAGAGAGAGAGGAGTTTCGAGTACGAGAGCAAAAAGTGTAAGAGTGAGAGCATGAAATAGCAAAGTGATCGAATGAGAACGAAGGGGTGCTGTTTATAAAATGAAAGCTTTCATTAAACAAAATCCTTTCTAACTTAGCTCTTAGAGTAACGATTAGCGGATTGTTGAGTATTCCAGTCAGTAGCGACTATCTTCGAAGCTGCTTCCATCTAACGGCTAGTTTACGGACTGTTCACGTGCCAAAGAGAGAAAAAGATATTTTTGAAAACATTTCCAAGATTCTCCATTAATCTAGAGATGATCTCATAATTTTGATGTCCATTTTTCTCATAAACTGAGTCCGACTTAGTTATGTGTCCGATTGACTTAGGATACACTCGGAAAAGTAATAACTCATAGCTCAATCTCATCTTGATTCAACCGATCCATTTGTTATTCACTTAGAAAGCATATCAATCAATCAAATTCTCAATAACTCATGCAATAAATAAGATAATCATGCAATTAACATGCCAACTTCATTCCTAATAAAGAAAAACTAAGCTTCACTAAGAGGTTTTGTGAAAATATAAGCTATTTGAAAGTTTGTAAGAATAACTCAAGTTTAATATCACCTTTACGAGAATGGTCTCTCGGAAAATGATACCTAACCTCAATGTGTTTCATTTTAGAGTGCTGAATTGAATTCTTGGTGATGCTGATGGCACTTTGATTCTCGCACTTGATTGGGATAGATGTGAATGACAACCCTAGGTCCTTCAAGTGTTGCTTGATCCGAGAGAATCTGAGCGCAGCAAGCTCTAGCTGCTATGTACTCAGCTCGAGCAGTTGATAGAGCAATTGAGTTTTGCTTCTTTGAATGCCATAAGATGAGTGATTGACCCAGAAATTAGCATGCTCTAGATGTGCTCTTTCTATCAACTTTGTATCCAACATAGTCAACATCCGAGTATCCAAGTGAAGGTCATATTTGAGTCCTTTTAATACTAGAGACCAAGTGTCCGAGTCCCTATAAAAATATCTAAAAATTCTCTTCATGATAGTAAGATATGATTCCTTACGGTTAGCTCGAAATCTTACACAAAGGCGGATAATAAACATGATATCCGGCCTACTAGATGTGAGATAAAGTAGAGATCCAATTATACCTCTGTAGAGTTTCGATCTACTCGCTTTACCTTTGTCATATGCGTCTAATTTAGTACTACTACTCATTGGTGTTGTTGTATGTTTCACATCTTTTAGCTTGTACTTCTTCAATAATTCCTTGGTGTATTTTGATTGATGAACGTAGATGCCATTCTTTTCTTGCTTGATTTGCAATCCAGGGAAGAAATTGATTTCTCCCGTCATGCTCATTAGGAACTCCTGTCTCATTAACTTAGAAAACTCTTGACATAGAGTTTCATTAGTAGCTCGAAATATAATGTCATCAACATAAATCTAAATGATAAGAAAATCATTCCCCTTGGTTTTTGTAAAAAGAGTTTTGTCAATGAGACCTCTTTTGAAGTCATTTCAACCAAGAAACTACTTAGTCTTTCATACCAAGCTTTGGGAGCTTGTTTCATACCATACAAGACTTTTTACAATTTGAAAACATGATTTGAAAATTGAGAGTTTTCAAATCCAGGGGTTGTTCAACGAAACTTCTTATTGAATATAACCATTGAGAAATGCACACTTAACATTCATTTGATTAAAACTTAATGTTCATGCTAGATGTAAATGCTAAGAGAATTCCGATTGCCTTAATCCTAGCAACAGGTGCAAAGGTTTCCCCAAAATCAATTCCCTCTACTTGGTTATATCCCTGAACAACTAATCTGGCCTTATTTCTAACTACCAACCCTCCCTCATCCAGTTTGTTCTTGAAAACCCATTTGGTTCTTATTACTAGGTGGTCGAAGGTTGTTTGGTCGAGTCCGGACTTGGTTTCTTTCAAATTGAGTTAATTCTTTTTGCATGGCCTCTACCCATTTAGGTTAAAGCAGGGCTTCTAGTACATTTTTGGGTCCAATTAATGTAATGAATGCTGAAAATGCACATAGATTTTGCAAAGTAGAACAAGTTCGACCCCACTTTTGATATCGGAAAGAATATTCTCGGGTGGGTGACTGGATGCATATTTGAAAGCTTTACCTATCCTCCGGTTTACCGAGTTTGTTGGTTGAATGGTCTGATCTTCAATTGGTTCTCCTTGTTGAACTTCTTCATTAGGTTGTTCTTCGAGCAATATGAGCTGGCTCTTGAACCGGCTCATTCTAAGTTGGCTCATTTTGAGTTGCCTCGGTTCCTTTGTTTTGATTCATTCCGAGCTCGGTTTCAGCTATATCATCTTCATCTCTATTGAGCTTGAGATTTGAGAAAGTGGATTCTCTTGTCCTTCCATGATCAATCTCATCAAAGACAACGTGGATGCTTTCTTCCACTTTGTTAGTTCTCTTATTAAAGATTCTATAAGCTTTACTTGTGAGATGAATAATCCAAAAATATACCTTCATCTAACTGTGCATCAAATTTAGTAAGATGTTCCTTACCATTGTTATGCATATAGCATTTACATCCGAATGATTTAAAGTAAGAAATGTTGGGCTTCTTTCCCTTGTATAGCTCACATGGTGTCTTCGCGTAATGAGTTTGATGAGGCATCTGTTCGGTGTGTAATTTATTGTGTTGATCTGCCTCAACCTAGAAATAGTAAGGTAGATCATTTTCAATCATCATTATCCTTCCTGTTTCTTCAAGTTTTTTGTCCTTTGTCTCCACTACTTTATGTCTGTTGAGGAGTTCTTGGTGCTGAGAAGTTATGGGAGATGTCATTCTTGTCACGAAGTTTGCAAATTCCGAGTAATCAAACTCCCTTCCATGTTCGGTTTGAATTCTCCTCATCTAAATCTCGGACTCCACTTGAATTTTCTTGCAGATCTTAGTGAATTCTTTGAAGGCTTCATTTCGTTATTCGAAAGCACACCCGAGTAAATCGTGAGTAATCATCAATAATAACTAGCACATATGATTTACCTCCTAAGCTTTTCACAAGAATTTCACCACATAAATTCATATGAATCAATTCAAGCACTTTGGATTTTTATACTATCTTGAGTGGCTTAAAAGATGATCTTACTTGCTTTCCTTTTGTGCATGCTTCATAAATTTTATCTTTCTTAAATGCACAGTTAGGTAAACCGTTAACTAATCTATGAGATGAAAGCTTCTTAATGGTGTGTACGCTGATATGACCTAGTCTACAAGGCCATGTCTATGAATCATCATTTAGAGATGCTTTTAAACATGATAAATCTTGACTAGAATATGAAAGAGGAATGGTGTAAGTGTTACCCGACCTTAGACCCAAGAGCTTTGTTTCTTTGGTGATTACATAAAAAATGAAGCAGTTGGTCTAAGTGAATCTTACCTCTTGACCTTTTTCACATAAACTGAAAAAATTATTAGAAGATTGTACTTGAGCCCTTTGACAAGGTAGATCGAACCGACTAAATTGTCTCCCGACCAATTCTTCCAATCCCAACTATCTTGCTTTTGCTGTTGTCTCCAAATGTGACCTTTCCTCCTTTCATTTCTTCTAATTCCGAGAAGAGCCTTGAGTCTCCGGACATATGGCATGAACAATCACCTGTCTAATTACCAATGATCCTTTCTTTTCCGAGTGACCTACAAAATAGAACAAACTAACCCTTCTCACTTCCTCCCACAAACCCAATGAATCGTTTTTATTGTGGTCTTTCTCTGAGGAAGATCACTTTTTGGAACCCATATTTGAATAATTTTGGGTTTGGTCTGATTCTCGAGTCTTCCTTCTAGAGATGAGTTTGTGTCTCTTTTCTTTGAAAACCTTTCCTTTTATAAACAAGGTTGAGAAGGCTTTTTCACGAAAACCGGTCCGGACTCGGTCCCTTTTCTCTATGAATGAATGGGACCATGCTCAGCCTTCCCGAACTTAATAGTTCTAGAATCAGTTTTGAAAAGATTGTTATAAGAATTATCTTTCTCTTCAACATTGTAACCAAGACCTTCTTTTCAAAATGAGACACATTAAGAGCCAAGAAGTAAATCAAGGTTTTTCTAACCTTGAGTGAGTTCTACAACTAACTCTTGAGACTCATTGAACTTCTATTTCGGTTTCTCATTCTCTGTTTTGAGGCACTCGGACTATGTCTCATTATCTTGAGTACCGAGTCTCAAGTACTTTTAGATTTTGTCTTAAGTTTTCTAATTCCTTTTTCAATGTGATGCTCTTAGTAGTAAGAAACTCTAGTTGCTCTTTGAATTTAGAGGAGTCGAATTGGACTTTTCTTCCAAAGTAAAAATATATCTAGCAAGATCAAGTTTGGAAAACTTAAGGAAATAATTAATTACCTATTAAGGATCTGTCTCCTCTGCATCCGGACTATCACTGCATCGACTCATATCCCTCTTTTGAGTCTCATAGCGCCATTAGACACTTTGAATCATCAAAATCATCATCTTCTTCTGAATCATCTTCACTCTAGGTAGCCACCATAGCCTTTTTCTTCTTTCTATCCTTTTTTTCTCTTTGGACAATCCTTGACTATGTGCTCCTTGCTACCACATTCAAAACAGACCGAGTTCTTAGTTAACGATAAATTGGAAGGGGACGAGTATTTACCTTTCTTATCTTTCTTGTAGAACTCCCGCTTTGGCCTTTTTGCCACTTTTTGTATTTTATCATCTTCTTAAAACCTTGAGCAATGAGTGCCATGGGATGTTCTTCGAATCCGAGGAGCTCGGGCTTTGTCGTCGATCTTCCGAGACCTTGAGTGTAATGTTTCTTTTGGTAATTACCTTAGCTTCCTCTTTTTCTAGGTGCAGCTCACGAGTGAGTAATTTCCCAATGAGCTCATCCGGCTTCAATTGAGAGAGATATTGAGCTTCCTTGATTGTTGTCACCTTAGGACCCTATCTTCTCTTGGGTACACTCCTTAGAATTTTTCCGACAACTTCTTCGTGGGAGATCATTTTTCCATGAGACTTGAGATTGTTGACAATATCGGTGAAGCTTCTATACATCTTAATGACGTTCTCCTCATGCTTCATTTTGAACAGCTCGTACTTGTGAACAAACCGACTTATCTTTGCTTGCTTCGGTTGATCGCTTCCTTCATAAGTGTTGACTAGCGTATCCCATACTTCTTTAGTTGTGTCACATGCGGACACTCTATTGTATTCTTTTGAATTGATGGCGTACATCGAGTGTTCATGGCTTTGTAGTTGTTCTTGTACTTCTCATTTTCTTCGATGGTGAACTCGGACTTCACTTCGGGTATAGATCTTTTCCTTCCATCTTCATGGGAGTGAAGTTCCCATTTTGAATAATGTTCCGGACCTCCTCGTCACGATCCTGGATGAAGCACTCCATCATCTTCTTCCAGTGTGCAAAGTTTGAACCTTTGAACTTGGGTGGTCCGGTGAAAGATCTTCCTTCATCGAACTCTCCATTGTTATGAGCCATCCGATCTTTAGACTCGTGGATTATGAGATCCTTTTTGAAAGGCCAGGCTCGATACCAATTGAAAATTTGCTCTTGGAGAGGTTAAGTCATCCTAAAGGGGGTGAATAGGGTGATGGTAGATTTTTTGAATAAACAAAGTATTTTGCTCAAGCAAACACTTAGGAAGCAATTCCGAGTCTAGATTGGACTCGAAACGGATAAAACACATAATATACGTGGAAACCCTCCTAGAGCATAAAACCACGGACAATGCTAATCCAAGCACCAAGTCAAATCCACTATTTTGAATCCACAAAATACAAGGACTGACTCTTTACAAAATTGCTCCCTTAGACAATTCAATTACAAGTTTTTCCTAGACTCGAAATTCCCTTATCTAATCTAGTTCTTCCGAACCGAGGTAACCTTTACAACTAGAGAACAACTAAGTTGTGTTAACCCTTACAACTCAGTTAAGAGACTTAATAGAGAATTGAAAGTGTGGAAGTGATTACAAGACTTTTTCTTTACAACTTAGAAAGTAACAACTTAAGAACTGGAGTTGTAAGCTAGTAGATTAAGTGAGAGTAGATTATATTCGGTTCCAGCAATCTTCAAGTCTTGTAGGAAGGCTTCTATTTATACTCAGCATGGTAGAGTATCCGTTGAGCCTTGTTCTGGACTTGTGAGCTTCATTAGCCGTTGTAACGGCTAGTCCAAGTCACTTAGAAAAGGATTCGTTGCAAGATAACTGTTGTGCTTTGGTCCTTGGCTCAAAAAGTAGTCCATTCCATCTATTGTGACTGAACTTTGGGGTGGAAACATCTCCGTTAGACCTAAAGTTAATTTTTATCAGATTTGAAAACAAACAACCTTGACATGGTGTCCGAGCCTTGTCCAAAAAAGTGTTTTTCTGTTTGTTGGTGTTTAACGGCTAAAAACCGATTACTTTTTGCTTTTCAAAATAAGATTAAATTACTTTAATCAACCTACAGAAGTAAATCAAAGTGGTACTCAAAGTATAAAAATACTTTGGTCAAGATTAGGCTAAGATAATAATTAATTCAAAATAATTAAGTGCTAAATTATCTTCAGCTCTAAAAGAATGGAATTTTCCGAGTCTAATATTCATTAGGTTCAAATTCCATCTTGAGTCACTCCTTTAAATAATCAAGTTCTTAAGATTAAATAATCAAAATGTATAAACTTGATCAAGTAAATAATTTCATTTAATAACCTGACTTAGAATATAAAATTAACGTAGTAATTTAATTTCATTTAGAACATTAAGTCGGTGCTCACAATATGAAGTGTTTGACAAATTATTTACTCATGTCATCTTTCCGAGTTATGTTTGAGTAGGTCGGAACCCCGTTAAGAACGTTATACTCTATTTATGGTTTCTGAGTGGATCGGATAAAATTGAAAACTTAAAGATTAGCTTCTTAAATGCTTAGAGAGACTTGAAATCAAAACCATAGAGAGATAGTGAGTTACACCGAGTCTTCATGTTCCATGACTCGCAAAGTCACTTGGTGGTGCATTGTACTTTGTTACTTTTATTGATGACCATTCAAGAAAAGTTTGGATCTCTTTATTAAGATCAAAAGATCAAGTACTTGAAGCATTGAAGGCGTTCCATACTAGAGTGGAACGAGAGACTGGTCAAAAATTAAAATATGTTCAAGGCGACAACGGTGGAGAGTACCGCGGTCCTTTTGAAGAATATTACAAGATGCGAGGAATCCGACTCGAGAAGACGCCATCAAAAGTACCACAATTAAATGGTCTAGTAGAAAGTATGAATCAAATCATCGAAGAAAGAGTTTGTTCTATGCATTCTCATGCATAACTTTCTAAGTCATTATGGGGAGAAGTCGTGAAGTCCACAGTTGACATTATCAACCTTTCACCATCGGTTCCTTTAGATGGAGATATCCCGGGGAAGTTTGGTCAAGAAAGAAGGCCTCCTACAGCCACTTGAAGGTGTTTGGTTGTCGTTCATTCGTCTATATTCCTAAGGATGAGAGAGCTAAACTTGATTCGAAGACAAAGGAGTGCATTTACCTTGGATCACCGAGAGATGAATTTGGCTATCTACTTTGAGATCCCGTGAATAGAAGGATTGTGAGAAGTCAAGATGTTGTGTTCTTTGAGGATCGGACCATTGAAAATATCAAATCTAGAAATCCGAAACCTAAGGTCATTAGAAATTATGATCCAAATTCATCCCCTATAGTTCGTGACAATTTAGGAGAAGATAGAGTTAGTAATGATCAAGCCATCATAAATGAAGATTATGTCTCTACCTCTAATGTTGATCAAGGAGAAGATTTAGATCCATTTGACTCGGAATCTACAGAGTCGAAGTGCTTGAAGAACCTCGATTACGGTGATCCACTAGACAAAGACGACCATCCACAAGATATAACCAAAATGAGTTTGTAACTCTTGCAAATGAGGGGAGCCTTAGAGTTTTGAAGAAGCTAAGACAGACACTCATAATGTCGAATGGTTGAAGGCCATGCAAGTAGAAATACAATCCTTGCATGAGAATCATAATTATGATCTTATGGAGCTACCCAAAGGAAGAAGAGCCTTAAAAACAACTGGGTTTATAAGATCAAGACAGAAGAAAATAATCCAAAACCAAGATATAAAGCCCGGCTAGTAGTAAAAGGGTCCAGTCGGAAGAAAGGACTTGATTTCAAAGAAATATTTTCTCCGGTGGTGAAGATGTCATCCATCCGAGTTGTTCTTGGTCTAGCTACCAGTCTAGACTTTGAGATTCAACAACTAGATGTCAAAAAGGTGTTTCTACATGGCGATCTAGATGAGAAAATTTACATGGAGCAACTAGAAGGTTTTGAAGTTGCAGGAAAAGAAAATTTGGTGTGCCAACTCAAAAAGAGTCTCTATGGTCTAAAATAGGCACCGAGATAGTGGTATAAAAAGTTTGACTCTTTCATGGTCAAGTATGATTTCAAGAAGACACTCATAGATCATTGTATCTTTGTAAAGAAATATGTCGATGGTAATTTTATTATTTTGCTGCTCAACGTTGATGACATATTGATTGTTAGACATGACCCAAAGAAAATTACTTGCTGAAAACGGCGTTGAGCAAGTCATTCGCCATGAAAGATTTGGGATCAACGAAGTAAATCCTTGGGATAAAAATAACTCGAGATCGATCGAAGAAATTATTGTGGCTATCCTAAGAGAAGTATGTTGAAAATTGTTGGAAAGATTTAACATGCATAAGGCCATGCCTCGTTAGCACTCGCTTGCGAGACATTTCAAGCTAACAACGAACTAAAGTCCGACAAGTGAGAAAGAAAAGGCAGAGATGAAAAATGTCCCATATTCATCGGTTGTTGGCGAGTCACCATGATATCTACCAGGCACAATATTGCCTACGATGTGGGCGTCGTAAGTCGATTCTTAACCAACCCAGGAAAGAACACTGGTTAGCAGCAAAATGGATACTATGGTATCTCGGGGAACAAGTAAAAAGTTCTTATTCTTTGGAAAAGGAAAACCCATGTTAGAGGGATAAAGGGATGCCGATATGGCTAGTGACATCGATTCGAGACAATCAACATCAGGTTATCCGACTACTTTTGCAGGGAAGTCTGTTTCTTGGCAATCAAAGCTCCAAAATGTATGGCTTTATTGACCACTGAGGCCGAGTATATTGCAGCTCATCGAAGCGTGCAAGGAAATTTTATGGATGAAAATTTTCTTACTTGAATTGGCTCACGAGAAAGAAAAATGTGTTATAATGTGATAATCATAGTGCTATACGTCTAGCCAAAAACTCCGCTTTTCATTCCCATTCAAAACATATTAATGTTCGCTACCATTGGATACGAGAGGTGTTGGAAGATAAACTCCTACAACTTGAAAAAGTCTATACCAATGAAAATTGCACCGACATGATGACCAAAGTAATACCGACCAAGAAGTTTAAAAAATGTTGTAGAGGTGTCGGTGTGGTGCCCCCAATTAAGTCGGGAAGGGGAGATTTGTTGGGTTCCATCCATAATTGGTGGGACCCACATTATGTGAATTAAAAAAAGGGAAATTACACCAAAGTCATAGAACGCAGATGTGCAAGATGAAGTCAAGAACATTTATTCACTTCACATAATTTTTTTGACAAAGTTGGTGTATGAGGTAAAAAGCTCAAGATTGCCAAGAAAATTTTTCTTATGCTATACTTAGAATAGGACGGTGCAATAAGTCTACTTTTACTCTATATATTGGAGTTTTACGTGGGGAGTTCATGCATGTAAGTAGTAAGCAAGCAAGTAAAATCCAAGTGAGAGAATCACTTGAGAGTTGAGTCTATACCACAAAAATAGTTGATGGAGTTCAACCAAATTGGTGAGATTAATTTTGTATTCCATCCCGGCGGCGAAGGTATTGAGTGTATACCCTCTAATTTATTTAGAAAATTATTGTAATCTTACTATCTAAATAGTGGAATTATCTTTTTCGAACCAACGGTCCTGTGGTTTTTCCCTTCGTCTTGGAGGGTTTCCCGCGTAAACATTTATGTGTCTCCATCCATTATATTTCTATAATTTTACAGCCCATCTTAAATTACATAAAGAGGGAAAAGAGTTCGCTCCGCTATACTCGACCCGCCTTTTCCTAACAAAAGGTAATTAAGATTGTGATGATGGTGTGATGATAAGCTGCAACCAAGAGAGAGTTTGACGAAAGGAGAGGAGCTGGCAAGAGGAGAGGAGCTGAGAGATGGTTAGTGTGCTGAAGCTACCAAGACGGGATGGCGACGCAGAGAAAGATGCGACGAGAAATGATTTTATAAGGGAAAATAAAAAGGGTTTGATGTGGAAATTAGAAGAGTTATAAGGCGATTTGATTAGGTTACTACTTTTGAAAATATAACTTTATAAAATAAATTCTCATAAATATTAAAAATAAATATTTTACAAGTTATTATTTTTGGATTGACTTTATATATTTTCTGAAAAGTTTTTCATTATTTTAAAATTGCTTTTGATGTCTTTTGTTCTCTTCTACACTTATTTGATAATAATCTAAAAATAAATAAAAATAAATTAAATTAAATTAAATAAACTATATAACATAAATTAAATAACAACTAAAAATATGTATAAAATATGACTTAACAGTGGTGATATATTACAAGTTGTGAGTTTAAATTTCATCTATCACTTACCTAAATTTTTAAAATATTTTCTTTTTTCACCTTTCTATCCTTTTTTTTCCGCAATAAAATTTACTTAATTTTGATTAATGAACATTTGAATTATTTTAATGAATATAAAAAAAATATTCTTTTATTCTCTTTTCACAACATTTAGTTAATTTTGATTTCATAAATTTTAAATTAAATTTTATTCTTTATCTTTATATGCCCTTTAGCTTGAGATGACAAAAAGTTCTCTCACTTTGTTTCCTTGCCTTTTAAAAAAAATAATAATCTTGAACTTGTTTCTCGTCTTCTTTGCAAATAATATATTTTTTTGGCAAAAAATAAAATATTTTCAATGATAAAAATTCTCAAATACTTTTTTAACAAACAATAGGTTACTCTTAACGAATAATAAGTTAGTTTTTAGTAAACAATATATTAATTCTAATTTCATAGTAGAACCTTTTTTTCCTATTATGTATTTCTTTCGTATTTATAAGTAAATAAGGTAGAAAAATTTAAATAAGTAAAAATTAAATGATCTTGTCATTTGATTTTTCTTGTTTAAAATTTTCTACCTTATTCACTTAGTATTTAAATTACATAAAAAAATTCAATGTGTGTGATAGGTCAGTGTTTAGCATATGAATGGTTAGTATTCAATGCATTATTACTTTTGTATTTCTAATAGTGTTACTGTATAATAGATCAATGTTTAATGTTATATATTTCTAGTATTAGTATATGATAAGTCAGTAAATTTAATGTATGATAAGTCAGTGTTTAGTATTTAAATTAATGTTAGCGGCAATGTTGTATGATAGGTCAATGTTTAATATATAGTAGAGTTTACCTTTGTATAACCTAATTTTTGAAACACTTACTTAATTTTGACTAAATGAATATTGAAATAATTTTTATTTAATATTAGAAAAAGTTTTGTTAATGCTAGAATATTTTTTTAGTGAACAGATAATTAACTTTTAGCAATAATTAAAATTTTTTCAGTTAATATTTAGGGCTTGCTCGACTTTACATGAAAAACAAAATCGATTTATGTTTTATGTTCTTTTATGTTCTTTTATATTCGTTTATGTTCTTTTGTGTTAATTCATATGTTCGTTTATGTCCATATATATTCTTTTATATTCGTTTATATTCGTTCGCCACTATAGTAAAATAGTAAATTAGCGTCGGACAAAATCGGACGCCAAATAAGAAAAATCGATGCTAATCGTCTTTAGCGTCGATTAGTGTCGGATAAAAATCTGACGCAGAAGACCTCGACGCCAAAACAATTCGCGTTTGATTCATTATCCGACGGTAATTAGCGTCGGATTCGGAAGATGACGCCAATAGCGTCGAATTATACATTTTAGCATTGGACGGATCCGACATTAACAGCGTCGGATTTTATGTCCGACGCTAATTTCCTTCGGGTTTTTTAGCTACTTTTTCATTTTAGTGTCGGATTTTTGAGTTTAGCATCGGATATTTTGTCTCCAATAGCGTCGGATTAGTGTCGAACACTAAAATCCGACGCTAATTTTTGGCTTAGTTTGTTGGAGCTTCTTTTACATTTACTATTCCCTTTTTACATATATTTCTTGCAAAACATTTACATAAATTCTGACTTCTTCTCTACACGAGTAATCCACGAATACACAAATACATTGTGATTCATTCTTTGCACAATCATCCACAAACCACCAAGTATTCATAAAAACAACCAACATTCGCAATTAAGTTGTAAGTTATGCAATAAGTTTATCAAACAAATCAATTCAAAGTTCCACCTACAAACCATGCTAAGAAATTAGTTAAAACCACCGGACATCTTGTCAACTTTTGATTGGAGGTTTTGGATGAGTTTCATTGCTTCTTCCATGGCCTTTTGCTCATCAAGTTGTTCTTGGGTTGATTTCGGTTGTGATTGTAGATGAGAATAGCGCGAGGAATTGTAGGTAGCATCGGTAGAGGATGACGAGGAAGTAGGTTTCTCGTAGAACATTGTCGTGGAATTACCCAATCCATAGATGGTTGATTGTTTACTCCACCTGTAACACCCCTAATTCCGCTCAAGCTAATCTCATCCAATTCTCAATAATCATGCTCAATAATACTTAAACATCACAAATTCAGAACTAGATATCACATAATCATAACATGCTCTTTGATTCGTGAGTTGCTTAATTTAGTGAATTTAAGCCTTCAACTTCTTCAATTAAACCTAGGGTTTCCAATTTCATACTTCGAATTCATGTTCAGTCCACCTAATTCATTTTATTTTGGAGGATGAATTCAGATTACTCGCCTTAGATTCTTAGAGGTTCTAAGAATTTCGGTTTTAGAGGGTTTCGATTGGGTTTCGATTTTTGTTTCCTCTTTTCCTTTCTTCATCTACCTCTCGGACTCAATTCCTTGCTACTCTCTGCCTTTGCTTCGTCGTGGTTCTCTTTCTCGCTCCCTCGTTCTTCTTGCCCCGATTACGCTTCCCGATTCCTCTCGGCTTTCGGCTTTCGCCTCTCACTTCGGGGTCTCGACCCCTCTCGTTCTTCCTCTCAATCTCTTGCCCTCTTTGTTTTGTCTCTCCTATCGTTTGTTCCGCTTTTGCTTCTTTCGTTCCCTTGTTTCTGGTTCTGCTCCTTCTTCTTTCTTTCGCTCCCTCTTTCCTTTTTCTCCTTCGTCCGCCGCCTTGTCCTCGGCTCGCTGTGCACGTCGGCTACCGGTTTCCGGCGTTCCTCTTGTTCCCGCTCGCTCTCCCTCTCTCTCTGTGCATTCTCCCTCTCTCGCTCTCCTCTGTCTCTGCTTCTTTTGTTTTCCTCTGCTCCTCTTCCTCCCGTTCTTTTCTTCGATCTCGGTCTCACTCTCTCTCCTCTTTTCCTACTTACACATAGTGGGCTTGCTGCCTAATTCCAATTGGACCCCAATGTCCTTCTTTACTTAACCTTTGACGACTCCTCCTCAAATGCCAGTAATCCCTTTTTCATTTTCCTTTCTTTTTCTTTTGATTTTTCTGCTTTGGATTTTGACAATTTGGGCCCAACTTCAATCTCAATAAGCCCAATAAGCTAACCCATGCTCGGTTTCGGTTCTCGGGTTTTTAATTTTGGCTCGAAAAATTCTAATTCACTAGCAAGCAAACACCGAAATTTCGGGGTCTTACACCACCCACCCGATACCTCATAGTAGAGGGTCTCTACCTCTTTTGTCCCCTCCCGAATACCACTCTCAACTCTAACCGCTTCATATTTTTCCTGCAAAGGGAAGGCATCCATTGTCCATTCAATATTGATAATCATGGATTTATTGAATATTTGACACGATAAAGTTCTAACTTATTCCCTTCAATTCTAATGCCACTGTTCTTTACAATTGAGTGCTCACTCACTCTATTTGCTTTTAAAGATTTATGGACATAGTATTCTTACCCACAAAGATTTGGACCGGTCATTGACGAAGACCTTTCCAAATTGAGCATCTTCCTTACTACGACTCCTCACAAATAATGCAAAGGGGGTAGGATTCTTCCCTTCCTGGATCTAGGCATACAAAATATGCAATAAAGTTACACAAACTACATTATGTATATAAAATGAAAGAAAACCAAAATACTAGAGTTTATACCATTTGGATTATGAGATTTGCGGTTGAGACCGACCCTTGGCTATGTAAGGTTCCCGCTTTTGGGCCTTCTGTCCTATTCTTCAAGCATTGGGTAGATTTTTTTTAAATTCGGGGTACTTCTTAGGCCCGTCAACCTCTCTCACCCTCATCTGACAACCAAGTTATTGGTTTATCATCGGGCCTTTTTCCAGTCTTGCTTACTAAGTTCCTAAAATTTTTACCAGCTTTATTCTTCAATTCCGCATAGACTTCTCGACAAAGTTACGGAGCCTACGTATACTTGCCCTGTTTTACAAAAATATTATCAAACATAAATTGAAAATATTAAAAAGTACTCATATATATCCAATTGTTTTCAAGCTTTTTACCTCAAAAGTCCTACATAAAAATTGTAGCTCTTCTTTCGGGAGATTTGATAAACATGTGCACTGGCCATTGTAGAAACTCTTCATTTCATCTGATATAGCTCGTGAAAATTTTGAATTAGTGAACCTGCAATAAAATTATTAAGTTAAAAGTACCCAAAGAATACGAAAGATAAACAAAATTACTAATACATACCACCAGTTATCATAATCCTTTGACAAAACTCTTTTCCTATAAGCTGCCCCTTGTTGTGAGCCATCTCCCTGTGATGATGATGACTGAGACTAGACTATAGCTTGATTGACCCCAACATTGGAATCGGAACCGAAGTAGGCTCATCATGATTTAGCATAAAACCTCAAGGCATACTTGTATATACAGACGAATAATGTCATGCAAAGAAGATTTAAGTATATATTGAACGTTTGCTCGGGAGAGTCCGAGTCACCCTAGAGGGGGTGAATAGGGTGATAGGAAATTCTCTGCGAAATCACACTCTTTTGCGCGAAGTAGAAAGGAAGAAAGATTCCGAGTCTATTAACCGAGTCGAAACGATTGGACTCAAAAAGCAATGAATCGAAAAGAGCGATAGCAGATGAAGGCATGTCCGAGTCTAGAATGAACTCGGAAAGATAACACTTAGATTTTACGTGGAAACCCTCCTGGGGCAGAAAACCACGGCCCGTGTCAATCCGGAGACGAAGTCAAATCCACTATTTTGAGTCCACAAAATACCGTGAACTGACCGAACCCGAGTTGCTCCCTTAGATAACTCTATACAAGTTTTCCTAGACTCGAAATTCCCTTATCCGATCTAGTACTTCCTAGCTGAGATAACCCTTACAGCTAGGGACAACTAAGCTGAGTTAACCCTTACGGCTTAGTCAAGGGACCTTACAAAGAATGTAAGAAAGAGTTTGTAATCGAGTACAAGACCATACAACTCGTAAAGTAATGAATTACGAGTGGGAGTTGTAAGTAGAAGATTGAAAGTAAATACAATGACTTTTCTCAAGTATGTGTATTAACAATAGATTCGGCAATCTTCAAGTCTTGTGAAGTGGCTTCTATTTATAGATAACCGGACTGAGTAGCCGTTATCTTCATCTCGCTGACCAAGAGTCTTCGTGACCGTTGATAGAGGCTTTCGAGTCACTCGAAAGTATCCGTTGAAATATGAACGTTGGACAACGGTTTAACTCTCTTGGAAGTCCCAAAACCATTGGTAGTGTCTTGAAAAATGAGGTGGAAACCACCGTTAAGCTTAGCGTTCCAGTTTTCCGGATATGGAAACAGACAACTTCGACACAATCTTCGGGACTCGGAGCAGGGAAGGTGAAAAACCATGTCTCGCTGGTGATTTGACGTTCGAAGCCGGTTACTTTTGTGGTTTGAAAAAGGTGTATCCTCGAATGAATAATCTACAAAAGTAAATCAATTTTGGTTCTCAAAGTGTAAAATACTTTGGTCCAAGGTTAGACACGAGATAATAAAATAATTATAATAATTAAGCAACTGATTATCCGAGTCGAAACGAAATGGAATTTTCCGAGTCCAATATCCATGATACTCGGAATTCCATCCGACTTAGTCTAAGCAATAGAGCAAGTTCCATAAAGAAAATCGAGTGAGATAACTTGATATAGACTAAGCATGAAATGAACTAAGATAACAAAATAGAACGTATAACCACAAGTCGGATTCCGAGACGGAATACTGGTATATTCAAAACGCGATAAATTCGAGTGAAGATGAACTCGGAACAAAGAACCGAGTTTTCGAGTCAGCTACGTAAACGCAATAAATGCATTAAGTGAAAACCGTATTACTTAGAGAAGATACTATTTTACTCAAAGAAGTTTCGCGATACCGAGAATGCCTTGGAATCAAAACTCTATATGTATGAAATTGTTATACCTGATTCCTTTTACATAACTCGGAAAAGTATTGAGCATTGTCCGAGTCTTCATATATATTCAAAAATAAATTAATGTACACAAAAAATCAAAACATAAATCAAAATTATAACATAGATCGTTTGGTTATCAATGTCACGAGATTACAATAAATTATCATCATCATCGCCTAAGATTCTCATAATCCGCCTCCCTTCAAAATTATTATCCTCATTTTCAGCATTGAAATCGTCTTCATTAGCATCCTCTTCACTTATGTCCTCAAGTTCATTTTCAACTCCTTCTTGGACTCCTTCAAACTCACACAAAGTAGGAGGATTATCATTAGTATCCTCTTGGAATGCCGTATCATTGAGTGGTGCTTCAATGGTTGATCTTGGTTTTATCTTAAGCACCGCCCACCATTGGTTTCTATCGTTCCTTATACTTGGATAAGGGGTAAAATACACTTGCATAACTTAGGATGCCAATACAAATGGATCATACTTTGGATACTTCTTTGTATGGTTGATATCCACTAATTTATATTGTTATTAATACCCCTTATAGAATCAAAGCATTCACATTTGAACAAGACCGTCTTGTAAGAATGAGAATCCCCAACATACTCTAACTCAATCAGCTCTTGAAGAATGCCATAATAATGAATGTCATCTACCCCTTTCACGGATACCCCATAGTTCATACTGGCCTTGTTTTGACCGCATTTATATGTGTAAAAATTGAATTAAAAATACGCACATCCTTCTTCGGACCAAGTGCCAAACTTTTAATTACTCCATTGTTCTCGTTCAAATGAAAAACCTACGCCATTAAAGTATAATTTAATGAAAATGGAATACATAATTAAACCACTGCAACATAACATTAATATACTAACCTTCTCTCGAAACCATTTTGGGAATTCTTTATCAAACTTACTTCATACTTCATCTTTCTTAACACGTGGATGTAGTGTAATCATTTCATCTTCAAATTGCCTTAGTTGGGGAAAATTCTTACTATTAGTTCGTTATCATTAAAAGATAATATGTGACAAAATTATTTCAGTTGATAGTCGTACCGTTCATAATCCTCTAATATTTCACAATTCCGAAGAACGTATGCATAAGCTGCATCATACTCACGTTGATCAAGGTATTTCATACATCCCTCACTGGGGCATACCCGACATTAAAGGAGAAGACATCCGGAATGTGTTCACCTTAATTCTCCTCTATATGAGGATATACATTTCGCCCA
Organism: Talinum fruticosum; assembly: GCA_021018815.1. Classification (NCBI taxonomy): domain Eukaryota; kingdom Viridiplantae; phylum Streptophyta; class Magnoliopsida; order Caryophyllales; family Talinaceae; genus Talinum; species Talinum fruticosum. The sequence continues at coordinate 677,862 of JAITYX010000107.1, forward strand.
AGATCTCTTGCTTTTGTGTCAACATTTTGCTCAAAGTAAGCGGCACAAAAATTTAAAATCTCCTCTGTTAGATATGCATTGCATATGGACAATTCAACACAAGCTTTATTGCCGACTTTCTTCCTTAAATGATGCGAAATCTGCAACATAAGTACAAATATTTACTATCATCACTGCAAAATATAAATTGACAACTTGATAAGAACCACCTGATACCTTTCAAAGGGATACATCCATCTATATTGAATGGGTCCACCCACTTTAGCCTCATATGGTAAGTGCATAGGAAGATGCTCCATCACATTGAAGAAAGATGGAGAGAAGATCATCTCCATCTTACATAGTATTTCAAGGATATTTGCCTCTGATCGGAGGACATCCTCCGTTCACAAATGAGCGGCACATAAATCCCTAAAGAATTGGCTCGGCTTACGTAACGACTTTCCAAACATTTGGAGGTAGTAATTCCCTCACAGCTATGGGTAATAATCGCTCCATAAGAATGTGACAATCATGGCTTTTCAAATTATACAACTTTGCATTTTTTTCATCAACACATCAACTTATATTACTAGCATATCCGTTGGGTAACTTAAGATGTTTTAGCCACTCACATAAAGCTTTTCTTGGCTCTTTACTCATAACATATGGAGCCTCTGGAACAGGTTTCAATTCGTCCTCCATCGGCATGTTTAGTAGTCCGAATGTTTAGTTTTCGATGCTTACAATGAGTGGCTAAATCCTTTCTTGCATTGATGTCATCCTTAGTTTTTCCCTTTACATCCATGATTGTGTCGATTATTTGATCAAACACATTCTTTTCGACATGCATGACATCTAAATTGTACGTATGAGAAGATCTTTCTAATACGGCAATTCCCGGAATATGTTTCGCTTTGTCCAATTGTGAGACTCGAGGTAACCATCAATTGTGCCATGATAATCAACAGAGTTAGGCATCCTACATATGCAATCCCATACTTGATCACCTTTAACACGAGGAGGAGGAGGTGAATGGTCGACCTTATTTTTCAAAAAAGCACTCTTGTTAGACCTAAAACGATGACCTTTGGAAAGAATTTGTCTATGGCAATCAAACCATGTGGTCTTCTTCCCATGTTTCAGTCTGAATGCTTTTGTGTTTTCCATGCAATAAGGACAAGCTAATTTCCCGATGTCATCTAACCCGAAAGCATACCATATGCTGGGAAGTCGCTTATTGTCCACATAAGCTGTCGCCTTTAATGTGAAGTTATTCTTTTTGAAACGTCATACGTTTGAAGGCCAACATCCCACAGCTGCTTCGATTCCTCAATGAGGGGTTGTAAATAAACGTCAAGTTTCCCTTTACGACTCTTTGGGCCAGGAATCAACAAAGTAAGAAATATAAATTGTCTCTTTATGCACAACTAAGGTGGTAAATTGTATGGAGTTGTAATTAGGGCCAACAGAGTACGTCCGCCCAAAATTGCCAAATGAGGCAAAGCCATCGGTACATAAACCTAATCGAACATTGCGAGGTTCGGCAGCAAATTCCTTGAAAGTGACATCGAAATGCTTCTAGGCTTCACTATCACATGGATGTGCCATTGAGCCACTTTCACGTGGATTTTCATAATGCCACCTCATTTGGGCCAGCTGTGCCATTCGTCGCGTACAATCTTTGTAACCTCGGCCCAATTGGAAAGTATATTAGTACTTTCTTTGTAATACCTTTACCCCTCAATGTTTTCTTCTCATATCTATCGACCCCACAATGCTCACATCTATCCAAATTAATTTTATCTTTCCAATACAACATACACCCATTTGGACAAACATCAATTCTCTCATATGGAAGTTCCAAAGCAGCAAACAACTTCTTTGCGGAATAATAAGTGTCGAGTCATATCATTATTAGGTGGACACATTTCCTTCATCGGTGCCAACAAATTGTCAACAGCTCTATTTTGGAGATTAAACTTACATTTGATGTTTATGAGCCATGAGACTACTGATAATAAGGATAAATCACACCCCTCATACAAAGGTTTCTAAGCCGCTTCCAACATTTCAAAGAATTTTTTGCATCTTCATTTGGTTCTTCATCCAGACTTTCATCATCAATCCATGTTGAGGACATAGGCCCAAATGCATCCATCAACATTTCATGCATTGATTCTACTTGTGGATTTGACGACCCTTGATTGATCACTTCTAAATCAGGGTAAGTCTCTCCATCGTTAACCCAATGAAAATAATTAGCGCGAAACCCATGTTTATACAAATGTAATTTCACGAGTATCCTCATCTAAGAAAGGCATGTTGCCACATTTACTACAAGGGCACCTTATTTTCTTTGACCTCTTGAAGCTTTCTTCTTGTTTAGCAAATGGAATAAATTCCTCTTCTATCCTACGAATGAACTCCTTATTCAAGTACTTTCCATTAAACATTTTATACATCCACTCTCTATTTGTCTCCATTACTGCAGATATATACGATTTTAAAATAGTTAAGTATGTTTCCATTACAATTGCATGCCCTACATCTTTCTACAGGGATAAGTGGTCCTATACCCATTCAAGAATAATATAATATTAGATCGCGCAGCTACGTCCTTGCATACTTTGACAAAATTTCAGCAGCATTTTCCCTTAGTTCTCCAAGTACGATCTATAAAGATGAGATGAATAATGCCTATGGTAAAATAATTAACCAAGATATTACGCGCCACATCTTTATAATAGCACCTAGAGAACATATGGAAATTGTCGCCTTAAATATGTCAAAGTGTATGAAGGTTTGCTCTTGGAAAGACTAAGTCACCCGTAGAGGGGGTGAATAGGGTGATGAGGAAAATTAAACAAGTAATGGAAGAATAAAACTAGAGATAACTTCGTGGAGAGTCCGAGTCTAGATTGGACTCGTAAAGGTGCTAACTCGGAAAGTTACGTGGAAATCCTCCCGGGGCAGAAAACCACGGTCGGTGCTAATCCAAGCACCAAGTCAAATCCACTATTTTGAATCCATAAAATACAGTAGAAAGACTCAACTAGAATTGCTCCCTTAGACAATTCCTTAGAAGATTTTCCTAGACTCGAAATTACCTTATCTAATCTAGTACTTCCTAACCGAAGCAACTTTTACGAGTTAGGGACAACCGAGCTGAGTTATCCCTTATAGCTCGGTTAAGGGATCTTACTCGAAAGTAAGAATGATTGTTTGTAAACTTATTACAAGACCTTACAACTCGGAAGGATATTAAGTACATAGTTGGAGGTGTAAGTAGAAGATTGAGATTGAAATACAATGACTTTTTACTTAAGTGCGTGTATTGACAGTTGGTTTAGCAATCTTCAAGTCTTAAGAGTTGGCTTCTATTTATAGATAACCAAGCGATTAGCCGTTGTGACTATCTTCCGACTCGGAAGTCTTTTATGACCATTGCAATGGATTTTCCGAATCACTCGGAAAATATCCGTTGAGGTGTGAACATTGGGCAACGACTCTTGACTCCTTTGGAAGTCCCAATCCACTAGTGGTGTCTCGAAAAGTGGGGTGGAATCCACCGTTGTGCTTAGTATTGTGGATTTCTAATTTTGGAAATGCAGACAACCCCGACACGATGTCTCGGGCCTTGATCGGAGATGGAAAAAGCCTTGTCTGCTGGTGATTTGACATTTTGAAGCCGGTTACTTTTGTAATTCAAAAATATGATAGCCTCATTTGAATAACCTACAAAAGTAAATCAATTTGATTCTCAAAGTATAAAATACTTTGGTCCAAGGTTTAGCACGAGATAATTATTTTAATAAAGATAATTAAGTGTATAATTATCCGAGTCGGAAAGAAATGGAATTTTCCGAGTCTAATATCCATTATACTCAAATTCCATCCGAGTCGGTCTAGAAGTCAAGCAAGTCAAACAAATAACATCGAGTGGAAAGACTTGATTTAGACTGCCAATGTTCAAACCAAGCATGCTGACCTAGAATATGAATTAGCACAATAATCCAATCAAACTTAGATCGGAAAGTCAAACCTAGGTTTATGCAAAATAGAACATGTGTTTGAACATGTAATATATCCGAGTGTTGTCCGAGTGACTCAAAAGCTGTGTGTGAACCGATAAGCAAGAATATGCTTTACGAGTCGATCGAGTTTAAAGAGAATATATACGATAAATTCTGTAACACTCGAAAAGATGTTATATCACTCAAAAAGTCAGTTAAAGCAGATAGAATGACTTTTAATCAAAATCTTGTGAAAGATGAAGTCTTATACCTAATCCCTTGATGGAACTCAGAATGGTATAGATATGTAAGGTCCGAGTCTTCGAGTGTATACAAGGATTTAGTAACTACACAACCTAATATCATATGATTCTTAAACTGTCCAACATGGACAATTCAAAAACTTGTACATAACAAAGGATTATATCAACACCATACACATTAGAATGTGTATAACTTGCTGATATACCTTGTTATGTACAAATTTTGAACGGATTTTCTAAGCTTTATGAAATGCATATATATATTTTGTATTTACTCTCATAGGACTAGGTAATGTATTGGGATTAAGCTATGCAAACTTGAACCTGGAAGAGCATTGTTCTCGCTCCCGACCCTTTTTACATGATAACATTTGCATAGTAAGGAAAAAAACCATTGCTTTAAAGTTGGAAAGGAGATATAAGAACCTTCTAAGCCGAGTATATTCGGTTGTATCCTAAGAAACAAAACAAACCAAGTGCTTCATCTCTCGTTATATTACTTTGTGGCATTTCATCAAACATCTAGCATGCATTTAAAAATTCACTGAAAATAATACAAACACCGACCTGAATTAACTTTAAAAGGTGAAGCTAAACTCAATAAACTCCAAGACCTTCTTCAATCACTAAATAAGTTAATTTCTCAATGTCAAGCACACATAAGTGCAAAATACAGGGAGACTTTTCCCAACCAACATGATCTCTACCCAAAATTTCCACTCGCGGTAATGAAAATCAAAACAATAGCAATGCTAAACTAGTCCCTACACGAAAGAACAGAAATTATGAAAAATTCACATATTTGGAGAACAATATATCAAATTTCGAGAAACAAAAAACATACCCGAAAATTAAAATTGCTTCCAAATATTATGTTCAGGAGGTCGGGAATGCGAGGAGCTCGGGGCACCACGAACGAGAATTGGTGGCAACGTAAACGCCGGCAGAGAGTGGCGGATCGAGAGGATGTCAGGAGGAACGCCGGCCGCCAAATTTCGGGATAATGACTAGCTGGGCGAGAGACTTAGAGAGAGAGAGTGATGGAGCACGACTTAGAGAGAGAGAGAGAGAGAGTGACGGTCAGCGAGTCGCTCGAGATGAGCGAAGACGCCAGCAGAGGCGCAAAGACGTCATGCGAGGTGAGAGCAGAACCGGAGCGAGCTTCATGTTAAAGTCGTCCTAAGTTGTTAGAATTAGTCAACTTTGGCCAATTAGAGTCGGAATTGTAATTCGACTCTAAATTCGGACGCCAATTAGCGTCTGAATTGTAATTCGACTCTAAATTCGGACGCCAATTAGCGTCGGAATTTAATCCGACTCTAAAATCGGACACTAATAGAGTCCGTTTTTATTTTCGACTCAAATAGTGTCTCTTGTAAGTTCCGACACTAATTTCGTCGAGTCGAATTTTGTTGTGGTCTCTAAATTCCGACGCAAATCGCGAGTTTTTTTGTATTGTGCTTATGTTCGTTTCTTATTTAACAACTCATTTGTGTTCGTTTATGTTCGTTTATGCTCATTTATGGTTGTTTATATTCCTTTCTACTCTTTTAGGTTGGTTTAGATGTTCATTTATGTTCGTTTCTATTTATGTTTCTGTTTATATGAGTTTTATATGTAAGTTTGAACGGATCCTTAATTAAAGTTTTGTGAACATTAATTTTTTTATGAACATTGAACAAATTTTAGTGAACATTAAATTTGTTTTAGTGAACATTTGAATGATTTTTAGTAGTATCCTAGAATAACTTTCATTGCATGCTAGAATCATTTTTTGTGAACCTTATAATTTTTAGCGTATAATAGAATAAATAGTGAATATTTGAATAATTTAGTGAACATATAATTTTGATTTAATGAACACTAGAATAAATTTTGATATTAGAATCAGTTATTGATTCAATGAATAGTAGAATAATTTAGCGAACATATAATTTAGTGAAAATTTTGAAAAAAAGTAAAAAAGGATAGAAAGGTTAAAAGTAATTTTAAAAATTTAATCACCAAGTGAGTGTTGGCCTAGTGGCGAACACTCCACATTTTCATATTCTCCACCCTTTCATATTCTCCACCAGGGTTCAAACCTTAGAGGAGACAATTTCCTTACATGTTATGATAAAGAAATTGGGATAAATTGTGAAATTGGGTTTCAAGTCCGAACTTAATATAACATACACAACCGTAAAAAGACAAAGAAATGATATTTCACCTTTAAAATTTAAATTTTCATTTCTAAATACATTTAGCAACAAACCAAATATAAAAAACACTTCGCTTCTAAACCCATCGTCATAGATATAGTATAGAAACAAAAGAAAATTTCGTATCACTTAGAAATGAAATTTAAAAAAGAAATTTCAGTTTACCTCGGATAGAGACCGATATGTAGCGTCTCTAAGTTTGAAAATTTCGTTTCTAATAGAATGAATTTAGTAAACGAAATTATTTTTGTTTCGATTAGAGATATAATTTTTCGTTTTGAAATCAAAATATTTTGTTTCTAATGGAAATGAATTTAGAAACAAAATTCATTTTATTTTAGACACAGTAAAAATCATTTTGTTTCCAAATTTAATTATTTCATTTCTAAATTTCTTATGTTTTATCTTCCATATTGCCTCTAAACCTATTCCCTTATATTTAAATCAACCTTAAAAATAACACAAACATACCAAAAACACTAAACATATATTTAAAATCCTAAAAGTCCTTATATAGAGAGTAGCTTCATTTTCAAAAAAGACAAACATATATAAGGGACAAGTTCCAAATTTTCGATATCATGTCCTGCTAGATATTTATATACATCAACATATATATATATAGCAAGTGAAGAGACGTGTTTCTAAAAGTCTGCAGCTTCCAATATGAGCTTCAATTTAAGTAGCATCCTTTTGTTGTCTAATTTCATATATATATATATATATATATATACATATATAACTTAACATCGTAACCCAAAAACATACATTTCAAGTGAAGAGACGTGTTTCTAAAAGCTGGAGCTTCCAATATGAGCTTCAATTTAAGTAGCATCCTTTTGTTGTCTAATTTCCTTTTGAGTAGATCTAAGCATCTCGATTACAACTTGGAGATTATAACTTGGAGATTCTTTTCTAATTTTTGTAAGTGACTTTCCAATTGAGCTACTATAGAAAGGGTATAAGAAACAAATGAGGATGATGAGCGACAAGAAAGTGATCTTTGGAATATGGATTACGAATGGCTCCCAAGCCCATAAACCAAATCCTTTTCATTGATTCCTCGAACTCGCTTGAAGAAAAAGTTCATCTTTATTAACCGCTATCCCATATTATAAAGCATTCAACTTTAAACGTTCAAACTCATGCTGCAATAATCATTCATTTTCTTAATTAGCAAGTTAGAATTTAGCCAAAAAATGAAAGAGAATTTTTTTAAAAAAATGCGGTTAGATAACAAAACTCGAAGTACTAATGAGATGATAAATTGTTTTTATTTTTATTTTATTCAGAATTTTTGAAAAATTTCGACTGAGTTCTCTCTAAAATATGGCTATTCCCTTAGGCTTATAGCCTTACACCTATACGGGAAGGTACAACAGAATACTAGAACTCAATGAGTCGCTCACTCAAGTATCAACAATCAACTCAATGACCAATCCCTGGAATCTAAACAATATGCATTTAAAATAAGGAGGTTGCTTTTACTCAAATAAAGATGGTGGGTTCAACTTTGATTCACAACTCCAAGTTTCAAGTGGTTGATGGCCACAAAGTAAAACCAGACGTATTAGTTATGCTTCATATTAAGCATGGCTTGAAGGTGAAGGTTAGGGCATCTTTGGTTGGATATAATCAAAGTGATAATAGTGATTACATTACCATATTTGGTTACAATTTTATAATGCAATCAAAATTGCATTATAATCACATTAATATTTATCTATGTAATTACAATTATTTGGACATTTACTAAACAATCATGATTACATCCATCTTTGTGATCAAATTTGAACACACTTTCAATAATTCTCTCTGTCTCTCTATCTCTCTCTCTATTCCATATCCTTTTTCTCCCTCTTCCTTGATAAGCAAAAATTCATCCATTTGAGAAACAACTTGATTTTTTTTTTCGTCTATTATCTTAATATATGAAATGATTATTTGGTCATTAAGATAAAATTTTAACTTTAATATTTTGGATTCAAAATTTAAGTATTTAATTAAAAAGATAAACTAAGCTTAAATTAAAATTTTTAGATCAAAATTTTTTACTTGTCAACATTTATCTTTAATTCAATAAATATTTATCATTAATAAAATAATTTCATTTTGTATCTTTTATCAATGAAAAATATTCAAAACTTAATTATATGATAAAAGTGATTAAAAAAATCTCAAATATAAATTTAGAGTTTAAAATTTTGTTATTTGAATAATATTTATCCTTACTACGACAAACATTTATCGCCACTAGAATAATCCAGTTGATCTTTTTTCCATCAAAAAATTTAAAATTAGGAAATATGATATAAAATATTCAAAAAATCTCAAATCTAAATAAAACATGATTATTTAATAGAAAATATTTTTAAAAGCTCAAATCTAAATATGTAGCTTAATTTTTTATTTAGAGAACATTTATCTCCACTATAATAATTTAATTACTATTTTTTGCCATTCAAATAATCCATTACCTTTGTGATTACATTACACTTTTTATGTAACCAAACATGATAATGTAATTGTTATTCCATTACATTGCATACCTAATTACATTACACAATTGATTACATTACACCCATATTGCATTACATCCAACCAAACATCACATTAAGGTCACCAATAGTGTGATTTCATAATAGCCTCTTGCTATATATATGCGATACATATGTGAGAACATTTATTTATCTTACATATAATACATTTTAAACAAATTAAGATCAGCAGATTGATAGCATGGATAATATACAAAATCTAACTCCATATATGCACAAGATCAGAATTAAATATAGCAAAAGAGTGGGAAAGTATTAAGATTATCGTTTTAGCATAATGAAAGCAATATGTACTTAAATTGACTTGGCCTGCTGTCATAGAAAACTATCTCCGATACCTGTTTCCTAGTATGAGTTTTCATGAAGGCAATCGATGTAGTAGGTGTCTTCCCCTCTTTAAGTACCTTTTTCGTTAAAAAAAGTAAATATTTTATTATTAATTTATACAAAATAAAAAGTGTCAAATTACCATTCGAGTAAAAGTATCATCCCTTTTTTAATTATTTTATTTATTTTGTTAACCCGGTGATGAAACCCAGTCTCAATTGCATGCGGGGTCAAGATTGGATTAAAGTAGAGTGGCGGAAGACAAGTAACCCACAAAAATCCAACCCGCACCAAAAATAAAAACTTTCCAAAAACAGATACTTTCCAAAAATATAAACTTTAAGAAATAGAAAATTTTCAAAGCGACGCCGGTTTCGGACCTCCTCCTAAACAACGTCATTCGGTCGGTTCAACTCCTCGGTATCCTCTATCCATTTCGGGATTTTCGGCCGACTTATCTCTTCGGTCGACAACTTTTGAAGTTAGGAGTAGGGTTTCCTAAACCCTAAGCTCTCCTATAAATAGATGACCTCTCCCCTTCATTTGAAACACTTTTGACACACCTTAACACCCCAATTTCAGCAGGAAAACCCCACTTATGTTGAAATTCTCTCTCCCTCAATCTCTCTCACATTCTCTTCTATCTATTGCTCACTTACTCAACTCTAGTATTCCATTTCTAAACCCATTAAAATAGCCCTCATTTCATCATTTCTTGTGCTCATTGTCCTCCCATCGCTCTACCAAAATTCGATCGAGATTCAAGCTAGTAGGTAAGTCAACCCGAGGGCGCACTTCTACTATCCTGGAGTTTGTTTTTGTACTTTATTTAATTTCAATTGTTTATCGTTTTCCGTATTGTGGTTTTAGAGATGTAATCGCTTTTAATTTCTCCCGCATGCGCTAACTATTAATTTCCTTTTTGCTTTCTTTATTGCTTTTTCTTTGCTTTATTATCTCGCTTGTTTATCTCTTTCCTAACATGTTCTGGTTGCTTTAATTTTTGTCTATCGCATGCTAATTGCTTGACTATTTAAATACAATTTTTAAACTCACAATTTTGATTACTAAAAGTTGTCTATTTACGGGCGTAATAGAGAACATCCATCATCATTACATACCTTCATCCCCGAACACCTGGATCCTCGGTTTCGACCAATGTAGTCTTTCTCAAAACCTATTCTAAGCTTAGTTATTTCATACTAAGATTGGAAGAGTATTTTCTAAATTTGTGTTAATTTTTATTCCCTAAAACCGACTAACGACTCTTTATTTTTGCTTTTATTTTTTCCTATCTACTTCTCGACATTTCAGGTTATAAAATGGTAAAATTAGGTTCCACTTTGAAAGATGAAGCTATAGGGTCGAGATTGAGTCCTCAATCATAGCCTTATAGTGGGCGCCGATTTCTTATCGGTCGTCGGCTAACGTCGGCACCGGCTAAAGGTCGGCTAGCTCTCGGTCCAACCAAATTCCTTTGTTTGGTCCAAGAGTTTTGTAATAAAATGTGATTTTAATTTCTTTGTTTTCTTTAACCTCGAAATAACATCCTGGGACTTTTCGAAATTAATCTCTATAATAAAAATGATTAATAAAAATCGCCAATCATACATTCACTTAAACTATTTTTAAATCGATTCTAAAAAGAAATAATCTTAGTACGAGATGCACCCCACTTTCCAAATAAACTTTTAAAAATAAAATTTCAAAAGAATCTCAACAAAAATAAATCAAGAGATCCGACATTCGTAGGGAAGTCCGATCCACTTCCATATGGGGACGAGTCGTGGCTCCTAAAGTGGCGAGCCCACTAGGGACATCACTTATTAAGAGGGTAAGCCATGAAAATCAAAATTGTGAGTTTTTCGTTTTGTGTTTTGCATTAGACATATTGTATTTAAGCACCCTCGGACTTTAGTTGCTTTTAATTTTGACCTTTAGGCTTTACTCTTAACCGAACATTGTCGCAAACGTCGAACCATTACCTCGGTGGACCCACCTGGGCTTAACACTAGCAGTTGCTTACTCTCCATCGAAGACTCGGACATCTGCTCTATATCTTTCCGAGTCATGCAAAAGGAATCGGGTATAACGATGTCATTCATATAGAGTTTTGATTCCAAGGCATTCTCTCGTGTCTTAGAAACTTACGTGAATTAAATAGTATCCTTTCTATGCGATTCGGCCTTCACATATCTCTTTAATCGCTTTTTAGTTAGCGACTCGGAAAAGTTGTTCTTTATTCTAAGTCCATTCTCACTCGGAATCGACTTGTGGTTATTTACTCTATTGCTTGCATAGTCGGCATTCATAGTTCATTTCATGCTTAGTCTATATCAAGTTCTTTCTCACTCGATATTTGCTATAGAACGTGTTTCTTTACTTAAGACTAAGTCATATGGAATTCCGAGTATCATGGATATTAGACTCAGAATATTCCATTTCTTTTCGACTCGGATAATCAATTGCGTAATTTTTCAAAATTATTTTGTTATCCGTGTCTAACCTTGGACCAAAGTATTTTATACTTTGAGAACCAAAGGTGTTTTACTTTTGTAGGTTATTCAATCGAGGATATCTTTTCAAACTACAAAAGTAGCCGGCTCGAACGTCAAATCACCAGCGAGATATGGCTTTTCACCTTCCTCGCTTTAGTCTCGAAGATTGTGTCGAAGTCGTTTGCTTCCATATCCGGAAAAGCTGGAACGCCAAGCCTAACGAGTGGTTTTCACCTCATTTTCAAGACACAACCGATGGGTTTGGGACTTCCAAGAGAGTTAAACCGTTGTCCAATGTTCATATTTCAACGGATACTTTCGAGTGACTCGAAAGCCTTTCTCAACGGTCACGAGAGGACTCTCGGTCAGCGAGATGAAAATAACGGCTACTCTGCCTGGTCTTATCTATAAGAAGAAGCCACTTCACAAGACTTGAAGGTTGCCGAACATATTGTCTATACACTTACTTGATCAAAGTTATTGTATTTACTCTCAATCTTCAACTTACAACTCCCACTCTGTAATTCATTACTTTACGAGTTGTAAGGTCTTGTACTTCGTTACAAACACTTCTTACATTCTTTGTAAGGTCCCTTGACTAAGCCGTAAAGGTTAACTCGGCTTAGTTGTCCCTAGTCTGTAAGGGTTATCTCAGCTAGGAAGTACTAGATCGAGATAAGGTAACTTCGAGTCTAGGAAAATCGTATAGAGTCTGTCTAAGGGAGCAACTCGGGTTACGTCAAGTTCACGGTATTTTGTGGACTCAAAATAGTGGATTTGACTTCGTGTCTGGATTGACACGGGCCGTGGTTTTCTGCCCCGGGAGGGTTTCCACGTAAAATCTCTGTGTTCTTTTTCGAGTTCATTCTAGACTCGAGACGGCCTTAGTGCTCTTGCTTCTTCGATTCATTGCTTTTTGAGTCCAATCTTTTCGACTCGTTATTAGACTCGGATTCTGTCTTTGCCTCTTTTCGCGCAAAAGTGTGTATTTTCGAAAGAATTTTCTATCACCCTATTCACCCCCTCTAGGGTGACTCGGACTCTCCTTGAGCAAACCTTCAATTGGTATCGAGCCTAGCCTTTCAAAAAGGATCTAACAGTCCAAAGGTTTAAAGATCGGATGGCTCGAACACCGGAGAGTTCGACGAAGGTAGATCTTCCAACAGGCCACCAAAATTCAAAGGTTCAAATTTCGGTCACTTGGAAGAAGCTCATGGAATGTTTCCTTATGGATCACGATGAAGAAGTATGGGAAATCATACAACAAGGAAACTACATTCCAACAAAGACAGATGAATTCAGAATCCTTCCAAAGACAAAGGCTGAGTTCACGCCAGCGAAGCGAGAGAAGTTCGAAAGAACTTCAAAGCCATGAACATCCTCATGTGCGCCATAAGCTCGAGAAGAATATAATCGAGTCTCTGCTCGTGACTCGCTAAAGAGGTGTGGGACACTCCGGTCAACACCTACGAAGGTACAAGTCGGGTGAGACAAGCAAAGATCGGCCGAGTATCTTCACAAATATGAGCTTTTCAAAATGGAGCCGGAAGAGAACATTACTCGGATGTTCATACGCTTCACTTGAGATCACCAACAATCTCAAATCTCACGGGAAAGAAGATCTCCCATGAAGAAATGTGTCGAAAAATTCTCGAAGCCTATCCAAGAGACGATGGGGTCCTAAGGTAACTGCCATAGAAGAGGCTCGGAACCTCTCACTCTTGAAACCGAGACGAGCTCATCGGAAAGCTTCGACTCATGAGATACACCTGGAAGAAGAAGATGCTGAGGGTACTTCCAAAAGGAACATTGCGCTTAAAGCCTCGAGAATCCAAAGAAGCAATTCCGAGCTCCTCTGAATCGAGAGGATGATCCCATGGCACTCATTGCAAGAGGCTTCAAGAAAATGATGAAGCACAAAAGATGGGACAAAAGACCAAAAGAAGAATTCTACAAGAAAGACAAAAGAGATAGAAAAGGTAAGTTTTCTTCTTCTTCAAAGTTATCTCTGTCTAAGAATTCCGGATGTTTTGAATGTGGCGGCAAAGACCACATAGTCAAGGACTGTCCAAAACGAAGACGGGACGGGGAAGAAGAAAAAGTCCATGATGGCAACTTGGAGCGATGAGGAATCATCCGAAGACGACGAGGATTCGAGATGACTCAAAGTGTCTCATGGCAATCAACGACTCGAAGCCGAAAAGAGTCGGACTCGGACACGGAACTCGAGATAATGAGGAAGCCGATCCTCAAGAGGTAATAAACTACTTCCTCAAATTCTCCAAAGTTGATTTAGCTAAATACATCTTTACTTTGGAAGAAAAGTCCAATTCGATTCTTCTCATTTCAAGGAACAACTTGAGTCAATCACTTCGAGAGCACTTCTTTAAAAAATGAATTGGAAAAGCTGAGACTCACACTCGGAGAACTCAAGACAAGTGCTCAAACTAATGAGGCCGAGTCCGAGTTACTCGAAAAGAAAATGAGCAAGCGAAACAGAAGCTCACTGAGTCTCAAGATCTGGTTTTAAAATTTACTCAAGGACAGAAGAACCTTGATATGCTCTTAGGTTCACAATGTGTCTCTTTTAGAAAAGAAGGTCTTGGGTTCAACAAGGAGGAAGAATCTAATTCTTACTCGGAATTGTTCAAAAGGATTCCGAGCTGTTAAGTTCAAAAGGCTGAGCATGGTCCCATTCACAAAAATGAAAGGAGGACTGAACCTAGACCTATCTACAAAAGGAAACCATTTTCTCCTGTTTCAAAAGGAAAGGTTTTTAAAAGGAAAGAGACACGGACTCGGTTCTCGAGAAGAAGACTCGAGAATCGGACTAAACCCAAAGTCATTCAAATCCGGGTTCCAAGCACCTTATTCCTCGAAAAGGACCACGGTAAGAAATGTTCTTGGGTTCGTTAGAGGAAGTGAGAAGGGTTAGATTATCTCTGTTTTGCGGGTCACTCGAGAAAAGATCAAAAGGACATTGGTACTGGACGGTGGATGTTCACGACATATGACGGGTGACCAAGGACTCTTTTACGAGCTGGAGTCATATAAAGGAGGAAAGGTGACCTTTGGTGATGACAGCAAGGGCAAGATAGTGGGCATTGGGAAGATTGGTAATGGAAACAATCTGGTGAGCCCAGTCTACCTTGTCAAAGGACTAAAGTACAACTTACTTAGCATCTCCCAGCTTTGTGACAAAGGACAAGAGGTAAAATTCACTCAATCCAAGTGCTACATCACGAGATGAGATCACCAAAGAGATAAAACTTTCAGGTAAGAGATCGAGGTAATACCTACATCATCCCTCTTTCGACCCAAGTCGGAATTTATCTGTTTGAAAGCATCTCTTCAAGATGATTCTTGGACTTGGCATCGTAGATTAAGTCATATTAGCATGCATACTATCAAAAAGCTTGCATCTCATCATCTAGTTAGAGGATTACCTAAGCTGTACGTTTGAGAAGGATAAAGTATGTGAAGCATGCACCGAGAGGAAACAAGTCGAGATCTTCATTCAAATCTCTGAAGACAGTTTCCACATCCAACGTGCTTGAATTACTGCATATGGATCTATGTGGCGAAATTCTGTAAAGAGTCTCGGAGGTAAATCTTACATACTTGTTATCATTGATGATTTTTCAAGATTTACCTGGGTGTGTTTTCTCAAGCATAAGAATGAAGCCTTCAAGGAATTCGATAAGCTACGTAGAAAGATTCAAGTGGAGTCCCAGGACTCGGATTCAAAAGATTCGAGCCGACCATGGAAGGGAGTTCGATTACTCGGAATTCTCGAGTTTTGTGACAAGAATGGAATTTCTCACAACTTCTCGGCACCCAGAACTCCTCAACGAGAATGGAGTAGTTGAGAGAAAGAACAGAACCCTTGAAGAAATAGCAAGGACGATGATGATTGAACACAACTTGCCTTACTATTTACGGGCGAGAGGAAGTAAACACGGCCAACTACACTCTCAATCGATGCCTCATCGGACCCATTACGAAGAAAACACCTTATGAACTCTACAAAGGGAGGAAGCCAAACATTTCCTATTTCAGACCTTTCGGATGTAAGTGCTTTGTCCACAACAATGGTAAGGATCATCGACCAAGTTTGATGCTCGGTCGAGACGAAGGAATTTTTCTAGGTTACTCTTCTCATAGCAAAGCTTACCGTATCTTCAACAAGAGAACTAACAAAGTGGAAGAAAGTATCCACGTAGTGTTTGATGAGCTTGAACAGGGAAAAACCAAGTGAATCTTCATACTCGGAGCTGAAGCTCGAAAGGATGATGACGAAGATGAGCTTACAAAGACTCGAGAAGGAGATCACTCGGAACGAGGAAGTTCAGAATGAAATAGCTCAAGAAGTCGCTCGGAGCGAGCAAGTCAATGGAGCCGATCACTCGGAACAAGCTTACGAAGATCAAGCTATTCAGCCCACAAACACTGGTGAATCAAAGAAGCTGGTAAAGCATTCAAATTTACTTCCAGTCATCCCCAAGAAAACATAATTTCTGATATCAACGAGTGGGGTAAGAACTCGTTCTTCTCTTCATAATCTATGTGCATTCACTGCATTCATTTCACTAACTTGAACCCAAAAATGCACTAGAAGCCCTTAATGAACCCGAATGGGTAGAGGCCATGCAAGAAGAGCTGAATCAATTTGAAAGAAACCAAGTGCGGACTCGACCAACCGACCTTCGACCACCCGATTATAGGAACCAAATGGGTTTTCAAAAACAAAGCTGGATGAGGGTGGAATAGTAGTTAGAAACAAAGCTAGACTTGTAGCTCAATGTTACAATCAAGAAGAAGGAATTGATTGTGGGGAAACCTTTACACCGAGTAGCTAGAATTGAAGCCATTAGAATACTTGTTGGCATTTGCATCCTGCATGCATATTAAATTATATCAAATGGATGTTAAGTGTGCCTTTCTCAATGGTTTTATTGAAGAAGAGGTCTATGTCGAGCGACCTCCTGGTTTTGAAAACTCGGAATTTCCAAATCATGTTTTCAAACTTCAAAAGGCTCTCTATGGTCTTAAGCAAGCCCCTAGAGCTTGGTATGAAAGAGCGAGCGGCTTCCTAGTTCAAAATGATTTTAAAAGAGGTCGGATCGACAAGACTTTATTCATAAAGACCAAAGGGAAAGATTTTCTCATTGTTCAAATATATGTTGATGATATTATTTTCGGTGCTACTAATGAATTTACGTGCGAGAATTTTACGAGTTGATGAGTCAAGAGTTCCAAATGAGTATGATGGGAGAACTCAACTTCTTCCTTGGATTGCAAATCAAACAAGACAAAAATGGAATCTTTGTTCATCAATCAAAATACACCAAGGAGCTGCTGAAGAAATATAAACTTCAAGATGCAAAGCACGCATCTACTCCTATGAGCGACGAGTATAAAGCTCGACTCGAGATGAGACAGGTAAAGCGGTACATCGAAACTCTATCGGGGTATGATTGGATCACTGCTATATCTTACTTCAAGCAGACCGAGATATAATGTTCGGTGTTTGCTTATGTGCACGATTTCAAGCTAATCCAAAAGAATCACATCTCATCTGCGGTGAAGAGAATATTCGAGATATCTTGCGAGGCACTCGAGAATCTAGGACTATGGTACTCCAGAGACTCGGAGCCGACTCGGCTCGGGTACTCGAGCGCGGACTATGCGAGGATACAAAGTTGATCGAAAAGCACATCCGGAGCTTGCCAATATCCGGGTCAATCCCTAATATCCCGGCACTCAAAGAAGCAAAACTCAGTAGCTCTATCAACTGCAGAAGCTGAATATATTGCGCATTGGAGCTTGTTGCGCTCAGATTCTCTGGATAAAACAACACTTGAAAGATCTTGGACTATCTCTCAACTCGGCTCCAATCAAGTGTGACAATCAAAGCGCTAATCAGTATCACTAAGAATCTGTCCGGCACTCAAAAACAAAGCATATTGAAGTCGGGTATCACTTCTTACGCGATCACTCGGAAAAGGGTGATATTACACTTGAGTTCATTCCTACTAATCTTCAATTAGCCGATATCTTTACTAAGCCACTTGGTGAAGATCAATTACATTTTATTCGGAATGAGCTTGGTATGTTAAATGCTTAGTGTTGTGTTATGATTCTTGAATATTTACGTGCCATGTGCTTTCATTGTTAATAACCATTAGTTCGAGTTGATCATGTGATACTTGGGCTAATAGTTATTTACGTGTTTCGAGTCACTCGAAATTTTTACGAGCCAAACTCGGACGTAAGAGAAATTTGGACATCAAATTTTCCGAAGCTATCTCTAGAACGAGTGGAGAGTTTCGGACTATAATTTCAAACCCTTTTTCTCTCTCTTTCTCGAGCGCTGCGATCGGATCTTAACCGCAGATTTTAAACCACCGATATCTCAACCGTTGAAGAAGAACCGTCACACGGGCATTAATTATCGATGGACGGGCTGAGTCGGAACGGAGTTACTTAACGGATAGTGAACGGGCGCGCGTACTCACTATAAATAACGACTATCCATCTTCATCTCGGTATTCTAAAACTCCTTCCCTCTCAAACGAAATTCTTCTCGCGGAAGTTTGCTACGTGAATAGTGTTCCACGATCGTCACGGACGTCGAAGAAGCTCTCTCTCTCTCTCTCGTAAGTTTTCATTTGCTCATCTCTCTTTCTTCTACCATTTTTTTCCGTTACCTTCTCTTCTACACCTCATTCTCTTTCTCTTTCGAAAAGCTTCATCTTTTCTTCTCTCACCATGCCTAAAAGAGGAAACCATCCCGACTTTCGGGTTTCTTCATCCTCTAAGAAGCCTCGCACCAACAAGCCGAAAGCTCAACCCCTTCTAAACCCGTTGTCACCCGGCATCTTACGTCTGGACGACAAGTTCTTCCCAACAACCAAATTCTCCTGGTTGTCCAATATCCAAACCACCGGAGTCTACCCTTTCTTGTGCTTCGGCGAGTTCATCTATCCTGAACTCGTTTACGAGTTTTATACTCATCTCACCCACTCAGAAAATGTTCTAACCTCTCGGGTTCGGAACATTACTTGTTCAGTATCAACACCTCCCTCCTTCACCGTCTGTTCAAAGTTTCTTCTCTCTTCTTGAACAGCAACCCTATCCCCTTCACTTGAAGTCGCCGACGACTTCTTTGAAAAGTACGCTAAAGAATTCCACGGGTCCAGAAAGAACTTTTACGTGACTCGGTTGAAGTCGAAGCCGAGGCTTACGTGTTTCCTGCTGATGAGAACCTTCTTCTCACGGCATTCCAGCAAGGAGAACCCCAACTCCAAGCACCTCAAAGCCCTCTTCGATATCACGGAGGGATACGAAGTCGACCTCTTCCCCTCCATCATTGAGCGGATGGCGCTGTGCCGGCTCGACTCCGGAGCAAGAAGAACACCTCCCTTCCTTTCGGTGCTCTTCTCACCCTTGTCTTCAAACAATTCCAAGTTCCTCTTCCCTCGACCCTAACGCGGTGTGCGAGGCGGCCATTGTGGTCGGCAAGAAGGAACTCCGAGGTACGGATACCAGGAAACTAACCACGGTGTGCGGGTTCATAACTTCGGAGCTGAGGCCTCCTTCTCCACCTCGGACTCGGAAATCAACCTCTCTCCCTCTTCCTTCTTCACCTGGTGGTGCTTCCACCTCCGGTGCTTCCAAAACTCTCTCCGCCCTCTTGTCTCCTATCTTCATGGACAAGATCACCTCTGTGTCTTCGATTTCGGAGACATGCTCGGGGTTTCAAGTCCGTTCTTCGAGGTCGACCATCAACCAAAAGGCTGAGTCGAGTCCCAAATCCGAGAGCGACGGCTCTCGTTCTTGAGATGAGAGAGCTGGTTAAGGAGTAGAAGGAGCTGGCTGAGCTCCTCGAGAGAGACGGTCCAAGGCGGCTCGGGACCGGATGACTCGGACACATCGAGGCGTCTTCGAGCCGAGGCCGACCTCCTCGGACGGCGAGGAAGCCGAGGAAGTAGAGGAAGAAGCTACGGATGCGGCGGAGGACGCCGAGGAACCTGCGGGTGAGCGAGGCCCTTCCGGGCAAAGGGAAGAAGAGGCCGTGGCAAGCTGCTCCCCAAGCTCAAATTGCTTGTACTCGGCTCGGACGAGCGATCCGAGTGGGTCGAAAGATCTCGCTCCTCCAACGAGTCGGCCGGAGCAGCCCCCTCCAGCCTCCGAGGTCCCAAGGGAAGAACCCCTCGATCCACTATCTCCGGGTCGGCCCCTCGGAGCTGAGCCCCGTGAACTATTCCGGTTCTCCCTTCGCGCGCTCAAGCACATCGTCGAGGTCTTATCGGCGCCGGCGCACCTCCGCCTCCACTCGGAAATCCCCTCCTTCCTAGTTGGAGCCATGCACTTGAGTCACAATTCCTCGGTGTCTCCGAATTTACGCTCCAAAATTTTCTTTTTGTCCGGACAACTTATGTGTATTACTTGTACTTTTCTCCATTTGTTTTGCTTCTTGTTTTTTTTTTTCTTTGAAAGGCAAGGGGAGAAAATGTAGTCGAAGCTGGTTGTCTTGTCTAGGGGAGTTCCTTCAGCCCTTGTAATTTTTTTAATGAATTGATGCATTTCCTTATTCATTTACGAGTTCTTTCTTTTACGAGTTAATGAGTTAAAGCATACTTTAATTCGCTTTGATATATCGTATATTACTCCGATCCATTCATTATGCCTTACTTTTTATCAAACTACTCGAGAATCAATCTATTTTCTTCTAACAAAGTTTCTGTTTAAGTATGGAATGCCTTTCATCAAAAGGGGAGATTGAAGACTCGAGACATCTGCTCTATATCTTTACGAGTCATGCAAAAGGAATCGGGTATAACGATGTCATTCATATAGAGTTTTGATTCCAAGGCATTCTCTGTGTCTTAGAAACTTACTTGAATTAAATAGTATCCTTTCTATGCGATTCGGCCTTCACATATCTCTTTAATCGCTTTTTAGTTAGCGACTCGGAAAAGTTGTTCTTTATTACGAGTCCATTCTCACTCGAGAATCGACTTGTGGTTATTTACTCTATTGCTTGCATAGTCGGCATTCATAGTTCATTTCATGCTTAGTCTATATCAAGTTCTTTCTCACTCGATATTTGCTATAGAACGTGTTTCTTTACTTAAGACTAAGTCATATGGAATTACGAGTATCATGGATATTAGACTCGAGAATATTCCATTTCTTTTCGACTCGAGATAATCAATTGCGTAATTTTTCAAAATTATTTTGTTATCTGTGTCTAACCTTGGACCAAAGTATTTTATACTTTGAGAACCAAAGGTGTTTTACTTTTGTAGGTTATTCAATCGAGGATATCTTTTCAAACTACAAAAGTAGCCGAACTCGAACGTCAAATCACCGGCGAGATATGGCTTTTCACCTTCCCTGCTTTAGTCTCGAGAAGATTGTGTCGGAAGCTGTTTGCTTCCATATCCGGAAAAGCTGGAACGCCAAGCCTAACGAGTGGTTTTCACCTCATTTTCAAGACACAACCGATGGGTTTGGGACTTCAAGAGAGTTAAACCGTTGTCCAATGTTCATATTTCAACGGATACTTTACGAGTGACTCGGAAAGCCTTTCTCAACGGTCACGAGAGGACTCTCGGTCAGCGAGATGAAAATAACGGCTACTCTGCCTGGTCTTATCTATAAGAAGAAGCCACTTCACAAGACTTGAAGGTTGCCGAACATATTGTCTATACACTTACTTGATCAAAGTTATTGTATTTACTCTCAATCTTCAACTTACAACTCCCACTCTGTAATTCATTACTTTACGAGTTGTAAGGTCTTGTACTTCGTTACAAACACTTCTTACATTCTTTGTAAGGTCCCTTGACTAAGTCTGTAAAGGTTAACTCGGCTTAGTTGTCCCTAAGCTGTAAGGGTTATCTCAGCTAGGAAGTACTAGATCGAGATAAGGTAACTTCGAGTCTAGGAAAATCCGTATAGAGTTGTCTAAGGGAGCAACTCGGGTTACGTCAAGTTCACGGTATTTTGTGGACTCAAAATAGTGGATTTGACTTCGTGTCCGGATTGACACGGGCCGTGGTTTTCTGCCCCAGGAGGGTTTCCACGTAAAATCTCTGTGTTCTTTTTCGAGTTCATTCTAGACTCGAGACGGCCTTAGTGCTCTTGCTTCTTCGATTCATTGCTTTTTGAGTCCAATCTTTTCGACTCGTTATTAGACTCGGATTCTGTCTTTGCCTCTTTTACGCGCAAAAGTGTGTATTTTCGAAAGAATTTTCTATCACCCTATTCACCCCCTCTAGGGTGACTCGAGACTCTCCTTGAGCAAACCTTCATCCACTCATAGCACGCTTTTTCTCAAGTTTTGATCGAGAGACACCGATCATTCAAGTCCCGTTACGCATCCTATAGGGGATGAAATTTTCAAACTATGAGGAACCATGTATCTAACCTAGAATTATCCGTATTTTAACCATAGAACCTTTGTGCTTTAGGTTGGACCTTCATTTGTATGCCCGAACGAATGTGGTTGCTTTAGTATTTAACCCTCTTTTTGGGTCTTTAGTAGTTTAGCCAAATTCACCAAATAATTCTTGTATGGGTGCAAAAATAAAATAAAAAGTAATGAACCTTCTTAAGTAGGTCCATTTTGTGCATTTTAGCCAAAACTCGAAACTTTTCTTTCCCTTTTAAGGTTGATCCATTAATTTCACTTCCGTGTCAATCTAAGTATCTCTAGTCTCAGTCTTTTTCTAGACAGGTTGCCAACCGTCGGGCATATTTTCTTCGATCTGTCGAGGTGGGTCCCACCATGGACCTTTTTTTTTTTCTTCGGTAGGTTGTAGTTTCAAGTCTTCTTTTCGCATCTCTTCGACATAATTGTATCTTTTCTTTTTGTATTTTTTCATATCATTTTAGGTGAGTCCTTTTTCATTAGCCAAAATTAAATTCATCTCATTTAAGGTGAGTCCTTTTTCATTTTCGCATTAGCCAAATTAAATTTATCTCAAAT
Source organism: Talinum fruticosum (assembly GCA_021018815.1). Taxonomy (NCBI): domain Eukaryota; kingdom Viridiplantae; phylum Streptophyta; class Magnoliopsida; order Caryophyllales; family Talinaceae; genus Talinum; species Talinum fruticosum. The sequence goes on from JAITYX010000107.1 coordinate 700,703, forward strand.
TAGGTGAGTTTATTTTTGCATTAGCCAAATTAAAATAATCTCCATTAAGGTGAGTCTTTTCTACATTAGCCAAAAATTAAATTCATCTCAATTAAGGTGAGTCCATTTTGTATTTTTAGCCAAATAATTCATCTCATTTTAGGTGATTTCTTTTTATTAGCCAAAATTAAATTCATCTCATTTAAGGTGAGTCCTTTTTATTTGCATTAACCAAATTAAAATTATCTCAATTAAGATGAGTCTTTTTGCATTCGCCAAAATTAAATTCATCTTAGTGAAGGTGAGTCCAGTTTGCATTTTTAGCCAAATAAAATTCGTCTCATTTTGGGTGAGTCCTTTTTCATTTTGCATTATCCAAAATTAAATTCATCTCAATTAGGCGAGTCTATTTTGCATTTAGCCAAATTAAAATTCATCTCAAATTAGGTGAGTCTTTGTTTGCAAAATTAAAATTCATCTCAAAATAGGTGAATCTTTATTTGAATTTAGCCAAATCAAGTTCATCTCAAATTAGGTGAGTCTTTGTTTGCATTTAGCCAAATCAAATTCATCCCAATCTAAGGGACTCCATTGGCATCATTGAATTTTCATTTTGGTCAATCTGCATTGCTCATATACATCCAACTAAAAGAGCATATCATTTTCTTTTCTCTTAAGATTGGTCGTTTCTCGGGTCAAGCACTTAAGCCTCATTTCTTCTAAAATTTTCCACAAGCCAATCTTGAGTACTTACTCTTTTGGAACACAACATAGGGAATCCTACTCAAATTGGGAATCCTAGCATGAAGAGGCTAGGGAATAACAAGTCAACACGGGCATGCTCGACATCGATACATCCCATATCAGCACTTACCACACTAGTACATCCCACACCTTTACTAGTAACGCCGAGTACATCGCCTAGGGACAAAGCACAACCTTCCTCCAAAACTGGACGAGGAACCAAAGCAAACCCCCATAATGACCTTATTCAAAGAGTCCGCTTCCAAAATAGAAGTTAAGATTGAGGCTCGATACAAAAAGATTGAGTCAATATCTAATACTCTTGATCTTATACTCCAAACCCTTAACAATAATGTCGAACGAAGCAAGAAAAGACAGAGAGGAAGCAAGCCCTCAACCTAAACCTCAGCCTCAGCCCAAGCCTCGGTCCGATCCATGAAAAGATCAAATAGAGAAGTTGTTGCATGAGTTTTCGATGTTCAATGACTACTACTTAGCCCAAGGATTCACTTCAATCCCTAAAAGAAAATTGCCTACAAAATTCACTCTACATGAGATCAAGTTCCATGGGATTGAAAACCCTCACCACCATGTGAGGATATTTATAAGGGAAATAACCTTAAAGAACATACCATAGGACACATACTATGTCATCTTCCCATGGACGTTTGACAAAGACGTCATCAAATGGTACAATGTTGTCGACCTACACAAGGTCACAAGCTGGCAAGATCTTCGCAGGGAGTTCTTACACCAATACACCTACAACACCGATCTACTAGTCACTCTTTGAGACCTTAAACTTATCAAAAAAAGGGACAAGGAGAACTTTATTGACTTCCTCACTCGTTGAAGGGAAAATGACGTTTGCATGGCGAGATCGACTCTTTAAAAGGATCGAGTTAGACTCATCATCAAAAACCCGAAACCCGCATATCATCAACACTTAAAGTTCTTGCCTTTCATGAAGTTCAAAACACTTCGAGATGTTGGCATGTTTATAGAAGAGGAGCATGCTTCCACAAAAGCTACAACCATCTAGAACGTCATCCAATGAGCCCGTCACTCATCAAGAATGCAAATAAAGTGTGCATTTCCCTATTTCATATCCGTTTTATGTCTATTTCCTTTTTTCCAAAAACATCAAATTAGTATTTTTTTGAACTACGAAGGCCCGATTTCTACTAAAGCGGATACGTAGGAAGCCCATCAGTCCGGCCTTAATCCTAACTTATTTCTCGTTTTCATTTCCGATTTTCGGATTCATAGCCAATTTTCCATACCCAAAGGAGTAGAAATCAATCGGGAAGCATGTCATTCTGATCCAGGCACTCAACCGTCGAGTCCACGATTCATCGTTCGACAACACTTTTTTATGGTCTCGCTTTAGTCGGTAGAGCCTAAAGTGAAATTTTGTCTCTCTTTTTTAATTTTTGCATCATATTAATAGAAGAATGAATTTGTTCTTAGAATAGAGTCTTGCATTCATCTCTTTTGCATAAGTCAAACTCCTAAAAATATAAAAATTAATAACAAAGAACCCTACAAGAATTATTCCATCAAGCATCATCATAAGTCAACATCAAGAAGGTCACCAGCATCGCTACCTTCAAACGGAATTTCCCATCAAAGCTAGTCAACTCTTCGGTATTCGAGAAGAACTAGACACAGGCACTCAAGGAGAACATGGGGGCTCTTGTTCAAAAGGATCATACGACCGCCACAACTCTAAGAATACTCAGGTGGAGGTTTTCTCTTGGAGAGGCTTAGTCACCCTAGAGGGGGTGAATAGGGTGATGAGGGAATTTTAATAAACTTGGAATATTCAAGCTTGAAAAGAATAATCAAGACTGTCCGAGTCTAGATTGGATTCGAGAAAAGTAAGAGCTCGAATTACGTGGAAACCCTCCTAGGGCAGAAAACCAGGGCCAGTGCTAATCCAAGTACCAAGTTAAATCCACTATTTTGAATCCACAAAATACGAGTAGATCGACTCAACCGGAATTGCTCCCTTAGACAATTCCTTACAAAGTTTTCCTAGACTCAAAAGTTCCCTTATCTGATCTAGTACTTCCTAATTGAGGTAACCTTTACAGTTAGGGACAACTGAGCTGAGTTAACCCTTACAGCTCGGTCAAGGGACCTTAGAGAGTAAGAAAGAAAGTTTATAACCGATTACAAGACTTTACAACTCGGAAAAGTGTTAAGTATAGACTTGGAGTTGTAAGAAGAAGATTGAATGACTATTATATAGAGGGATATAATTTCAACAATGGGTTCAACAATCTTCAAGTCTTGTGAAGTGGCTTCTATATATAGATGACCAAGCAGATTAGCCGTTGTGACTATCTTACGAATAGAAGTCTTCATGGATCGTTGTAATGGTTCTTCCGAGTCGCTCGAAAAGATCCATTGAGATGTGAACGTTGTGCAACGGCTCTTGACTCCTTAGGATGTCCCAATCCACCTGTGGTGTCCGAAAAGTAAGGTGGAAACCACCGTTGAGCTTAGCGTTGAAGATTTCCAGTTTTGAAAACGAGACAACACTAACATAGTGTCCGGGCCTAGTTAAGAAGTAGAAAAGTCTTGTCTGTTGGTGATTGACGACTTGAAGCTAGGTTACTTTTGTATTTCAAAAATAGGGTAGCCTTGTTTAGATAACCTACAAAAATAAACCAATTTTGGTTCTCAAAGTATAAAATACTTTGGTCCAAGGTTAGACACGAGATAATAAATTAATTAAGATAATTAAGTGCATAATTATCTCGAGAGCTGGAAGAGTGGAATTTTCCGAGTCTAATATTCATTATACTCAAATTTCGTCCGAGTCGGTCTAGAGAAAGATCAAGTTAGTTAGAGAATATCGAGTACGAGTAATTGATCTAGACAAATATATATCAATCAAAACATGTCGACTTAGAAAGTTGAATTAACGCTGTAATTCACTTTAACTTAGAATATGATGTTAGAACTTAGTTTGAAAGAGTTAGAGTGAAGGTTTGATCATGCGATAAATGTGAGTGATGTCCGAGTGACTCGGAACCATCGGTGTGAATTGATGAACAAGAGTGTGCTTTACGAGTCGATCGAATCAAATGAAAACATATGCAATAGTTTACGTAACACTCAAAAAGTTTCTATAACACTCGGAATAGTTTCTATAGCACCGAGAATGACTTGTAATCAAAACTTAGAAGGGATGAGGTTGGTACCTAATTCCTTGATAGTACTCAGAATGATATAAATGTAAAATCCGAGTCTTCATTAGGAAGAGGCACAATCGTCTACCATATAAACAAAGGAGCTATTAGCCCATATGCTAAAAAGCTCAAAATTAGAATGAGGCACATAACCTCATTAACCTTCAAGTAAGTCAAGTTCATATGTTCATATTCCGACGAAAGTGAATAGACATCGAGCTTGACCCCCAACAACGGCAAAGGTTCGGATAGCTTGTCGAGCTTCGGGCCCAATAGCTGTCAAGGTTCGGACAAACCCGTCGAGCTTCGGGCTCAATAGTGATCAAGGTTCGAGACATTCCTATTGAGCTTCGGGCCCAACAACGGTCAAGGTTAAGTCCCCGGTCGAGTCTCGGGTCCAACATCGGTTAAGGATTAGATAACCCGTCGAGATTCGGGCCCAACAACGAGTTAAGGTTCGAGATATCCTCATTGAGCTTCGAGCACCAACAACAATCAAGGTTCGGACATCTCCATCGAGCTTCAAGTCCAACAGCGATTAAGGTTCGGATATCTTCGTTGAGCTTGAGGCCCAACAGCGGTGAAGGCTCGAGACAACTACTCGAGCTTCAAACTCAAGGTTCGGACATCAAGCCAAGACTTCAAGACATTCCCATGGCCAAGTCAAGGAAGCATATTTGAAACATGATCTAGCCACGGATAATTTTTCGATAACGCTTGAATCTATTTACGTTCAATTATTAGCTAACAAAACTGTTAGCACATAAAACTTTAGCTAAGCTTTAGAGCAATAATCAAGCTAAACTCGGGATACTCCGCTGAACTTCGGATCCAAGAGTGGTCAAGTTCGGACACCTTGCTAAACTTTAGACTTCACTACCGGAGTCAAGTTTAAGCTCCTCGCCAAGTTTCAAACTAAGTACATGGCCAAGTTTAGGTACACGAATCCGAGCTTCAAGACTTTAATTGCCAAGTTCATGAATCGACTATCCGGACAGAATCCATTATTCAAGTCAAGGCTCCTCTATCAAAGTTTGAGTTAAGATACAACTAATTCTAGGCGCATTGATTCAATTGGCATCCGAAGCAATAGGTAATTACCCTTTAGTATCTACTTTGACCTTCGTCTTTCGGACTCGATCGAAGTGGGGGCTAATTGTAGACACCTAAAAAGTGTCATCCTTTTCTATTTATGTATTTTATTTGTTTTTGACCCGGTGATGAAAATTCACTCTCCTTGCAAGTGACAAAAGCCGAGTAGCCCACAAAATGCCAACTCACACCGAAAATAAAAAGTTTCCAAAACTAGAAAAATTCTAAATTAGAAAGTTTCCAAAACCGAGCGCCGATTTAGGCCTCCTCTTAAACGACGTCGCTCGGTAGTTCAATTCCCTGGGATCTCCTTTATCCATTTTTGGATCTTCGGCCGGCTTATCTCTTTGGCCGAGGGCTTTTGAAGCTAGGGTTGGGATTTCCTAAACCCCGAACTCTCTTATAAATAGAGGGCCTCCTCCTTTTCATTTCACACACTTTTGACACACCTTGACACCCTAATTTCAGCAGGAAAACCCCCTTATGCTAAAATTCTCTCTCCCTCACTCTCTCCCACATTCTCTTCTCTCTACTTCCTATTTACTCCACTCAAGTAGTCCCTTTCTAAACCCACTAAAATAGCCCTCTTTTCATCATTTCCTGTGCTCATTGTCTTATCGTCACTCTGTCAATATCCGATTGAGATTCAAGATAATAGGTGGGTCAACATGAGGGTACACTTCCACCATCCTCAAGTTTATTTTTGTACTTTATCTAATTTCGGTTATTTATAGCTTTCCATATTGTGGTTTTGGAGATGTAACCGCTTTTAGTTCATCCCCGCTCGTAGTAAGTTTTATTTTCCTTTTCACCTTTTTTTTATTACTTTCTTTACTAATTTATTATATACTTTTTATCGCTTTCTTAGAATACTTTGTTTGCTTTCCAAAAATAAAAATTTTCAAAACCAGGTGCCGATTTCGGGCCTTCTCCTAAATGACATCATTCATTAGTTCAACTCCCGGGATCTCCTCTATCCATTTTCAGGATTTTCAGTTGGCTTATCTCTTCGACCGATGACTTTTGAAGCTAAGGTTAGGGTTTCCTAAACCCTAAACTCTCCTCTAAATAAAGGGCCTCTCCTCTTCATTTGATAAACTTTTGATACACCTTGACACCCCAATTTTAGTAGAAAACCCCGTTATACTGAAATTCTATCTCCCTCACTCTCTCCACATTCTCTTCTCTCTACTTCCCACTTACTCCACTTGATCAGTCCTCTTATAAACCCACTAAAATAGCCCTCTTTTCATCATTCATATGCTCATTGTCCTGTCGTCGCTCCGTCGAAATTCGATTGCGATTAAAGATATCAAGCGAGTGAACCAGAGGGCACGCTTCTACAATCCTAGTGTTTGTTATTGTCTTTATTTAATTTCAATTATTTATCGCTTTTTGTATTGTGGTTTTTGAGATTTAAGTGCTTTTAATTCCTCCTCGCCAGGTGTAATTTTTAATTTCCCTTTCGTTTTCTTATTTCTTTCTTTATTACTTTCTTTACTTCTTTATTATCTATTTGTTTATCGCTTTCTTAGCATGTTTTGTTTTCTTTCCAAAAATAAAAACTTTCTAAAACCGCGCCAGTTTAGGGCCTCTCCTAAACAACATTTTTGGTTAGTTTAGCTCCCAGGATTTCCTTTATCCATTTTTACGGGATTTTCGACCGGCTTATCTCTTCAGACTAACAGCTTTTGAAGCTATGGTTAGGGTTTCCTAAAACCTAAACTCTTTTACAAATATAAGGCTTCTTCCCCTTCATTTGACATACTTTTAACACACCTTCACACCCCAATTTCGGTAGGAAAACCACCTTATATTGAAATTCTCTATCCCTTACTCTCTCCCACATTCTCTTCTCTCTACTTCCCACTTACTCCACTCAAGTAGTCCCTTTCTAAACCCACTAAAATAACCCTCTTTTCATCGGATCATGTGCTCATTATCGTGCCGTTACTTTGCAAAAATCGGATCGAGATTCGAGTATAGCGGATGGGTCAACCTAAGGGCGGGCTTCCACCATCCTCGAGTTTGTTTTTGTACTTTATTTTATTTCAATTATTTATCGCTTTCTGTATTGTGGTTTTGGAGATGTAATCACTTTTGATTTCTCCATGCCTGTTGTAACTTTTAATGTCGCTTTCTTTATGACTTTCTTTAATGCTTTATTATATGCTTGTTGATAACTTTCTTAGTATGTTTTGGTTGCCCTCCAAAAATAAAAACTTTTCAAAACTGGCTCTTATTTTGGGACTCCTCCTTAATGATGTCGTTGATTAGTTCAGCTTCATTGGATCTCCTTTATCCATTTTCGGGATTTTCGACCGACTTATCTCTTCGATCAATGACTTTGGCACACTTTGGGGTATTGACCCACATGTGTGTTTTGACGATCTAAGACCTTTGGGGTTACTCATCTGATTTTTCTTATTTTGCTCACTTATCTCCTTGAATGAGTCTAACTCTGCCCAATGCTTACACAAGGCTTCTCGGTTGTTCGCATGAAGCCAAGTCCATCTTTTAGTCTCCCTCCTATGATAATTAAGTATGTTTTTGAATTGAGTTTTGGTTCGAATCTCAAAGATACGCCTAATTTGACTTTAATTGTGAGGGTCCCACCAATAAAATTACTACATGAAAATAAATATTAGTAATTACAATTATATATTAACTTAATCAAATGTAATAGTAATTTATTAAAAATTACCTTAATTTCTTTGAACCATAAGTCCCATTTTGACATTGGGATTGCTCCCTAAGTTAGCCATGGTTGATGGGATTGCTCCCTAAGTTAGTCATGGTCAAGGATATTGACTTTTAACGATATCCACAATTTTTGTTATTATACTCTCGTCATAAGGAGCAAAATTACAAAAAAATCCATCACTTTAGAGTAATGTCATGGATGAAATGCGTAATAATAATAAAATCTTTTAAACTTACGTGTCACCGTCCGGCTTCGAGTAAATCTTGCTTCGACCAGCATCACTTTACGAGGTAGCATCTCTCATTTGGGCTGAGTTAGTTGGAGGAGTATGAGGTTGAGGTTGAGTTTCGGGTTAAGAAGTACCAATGTTAATTCCCAGCGACAATCCCCGTATCGATTATATACATTTAGAATGGCGTCGTGCAAATTGGGTTGATTCGTCCCTTGGAAATTGGATTGATAAAAAATAAGGATGTGAAGGCTTCTTGGTCATCAGCCTCAATTACTTGAAGTAAAATGTTCATCGGTGCATCTACGGGGTCATGATGTTGATGTCCCCCACGTCTGCCATGAGAGATACCCTACGACCATCTATTCCGGACATTTCTATATACATATTACATCACAAGAGATTAATGCAACACAAAATATTAGAGAAAAATGTCGAACTTACACATACCATGACCATAAAATTTGAAAACATAAATCACAAAATGACATTAAGTATACTAAATGATGAACACAATTTACTCCCATCGAAAGTTCATCCTCATCACTATGTAACATCATCTCTCCTTCATCAACATTAGTGTTTTCCTCCAAATCCTCCCACTCATCCTCCTCGGGGTCATCATCATTATTATTATCGAGTCTCCTCTTTATCTTCACCATGTTCCTCATCTTCTGCATGGAAAGTAGAGCATATAGGGACTTCAACAATGTAAGGTGCAATGGAGTCGTCTACTAACGATGTCACAATGACCTCATCAACGTTCCTCTTGGTCATTGTATCCGCTCGATGGGTGACGAGTAATTCTTCTTCAATATCGGGTACACCACGAGGTTTGTTTATGCAAAGAAACCCACCAATTTATTTTACTTGAAACTCGTTTTGGGTAATTAAGGTACACCCCTTGAGTTGTAGTATCTACGAATATGAATGGATTATACTTTTTGTATCATCTACTATGATTCACCTCAAAAGAATGAGATAGTTTATCATAAAACCCAAGGAATTGTTGGGTCAAACCATGTACAATTGAATAAAAGGCATCCTTTGATTGGTTCTCCGGGGTATTCAATTTGAAAAACCTCTTAAAGGGTGTCGTAATAATCTCTACTAACATGTTCACCTTCCTCGGTTCCTTGAACACAAATGCACAATTATAGGCTTTCTTACCTTCGTTTCTAGCCTCATTGTGAAAACGAATGTCATTGACCTTATATCCCGAAAATACTTCAATGTAGTCCCGAAAATACTTCAATGTAGTATAGAGGTCCAAAGGCCAAGTCGATCAAATAAGATTTCCTCTCATCATTGAATATAGGGAATCTTGTAACCTACCAAATAATAGCTTGTTATACCGGGGTATTCAATTCAATAGGAAAATTCTTAGCACTGATTTGAACCAAGTGGCAAAGTTCAACTCAATTACTTGGTCAACATCCTCATCACTTGCATTTGGATTGGTTTGTCATAATTGAAGTTTGAAATATCTATTAAGAAATATTGAAGTTATAAATATTGAAAATATTATTTAATGGGTGGAACGTACTTAATGAAAAGGACATGTACTTAGTGCATATAAGGTTGAACTTCCTCACAATTAAGTAAGATGTGGAGATGAGCAACTCCATATTCCTTTTCATTAAGGTATCTCCCTTTACGTTGGCTTATTGGCTTTCCCTTATAATGAAATACGGATAGAGTTGCTTAATATGATTGATCATGTTGTTTTGTCTTATTTCTTCCAACTCTAGTGCGCATGGGTTGCGCGTTGGCCATGAAATAGTGCGATGTGAATTGCTTAATTTCAAATTGCAAGTATGCTATTACGATTAAGGATTTAGGGAAGGCCTTATTCATGGATACATGCTTCATCCAGCCAAAGTACCTTTCTAATATGTACATCCATCGATATTGAATTGGCCCACCTAACAAAGCTTGTTTTGCCAAATGATTTGGTAGATGCTCCATAACATTCCAAAACCCAGGGGAAATATCATTTCTAACTTGCACGAATAATGGTTATGTTCTTATGCATCTCTTCAAGCATGTCAACTCGGAGTTCACTAGCTTAAAGCTTTTTGAGAACCCACTTAACTGAATAAGTGGTGACAACACATCTTTTGGAAGTACAACAAATGCCATAGAAGGAAGATTTTTAAAAAAACATGATGGTCATGGCTTTTCATGTTCTACAACTTAGTATTACATGGGTCAACCGAATTTCGACATTAGAGCTATAACCATCAAGTAACTTAACCTGCTTGAGCCATTTACAAACAACTCTTCTTTGATCTAAGGACAATGCAAACTTTGCTTTTGGCTTTCGGGTTCAACCTCCGGACGTTCCACCTAACAAATTCAACTCCTCTCTACTATAGAGTACTTCTATGTCCATACGCACTTTGATATTGTTTTTTTTTCCTTGGCACATCAATCACTGTATTGATAACATTTTGAACAACATTCTTTTTAATGTGCATGACATCAAGGTTGTGACGTAATAGGAGATCTTTCCAGGAAGGTAATTCCCAAAATATACTCTGTCTTGTCCAGTTATGTTCATTCTCTTAAAATCCTGGAATTTGAAATGAACACACTCAATCACTTTAAAATGGTTTGATAACAAAGCATACAAGTCTTCCCGGTGGCTTGTATAGGAGGACCTCCTTAAACAATGACGTCTTTTCGAAATGTCGACTTGTTACTCCTGTAAGAATGGTTACGGGGTAAGAATCGGTGATGACAATCAAACCATGATGGTTTTTGCCCATATTGTAATTGTAAGGTAGACCGGACATGCCGATAAACAATGTGTACTCAATCCGGATAATATTCCATACGCTGGAAAGTCATTAATAGTCCACATTATGGTGACTCGCATTTGGAAATTTTGTCTAATAGAGATGTCACACACCAACCCATAGTGTTTTTAACTCATCAATCAATGGTTGCGAGTAAACATCAATCCTATTCTTTAGATTTGTTGGATGCGGGGTGACACATGTTAAAAACATGTATGAAATGGTCATGCACATCTCTGGCGGCAAGTTGTAAGGTGTAACAACAATCGACCACATAGAGCACGATCTTCCCGCCATTGAGAACGGAGTGAAACCATCAGCACACAACCCTAGGCACACATTCCGAGCTTCCGCCACAAAGTCGGTGTGTACGAGTCAAAATCCTTCCACCCAAGACCATCAAAAGGATGGCATAAGACATTTGGATCTTTAACATGCTCATTGTGCCATCTCATATGCTCTATCGTGAGTACTGGAATCATACAATCTTTGGAGTCTCGGAATTAAGGGTAAGTAATGCATCTTTGCATACGGTGTTCCTTTTAATTCCGATTTTTAGATTTCCTCGATTTTTGTCCATCATGTCCACAAACTTACAAGACTCCGGGTTTGCATCTTCATAGTACAACATGAAATCCATTGGGCAACAATCAATTCTTGAGCATCCAAGCCTAGTTCTTTCACTTTTCTCATCAAATGATTGTATTTCTTTAGAATGCGGCTACCTTGAGGACATGCATCCCTTAATATGCCAAGCATATCATTCATACAACTTTGAGAAGTGTTATGAGTTGGTTTTAGGCTTAATAGTCGAACATAGGGCTCAAGTTCGGACATATTTCCCCCATCATACAAAGGTTGTTGGGCAGCTTGAACCATTTTGTAAAACATTTCAGCATTTGGATTCGGGGAATCATTCATGTTCACTTGGTTCCCTCTCGTTACATCATTTGATCATACTTTGCATATGGTTGTGATCATGATTATCATCATCATTTTCACCATAATGTGAAATATCTATCCTTGCTCCCTTGATGATATACGTCATTGTGAGAGGTATTACTCGCATCACTTGTGAGTATGCACAGCGTGTGAAGTACTTTGACCGTTAAATTGTTGCCCGTCAGATTGTTGCATGTCTACTTCCCCATGACTTGTTTAGTACCGATGAGTCCGGCATAAAATCTTTTTGTATAAATATTGTTTCACAATATCGGAACTTTGATAAACTCTATTCCTACACTTTTTAGATAGACATCTATATTGGTCACTTATTATCACATAATTATTAAATTTATGCAATCCATCCAACCGCTCTCTACTTATTCCATTAACATAAGGATTTTTCTCTTATACATCCATTGTCGATGTAATGGCCCTTCCATATTAGTTGACTTTGTTCCACAATTTAATATTTTGCTAATTAATCATAATAATAATAATAATCTTTCTTAGTTAAAAATAAAATATAACATTTAATCCTACCTAAAAGATTTAAAAATTATTTCACTATTTTTTATTATTCTCATTTAATTTTATTTTTTTATCGTTCTTAGGTTATTTGATATATTTGATAATTATTTCATTTTATATTTATTTATCTTTATTCTCATTTTTTTTATATTTATTCACATTAGGTAATTTAAGAGATTTAAAAATTATTTCACTATTTGTTTTTCTTTATTCCCATGTATAACTTTATTTTTTAAATTTTTATTAGGTAATATAAGATATTTAAAAATTATTTTACTTTATTTTTATTTATCTTATCATTTAATTTTTTTCTTTATTCACATTACATAATTTAAGAGCTCTCAAATTTACTTCACTTAATTTATTTACTTTATTTTTATTTAAATTTATTTTTTTATCTTCATTGCCATTTAACTATATTTTTTTTATCATTATTCATATTAGGTAATGTAAAATCTTTAAAACTTATTTCACTGATTATTTTCTTTACTTCTATTTTACTTTTTTTTATCTTTATTAAGTAATTGAATATATTTAAATTTTATTTTACTTTATTTTTATTTATCTTTATTTTCATTTAATTTTTTTCTTTACTCACATATTAGGTAATTTAAGAGTTCTTAAAATTATTTTACTTTATTTTTATTTATCTTTATTATAATTTATTTTTTTCTTTTTCATATTAGGTAATCTAAGAGCTCTTAAATTATTTACTTTAATATTTTTTTCTTTATATTTATTTAAATTTATTTTTTTATCTTAATTCCCATTACAGTTTTTTTTATCATCATTTACGTTAGATAATTTAAAAGCTTTAAAAATTATTTCATTGTTTATTTTTTACACCCATTTCAAATTTTTTTTATATTCATTAGGTAATTCAGGATATTTAAAAATTATTTTAATTTATTCTTTTATCTTTATTACCATTTAATTTTTTTCTTTCCTCACATTATTAGGTAATCTAAGAGTTCTTAAAATTATTTCACTTTAATTTTTTTCCTTTATTTCTATTTAAATTTATTTTTTATCTCGATTCCTATTTAACTTTATTTTTCTATTATTCACATTATGTAAAAATATTTCAAAATTATTTCTCTATTTTTTTATTTACTCTCATTTCAATTTATTTTTTAATCTTTATTAGGTAATTCAAGATATTTTAAAAATTATTTCAATTTATATTTTATTTATCTTTATTCCCATTTAATTTTTTTCTTTGTTCACATTAGATAATTTAAGAGAATCCAAAATTATTTCACTTTAATTTTTCTTCGTTCTTTTTATTTAAATTTATTTTTGTATCTTCATTGTCATTTAACTATATATTTTTTTATCATTATTCATATCAGGTAATTTAAAAGCTTTAAAAATTATTGCTCTATTTATTTTCTCTACTCCTATTTCACTTTTTTTTAATCTTTATTAGGTAATTTAAGATATTTAAAAATTATTTTAGTTTATTTTTATTTATTTTTATTCCTCTTGAATTTTTTACTCACATTATTAAGTAATTTAAGAGCTCTCAAAATTATTTCACTTTGATTTTATTCCTTTACTTTAATTTTAATTTATCTTTTATCTTGATTCCTATTTAAATTTTTTTCATTATGCACATTAGACAAAAAGATTTAAAAATTATTTCATTGTTTTTTTTTTCTGTACTTCAATTTAACTTTATTTTTTAATATTTATTAGGTATTTAAGATATTTAAAAATTATTTTGCTTTATTTTTATTTATCTTTATTTCTAGTTATTTTTTTATCTTTATTCACATTAGGTAATTTAAGAGCTCTGAATGTTTTTCACTTAATTATTTTTTCTTTATTTTCATTTGAATTTATTGGTTTATCTTTATTCCCATTTAACTTTTTTTTATCTTTATTTTCATTACGTAATTTAAGATATTAAAAATTATTCCACTTTATATTTTTTATCTTTATTCTTATTTAACTATGGTTTTTTATTTTCATTTACATTAGATACTTTAATATATACACCATGGATCATTACATTTAAAATATCAACAAAAATCTATTTTATTAATATAATTGCACACTTTAACATCATAAAAAGTGCATAAATCTTTATAATTAATATTTCAATTTAGCATACACAATTTCAAACATAAATATTATATAGTAATATTCCATAATAATTCGTAATCTGGCATAACTCATTTATACAATTACAATTACTTATTCATAAATGTTCAATACAATAACATATACATACACAACAATTATAATTTCTCTCAAAAAATTATTTCTCCAAAAATTAATTATACATATTAAAACATTATTAATTACCGCTAAATTTGAAACATCAACAACACAAATTTAAATTAATTTTATTCATAATATCACAAATTTAACTAACTTTTACAATGTTTTAATCATAATATCATCACAAATTCAAACTAATTTATAATTATCTCTCATTCACAAATTCATTATCATTATCATCTCAAATTTTATTTACAATAACATCATCATAATATTATTATCATAACATCATCATATCACAAACATAAACCAATTTATAATTTTCAACAGAATTAAATAACTATCAAAACCATTAAAAACATCATTATCTCTAATTTATGGGTTAACCTTACTTGGATTTGTTGCAAAAGTGGTTCCAAGGGGCGGGTTCAACGAATACGGCAACTTCCGAAGACGATTGTAGGCGACATCTTCCGGCGGTGGATGAAGGCGGCGGATTGCAGCGAGAATGTTCTTGCCAACTGTACCCAAGTTTTACTCCTTTCTCCGGTGTTTTCAGAATGGTGGCCATAACTCTCCATTGATTTGTTCGTTTGCACTTCACGGCGACAGCGACAATTATCGGGATAACACTCTCCGGCGACTTCCTACTTTCGGATACTCACTGGTTTATTTTTGTGGTTTGTCAAGCTTCGAGCATGCCAAATGAAAGAGATGTGATTTTTATATGGACGACCCCGAAAGTTATTACATCGGAATACCCGTCGGTCAATACGCATCGAGCATCGAAACACAGGATCGAAAATGCAGAAACTTTTGATAGTGAGTGGGGACAAAAATCACTATTTATCTAACTCGTCGAAAAAACAGTGATTTTTTCCTCACTCTCTGCAAAAGCTGGTCCTCGGGACAAGGACACTGTTTTGTCCGATGGGTTTTACATTCGGTTCCGATGGGCCCGTCGGACTCCCAATGTAAAACTCGTCGAATAACCTGCAACATTAAAAAAAGAAAGCTTGCCATCGGATGGGGGATAGAATACCGGTCGGACGGTCCGACGGTCTCCTAACCCGTCGGACATTTTCCTTCGCTATTTTGTTGCATTTTTGTAGTGTCTAGTGCATTTTTCCAATAATCGCATGGTTCTAAATTGTGGCTCTTTAAATCTTAGGTTATGTTTTGCACCAAAGTAGGGTTATCAAACCTTTTGCAATTCCAAATAGAATAAGCATTAGATAATAGTAATTCAAAACTATATAGAAATGAACAAGGCACCACATATGTTATATGGATAATGTTTTACATAGCGTAACCCCGTTTTAGACAATGACTCTTTTGTTAACAGTTGAGAAGATTGATTTGGATCCTCTCCAAGCTCACAGACACATTTGAGAGACATCTAAAACTCACTCACTTACCAATAAATTCAGTACAAGAACTACTAAATACATAACATAGAAGTTTTCAATTCATATGCTCACATAAATAAAATAAAAAATCACAAAAGGTAAAGATACATGAATACATAGATTGCATAACACAGAAGGTAAAGATAACTAAATGAAAAATGGAGATAAATCTTAAAAAACTTGTCATTGAAGTTTGTGAGGGACTAATATTCATCCTTATGAAGAAGAAACACGTCAAGCTCTTCTTCATTAACATATACATTATCAACTTCTTCTTCCCCAACTTCTAAGTCATCTTCGTCAACCTCATCGTCCTGTTTAATGGCATTCACCAATTTATTGTCCATGGATATAAAAAAGTTATGTTCGGAGAATTGTCCATCGATATATGAAAAGTTATGTTCGGATAAAGTTGGTATGTTGTCGTTATTCTCCTTTTTGAAAGGGAGCATCATTCACGTAAAATTTAATTGTGATTCTCAATTTCAACTTAAGCAGTACCCACTATTGTTTTCTATCACTTATCGACATCTTAGTTAAAGAGGGAAGAAAACTTAGAAACAAGCTCCTCTCCCTTGTAGTGAGATTCAAACTCAAGAATTATAAAAACAGAAGAAAGGTCAATTAAATGACACTAAATTATCTTTTTTTTATTTTGACATTAACATGCGCTAGATCATAGTAATTACTGGAGAGTATATTTTAGTTGCGTTAATTTTTAAAAAAGACAAAAAAAGAGAGAAAAGTTTTGTTGGTTTGCATTATATATATATATAGAGACGCACACACGTCCATCCACCCGCGCATACACATGCACACATATGTGTGTGTGCGCGGGAGTGCGTGCGTGCGTGCGTCTCTCTCTCTTTATATATATATATTAAAAGTTGGGTAGCAGGTCCATGTAAGTGAAATATAAAATGCTTATGTGGTGTTGTCTCATAAATGTAATATTTATGTAAAATATGTAATTAATTATATTTTAAGTAATTAACATTTATGAACTTACGTGCTATAAATTAATCAATTGTATTGATTTAAAAACTAATTTGTTCATATTCAAACATTATGTTGCCATATATACATTAGTATACCTCTTCATAATTTATAAAAGTTGGATAGAATCAATGTATAAATGTTGGTTCAAAACGAAAACGTATGTCTAACATATGACTATATGAGTAACACATATGCAATAATAACCGCATAAGATTATTTGATTATGTACATGTCCATCTTAAATTGAATTAATACAATACTATATTTAAATAAAGCAAAAGACTTTTTAATTGCATATGTATAAATTAATTAATAGGAATATAATATAATTATTATTAACTTAATTAATATTTAATTATATTTTAAGTAATTAATATTTATGAACTTTTGTGCCACAAATTAATCAATTGTATTGATCTAAAAACTAATTTATTCACATTCAAACATTACAATGCTATATATACATTAATATACCTCTTCATAATTTATAAAAGTTGGATATAATTAATGTATAAATGTTGGTTCAAAACGAAAACATATGTCTAATATATGACTATGTAACACATATGTAATAATAACTAATTCGGGTATTTCCGGACGGTTCAGCTTAACCGACACGTCATCGGCCGATTGGGCCTAATCAGTTGGATAAGGGAGGAATCGGCCCAAGATAACCCTTAACGGGCCGGATAAAAGCTCAAAGCCCACTAGGGCTAGGGTTTCCTAAACCATGGTAAAGTACCGTTTTACCCCTTTAAAATCTCCTATAAATACTCATCTTTTCCCAATCCCAAGGCATGTTATGTTATGTTCACTTGGCAAGAAATCTCATCTTTCCGATAATCCAAACTCTCAAGCTTCCAAGCTCTCAACACACATCCACATTCATCAACGTTCTTCAATGTTCTTCCATACTCATCCCAAGAACTTCCATCTTTCGAAAACTTCTCGACTCCCAAGGAACCCCCACGCACATCGAGGAGATCTCCTCGATCCTTTCAATCAAATCGAGATACTAACTTGAGCGTCGAGGGCGTTCCCAGGATCTACCACCCGGGCTTCGCCTTTGCGAGTTCAAGCAGTCGCCACTCAAACTCGGATCAATTGTGCCACGTCCTCGAACCGGAGCGATAAATCCTTCCTCTCTCCAAATCATCAATCCACATCATCAACTCAATTTTCTCCGGAAATAATAACCACATAGGATTATTTTATTATGTAATTGTCCATCTTAGGTTGAATTAATACAATACTATATTTAAATAAAGCAAAAGACTTTTTAATTACGTATGTATAAATTAATTAATAGGAATGTAATTTTTATTTCATTAACTTAATTAATGTTTAAAAGATGTTTCATGTGCCTATAAAAAACAAAAAAAAAAGGTCTCACATATTAAAGAATTTAAAAATTAATAAATGATGTGAAAATTTAAAAAATTAAAAATTATACAAGACACAATAATTACATTATTCTAAAATTATCATCTATTTTTAAAATTATATAATTTATTATTTATTTACATTGATAAAATTAAATAAAAATAACTAAAATCCTTGCATAACATAGGTATAACACGTGTTATTTATAAATTTTTAGGCGAAACTATCTCGGATAAGAGTTATTATTTGACAAACTTTTTTAAATATAACTTTTAAAAATTTTGATAATACTTTTAAATTTAAAGGTAATCAATAATTTATTAGATTATTATTTTTATCGAAGTCACTCTTGAATAAACAATTAATTACCCTTATTTATTATTAAAGTCATCATAAAATCCTTCAATAAAGAATATGTCTTATATAAAATGATTTCATATAAGAATTAAACTAATTATTATTATTTTCATTGTTATTATTACATGTCCATATGTTAATAAGTTATTCAAACAAAAACTTGAAGCGGAGCGAGTAATTCCCAACATAATGCCGTCCAGTCCCACCGCATAGAATATAGCACAAAGCATTCCTGGCCTCAAAAATTAGGCTCACACAATCATCATTATAGGACGTGAGAGAGACAACAAATGAAGCACTATCTTCCCACTACAGATGGGGAGATACACGACGTGGAGGAAACTTCCACACCTATAACAAGCAATATCTGAATTCTCCTCTTTGGTTCTGCAAGCCCCACCCACACCCGCCCAACCCACATTGTACTTTGATTGAACTTTTTGAATCTATTCATATGGTCCTATTCGACAAAAGTGTTTTAGTTATCGTTTAGTATTTTTACTTAGTCAAAATATTATTTGTTATTGTTGGATCATAATTCAATGATAAATTTATATGTGAAAAATATGTATCGTAAGGAGTGTCACAATTATAGCTCAAACTAAAAGTGATGTAATGAGGATACAATTAATTGGACTATAATGTATCTAGTCGAGTGTGCACTTTACATTTGTAGAGACCAGTGGCTCACTACTTGTTCTATGATGCGCGAACAGTAGTGTGCCAAAACCCTAGAAGGGTACAACTATAACTAAAGGTTATGATTCCCACGTCACACATACGAATTAATTCTCCCGACATCCCATTATTAGAGAGATTGTGAGACTACGTAAAATCTAAAGTTTTTAGTACTAATCATAAGTTTATTGTTATTGTGTTTCCATGAGCTTTAAACCCTAATTTTCAGTTGAGATTTGCATAATCGGGCTTTATATCTTCTATTTTGCTGAAATTGGTTGAGGGGATTTGATAGAATCATGCTTTTTGTAATTTAGATAATTTTTGTTGAATTTATCTTGTCAAATAGAATGATTTCGTAACTATTGTGAATTGGGCGAATAACCCTAATTTTTCAGTACTTAAACCGCAAAATTGGGGCTAAATTCGTTTCGTTTAACGCAAATTGAGGTAGGGGTTTTCTTTCGGCATATTTAATCATGATTTGGTGCATTCAATTTCTATTTTCATTAATTAAATTACGGGCAATTTTTTGGTAGCAAAAATCCTAGTTTTAGGACATAAAAAAAAAAAAACAAAATTGGGCGTCAATTTGGTTAAGTTGATGAAAATTAACTTGGCGCTGTTGATTCTAGCATAGTTAATTGTATTTGGGCACCTTTAATTTTAATTTTCATTGATTTATTTTTCTGAATAATTTCGCAAGAAAGAATCCTAATATTTCGGGCCTTGTATTGTGAAATTAAAGCTGATTGCACTTTCTTTTAGCAAATTGGTTTAGGGATTTTTTTTTCCAGATGTTTAATCATGTTTTAGTTGCCTTAATTTTGATTTTTGATGATATTTTTCGCTCAAATTTTGCATTGTAAAACCCTAATTTTCGGAATTTATTTTGTAAAATTGGGATTGAGTTCGTTCTAGTTGAAAAATTGATTTAGATGTTTTGTTTGTTATATTTCTTGGCATATTTTGGTGTATTCAATTTTGAGTTTCATGGAATATGTTATTTCGGACAAATTTTCGTTTGAATTTTTGCGATTTTATGCATTTTCTTGAAGTATTTAAGAAATTTAAAGCAAATCATATGTAATTACATGAAGATTATTATTTAAAGTTTATTTCAGAATAATTTTAAGTTCGAATATTACGGGTATGGTTGTTTATATTTTTCGATCAATTAATTAAGACAACATGTCACCAAAGTGACATCTCTTGTTAAGATTAATTATTTGAAAAATATAAATGGTATGTTCATGCAATTCATGTTAATCTTGTTCCGCCAAAAGGAAGTTCAATATTGATTTAAATTGTATGAATTTTATGGTAATAAATACGTGATAATTATTTGGTTTTTCATGTGATTATTGAATCGGTCCAAAGGAAGATTCTTTGACATGCTTGTTATTATCGGTATTTAATTACTGCGCCAAGATATCACTAAGAAGTTAGTATTTTCATCCGATGATGGAATATTAATGGAAAATCGATATCGTGATATGGGATTTCACCTTATTTGAACTTATTATTATTATTTGAACTAAGTTTTAAAGTTTAAGAGAATGTCTGTAACTATCTTCTTTTCTTTTGATATAGTTGTCTCTAATTCCGCTAATATCACCGCCAACAGTAAGTCTATTCCTATGTTGAATGGCTCTAACTTTAAGTCATGGCAAGATAATCTCTTAATTGTTCTCATAGTCATGGATCTCAACCTTGCATTAAGGGTGTTCTCTCTTGCTAAACCTACTCGCTGAGAGTACCTCCGATCAAAAGAGGGAATATGAAAAGTGGGAGAGATTAAATTGCATGTGTCCGATGATCATAGAGAAAGCCATTCCTAAAGTATTAAGGGACACTATATCCGAAGATAAAACTACGGCTAAGGACTTCCTTACTCAAATTGAAAATAGGTTTGCCAAGAACGAAAAGGCTGAAATTGGTACGCTCTTGACAAACCTAATTTCAATGAGGTATAAAGGCAATGGAAACATCGGGGAGTACATCATGGAGATGTCTCATCCGACTTCGAAACTAAAAGCCATTAAACTTGACCTCTCGGAGATCTGTTAGTGTATTTAGTTTTGATATCTCTTCTAGTAAGTTTTAACCGAGTTTAAGGTGAACTACAATTGTCAAAAGGGGACTTCATATCTAAATTAGCTCATCTCACACTATATTAAGGAAGACGAAATGTTGAAGCTAGATAAGACTGAAAATGCTCATCTTACCTTAAGCTCTAAGTCCAAGAGGAAAATGGTTAAGAATAAGGAAGGCTGCAGATAAGGCACGTCATAAAAAATAACAGAAGGTGAAACTAGTCTGCTGGAGCTGATAAAGGTTATTTCTTTTGCGGTTGTACAGATCATAAGAAGAAGCAATGCACCAATATCACGCTTGGCGTGCTAAGAAAGTTATGCGTCTTGGTTTGGTTTGTTCGAGAGGTTAATTTAGCCTTAGTGCCTAGACATACATGGTGGCTGGATTCCGGTGCAACTACTCACATGTGTCTATCCAGGCTTGCTGGAGTTATCAAAAATCCTGTGATGGTGAAAGATACATCTACGTGCGAAATGGTCGAAGGTTGTTGTGGAAGCAATTAGAAATTTTAGATTATTGCTAAAGACTGGATTTTATTTGGATCTTAATGAAATGTTTTTGTTCCGTCATTTAGACGGAATTTAATTTCTGTTCCTATTTTAAACAAATCTAGTTATCATTGTTCATTTGGAAATGAAATATTCAGTTTGTTTCATGATTCGAAATTGGTTGGATCCGGTTCTTTATTGCATAGTTATAGTCTATATTCACTTGAAACAATTGTTTCATATTTTGAATGCCTACATTTAAGTACACAAGGCATAAGGAGAAAATTAACCAATGAGAATTCTCGCTGCATTATGACACAAAAGGTTGGGTCATATCTCCGGAAGGAGATTAGAAAGACTCGTGTCGAGATAAAATTCTTAAACCTTTAACTTTCACAAACATGGACGTGTGTGTTGATTGTATAAAGGGCAAACAAACCAATAAAAAGAGATATGGTGCCAATAGATCATCGGACGTCTTAGAACTTATTCATACGAGCATTTGTGGGCCTTTTCCAAATCCTTCTTAGAATGGTCAACAATATTTTATAACATTCATAAGTGACTATTCTAGATATGGCTATACATATCTCCTTCATGAAAAATCTCAGTCACTTGACGTGTTCAAAAATTTTAAGGCTGAAGTTGAAAACCAACTTGGCAAAAGGATAAAAAGCGTTAGATTTGACCGTGGTGGTGAATACTATGGTAGACATGACGGTTCAGGTGAACAACGTCCAGGACCATTTGCAAAATTCCTAGAGGTATGTGGTATCGTCCCACAAGTACACCATGCCGGGTTCACCCACAATGAATGGTGTTGCTTGAAAGGCGAAACCGGACTCTTAAGGACATGGTGATGAGTATGATTAGTCACTCTCCCTTACCAAAGTCACTGCGGGGTGATACACTTAAGACTACGACTTACATTCTTAATAGAGTTCCGTCTAAAGCAACAACTAAAACCCCTTATAAACTTTGGACTGGCAAGAAGCCAAGTCCGAATCATCTTCATATTTGGGGATGTCCAGCTAATTCACAACCTTATAGGCCAAATGAGAGAAAATTGGACTCTAGGATAGTTAGTTGTTATTTTTTTGGATACGCTGAATGGTCAAAGGGGTTTAAGTTTTTGATCCCAAATCTAAGTCATTTTTGAGATGATTAATGCTCGATTTCTTGAGGATATCAAGTTTGAGGAGGGAGGTTCGAGTTAGAGACATTATCTTTGAAGAGGAATATGTTCATATCCCTACGAGTGTCATTAGCATTGATTAGGGTTCCGTAACGCCCCCAATCACTATTAGGTATGGTCGCAGCGGAAATTAACGATCGAAGGTGTTACCGCCGCCCTAATAATAGGATCGAGCTAAAATAAAATACAATAAAAACTTGTGACCATAAGTTATGCTTTAGTGAGTCTCGATAGCACTAAATATTATGTCCCATGGAGCTAAACCATACAACATAGTTAAACCAACCCCAAAGTACAGCTTCGATACATTTATATTATACAAGCCCATATAATCCTCT
Organism: Talinum fruticosum; assembly: GCA_021018815.1. Lineage (NCBI taxonomy): Eukaryota > Viridiplantae > Streptophyta > Magnoliopsida > Caryophyllales > Talinaceae > Talinum > Talinum fruticosum. Next base: position 724,095 of record JAITYX010000107.1, read on the forward strand.
GCGAGTAAGAAATAACAAACATGTAATACATTCCAGGATCAAACCCAAAACTAGATAAGGAGATAATCACTGTGAGCGTCTAGACCCATCATAGATCTATGGAAACAACACATCCAGCTAGGTCTTGCTTTCGTTAGGCTTCTTAGGCAATGGGCTGTTGACGAGAACCTTTTCCTAGAAACAAAAAACAGTAAAATAATTCAAAGAATGAGTCGAAACTTAGTACGAACATTCCTGCACAATCAAATATCTTTGAAAACATTTTAATCGAGCACGCGCATTTCAATTCATTTAGTTCGAACACGAGAGAGGAGAGAATATGAGTCAAACTTGCTTGCTAGGTTATTATCCGTAAGTAGAACCCCTTATATAATTGATGCGATCTTTGAATAAAGTGCACACCTCTCGAGCGGACCGAGAACTCGAGTTGAAGCCGTGCGGGTGGAATTGAAGGCATAAGCCCCGATAATTGATAATTGGTAATTGATAATTGATAATTGATAATTGATTGGGAACCACTTTATTAGGTGACAAAACTTGATTTGCAAATGATTCATTATTAGTTATATATTGAGATTTCTTGAAACATGTGAATTTTCGAAAGGTACGAGCAATAAACATACCTGAACCGAAAATCCTTTTTCTCCCCCTTATAGGAATTTAAGTTATCAGCTAGTCGGCAACGAAAGTGCCCTCAATACTTTTTCAAATAATTTTTTATTGTTAATAATGTTTTTCTTGAGTTTCAATAACTGAATTCGTACAAGTGTTTGTAATTTATTTCATTTTCTTTATTTATTACGTAATTGATAGAACTAAGATTGTTATTACTCAACTCTATTGTGTTACTTCCGTCTAAAAATATTGTCCACAACACATAATTTGCACAAGAGATTTGTTTAAGCTAATTAATCACGTTCTACACAATTTAATCTGTTACTCCACTTAGATCGAAAGACTTTTATTTTGGACTTTTAATTATACCTTAGCTATTGTAATTTGTTTAGCATACAAAATATATGCTCTAATTACTATTGTTATTATTATTATTATTATTATTATTATTATTATTATTATTATTATTATTATTATTATTATCAATATTTTTATTAACTATCCCTAATTCGATTAGCTTTGCTAAGCCTAACATCACTTCGAATCCTTGCCACTAACTCACTTTCACCTAATTGCTTCCCATAAATTAATTTAATTGCTCAAATTCCACATATGCCACAATACACTACTTTAATTTAAGGATATACGCATCGTTTCCTCAACAAAGTTCACATTCACAATTACAATTAGGTGCACTAAATTGTTCAAATTGCTACATGCCTCCAACACAACTTATTATCCAACTTCAATCTCCCTACACATTTTTCTTCCTTTTACTCAATTGTAGCCAATTCCAAAATGCAAAGAAAATCATTAATTTACTCAAAATTTACATCAACCATCCTCAATTTAATTCACTAAAGCACAATGTTACAAAAGCCATCACGTGCATTCACAATACTCAAATTTTCCAATTCATTCACTTCACGACTAGCATTCCGCCAAAATCCCAAATCACAATAATTCACAATACTCAAAGTTTTCCAGTTCAACCTTTAAATTTATATCATAGCATCTTTCCAAAGCTACCAAATTCAATTAACAATTAAAATCAATAGGAAGATAATTAAGGGTGATGAACTAAGGTTTCGGGTTTCACCTTTAACCCAAAAGTAGAGGCCAAGAAGAAGGAGTGGTGTGCGCGGCTGCTGCTTCGGCGACTATTGGGTAGGTGCTGGCTACGAGCTCCGTTGTCCGGGGCTGCGATGGCTGGCCAAGGCATGGGCGACGAGGCCGGGCGAGGCGGGCGCTCGCGCGAGGGAGAGAGCGCAAACGAGAGAGAGAGAGAGAGAGAGAGAGAGAGAGAGAGAGAAATATAGGGAAGGAGCAAGTGAGGTCGGCGCCGGTTTCTGGTCGGTGTTGGTGGTGTTGGTGGCCGGAGCAAGTGGGCGGCTGCGAGGGAGGTAAGGCAAGGGCAAGGCATGCGAGAGAGGGAGCACGGGAGAGATGAGTAGAATGAAGAGGAAGAAGTAAAATGGGTAATTTGAGGTTGTTTATTATTTTTAATTTTCTTTTTTTTTGCATAAATTCCAAATAAATCCAATTCTAGATTCTTCTCTAAAAATCCTGATTCCTCATTTTTATTTATTTATTTATTTTAATTTATCTAATTTTATATACCTTATTTGTATTATTATTTTAATTTTTTTCTTTTTATTCCTTAACCTGGGTTATTAATTCCTTCTAAGAAAATATACACTAATAATATCATACTTATCCTTCCTAAATTGAATTTAATTCTTTATTTTACTAAATTTATCGTTCATTTTATCCTAATAGTTTTGTAAATAAATCGTACGATCTGTTTTTAAATGTAACGCTTTGATTAAAATATAACCTTTAATAACCTTATAACCATGTATATATATATATATATATATATATATATATATATATATATAAACTTCTAAATTTTCTTTTTAAACATATTTGTAAATTTACAATCATTAATATGAAATTTTATTGGAGGCCACTTCGTCGCCTTAGCTGCATAACATACACATACAATAATTCAAATGCCGAATTGAAATACACACGCTCAACAATATAAATTTTGTAATTAGTGAAATAAATAGTGTGATTTAGGGTCAGTCGTTACAACACCTGACCTTGTTTCGACACACCACAAGACAATGTTGAAGAACTTGAACCTCCTGTACATGTAGTTGTTCCTCAAGAACAAACTCTTGCTCCTCAAGAACGTATGCCATTAAGGAGATCCACTAGAGTAAGGAGAAATTCGGTGTCGGATGATTATACTGTATTTCTTCAGAACTTGAGATGGAACATGATTCTCATCAAACTAATGAAAGTTCTAACTATCAAGAGTGGATAGATGCCATGAACAACGAGATTAAGTCCTGAGTGATGGAAGATGATCCTCTCCATTTTCGTCGGGGCATGGAAAATGAAAATTCTTTGAAGTGGCTAAATGCCATGAATGAGGAAATGCAATCCATGAAGGACAATGATGTATGGGATCTCGTCCCTTTGCTAGAAGGTGTAAAACCCATTAGTAAATGGATATCTAAAAGCAAGAGGGATTCAAATGGCAATGTAGAGAGATTTAAGGCATGCCTTGTTATGCAAGGTTTTACACAAAAGGAAGATGTCGATTATACGGAGACTTTATCTCCAGTTTCTTCGAAAGACTCTTTAAGGATTATAATGGCATTTGTTGCACATTTTGATCTTGAATTAAATCAGATGCATGTGAAAACAACGCTTCTCGGTGGTGACATTGATGAGACCATATATATGAGGCAACTAGAAAACTTTGTGGTCGGAGACCTAAAGAATATGGTTTGCAAACTGAAGAAATCCATTTATGAACTCAAACAGGCGTCTCACTAGTGGTATGTGAAGTTTCACCAAGTAGTTCTCTCGTTTGGTTTTGAGTTGAATTTACTTAATAAATGCACATATCATAAGTTTAGTGGGAGCAAATATATTTTTCTGGTTTTGTATGTCAATGACATATTGCTTGCCAGACAACGATATAAGCTTATTGCACAAAACCAAGAGATTTCTATCAACGAATTTTGAGATGAAAGATCTTGATGACGCCTCTTTTGTATTAGGTATCAAAATACATCGAGATCGCTCTCAAGTATTCTTCGATTGTCACAAGAGAACTATATTGGAAAGGTATTGAAAAGATACGGCATGCAAGATTGTAAACCAGGAGACACCCCTATGGCTAAGGGAGACAAGTTTAGTCTCACATAGTGCCCAAAAAATGAGTTTAAGAAAAAGGGAATGGAAAAGATTCCCTATGCATTAGCGATAGGTAGCCTGATGTATGCCCAAGTCCGCACTCGTCCGGACATTGCTTACATCATAGGAATGTCTGGGGTGATACATAGGAATGCTGGGGTGATACTTAAGCAATCCAGAGTTAGAGCACCTGGAGAGTAGTCAAAAGGGTATTGCAGTACTTACGAGAGGACAAAAGGGTACATGCTTACATATCGGAGATTAGATCGGCTTGAGATCATTGGGTACATCGACTCTAATTTTGCTTGGATGCATGGATAGCATGAAATCTACATCGAGCTTCATTTATCTCGCTAGCTGGAGGTGCCATCTCCTGGAAGAGTGCCAAACAATCCATTATGGCTTCTTCCACTATGGCAGCAAAGTTCATTGCTTGCTATGAGGCATCTAGTTATGGGATGTAGGCTGCAAAATTTTGTCATGGGACTGCGGATAGTGGACACTTGTTCATTGACCACTTCAACTATTTTGTGACAATAAGTTGGCAGTCATGTTTTCTAACAACAACAAGAGTTCGAGAAAGTCAAAATTTGTGGCTCTCAAATTTTTAGTTGTGATAGAAAGAGTTTAGATTGGGGAATTGTCCATTGAGCACATTGGTACAAACTCAATGATTGCGGATCCGCTTACTAAGGCGATACCACCCAATCGGTTTCATGAGCATGTGGTTCATATGGGTGTTGTGTCATCTTTTGAGGATATTCGGTTTTAGTGGGAGTTTGTAATTTAGACGCACATTTGACTTATGTAATTTGGTTTTCGATTATGAGCATAGTTTACGCAGAAATAAAGTTACATTAAAGTTTTCCTTATACTCTATTTATATTTTGGATCTCATTAATGTTTAAAGTGGACCGAGTTGAAAATAGACAAGTTGAGATCACATCACATGAAATTACCATGCTACACATTCACATCATGATCCATGTCATTCTTTTGTATTAGCATAAGTGATCATTCATGGGTCGAGTTACGATGATGTAATGACTGTCGCTTTGGCCATATGTTGATTTCATTGATGGACGGGATTGGTTTAGATATATTGTTATAATAACACTAATATTGAGCTCAAAATTTGGTTGATACATATTATAAGGTTACATATAGCTCAAGTGGGATATTGTTGGATCATAATTCAACGATGAACTTATATGTGAATAAATATGTATCATAAGAGTTGTCTTAGTTATAGCCCAAACAAAAAGTTATCTAATAAGGATACAATCAATTGGGCTTTAATATATCTAGTAAAGTGTGGGCTTTATGTAAGACCCGAAAAATTCAGGTTCTTACTTAATAATAAATTAAGTTATTAAAAGTTAAGTGAAAAATTTGAAATTATTAAATTAAGTGAATTAGAATTTTTTGAGTCAAAATTAAAACCCGAGGATTGAAACCCGAGCATGGGCTAGCTTAATTGGGCTTATTGAAATTAAATTTGAGCCCAATTCACACTAAAAGCCCAAAGTAGAAAAGAAAAAGAAAAAGAAGATGAGAAATGGGAATGATGGGTGGCTAGCTTTGAAGGGAGGCGGCAAAGAGTTAAGTAAGGGAAGTGTTGAGGTCCAATTAAAATTGGGTAGCAAAGTCCATTAGGTGTAGAAATTACGTGAAGAGAGAGAGGAGAGTGTGGCTGAGAATAAAGAAGAAAGGGAAACGAAGGAAGCAAAAGCGAGCAAGGGAAACAAGAGACGAGGATCGGGCAAGGGAGAACGAGTAAGAAAGGGAGAGAGCACGAGAGCTAGGAGGCCGGTGACCACACTGTACGGCTAGGACGCCGTTCTTTGGGGGCAAGGGAGAGCGAGGGCTCGGGGGCCGAGCGAGCAAAAGAAGAAGAAAAGCAGCGACAGAGCCTAAGAGGAATCAGGAAGTAGAACAGGCTAAGAGGGATTGAGACCCAGGCGACAGCCCGAGAGCGAGAGCGAAAAAGGGACCGAAGGGGAACAGAGAGGAAGAGGAGGAACGGTGTGCCTGCCGGCGACGCGAGGAGGGAGACGAAGAGGACCAGAACCAGGAGCGAAATAGAGGAAGCCGGAGGCCAGGAATGAGGCAACGAGAGGAAGAAGTAGAAGGTCGGGAAAGAAGAAGGAAGGGAAACCGAAAGGAAGAAAGGGAAAGCGAAAATAGAAATCGAAACCCAATTCGAAACCCTCCAAAACTAAAATTCATAGAATCACTATGAATCTAAGGTGAGTAATTCAAATTCATCCTCTAAAGATCAAACAAGTTAGGTGGATTGAACTTGAAAGTGATTCATGAAATTAGAAAACCTAAGCTAATTGAAGAAGTTGGAGGCCTAAATTCATGAAGTTAGCAACTCACGAATTGAAAAGCATGTTGTGATTTATGCCTAGTTCATGAATTTAATGATATTTGAGCATTGTTGAGCATGATTATTGAGCTGTGTGATCGAGAATTTAATGAAATTACCTTGAATAGAATTAGTGAGAAAAATCAGAAAATTGAATTCATGATCCAATTGTATATTTTTTGGTAATTTATCATGCTGTCCAAATTATTGTGGAGTCATGTGTAGCCTAAAATTTCTGAAACTTTGACTGCAACTTCCTGATAATTTATGAGAATTTCTTGTAAAGTTTGGTATGCGTCGGATGAGTAGATTGGAAGATATGGAATTTTGAGTGAAAATGTGTTGTTTTGGGCAAAACCGAAACTAATTGAGTAAGCTGTAAGAACTGAAATTTATGAAGCTATACAGCTAGATTAAGAGATATATAATGCTTAAAGAAAGTTATAGAACCATAAACCACCTATGCGCGTTATTACGCAATCATGAAAACGATAAGTTCGTTGATTAGAAATCCTAGTTGACATGTTTATGTGATGACGTATTTATTTTAAAGTACATTGATTATAAATAACATAAGCATGCCTACATGAATTGGATTGATCGTACTCGAGTTGGAACTTGCTTATGTGAATTGTTAGTTGCGAAGATATTGCGTATGAAAGTGTTGAGCATGAGTTGTAAGAATTACGTGTATCTCGTCGAAGTAATAAGAAGATATAAGAAAATAAGAAAACATAAAGAACTAAAGAAGGGAAAAAGCATATTGTTATTGATCTAAGACCCCATGAATTAAAGAACCCTCTGAAGCTATGGCTAGAAATGTCCGTCAAACTAAATCCATGAATTTAATTGCTTGTACGAATTCTGACGGTATGCGTCCTTCAAAGTTTGAGGCTTGCCTTGAGGTCAAGAATTTTTGCCTCGAGGCCACGAATTGTTATGCCTCGAAGAACTAAGCCCATGAATTGTTTTGGCTCCAAGAAATTTGTCTTTAGAGCGAGAACATAAATCTTCTTTCCATTCGAAACTAAGAAGACTTAAAGAATTATGATATAAAGAAACGAATGATTATGCATGATGAACAAGAAAAGAAGAAGCAATGATTTATGAAATGCACATTTGAACTTAATAAGAAGAATGAAAAGAAGAACGAATCCCGATTTCATAAGAAACTAATACGATAAGAAGTAAGATATGATTTATGAGATAAATGCCTTACATGATAAATGATTTTATGACTTACTTGCATAGAAAGAAGAATGAAGTATGTTTGATTGAATTCATGAGTAATTGATGTCATTGTACTTCTCGACAAGTTGGTAAGTTTAGTATCCGGCGTGTCTTAAACATATATGATCCGAATATCATGTTATGAATGAATAGTGACTTACTTGTGTTTGTTAATGAATTAATGTGCAAAGTGAAACCCGGGGTTGGGTTTGGGTTATTCACTGGGCTCGTGGTGCTCATGACCTCACCAACATTTGAGGTATAGAAGTTAAGACTCGCGAGAGTTGCCTTTGGCTTTCGAAATAGTAGACGGATACGAGATGTCGGGCTTACCGCATGTTTTCCGTGTTTTGTTTTTAAAGATGTTGTAAAGATCGATTCACATAGAACTTAAGTTTTAACTATGAATATAGAAGCCATTTGTGGATACTCCGAGCGTGTGGCCTGTTGAGTTTGTGTTGTGTTTACTCCGAGCGTGTGGCTCGTTGAGCTTGTGTTGTTGATACTCCGAGGGTGTGGCTTTTGGAGTTTATGACTCGTGTTTTGTGCGGGGTTAAGGCTTTAAGCCTATGGGATTAGCCATATTACGGAGGAAACTCTGCCGAAATTTTTCGAAAAACCTTTGAAAACTTAGAACTGCGCTTCCACTAATCTAACAAAGAGCTTTTAGCCATAAGTTGAGATCTTAAGTAGCCTTAGGAGTTCTGTCGGGGAACCCTAGCAAGTAATACTCCTAGGGTGGGTCTAGGGGTGTTACAAAAATGGTATCGAGCAAAGATCCTCCGACCTGCAGACTTTCCTCGAACCAAGTCTAGGACTTGAGTGATTGCTTATGTGAGCGATTGAAACGTGAGTATGTGATTTGATTCATGAACCTATGTGCCAATATGTGATTGAGTGAATCTTATATAATATGAATTATGAATTTATGCGCATATATGTGATTCCATGAATTTGTGTTGTAATATGATAAAATGTACCGAGAATTTGTATAAGATCATAGGTGAAACAAGTTTCGACGACGACACTTTTTGTAAGAAGGGGAGAAATGTAAGACCCGAAAAATTCAGGTGCTTGCTTAATAATGAATTAAGTTATTAAAAGTAAAGTGAAAAATTTGAAATTATTAAATAAAATGAATAAGAATTTTTCCGAGTCGAAATTAAAACATGAGGATTGAAACATGAGGACATGCTAGCTTAATTGGGCTAATTGAAATTAAATTTGAGCCCAATTCACACTAAGAGCCCAAAGTAGAAAAGAAAAAGTAAAAGAAGATGAGAAATGAGAATGATGGGTGGTCTGGATTTGAGGGAGCTGGCAAAGAGTTAAGTAAGGGAAGTGTTGAGGTCCAATTAAAGCTGGGCAGCAAAGTCTAGTAGGTGTAGAATTAAGTGACGAGAGAGAGAGACAACGACTAAGAACAAAGAAGAAAGGGAAACGAAGGAAGCAAAAATAGAGCAAGGGAAACGAGAGAGGGGATCGGGCAAGGGAGAACGAGTAGGAAATGGAGAGAGCGCAAGAGCCGGGAGGCTCGTGACCACCTGAGCGGCAAGGACGCCCTTGCTCGGTGGGCAAGGGAGAGCGAGGGCTCGGGAGGTCAGGCGAGAGAAAAAGAAGAAGAGAAGCAGCTAGAGGGCCCGAGAGGAATCGAGAAGAAGAAGCAATGATTTATGAAATGCATAATTGAACTCAAGAAGAAGAATGAAAAGAACAACGAATCCCGATTTCATAAGAAACTAATATGAGGAGAAGTAAGATATGATTTACTGAGATGAATGCCTTATATGATGAATGATTTTATGACTTACTTGCGTGGAAAGAAGAATGAAGTATGTTTGACTGAATTCATGAGTAATTGATGTCATTATGCTTCTCGGTAAGTTGGTAAGTTTAGTATCTCGCGTGTCTCAAACATGTATGATCCGAATCGCATGTTATGAATGAATAGTGACTTACGTGTGTTTGTTAATGAATTAATGTGCAAAGTGAAACCCGGGGTTGGGTTTGGGTTATTCACTGGGCTCGTGGAGCTCATGACCTCACCAACATTTCAGGTACGAAGTTAAGACTCATAAGAGTTGCCTTTGGCTTTCGAAATAGCGAGACGGATAGGAGATCCCGAGCTTACCGCATGTTTTCTGTCTTTTGTGTAAAGATGTTGTAACGATCGGTTGTATGTGAACTTAGGTTTTAACTATTAATATAGAAGCCATATGTGAATACTCCGAGCGTGTGGCTCGTTGAGTTTGTGTTGTGTTTACTCCGAGCGTGTGGCTCATTGAGCTTGTGTTGTTGATACTCCGAGCATGTGGCTCGTTGAGTTTATGAATGTGTTTCGTGCGGGGTTAAGGCTTTAAGCCTATAGGATTAGCCATATTAGAGAGGAAACTCTGCCGATATTTTAAGAAAAACCTTTGAAAACCTAGAACCGCGGTTCCGCAAATCTAACAAAGAGCTTTTAACCCTAAGTTTAGATCTTAAGTAGCCCTAGGGGTTCCTCTCGGGGAACCACGGCATGTAATACTCCTAGAGTGGGTCTAGGGCTCTTACAAAAATGGTATCGAGCAAAGATCCTCCGACCGGTAGATTTTCCTAGAGCCGAGTCTAGGACTTGAGTGATTGCTTATGTGGCTGATTGAAACGTGATATGTGATTTGATTCATCAACCTATGCGCCAATATGTGGTTGGGTGAATCTCATATAATATGAAATATGAATTTACGCGCATATATGTGATTCCATGAATTTCGTTATAATATGATAAAATGTACCGAGAATTCATAAGATCATAGGTGAATTAAGTTCCGAGGATGAATTTTTTTGTAAGAAGGGGAGAAATGTAAGACCCGAAAAATTCAGGTGCTTACTTAATAATGAATTAAGTTATTCAAAGTTAAGTGAAAAATTTAAAATTATTAAATTAAGTGAATTACAATTATTCAGAGTCGAAATTAAAACTCGAGCATGGGCTAGCTTAATTGGACTTATTGAAATTAAATTTGAGCCCAATTCACGGTTAAAGCCCAAAGTAGAAAAGAAAAAGTAAAAGAAGATGAGAAATGGGAATGATGGGTGGTTGGCTTTAAGGGGAGCTGGCAAAGAGTTAAGTAAGGGAAGCGTTGAGGTCCAATTAAAGCTGGGCGAGCAAAGTCCATTAGGTGTAGAAATTAAGTGAAGAAAGAGAGAGAGTGACTGAGAAAAAAAAGAATGGGAAACAAAGGAAGCAAAAAGCGGAGCAAAGGAAACAAGAGAGGGGATCGGGCAAGGGAGAACAGAGCAAGAAAGGGAGAGAGTGCGAGAGCCGGGAGGCTGGTGACCACCTGTACGGCAAGGACGCCGCTGCCGGTAGGCAAGGGAGAGCAAGGGCTCGGGAGGCCAAGTAGAGCAAAAGAAGAAGGGAAGCAGCAAGAGAGCCTAAGAGGAATCAGGAAGCGAGAATAGACCAAGAGGGGTAGGGACCTTGAAGCGAGAGCCGAGAGAGAAAGTGAAAGCGAAAAAGGGACCAAGGGGAACGAGAGAGGAAACGGAGGCACGGTGTGCTGCCTGGGAGCGCGAGGAGGGAGACGAAGAGGACTAGAACCAGAGCGAAATAGAGGAAGCCGGAGGCTGGGACCGAGGCAGCGAGAGGAAGAAGCGGAGGGTCGGAAAGAAGAAGGAAGTGGAAACCAAGAGGAAGGAAGGGAAAGCGAAGATAGAAATCGAAACCCAATTCGAAACCCTCCAAAACTGAAATTCTTAGAATCACGAAGAATCTAAGGTGAATTATTCAAATTCATCCTCTAAAGATAAAAAAAAGGTGGATTGAACATGAAATTGATTCATGAAATTGGAAACCTTAAGCTAATTGAAGAAGTTAGAGGCCTAAATTCATGAAATTAGCAACTCACGAATTGAAAAGCATGTTGCGATTTATGCCTAGTTCATGAATTTAATGACATTTGAGCATTGTTGAGCATAATTATTGAGCTATGTGATTGAGAACTTAATGAAATTAGCTTGAATAGAATAAGTGAGAAAAATCAGAAAATTAAATTCATGATCCAAGTGCAGATTTTTCAGTAATTTATCATGCTTGTCCGAATTATCGTGAATTCATATGTAGGCCGAAATTGCTGAAACTTTTACTGCAGCTTCCCGATAATTTATGAGAATTTCCTGTAAGTTTTGTAATGCGTCGGATGAGTAGATTGGAAGATATGGAATTTTGAGTGAAAATGTGTTGTTTTGGCAAAGCCGAAACTAATTGAGTAACCGAATTAAGAACTGAAATTTATGAAGCTATACGAATAGATTAAGAGATATACAATGATTAAGGAAAGTTAGAGAACTATAAACCACCTATGCACGTCATTACGCAATCATGAAAACAATAAGTTCATTAATTAGAAATCCTAGTTGACATGTTTATGTGATGATGTGTTTATTTTAAAGTACATGGATTATAAATAACATAAGCATGCCTATATGAATTGGATTGATCGTACTCGAGTTGGAACTTGCTTATGTGAATTGTTAGTTGAGAAGATATTGCGTATGAAAGTGTCGAGCATGACTTGTATGAATTACGTGTATCTCGTCGAAGTAATAAGAAGATATAAGAAAATAAGAAAACATAAAGAACTAAAGAAGGGAAAAAGGATTGTGTTGTTGATCTAAGACCCCACGAATTAAAGAACCCTCTGCAGCCTATGGCCATAGAATTGTCTCGTCAAACCGAAGGCACGAATTGAATTGCTTCCACAAATTCCTTCATCGTATGCGTCCTTTAGAGTTTGAGGATAGCCTCGAGGCCACGAATGGTTTTGCCTCAAAGCCACGAATGGTTTTGCCTCAAAGAACCGAGCCCATGAATTATTTTGGTTCCAAGAACTTGGTCCTTAGAGCACAACATAAATCTTCTTTCAATTCGAAACTAAAAAGACTTAAAGAATTACGATATGAAGAAATGAATGATTATGCATGATGAACAAGAAAAGAAGAAGCAATGATTTATGAAATGCATAATTGAACTCAAGAAGAAGAATGAAAAGAAGAACGAATCCCGATTTCATAAGAATGATTTTATTACTTACTTGCGTAGAAAGAAGACTGAAGTTTGTTTGAATGAATTCATGAGTAATTATTGTCATTGTGCTTCTCGGCAAGTTGGTAAGTTTAGTATCTCGCGTGTCTTAAACATGTATGATCCGAATCGCATGTTAAGAATGAATAGTGACTTACGTGCGTTTGTTAATGAATTTATGTTCAAAGTGAAACCCGGGGTTGGGTTTGGGTTATTCACCGGGCTCGTGGAATGAAGACTTAGACTTTAAACTTACACTTTTCCGAGTTCCATCGAGGAATCGGATATAAGACTTCATCTCTTTTAGGGTTTTGATTTCAAAGTTATTCCATGTGCCTTAGAAACCTTTCGAATGATGTAGCATTTTCTCCGAGTGTTATAGAAATGATTATATATGTTTACGCGTGACTCGACTCGACTCGGAAAGCATACTTGTACTTACCACTTCATACTCGGTTCCGAGTCACTCAACACTCGGATATTTCGCATGTTCAAACACTCTATTTCTTGAGCATAAAACTCGAGTCCGACTTCATGTTCTAGGAATTACATTGTTACTTTACTATTCCAAGTGAGCATATTTAGTTTGAACTTTGTTTAGTCTAGATCAAGTCTGTTTGTTTTGATCTTCCTCTTTAACTTGATTATCTTCTAGACCGACTAAGATGGAATTTTGAGTATCATAGATATTACACTCGGAAAATTCCATTCCTTTTCCGACTCAAATAATTAGTCACTTAATTATCTTAACTATATTATTATCTATGTCTAATCTTGGACCAAAGTATTTTATACTTTGAGAACCAAATTGATTTACTTTTGTAGGTTATTCAAATGACGCTATCCTAATTTTGAATTGCAAAAGTAACCTAGGTTTCAAAACGTCAAATCACCAGCGAGACAAGGCTTTTTCCACCTCTAACCTAGCCCCGGACAACGTGTCGGGGTTGTCTATTTCCAAAACTGGAAATTTGCAACACTAAGCTCAACGGTGGTTTCCAGCTTATTCTTCAAGACACCACCAGTGGTTTTGGGACTTCCAAAGGAGTCAAGAGCCGTTGCCCAACGTTCATATCTCAACGGATATTTTCCGAGTGACTCGGAAAATTCATTACAACGGTCACAATGGACTTTTAGTCGGAAGATGGACACAACGGCTAAGCTTCTTGGTCATCTATAAATAGAAGCCATCCTTCAAGACAAGGAGATTGCTGAACCAATTGTTAATACACATACTTGAGCTAAAATCATTGTAGTCATTCTCAATCTTCTACTTGCAACTCCAATTCTGTATTTATTATTTCTCCGAGTTGTAAGGTCTTATACTCGATTACAAACACTCTCTTTCTTACTCTCTAAGTAAGGTCCCTTGACTGAGCTGTAAGGGTTAACTCAGCCTAGATTGTCCCTAAGCTGTAAGGGTGATCTCGGTTAGGAAGTACTAGATCGAGATAAAGGAATTTCGAGTCTAGGAAAAACTTGTAAGGAGTTGTCTAAGGGAGCAACTTGGGTTGAGTCGATCTATCGAATTTTATGGACTCAAAATAGCGGATTTGACTTTGTGCTAGGATTAGCACGGTTCGTGTTTTTCTGCCCCGGGAGGGTTTCCACGTATTTCCTTAGTTATTACTTTTCGAGTGCATTCTAGACTCGGACAGTTTCAAAGTTCCGTGTAATCTGTTTCTTCACTCTTCACCGAATTCCGAGTTAGTGATTTTATGAGTTCATCCTTGCCTCTCACTCACCTCGGACTCATATGTATTTTAAATTTCAAGCAAATCCCATCATCACCCTATGCACCCCGTCTAGGGTGACTTAGCCCCTCCAAGAGCAAACCTTCATGGAGCTCATGACCTCACCAACATTTCGGTACAAAAGTTAAGACTCGCAAGAGTTGTCTTTGCCTTTCGAAATAGCAGACGGATAGGAGATGCTAGCCTTACTGCATGTTTTCTGTCTTTTGTTTGTAAAGATATTGTAAAGATCGGTTTTACGTGAACTTAAGTTTTAACTATGAATACGAAGCCCTATGCGAATACTCCGAGCGTGTAGCTCGTTGAGTTTGTGTTGTGTTTACTCCGAGCGTGTGGCTCGTTGAGCTTGTGTTGTTGATACTCCGAGCATGTGGCTCGTTGAGTTTATGAATGTGTTTCGTGCGGGTTTAAGGCTTTAAGCCTATAGGATTAGCATATTATAGAGGAAACTCGGCGAAATTTTCGAAAAAACTTATAAAACCTACAACCGCTCTTCCGCCAATCTAACAAAGAGCTTTTAACCCTAAGTTGAGATCTTAAGTAGCCTTAGGAGTTCCTCTCGGGGAACCATGGCATGTAATACTCCTAGGGTGGGTCTAGGGGTGTTACAAAAATGGTATCAAAACAAAGATCCTCCGACCTTTAGATTTTCCTAGAAGCGAGTCTAGGACTTGAGTGATTGCTTATATGACTGGTTGAAGCATGAGTATGTGATTTGATTCATGAACCTATGTGCCAATATGTGATTGAGTGAATCTCATATAATATGAATTATGTATTTACCCGCATATATGTGATTCCATGAATTTATGTTGTAATATGATAAAATGTACCGAGAATTTGTATAAGATCGTAGGTGAATGAAGTTTTGAGGACGAAACTTTTTGTAAAAGGGGAGAAATGTGAGACCTGAAAAATTCAGGTGCTTGCTTAATAATGAATTAAGTTATTAAAAGTTAAGTGAAAGAATTGAAATTACTAAATTAAGTTAATTAGAATTTTTCCAAGTAGAAATTAAAACCCGCTGATTGAAACCCGAGCATGGGCTAGCTTAATTAGGCTTATTGAAATTAAATTTGAGCCCAATTCACACCAAAAACGCAAAGTAGAAAAGAAAAAGTAAAAGAAGATGAGAAATGGGAATGATGGGTGGCTGGCTTTGAGGGAGCTGGCAAAGAGTTAAGTAAGGGAAGTGTTGAGGTCCAATTAAAGCTGGGCGACGAAAGTCCATTAGGTGTAGAAATTAGGTGAAGAAAGAGAGAGAGTGACCGAGAACAAAGAAGAAAGGGAAACGAAGGAAGCAAAAGAAGAGCAAGGGAAACAAGAGAGGGGATCGGGCAAGGGAGAACGAGAGGAAGAAAGGGAGAGAGTGCAAGAGCCACGAGGCCGGTGACCACATGAACGGCGAGGACGCAGCTGCCGGTGGGCAAGGGAGAGCGAGTGCTAGGGAGGCCGAGCAGAGCAAAAAAAGAAGAGAAGCAATAAGAGAGCCCGAGAGGAATCGGGAAGCGGATTCGACCGAGAGGGATTGAGACCCCGAGCGACAGCCACGAGAGGGAGAGCGAAAGAGGAGTCGAAGGGGAATAGAGAGGAAGAGGAGGCACGATGTGGCTGCCGGCGAGCGCGAGGAGGGAGACAAAGAAGACCGGAACCGGAGCGAAACAAAGGAAGGCTGGAGGCCGGGACTAAGGCAGCAAGAGGAAGAAGTAGAAGGTCAGGAAAGAGGAAGGAATGGGAAACCGAGAGAAAGAAAGGGAAAGCGAAGATAGAAATCGAAACCCTCCAAAACTGAATTTCTTAGAATCACTAAGAATCTAAGGTGAGTAATTCAAATTCATTCTATAAAGATATAACAAGTTAGGTGGATTGAACATGAAATTGATTCCTGAAATTGGAAACCTTAAGCTAAATGAAGAAGTTAGAAGCCTAAATTCACGAAATTAGCAACTCACGAATTGAAAAGCATGTTGTGATTTATGCCTAGTTCATGAATTTAATGATATTTGAGCATTGTTGAGCATGATTATTGAGCTGTGTGATCGAGAACTTAATGAAATTACCTTTAATAGAATTAGTGAGAAAAATTAGAAAATTGAATTCATGATCCAAGTGCAGATTTTACGAGTAATTTATCATGCTATCCGAATTATCGTGAATTCATGTGTAGCCGAAATTGCTGAAACTTTTACTGCAGCTTCCTGATAATTTATGAGAATTTCCTGTAAGTTTTGTAATGCGTCGGATGAGTAGATTGGAAGATATGAAATTTTGAGTAAAATGTGTTGTTTTGGGCATAACCAAAACTAATTGAGTAACTCGAATTAAGAACTGAAATTTATGAAGCTATACGGATAGATTAAGATATATATAATGATTAAGGAAAGTTAGAGAACTATAAACCACCTATGCACGTCATTACGCAATCATAAAAACGGTAAGTTCATTGATTAGAAATCCTCGTTGAAATGTTTATGTGATGACGTGTTTATTTTAAAGTATGAAGGTTTGCTAGGGGAGAGTCCGAGTCACCTTAGAGGGGGTGAATAAGGTGATGGAAGTTTTTCGTTGACAAACAAACTCTTTTGCCCAAGAAGAAACACAAATGGATTCCGAGTCAAAAGCAGGGTCGAAAAGTATGAACTCGAATTGCGAAAAGAGTAATGAAGCGAAGCTTTGAGACTGTCTCGAGTCTAGAATGAACTCGGAAAGTAAATACACGAAATTACGTGGAAACCCTCTTGGGGCAGAAAACCACGAACCGTGCTTGTCCAAGCACGAAGTCAAATCCACTATTTTGAGTCCACAAAATACCGTAGATCGACCGAACCTGAGTTGCTCCCTTAGACAACTCTTTACAAGTTTTCCTAGACTCAGAAATTCCCTTATCTCGATCTAGTACTTCCTAGCTCGAGATAACCCTTACAGCTAGGGACAACTAAGCTGAGTTAACCTTTACGACTTAGTCAAGGGACCTTACTCGGAAAGTAAGAAAATGTTTTGTAACTAAGTACAAGACCTTACAACTCGAGAAAATAATAAGTTACGAGTGGGAGTTGTAAGTAGAAGATTGAGAATGAATACAATGACTTTGCTCAAGTACGTGTATTAACAATAGGTTCGGCAATCTTCAAGTCTTAAAAGTTGGCTTCTATTTATAGATAACTAGGCAGAGTAGCCGTTATCTCCTTCTGCTGACCGAGAGTCCTTTGTGACCATTGAAAAGAGCTTTCCGAGCCACTCGTAAAGTATCCGTTGTGATATGAACGTTGGGCAACGGTTTAACTCTCTTGGAAGTCCCAAAACCACTAGCGGTGTCTTGAAGGATAAGGTGGAAACCATCGTTAAGCTTGGCGTTTCACTTTTCCAGATTTGGAAACGAGATAGCCACGACACAATCTTCCGGGACTGGGACTGGAACGGAGAAGAGGAAAAGCCATGTCTCGCTGGTGATTTGACGTTTTGAAGCCAGGTTACTTTTGTATTTCAAAAAGTGTATCCTCGTTTGAATAACCTACAAAAGTAAATCAAATTTTGGTTCTCAAAGTATAATATACTTTGGTCCACGATTAGACACAGAAAATAAAATAATTAAGATAATTAAGTAACTAATTATCCGAGTCGAAAAGTGAGTGGAATTTTCGAGTCTAATATCCATGAAACTCAAAATTCCATCGGAGTTAGTCTAAGCGAAGAATCAAGTTGCATAACGAATATCGAGTGAAATAACTTGATATAGACTAAGCACGATTCAGACTAGAATCACCGACTCCAACAAAGTAGAACTTAAAACATGAAGTCGGACTCGAGTGTGATAAAGCGAAATACTAGTCAATTCAGTATGCGATATATCTAAAGGATGAGGGACTCGGAACCGAGTGAGACAAGCAAGAATACGAAAATTAAATGCTATATCACTTAGAAAATATGCTTTATTACTTCACAAAAGTTTCTAAGGATCGGAGAATGCCTTGGAATCAAAACTCTATACTTAAGAAGTTCTTATACCTGATTCTTTTGATACAACTCGGAAATGTGTTGGGCGGTGTCCGAGTCTTCAAAGTACATTGATTATAAATAACATAAGCATGCCTATATGAATTGGATTGATCATACTTGAGTTGGAACTTGCTTATGTGAATTGTTAGTTGCGAAGATATTGCGTATGAAAGTATCGAGCATGAATTATATGAATTACGTGTATCTCGTCGAAGTAATAAGAAGATATAAGAAAATAAGAAAACATAAAGAACTAAAGAAGGGAAAAAGGATTGTGTTGTTGATCTAAGACCCAACGAATTAAAGAACCCTATGAAGTTATGGCCATAGAAGTGTCCGTCAAACTGAAGCCACGAATTGAATTGCTTCCATAAATTCCTTACTCGTATGTGCCCTTTAGAGTTTGAGGCTTGCCTCGAGGCCACAAATTGTTTTGCCTCAAAGCCACGAATTGTTATGCCTCCAAGAACCGAGCCCATAAATTATTTTGGCTCCAAGAAGTTGGTCTTTAGAGCACAACATAAATCTTCTTTCCATTCGAAACTAAGAAGACTTAAAGAATTACGATATGAAGAAACGAATGATTATGCATGATCAACAAGAAAAGAAGAAGCAACGATTTATGAAATGCATAATTGAACTCAAGAAGAAGAATGAAAAGAAGAACGAATCCCGATTTTATAAGAAACTAATACGATAAGAAGTAAGATATGATTTACGAGATGAATTCCTTACATGATGAATGATTTTATAACTTACTTGCGTAGAAAGAAGAATGAAGTATGTTTTGAAGACTCGAACACTTGCTCAATATCTTTCCGAGTCATGCAAAAGGAATCGAGTATACCGATGTTATTCATGTAGAGTTTTGATTCCAAGGCATTCTCTGTGTCTTAGAAACTTACTTGAGTAAAATAGTGTTTTCTCTAAGTGATTCGGCTCTCACTTATCTCTTTTATCGCTTTCGGTTAGCGACTCGAAAACCGGCTCTTTATTCCGAGTCCACTCTCAATCGGATTAATCGCATTTCGTATATACCAAGTATTCCGTCGTTTCTCACTCGGAATCGACTTATGGTTATCTATTCTATTGTTTGCATAGTCGGTATTCATAGTTCGTCTCATGCTTAGTCTATATCAAGTTTTTCCCACTCGATGTTTGTTATAGAACTTGATTCTTTGCTTAAGACTAAGTCATATGGAATTCCGAGTATCATGGATATTAGACTCGTAAAATTCCATTTCTTTTCGACTCGGATAATCAATTGCGTATTTTCCATAACTATTCTATTATCTCGTGTCTAACCTTGGACCAAAGTATTTTATACTTTAAGAACCAAAGTTGTTTTACTTTTGTAGGTTATCCAATCGAGGATATCTTTTCAAACTACAAAAGTAGCCGAGCTTCGAACGTCAAATCACCAGCGAGATATGGCTTTTCAACTTCCCCGCTTTAGTCCCGTAAGATTGTGTCATAAGTCATGCCGCTTCCATATCTGGAAAAGCTGGAACGCTAAGCCTAACGGTGGTTTCCACCTCATTTTTTCAAGACACAACCGATGGTTTTGGGACTTCCAAGAGAGTTAAACCGTTGTTCAACGTTCATATTTCAACGGATACTTTCGAGTGACTCGGAAAGTCTCTCCCAACGGTCACGGAAGACTCTCGGTCAGCGAGATGAAGATAACGGCTACTCGCTTGGTTATCTATAAATAGAAGCCACTTCACAAGACTTGAAGATTGCCGAATCTATTGTTAATATACATACTTGAGAAAAGTTATTGTATTTACTTCCAATCTTTTACTTACAACTCCCATTCTGTAATTCTTTACTCTCGAGTTGTAAGGTCTTGTACTTAGTTACAAACTCTTCTTACATTCCTTGTAAGGTCCCTTAACTAAGCTGTGTGATCATTGTTGAGCATTGTTGAGCATGATTATTGAGCTGTGTGATCGAGAACTTAATGAAATTAGCTTGAATAGAATTAGTGAGAAAAATCAAAAAATTGAATTCATGATCCAGTGCAGATTTTTCGAGTAATTTATCATGCTTGTCCGAATTATTGTGAATTCATTTGTAGCTCGAAATTGCTGAAACATTTACTGCAACTTCCTGGTAATTTATGAGAATTTCCTGTAAGTTTTGTAATGTGTCGGATGAGTAGATTGGAAGATATGGAATTTTGAGTGAAGATGAGTTGTTTTGGGTAAAACCAACACTAATTGAGTAACTCGAACTAAGAACTGAAATTTATGAAGCTATATGGATAGATTAAGAGATATATAATGATTAAGGAAAGTTAGGAAATTATAAACCACCTATGCTCGTCATTACGTAATCACGAAAATTATAAGTTCATTGATTAGAAATCCTAGTTGACATGTTTATGTGATGACGTGTTTATTTTAAAGTACATTGATTATAAATAACATAAGATTGCCTATATGAATTGGATTGATCGTACTCGAGTTAGAACTTGCTTATGTGAATTGTTAGTTGCGAAGATATTACGTATGAAAGTGTCAAGCATGAATTGTATGAATTACATGTATCTCGTCGAAGTAATAAGAAGATATAAGAAATAAGAAAACATAAAGAACTAAAGAAGGGAAAAAGGATTGTGTTGTGGATCTAAGACCCCACGAATTAAACAACCCTCTCGAAGCTATGGCCATAGAAGTGTCTCGTCAAAGTGAAGCCACGAATTGAATTGCTTCCACAAATTCCTTACTCGTATGCGTCCTTTAGAGAATGAGGCTTACCTCGAGGCCACGAATTGTGTTACCTCAAAGCCACGAATTGTTATGCCTCCAAGAACCGAGCCGACGAATTAGTTTGGCTCCAAGAACATGGTCTTTAGAGCACAACATAAATCTTCTTTCCATTCGAAACTAAGAAGACTTAAAGAATTACGATATAAAGAAAACGAATGATTATGCATGATGAACAAGAAAAGAAGAAGCAACGATTTATGAAATGCACATTTGAACTCAAGGAGAAGAATGAAAAGAAGAACGAATCCCGATTTCATAAGAAACTAATACGATAAGAAGTAAGATATGATTTATGAGATGAATGCTTTACATGATAAATGATTTTATGACTTACTTGCGTAGACAGTAAGAATGAAGAATGTTTGATTGAATTCATGAGTAATTGATGTCATTGTAGTTCTCGACAAGTTTGTAAGTTTAGTATCCGGCGTGTCTTAAACATGTATGATCCGAATTACATGTTATGAATGAATAGTGACTTACGTGTGCTTGTTAATGAATTAATGTGCAAAGTGAAACCCGGGGTTGGGTTTGGATTAATCACTGGGCTTGTGGTGCTCATGACCTCACCAACATTTGAGGTACGAAGTTAAGACTCGCAGGAGTTGCCGCTTTTAGAAATAGCAAATGGATACGAGATGCCAGAGCTTACCGCATGTTTTCTATCTTTTGTTTGTAAAGATGTTGTAAAGATTGGTTCACATATGAAGAAACAAATGATTATGCATGATGAACAAGAAAAGAAGAAGCAATGATTTATGAAATTTATAATTGAACTCAAGAAGAAGAATGAAAAGAAGAACGAATCCCGATTTCATAAGAAACTAATATGATAAGAAGTAAGATATGATTTACTGAGATGAATGCCTTACATGATGAATGATTTTGTGACTTACTTGAGTAGAAAGAAGAATGAAGTATGTTTGTATGAAGTCATGAGTAATTGTTGTCATTGTGCTTCTCGGCAAGTTGGTAAGTTTACTATCCGGCGTGCCTTAAACATGTATGATCCGAATCGCATGTTATTAATGAATAGTGACTTACGTGTGTTTGTTAATGAATTAATGTGTAAAGTGAAACCCGGGGTTGGGTTTGGGTTATTCACTGGGCTAGTGGAGCTCATGACGTTACCAACATTTGAGGTACGTGAGTTAAGACTCGCAGGAGTTGCTTTTGGCTTTCGAAATAGCGAGCAGATAGGAGATGTCGAGCTTACCGCATGTTTTCTGTCTTTTGTGTAAAGATTTTATAACGATTGGTTGTTTGTGAACTTAAGTTTTAACTATTAATATAGAAGCCCTATGTGAATACTCCAAGCGTGTGGCTTGTTGAGTTTGTGTTGTGTTTACTCCAAGCTTGTGGCTCGTTGAGCTTGTGTTGTTGATAGTCCGAGCATGTGGCTCGTTGAGTTTATGAATGTGTTTCGTGTAGGGTTAAGGCTTTAAGCCTATGGGATTAGCCATATTACGAGAGGAAACTTTGCCGAAATTTTAAGAAAAACCTTTGAAAACCTAGAACCGCTCTTCCGCTAATCTAACAAAGAGCTTTTAACGCTAACATGAGATCTTAAGTAGCCCTAGGGGTTCCTCTCAGGGAACCCTGGCATGTAATACTCCTAGGGTGGATCTAGGGGTGTTACAAAAATGGTATCGGAGTAAAGATCCTCCGACTCGTAGATTTTCCTAGAACCGAGTCTAGGACTTGAGTGATTGCTTATGTCACTAATTGAAAGATGAGTATGTGATTTGATTCATCAACCTATGCGCCAATATGTGATTGAGTGAATCTTATATAATATAAATTATGAGTTTCCGCGCATATATGTGATTCCACGAATTTTTGTTATAATATGATAAAATGTACTGAGAATTTGTATAAGATTATAGGTGAATTAAGTTTCGAGGACGAAACTTTTTTAAGAAGGGGAGAAATGTAAGACCCGAAAAATTCAAGTGCTTGCTTAATGATGAATTAAGTTATTAAAAGTTAAGTGAAAAATTTGAAATTATTAAATTAAGTGAATTTGAATTTTTCGAGTCGAAATTAAAACCCGATGATTGAAACCCGAGTATGGGCTAGCTTAATTGGGCTTATTGAATTTAAATTTGAGCCCAATTCACGTGAAAAGCCTAAAGTAGAAAAGAAAAAGTAAAAGAAGATGAGAAATGGGAATGATGGGTGGTTGGCTTTGAGGGAGTTGGCAAAGAGTTAAGTAAGGGAAGTGTTGAGGTCCAATTAAAGCTGGGTAGCAATGTCTATTAGGTATAGAAATTAAGTGAATAGAGGGAGCAAGAGTGACTGAGAACAAACAAAAAGGGAAACGAAGGAAGTAAAAGCGAGAGGAAGGGAAATGAGAGAGGGGATCGGGCAAGGGAGAACAGAGCAAGAAAGGAAGAGAGGGCAAGAGCCAGGAGGTCGGTGACCACCCGAACGGTGACTACGCCGCTGCCGGTGGGCAAGGGAGAGCAAGGGCTCGGGAGGCCGAGCGAGAGAAAAAGAAGAAGAGAAGCAGCGAGAGGGCCCGAGAGGAATCAGGAAGCACAACGAGCCGAGAGGGATCGAGACCCCGAAACAACGAGCATAGAGTGAGACCGAAAGAGGAACCGAAGGGTAACGAGAGAGGAAGAGGAGGCACGGTGTGGCTGCCCGGCGAGCGTGAGGACGGAGACGAAGAGGACTAGAACCAGAGCGAAACAAAGGAAGCCGGAGGCCGGGACCGAGGCAACGAGAGGAAGAAGCAGAGGGTCGGGAAAGAAGAAGGAAGGGGAAATCAAGAGGAAGAAAGGGAAAGCAAAGATAGAAATCGAAACCCAATTCAAAACCCTCTAAAACCGAAATTCTTAGAATCACTAAGAATCTACGGTGAGTAATTCAAATTCATCCTGTAAAGATAAAATAAGTTAGGTGGATTGAACATGAAATTGATTAATGAAATTGGAAACCCTAAGCTAATTGAAGAAGTTAGAGGCCTAAATTCACGAAATTAGCAACTCACGAATTGAAAAGCATGTTACGATTTATGCCTAGTTCATGAATTTAATGATATTTGAGCATTATTAAGCATGATTATTGAGTTGTGTGATCGAGAATTAATGAAATTAGCTTGAATAGAATTAGTGAGAAAAATCAGAAAATTGAATTCATGATCCAACTGTAAATTTTTCAGTAATTTATCATGTTGTACGAATTATTGTGAATTCATGTGTAGCCCAAAATTTATGAAACTTTTAGTGCAGCTTCCTGATAATTTATGAGAATTTCCTATAAGTTTTGTAATGCATCGGATGAGTAGATTAGAAGATATGGAATTTTGAGTGAAAATGTGTTGTTTTGGGCAAAACCGAAACTAATTGAGTAACTTAATGAAGAACTTAAATTTATGAACCTATACGGATTGATTAAGAGATATATAATGATTAAGGAAAGTTAGAGAACTAAAAACCACCTATGCACGTCGAGTATGCAATCATGAAAATGATAAGTTCATTGATTAGAAATCCGAGTTCACATGTTTATGTGATGATGTGTTTATTTTAAAGTACATTGATTATACATAACATAAGCATGCCTATATGAATTGGATTGATCGTACTCGAGTTGGAACTTGCTTATGTGAATTGTTAGTTGCGAAGATATTGCGTATGAAAATGTCGAGCATGAATTGTATGAATTACGTTTATCTCGTCGAAGAAATAAGAAGATATAAGAAAATAAGAAAACATAAAGAACTAAAGAAGGGAAAAAGGATTGTGTTATTGATCTAAGACCCCGCGAATTAAAGAACCGTCTAAAGCTATGGCCATAGAAGTATCCGTCAAACTGAAGCCACGAATTGAATTGCTTCCACAAATTCCCGACAAGTGTGCGTCCTTCGAGTTTGAGGCTTGCCTCGAGGCCACGAATTGTTTTGCCTCGAGGCCACGAATTGTTATGCCTCCAAGAATTGATCCCACGAATTATTTTGGCTCCAAGAACTTGGTCTTTAGAGTAGAGCATAAATCTTCTTTCTATTCGAATATAAGAAGACTTAAAGAATTACGATATGAAGAAATGAACGATTATGCATGATGAACATGAAAAGAAAAATCAATGATTTATGAAATGCATAATCGAACTCAAGAAGAAGAATGAAAAGAATAACGAATCCTGATTTCATAAGAAACTAATACGATAAGAAGTAAGATAGGATTTACAAGATGAATGCCTTACATGATGAATGAGTTTATGACTTACTTGCGTAGAAAGAAGAATGGAGTATGTTTGAATGAATTCATGAGTAATTGATGTCATTGTGTTTCTCGGCAAGTTGGTAAGTTTAGTATCTCGCGTGTCTTAAACATGTATGATCCGAATCGCATGTTATGAATGAATAGTGACTTACATGTGTTTGTTAATGAATTAATGTGCAAAGTGAAACCCGAGGTTGGGTTTGGGTTATTTCTTGGGCTAGTGGAGCTCATGACGTCACCAACATTTCAGGTACGAAGTTAAGACTCGCAGGAGTTGCCTTTGGTTTTCGAAATAGCGAGACGGATAGGAGATGCCAGGCTTACCGCATGTTTTCTGTCTTTTGTTTGTAAAGATGTTGTAAAGATCAGTTGTATGTGAACTTAAGCTTTAACTATTAATATAGAAGCCCTACGTGAATAATCCGAGCGTGTGGCTTGTTGAACTTGTGTTGTTGATACTCCGAGCGTGTGGCTCGTTGAGCTTGTGTTATTGATACTCCGAGCATGTGGCTCCTTGAGTTTATGAATGTGTTTCGTGCAAGGTTAAGGCTTTAAGCCTATGGGATTAGCCATATTACGGAGGAAACTCTACCAAAATTTTCAGAAAAACCTTACAAAACCTACAACCGCGCTTCCGCTAATCTAACAAAGAGCTTTTAACCCTATGTTGAGATCCTAAGTAGCCTTAGGGGTTCCTCTCGGGAACCATAGCAAGTAATACTCATTGGGTGGGTCTAGGGGTTTTACAAAAATGGTATCATAGCAAAGATCCTCCGACTTGTAAATTTTCCAAGAACCGAGTCTAGGACTTGAGTGCTTGCTTATGTACTCGATTGAAGCGTGAGTATGTGATTTGATTCATCAACCTATGTGCCAATATGTGATTGAGTGAATCTTATATAATATAAATTATGAATTTATGCGCATATATGTGATTTCATGAATTTGTGTTGTAATATGATAAAATGTACCGAGAATTTGTACAAGATCATAGGTGAATTAAGTTTCAAGGACGAAACTTTTTGTAAGGAGGAGAAATGTAAGACCCGCAAAATTCAGGTGCTTGCTTAATAATGAATTAAGTTATTAAAAGTTAAGTGAAAAATTCAAAATTATTAAATTAAGTGAATTAGAATTTTTCCAAGTCGAAGTTCAAACCCAATCATGGGCTAGCTTAATTGGGCTTATTGAAATTAAATTTGAGCCCAATTCACACGAAAAGCCCAAAGTAGAAAATAAAAAGTAATAGAAGATGAGAAATGGGAATGATGGGTGGTCGGCTTTGAGGGGAGCTGGCAAAGAGTTAAGTAAGGAAAGTGTTGAGGTCCAATTAAAACTAGGCAGCAAAGTCCATTAGGTGTAGAAATTAAGTGAAGAGACAGAGTGAGTGAATGAGAACAAAGAAGAAAGGGAAACGAAGGAAGCAAAAGAAGAGCAAGGGAAACAAGACAGGGGATCGGGCAAGGGAGAACAAAGCAAGAAAGGGATAGAGCGCGAGAGCGAGAAGGCTGGTGACCACCTCAACGCCGAGGACGCCGCTGCCGGTGGGCAAGGGAGAGCGAGGACTAGGGAGGCCGAGCAGAGTAAAAGAAGAAGAGAAGCAGCGACATAGCCCTAGAGGAATCGGGCAGCGAGAACCGACCGAGAGGGATCGAGACCCCGTAGCGACAGCCCGAGAGCGAGAGCGAAAGAGGAGTCGAAGGGGAACAGAGAGGAAGAGGAGGCACGGTGTGCCTGCTCGGCGAGTGCGAGGAGGGAGACAAAGAGGACTAGAACCAGAGCGAAACAGAGGAAGCAGGGAGGCCGGAGCGAGGCAACGAGAGGAAGAAGCAGAGGGTCGGGAAAGGGAAAGAGAAAATAGAAATCAAAACCTAATTTGAAACCCTCCAAAACTTAAATTCTTAGAATCAATAAGAATCTAAGGTATGTAATTCAAATTCATCCTCTAAAGATAAAACTAGTTAGGTGGATTGAACATGAAATTGATTCATGAGATTGGAAACCCTAAGCTAATTGAAGAAGTGAGAGGCCTAAATTCACGAAATTAGCAACTCACGAATTGAAAAGCATGTTGCGATTTATGCCTAGTTCATGAATTTAATGATATTTGAGCATTGTTGAGCATGATTATTGAGGAGTGTGATCGAGAACTTAATGAAATTAGCTTGAATAGAATTAGTGAGAAAAATCGGAAAATTAAATTCATGATCCAAGTCGGATTTTTCAGTAATTTATCATGCTTGTTCGAATTATTGTGAATTCATGTGTAGCCCGAAATTGCTGAAACTATTACTCGCTATGTCCCGATAATTTATGAGAATTTCTTGTAAATTTTGTTATGCGTCGGATTAGTAGATTGGAAGATATGGAATTTTGAGTGAAAATGTGTTGTTTTGGGCAAAGCTGAAACTAATTGAGTAACTGAATTAAGAACTAAAATTTATGAAGCCATACGGCTAGATTAAGAGATATATAATGAGCAAGGAAAGTTATAGAACTATAAACCACCTTTGCGCGTCATTACCCAATCATGAAAACAATAAGTTGGTTGATTAAAAATCCTAGTTGACATGTTTATGTGATGATGTGTTTATTTTAAAGTACATGGATTATAAATAACATAAGCATCCCTATATGAATTGGATTGATCGTACTCGAGTTGGAACTTGCTTATGTGAATTGTTAGTTGAGAAGATATTGCATATGAAAGTGTCGAGCATGACTTGTATGAATTACGTGTATCTCGTCGAAGTAATAAGAAGATATAAGAAAATTAGAAAACATAAAGAACTAAAGAAAGGAAAAAGGATTGTGTTGTTGACCTAAGACCCCATGAATTAAAGAACCCTCTCGAAGCTATGGCCATAGAAGTGTCTCGTCAAACTGAAGCCACGAATTGAATTGCTTCCACAAATTCCTGACAGTATGCGTTCTTTAGAGTTTGAGGGCTTGCCTCGAGGCCACGAATAGTTTTGCCTCAAAGCCATGAATTGTTTTGGCTCGAACAAGTTGGTCTTTAGAGCACAACATAAATCTTCTTTCCATTCGAAACTAAGAAGACTTAAAGAATTACGATATGAAGAAACGAATGATTATGCATGATGAACAAGAAAAGAAGAAGCAATGATTTATGAAATGCATAATTGAACTCAAGAAGAAGAATGAAAAGAAGAACGAATCCTGATTTAATAAGAAACTAATACAATAAGAAGTAAGATATGATTTACGAGATGAATGCCTTACATGATGAATGATTTTATGACTTACTTGCGTAAAAAGAAGAATGAAGTTTGTTTGAATCAATTCATGAGTAATTGATGTTATTGTGCTTCTTGACAAGTTGGTAAGTTTAGTATCCGGCGTGTCTTAAACATGTATGATTTGAATCACATGTTATGAATGAATAGTGACTTATGTGTGTTTGTTAATGAATTAATGTGTAAAGTGAAACCCGGGGTTGGGTTTGGCTTATTCACTTGGCTCGTGGAGCTCATGACCTCACCAACATTTTAGGAACAGAAGTTAAGACTCGCAGGGGTTGCCTTTGGCTTTCGGAAATAGTTGATGGATAGGAGATGCCAGGCTTACCGCATGTTTTTGTCTTTTGTGTAAAGATGTTGTAACGATCGGTTGTATGTGAACTTAAGTTTTAACTATTAATATAGAAGCCATATGTGAATACTCCGAGTGTGTGGCTTGTTGAGCTTGTGTTGTTGATACTCCGAGGGTGTGGCTTTTTGAGTTTATGACTGTGTTTTGGTGCGGGGTTAAGGCTTTAAGCCTATGGGATTAGCCATATTACAGAGGAAACTCTACCGAAATTTGAAGAAAAACCTTTGAAAACCTAGAACCGTGCTTCCGCTAATCTAACAAAGAGCTTTTAACCCTAAGTTGAGATCTTAAGAAGCCCTATGTGTACAGATCGGCGGCCCACTACTGTTCTATGATGGCCGAACATGTAGTGTGCCAAAACCCTAGAAGGTTATAGTTATAAATAAAGGTTATGATCCCCGTGTCACACGTACGAATTAATTATCCTTGACATCCCATTATCGGAGAGATTGCGAGAGTACGGAAAATCTAAAGATTCTCTTAATAGTAGGTGTAAATCCGGAAGACCTAACCACGTCATTCAAGGAGAACCGATGTCAACTATGGATTCAAGTACGTTCTATTAACTATTCCTTTTGATTCGATAGATTGGATTCTAGGTTCATAATAATGGACTTTATTATGATTTTTCCTAAAAATTATAATTTTAATTATTCATTAAACAAGTGTTTGATATCAATAAATAACGTTTGAACCAGCGTTTGTTAAACGTTAAAGGCATTAACGTTTAAGCAAGATTGTGTAATGTTTCCAATTTGGCTTCCAATCATACCCTGCTCTTATTTTTTCAACCAGCATCATCAACATAATTCTTTTTAATCATTAACCGCATCAACGTATGGCAAATTCGCAATTGATAAAAGCACTTTACTAAGTGAATAAACTTTAAGTGATTGTTATATATATATATATATATATAAGAGTCTAAATTGAGTGTTATTGAAGAAACTAATAATAATAATAATAATAATAATAATAATAATAATAATAATAATAATAATAATAATAAAAATAATAATAATAATAAGAGGTGACGGTGTTACTCGCTAATATTGAAAATAATAACAACAATAATCACAAAAAAGATTGTCCTTTTTCGTTATTTAATATTTTTTAACTAATGTAACCTCTAATATAACCGAATACATATATTTTAAATAACTAGTTAAACAACTATCTAGTAAAAGATAAATTAAAAAAGCTATCCGCTAATTAAACAGCTTATTCGTTATACAAACAACTAATTTTTCCGAACATAGCCTATATTTCAAATGTCCGAATATTCTTTCGCCGCTCGAAAAAAAAATGAATAAAAAATCTTTCTTTTATTCGAATCACTGGCAGACCCAACGAGGGGTCCGTTGACCCCCTCTAAAAAAAACCAATTTTTTATATAACACAAAATAAGATGAAAACGCAGCTAGTTGAGTTGGTAAGAGCCTTGGTATTCAAACGAGAGATCTGCGGTTCGAAGCCTTCGCAAGCAATCTCTTTTTTTTTCAACATTTAACTTTTGAACTTCTTCCTTTTATTTCCCTTCGTTAGCCACGAGCCCACGACACTCTGCCTTTGCTTTGCCCCCACCGGCCGGTGGCGGCGGCCCCGCCCCAACCTACTGCGAAGCATCAACGCCGCGGAGCCGCCGTTGCCCACGCTCACCACCGCCACCGTGTTGCCGGTGCCAGCCCAGCCGGAGCCCTTCCTCTTCCACACACTCTCTTTCATCCCAGCGAACCACACCATGGCTAGTGGTCGCCGGCGCCAGCCCCAATCGATTGCCGCACACCGCCATCCTCCGCCACTTGCCGACCACTCGCCCGGTTGCCGGTGCACCTCCTCTCCTCTCCCGCACCACACACTCTCTTTCATTCCCAAATCTATAAGTTCACAACTTCTAAATTTTTCAATTTCAATTCAATTTAAGGTATAATTTGTGTGATATTAGATTTAATTTCTTTAATTTTATGATTAATTTATGTGATTTTATTGATTTTTCAATTCACTTCATTCATTCTTTAGACCAATTTCACCATAGAGGTTTGGTTTTTGTTGTTTAATTTTTATTATAGGTCAAAATGTTTAGATATTTCAAAAAGATAGCTACGTAACCCTACATTCCTTCAAGTTCTAAATATGAAAATTCACCATTGAATGAAGAAGGTGATGTAAATATGAATTTTAAAAACAGATGTTAACTTTTGTATTTGAAAAGACGTTTGTAAAGATCGATTGTATGTGAACTTAGGTTTTGACTATAAATATAAAAGACCTATGTGAATACTTCAAGCATGTGGCTCGTTGAGCTTGTGTTGTTGATACTCCAAGCGTGTGGCTCGTTGAGTTTATGAATGTATTTCGTGCAGGGTTAAGGCTTTAACCCTATGGGATTAGCCATATTACGAGAGGAAAATCTATCGAAATTTTCAGTTGTGTACACTATTATTTAGTTTATTTCGACCCCCTTCCGTAAATTCCTGGTCCACCACTTATTTGAATCCTCCATAAATTCACGTGTGCCTAACAATTAGATGACATGTGACTGAGGGTTACTTATCGTGAACCATGTTATAAGAGCTGATCCATCTGGTGTATTGATTTCCACTCCTTTTTATTTTATTTCACTTCTTTTAGAAAAATTTAACTCACTGTATTTAACTTCTTCACATTCTATTTCATTGTATTCTACTCTATTCTAATCTTTTCACTCCTCGAAAATTCCACTAGATTCCACCTCTTTCCATTTTATTTTAGTCTATTTTATTTCTTTCCACTCATTTCCACTCTTCTCCACTCCTCTAAGAAAATGTCTATTTCAGTCCACTCTATTCTACTTTTTCCGGTCATTGTTAATCTCCATTCCCCTATTTTTCCTCACTGAAGAACTGTCCCTTAGTATAGTAGAGGAATAGCACTCTCAAAAATCTATTCGACTCGATTGTTCGAATTTATCCGACCCGAAAAAATGGGTCTGGTCATAAACTTTTTGTCCAAATTTTAAAAACTCGGACAATCGATCATGTCCGAATTGAAATTCGAATCGGGTTGATTCGAGTCTAGGTTGTCCGAATTTTGTGACTAATTTGGATTCGGACAAATTTGGACAATCGAGACAACTAGGTTTGGATATTCGATCATTTGGATTTAGGTACAATTTAGTCTGAAATCTACAAAATTTTCAATAAAAAATTGGTCCGGTTCGGTTATATACATAATTTCAATCAAATTTTCAAAAGTTCACATCACAAATTCAAACATTTGGACATTTGGTTTCGGACATCGTTCATTAGGATTCGAGTTCGGGTCTGGTTAGGATGTTCGAATCTACAATTCGGACAGAGTACGGGTATGAGGTTTTTATCCGAATATCCTAATTATCCGAATCCAAATTTACCCAAACCTGAATTTTTGTCGGTGTTATAAAAAATATTTTCGAGCAATTCGATGAAGAAAAGGCCAAATCTAATGTCAACTTCGCTGTGCTAGGTGTTGAAATTGTTGGTAGAAAATACAAATGGAGGGAGGAGAGAGAGAGATGGAGGTTGTTGCGGAAAATGACTGTTTGTGCCAAGTACAATGGGGGGCTAGACTGGAAACATTATGGGAAAATTGACCAATGGGTGTTGGGTCAATTTCTCTGGATTTACAACACTCAAAAGACAATTGAGTGTTAGTTTGATGCTTGCACATGCCACACATGTGATCCACTTAGGAATGATGAATGACAATTCTGCCCTTACTGAAATGAAGCTGTGTAATTCAAGTGAGAGAGAGAGAGAAGAGAGAGAGAGAGACAGAGCGAGGTAAACAGAGACAGAGCGAGAGAGCGGGAAGAGAGTGTCAAGGAAGCTTGTTGAGGACCATGAAGAAGAAGTAGAACAACAAACAACATTTGAGGCATTTCCACCGTGCCTTGGTGTTGATCGAATGGTGTAAAGAAAGAAAACATTTCATCAAGGCATCTCGAAGAAGAGAAGGAACTCGGTAGGTAAATTTCTAATTTTTTTCAATTTTCAGTGAAGGTTGAATCGGTATTTTTTTTTAGTTTGTGATAATTATGGTGTTTATGTCTTTGAAAATGGCCTGAAGTTGGTAAATTAGAGGCAATTAATTGCGATTGTGAAAGTTTTTTTTTTATTTTATGGTGTATGGATTTGTACGTTTTAGGAATTTTGTAAATGGGCCAATTTCGTTTGGAATTGAATTAATATCACCACCCTCTACTGCTCGCTTCGTAGAGATGTGATCCCTAAGTTCTTTTATCACCTTGTCCCTTCGCTCTCCCATCTATCATGAGACAGACATACATTAATAAACCAACTTAAGGTCCGGAAAGACAAGCTACTACTCAAGTTATAAAGCTAGAGCATGACGAGAGTTGAAATATTTTATTTGAAGTACCTATGATTTAGGTTCATATCAAATCATTGTTCAAGTTGATCAACTGGAAGTTAGGCCATATTCAGTCAAATTTTGGTTGTTTTAATGGGTTCGCCTTATTTTTTTGTCTTGAAAATATAAGCAATCTTGATAAGGAGATTAGGGGTCAGATCAAATTAGTTTTTGGTCAAAATTTAATTTCTGTAATATAAGTCCTAGATTAGGTATGACTATGATTTGTGAGTTTTTTTAAAATTTTTTGGTTTCAGATGATTTAGTAAAGGTTCATTTTTCCATACTAAAATCTGAATTATCAAAATTTTGTTAAGGACCCATTCAAATTGGATTATGTTTTGAATATTCACTAGTTAATCAGATAAAGAGGATTTGGAATATCTCAATTCAATTCAATTGTAAATGAAAGAGTTAATTACCCTTTGGAACTTTCTTGTTTGAGAACGAGCTTCCTGGTGACAAAACTCCAACTTCAAAACTTGCTTCTTCAACTTCTTCTTCACTAGTTAAAATTTTTTGGTTTCAGATGATTTAGTAAAGGTTCATTTTTCCATACTAAAATCTGAATTATCAAAATTTTGTTAAGGACCCATTCAAATTGGATTATGTTTTGAATATTCACTAGTTCATCAAGAAGCAAAAAAATCAGGACAAAGCTATAACGACAGTGATAGAATTGTATATGTTGAAGGACGTATCATAAGCAATGAATGACACACCTGAGTTTCCAACTCCTTGGTCTTCAGCTTCCAATGGGCAGCCAGAATCCTTATTTCATCCCTTAGTTAAGCAATTTCCTCATCTTTTGCAAATAAAAGCCTATTCATTTTCTCAAAATTATTTGGAGACACTTCATCTAGAAGTTTCATCAGCTCACAATCCTTATTCATCCTTGCTTTTGCCGCGGCTTCTATGATATCACACTCAACTCTCATGACTTTGTCTTTTAGTTGCTTTTGAGAAGATTCCCTTGCTTGAAGGTCATTTTGTAATTTATCTAACTATCTGCCGAGTTCTTGACACGATCCTCATGTTCTTTTATTAAGTTGTTCTTCTCATCTAGGTCTTTTAACAATGCTAAGCACTTCATCTAGGCTAATCAGGCTGATGCAACATTGGATCTGCTTTAGCTTTTGTAATCGTGAGCTAACTTCGAAGATTATCCAACTCTTTGAGGTACTGCCACTACTAGAAAATCGTCATATAGCGACGGAAATAGCGACGGAAAAACGTTATTTAGCGACGGAATTTCAAAATTAGCAACGGAAAATTTCCGTCGCTGATATTAGCGTCGCTAAAAATCAGCAACGGAATTTGATGATTCCGTCGCTGAGTGGATTAGCGACGGAATCGTCAAATTCCGTCGTTGATTTTTAGCGAATTTTAAAAAAAAAATTTAGAATTTTGTATAGTTTTGAGTGGTTAATACAAAAATGTACAATTAAATACAAATCGAAAATAATCCGGTAACATAACAACATCAAATTCAACTTTAATTCAAATACAAAAATCATATACAAACACAAAAATCATAAATAATCCAACTTCAAACATCCATAAAAATTAATTGAAAATAAAAACAAGAGTAAACAAAGTAAATTATACAAACATAAGTTATGTTCTTCATCTTCCTTTTCCTCTTCTTCTTCCTCTTTCACATTATCTTCATCTTCTACCTCATTCCAACCATGCCTATCAAAATAAGTTATATCAAATCCTCTAAAATGTGAAATTTTATAGTAAACAAAGTAAATTATAAATACAACCAACAATGAGGGAGGATCGAGAAAGCATACCTACAAGAGGTTAAAGGTGGTTAGTTGGTGACGTGTACGGCGGTGGCGGAGGCGGGCAACGAATGGCGGCGGCGAATGATCGATTCGCCTCTCCTCTCGCTCTCTCACACTCTCACTTCTATTTGTCCTTATGTTTGCCGAGTCTCGTTGAAGTTCGGATTTTATATCGAAAATAGTGACGGATTAGCGACGGATTTAATCCGTCGCTACTTAAAAATTTTAAATTTTCAACACATTTGAAAATTTAATAGCCCGCCAACGTAAAATTTTTCAAATTTTAATTTAGTGATGGAATCAGCGACGGAACCGTCCGTCGCCAACTAAAAATTTGTAAATTTTTTAAATTTAAAAAATGAAATAGGCGGCAAATTTAAATTTGAAAATTTGGATTAGTGACGGAATTCAAATTTCAAAATTTTTATATTTTTAAAATTAAAGTAGGCGGCAAATTGAAGATTTTAAAAATTTTGAATTAGCGACGGAATTAGCGACGGACTATTCCGTAGCTAATTAAAAAAATTAAAAATTACATTTAGCGACGGACTGATTCCGTCGCTAATTATAAAAAAAATTAATTTTAACTTTTTTTTCAAAAATCTGTTGCTAATTTTTCCGTTTCCGTCGTTATGTCCGTCGCTAATGTCTAAAATAGCAACGGAATTAAATTCGTTGCTAATTCCGTCGCTAATCAAGTTTTATCTCGACACATGTCGATTCCGTCGCTGTTTCAGTCGCTAGTTAGCGACGTGACTCGATTCCGTCGCTAGTTTCCGTCGCTATATAACGTTTTTGTAGTAGTGTGCATTTAATTTAATTTTGCATTTAACAAAATGATGACACATTGACAAGAAACCCCATTGATTTGACTCATTTAACATTAAGTGTGGTACAAATTTTTTATGCATGCCTTACATTGGTAGATGCAGGAAATGACAAGCTTTTCGCAATTTGCATGTGACTAGCCAAAATGAATACAATATAATCAACTAAGTTCATTATTCTCATATTTGATGCAAGACCATACATAATGATGTGCTTCTACAATCCATAGGTCTAGAGACTAGAGCATGGTGTCCTAAAATCCTTTTTGATGCTGAATAAAAACTGTTCTTCCATGGCGTTGACAAATATGAAGAAAAGGTGAGATGTATTTAAATGTCTATTTTTAAGATGGAATTTTTGTACACCAAATGATGGGCCATAATCATCAAATTATGTAAATCCTAAACATATGCCATAGCGAGCAGTCCTCAACAGACAACAGATTCATCAGCAAATGTATATAATGTGGCAGGGAGAAAAATACTCCAACTTTAATAACAAGATAGAAGTGACGGCACGAAGGGTTAAAAATTCAACGAGTAACTCCAACTGTTTAGAAAATTAGTTAGACAACTTCACAGACTTGTAAATTCTATGTTTTGAAATTTGCAATTTGAAGCTTGATGATCTTGGAACTTTGATTGGCATGAAGTACAAGGAAATAATCCTAGATATTAGTACTAATAATTACTCAACTATAACTTTCCTTTTTTTAATTTGTGATGATTGTGGTATTTATGTCTTTAAAAATGGCCCGAAGTCGGTAAATTGGGGGCAATTAGTTGCGATTGTGAAAGTTTTTTTATGGTGTATGGATTTGTGCATTTTAGGGATTTTGTAAATGGGTCGATTTCATTTGGAATTGAATTGAATGGTTTTTTTATGGGAGTGTGATTGTGTTTACTAAGAAGTGGTTTAACATTTGGCTTGGGATTGGCGATAGGGGTTGTGGTTATAAATTTGAATGTTTGTTGGGGTGACTGTTTTTGTGGAGTTTTGTTTTTGAAGAAGGTGGTTTGTAGTATGGGGGAATGAATACTACTCTGGTTTTGGTGGGAGCTGTGGTAATCGTAGGATAAATGGTTGTGTGTGTTCATTATTGTATACATTATCCCGAGGAATGGTTGGTGATATCCCAAGATGTCTTCCAGGGAAAGTGGTATTACCTGTATTTGAGTGTTTGGTTTTCATTGTAAAATGCATTTAATTGAGGCACATAATGCATTTGACAATACCATAAGTTTTGATATGTTTAGTTATTCAGTTATCCTAAGGAATTGTTGTTGATATATCGGTATAGGCACTTTACGCTTATGGTATTACCTATCGTAATTGGTGGTTTTACCTTTGTTGTTTGGTATGATTTTTGAGGTTTAGTTAGAAGATAGTGTTATTGGTTTTTGTAATATATGAAGTGAAACTGTGTTGATGGTGTTGTACGTTGTGAAAATGGTTCGTGGCATTCGTAACGGAAGCAATCGGTGAGAAAGGGCAGCAGAAAAAGGGAAGTTACTTGAAGATGTTGAGGTAGTTAGGGTTAGCCTTAGAAGGATGAAACCGAGAACCCGGAGTAAGTGATGAGACTGTGGCGGTGAAGGAAATTATTGAAGTACCTGGTAGGAGCCGAAAGTAGGAAGT
The DNA here is from genome assembly GCA_021018815.1 of Talinum fruticosum. Classification (NCBI taxonomy): domain Eukaryota; kingdom Viridiplantae; phylum Streptophyta; class Magnoliopsida; order Caryophyllales; family Talinaceae; genus Talinum; species Talinum fruticosum. The sequence continues at coordinate 761,605 of JAITYX010000107.1, forward strand.
GGGAAGCAAAAACTATTGGGGATGGAGAGAGTAGTTGTACGGGGAAAAGGCGGAGGAGTGTGAGTCACAAAGGAGGGTCCTTGAAAGACTACTAAGAGGCTAACCATTATAGAGCAACAACTATCTAAGCAAACTACTCACCTTCAAGCTTATGACAATTCTAAGAGAACAATTTGGGAACATTGACTCTCCCCATCAACGTCCGGCCAGTGGTAAGGAACATTGATTTCCAAGTCCTAAACATCCCCGCTACTTTTCATCTCCTCCTAGGATGCCCTTGGTTACATGATCACCAAGCATTGCCCTACACACTAGACCAAAAGGTTCAAATGATTGTCTAAGGTCAGGTGGTAACTGTTAAGGGGGATAATGTTTGTGCCACTATCACTTCTAAAGAGTTTGTCGTCAAAATCGAACATGGTGAAGTTGACGAAGAGCTGTATGGATTCGAGACCATAGCTGCCGTAGAAAAAGGTAAAGCACCTCTTAACTTCAATCTTTATGCTAACCCTAAAAACCGTCGTCCTTTATCTCTTTATTTCGTATTTTGTTTTGGTGGCCCGATGATGATAATCTTGAGTCTTGTTCGAGGATCGGGATCTTGGACGGTGATCGATTGGTTCAACATAAATGAGTAAACCACAAGAAACCCCCAACACTAAATAAACAGTCTTTTGCCTTGGGTTGGTCCACAAATCCTTTTTCTTTCGGACAATCCAAGAACCGAACCGAGCCTTTAGAGACTATGGAGTCCGATGTCTGTATGCCTGGGAAATTCCAAGTTCGAGTAATACATTCTACTTTTATCTAGAGTATAAGGAGATGAAGGCCTAGAGACGACGTTAAAACATTGCATTTCATGATCGGGATCATCAAAGTGTTGCGTTTAAGCTTCACAAGATAGTCCACATGAGACTAGAAGCTTCCTCCTTCGAATGACGTCGTGGTCGACGTCCGCCTTCTAGAAGCATCAACAGGAACATTGCGTTTTGCCCGGGAGAGTCCTTTGGAGACACAACTAGGGCACGAAACCCTAGGGCGCCCGGTTGGTCGGCCCCGCCATCCGGATTCTTTCCCGTTTTATCCCTTTTGATCCGGTTTTATCTCTTAGGATTTGGCCCGGTTTATTTTCAGCGATTTGGACGACCGAATGGAGGCAAACCCTAGGTCATTTGTGACCTAGGTCTTTTCCTATAAATAGAGAGCCTTGGCTCTCATTCCCATACTGGCTTCCGCCTTAGCATCATGCTCGCAAAAGTTAACCGGAATACTCTTATCTAAACGTTACTCTGTCGAAATCAATCTTAACCATTCATCTAATTATTCCTTACCGCCGTTGAATCCATGCAAAGAGCTAATGAATATTAAATTATTTTGATCTCTGGGCGCTTATTCAACTTATCATTACCATATTCTAAGCACGTATCGTGCAAAACAAGCCCTTTTCTTTTATTTGTCGTCGTTTCATCGAGAGATCCAAGTGTAGTGAGATGGGACAACCCGAGGGAAAATTTTTAGCCTTCGAATGGTTTATTCACTTTCATGCTTTTTATCACTTTCCGTATTGTGGTTTAAGAGATGTAATCACTCTTTTTAATTCCTCCCCAATAGATGTAATTCTTTTATTTCTCGCTTTTCTTTCTTTATCGCTTTATTTATTATGTTTGGCTTCTTTTAATTTCGCTTCGCATGCCGCTTTCTTGTTTGTTTTACATCATTTTAATTCACTACTTGAATTAGTAATGGCCATCATAGGACAGGCGGAACGAAAGGGTTTGTCCCTACGTTTCGTACCTTCGCCCTTGAATCCGATTCTCCGTTCAAAGATCAATGGAGTCATTTTTAGCCTTTTTTCAATCTTGGTTTTCCCATACCGAGATCAAAAAGCAAATATTTATTTTTATTTTTGTTAGTTTTTCTTTGCTAAAAACCGATCGGCAACTGTCTTATTTACGCTTTGTTCTATTCAAATTTGCATCTCGGTGTTTTCTCGGTTGCAGGAACAGTAAGTTGAGGTTCTAGATCTGCCCACCAAGGGGGCCGAGGCTGACTTCATTAGCCCCTGCCTCGAGTGGTGCCTCGCCTCCGCCTCGGCACAGGTTGCCGCCTGTACTCGGGTGGTCGGCAGGTGAGGCTTCGATCTAGATTGGTTTTTTCACACCAATCTGGTCCTACCCTAGCTTTATTTATTCCTTAATTAGAAAATAAGATCTCGGGATTTCTGAAAATAATTACTAAAATAAAACAATTAATAAAACCGCCATTCAACTTTGCCTAATCAAATTTAATAAAATTTGGAAATCTTAATAAAATGTTCATCCTCATATTCCAAAATCGACTTTCTAAAACCATCTTCAAAATCAATCCTTAAAAAAGAGAGACCCAAGCATTAGCGGGAAGCTAGGTGGGTCCTGGCCGGCCGCGGTTCGTAACGTTGCAACTTCGATGGGGATAAATTTTTTATTAAGAGGGCTAAACTTGAAAATTTAAGTAGTGAGTTTTAATGATGTGCTTACATTAGGCATCTGCATTTAGCAACCTTTGAACTAGTTTAAATCTATTTTAGACCATAGGAAAACTTTATTGTACCTCTTGTTTACCCTTTCCGGAGAGAGGTTCCCACTGGTTCCTTTAAGTGGGCCCAACTAGGCTTGATTTCCTGAGGTAACAGTACCTCCTCCCTCATAACACGCACTCTTGGGCTAAACTCTTTGGTTCACTAAGAGGCATTGAGAATTCTGATTGGTATCCTTACGGGGACCAAATTCTCGGACTACGTGTCACCATGTATCCAAACTCTTGAACTCTTTGACCATAGAACTTTTTGGACCTTTTAGGTGTCACGCAGACTTCATGTGCATGCTTGAATGAGTGTGTGTTTTAGATTTAATCTTCTATTTGTGAGCCTTTAGGAATAGGTAAGGAGGGCTGATTAGACCCTTGCATGGGTGAAAATAAAACACTTTAATAAATTTCCTAGAGTCGGTCAATTATGCGCATTTAGCCAAAAGTCAAAATTCCTTCTCCTATTAGGGTTGGTCCATTGTGTGCATTTCCATGTCCTTTAGAAAATTTCTTTTAGTAGTCTAAGTAGTTGTTATTTGAAAGGGTCTTACCGAAAGTCCCCTTCTCTTATTGTCTAGTCGTTTTCATTCTTTCACATTCTCATTCTTCATTTGTATTAGCCAAATAAAATCATCTCATATTAGGTGAGTCCATTTGCATCTCATACTATGTGAGTCCATTTGCATTAGCCAAATAAAATCATCTCATATTAGGTGAGTCCATTTGCATCTAATACTAAGTGAGTCCATTTGCATTAGCCAAATAAAATCATTTCACATTAGGTGGAGTCCATTTGCATTAGCTCAATAGAATCATCTTCCAATAGATAGGTCCATTCCTTCTCATATTGCATCTAGTCCAGAATTCATCTCAAATAGTGAAATGCATTATCATATAGAAAGTATCTTTTCTTTAAGGGTCATGCATTTATTAGATTATCATCATCTCAAATTAGGTGAGTCTATTTTTCATTTTCATTTCTCATTTAGCCGAATCAAATTCATCTTCCATTAGAAATAATCGTTTATGCATTTCAATTCCGCACTAGCTAAGTCATAGAATCATCTCAAATAAGTCATGCATCATATCATCATCGTATTCTTTATGTGCATCCAAAGAAAAAAAGCATCCTTAGTCCCTGGCCATTTTCAGTTTGGGAAATAGACATTATTGGCAAGGTGACTCCTAAAGGAACAAGTGGTCACGAAATTGTGTTAGTAGCAATCAACTACTTCACCAAATGGGTAGAAGCAACTTCCTTTGCAACTTTGACGTCGAAGAAGGTAGCCAAATTCATTACCCGAACATTATTTGTCGATATGGGGTGCCCCATGAGTTAATAAGTGATCATGATAGCCATTTTAAGAAGGAAGTAGCAGATTTTTTGGATAAGTATAAAATCCAACATCACAAATCTTCCCCATATCGCCCTCGGACCAATGGAGCGAGTTGAGGCAGCTAAAAAGAATATTCGAAAAATAGAGGAGAAAATGGCAGTTACCCATAAAGATTGGCCAGATAAATTGCCTTTTGCTTTGTGGGGATATAGAACTTCCATGGCTTCGACTATCATAACTTTGTTAGAAGGTGCCATAAATGTCGGGTGTATGCAAATCTACAACACCAACCCCCATCATTTCTTACAATGTTATCTTGACCCTGGCTATTTTCAATTTGGGGAATAGACATTATTGGTAAGGTGACTCCTAAAGGAACAGGTGGTCATGAATTTGTGTTAGTAGCAATCGATTACTTCACCAAATGAGTAGAAGCAACTTCCTTTGCAACTTTGAACCTCCACAGGAGCAATGCCTTATTCTTTAGTTTATGGCATGGAAGTAGTCCTTCCAATTGAAATTTCCATTCCCTCGTTAAGGATAATTGTTGAGAGCCAAATCCCGGAAGTATTTTGGGCCAAAGCACGTTATGAGGAGTTAATGTTATTGGATGAGAGGCGCCTCAATGCCTTACATAATATCCAAATATATTAGGCTTGCAAATCTAGGGCATTTAATAAGAAGGTTAAGCCTCGGAATTTGCAAATTGGGGATTTGGTCCTTAAGGAGATAAATGCACCAATTCAGGACCCACGAGGAAAGTTTAAGCCCAACTGGCAAGATCCGTTTATACTAAGTCAGATTTTATTTGGCGGAGCGGTCAAACTAACCGATTTGGACGGAGAAGGGATTTTCCAAGTATACCAATTAGGCAACATTGGAGTGGCCGGACTCCGGTTATCCCTCTTATTCTAGCTTTTCCTTTAATTATCCGGTTCGTTTATTTGTTTGGCAGTCCAATTAGGCAGTCAAATTTATGTATTTGTTTTTATCTCTATGTGAGCGATAGAAATATGAAAGTATAGAATAACACTTACTTTTATTTAACAAAAGATAAGCCCACTACTTACCTAAATACATAGCTAAAAGAAAATACTTGCAAGCATTCTACTTGTAAATAAAAATAAACATTGTTCTAAAGAGGTAAAACTAATCCTCCCTTTCTTTTATTCTAAGAATCTGAGCTCTAGTCTATCTTAACTTTCTTTCCCTTAGGATCGCTAGACTCAGCTTTTTCATCCGCGGGTGCGCTCTTTCAATTCTTCAATTCATTAGGCCTTCCTTTCTTCAAGCTCTTTGGCTTCAGTTTCTCTTCGACGAGCGCGAGTGGCCATCCGAGGGTTGATTTCATGAATTTGCAAAGGGGCGTAGGAGGGACAACTTCTTCAGGATCCATTTCTCTCGAGTCTCAACGCCTTCTATCGTTCGGGATATACTTCTATGATCCACTCTAAATAATAGGGAGAAGTAGCAATGTTAAGTTTGGCTTCACGTGTTAGCACATCCGCAGGAGGCAGTAGTCTCGGCATACCTCTCTAGTATTCAAGCCACGATCCGGTCCGTTTAGAGCTACCATGCCCTTTGAACAAGTCAAAGGTAGTGGGCCGGATACAATCTAATAGTGGTATTACTTGTTCTCTACCCATTTGCTGCACCACATGACTAGGGAAGTAATACTTGCTCCTCTCTAGGCCTAGTAGATTTATGAACGGGTGCTGTGAGGTATGTGTGTTGAACTGGGACACCTTCTAGTGTTTAACATACCATAGAAGATCGTTGTTGTGATTTCTAAGGTATTGCTCCCACCAAGACAAAGGGTGATCAGCTACCACCTGGTTTTCAATTTCACCGGTAGAAGTGAGTTGCTAGGTATATATCCAACTCTAGAGGAGCATAAATAAATTGAAGATGTTCCATCAACCAAATCTGCACGTCATAGATGCAAAATCAAATGTTAGTGACCTGCACGGTTAAAGCTCAAATCTTTTAGACCCAACAGGAACAAAATCGAAAAATAATAAATAGCGACAAAAAGGCATAAACGAAAGTTAGAGTCTTTTTGGTGCAAACCGAGGCGTCTCGGCCTCGGCAGCGTCGGACACCCACCTTATGGCTGGCGCTGTCGATCGGTCAATGTTGGCTTGGTTTCGTTCGTTATTTTGTGCTTACCTGCAATAACGGGGGCTCCTGCGGAAATTCTGCTCAACATTGGCTTCAACTCGGTCTAAGCCAATTATTTTTCAGCTACTATTAGTGGAGTCAGCGAATAATAATCTTCCAATTGTTCCACTAGATTCAGTAGGGACGCTGGCACCAAGTTTTCGTGGCCTCCTACTAGCAAGAATCCACCTATCATATAAGTGATGATAGCCCTATGCCACAACAGCTCTTAGGAAGGGCCAATAGATCTTTACCTGGCGAATGTTGAATAGGACATTCAACCCATAATTGGTTAACCCAGATCTATCCATGTTACTCATCTCATGCATCCATCGGGTTAAGTTAGTCATGTAATTCATGGTTTTGAAAGTAGGAAGGAGATAGGATATGTTTTTTAGTTTGGCTCGATGAAGGCTTTTGCGTTCCTATTTCTTTTGCCCCATACTCATCCTATTTATAGAGGTTTTTTCTAGAGTTCTTAGAGTCCTACTACAACTCAATCACCGAATCAATCCCAAATGCCCTATGACTTGGTGGCCGGCGCTAGCCACGGTTGTAGCCTGGCCCGACCCGTTTTTGTGGTTTTCTTTGGCCCGAGCAACCCTTGGACTATTTTGCCTTGGCCCATGGCGCATACTATGTTATTCTTTTGGACCATGCACTTGAGATTTTCCTCTTTTATTATTTTCTTATAGGGGAATGGGGGCTAGTGCATTTTTTAAAATTTTGTTTTTGTAACTTTTTTCCTAAATCTTGTGCATCATATTAAATAAAGTGCATTTTTCGAATCGAGTCCTGCATTTCATCCCATTACATAAGAGTCTTCATTACAAACTAAATAATACATTAATAAACAAACACCCTACAAGGATTATTTAATCAGTAAGCAACGGAAGCAGAAAGGAGTCTCCTACACATCACCATCGGAGTCGTCATCGAAGGTGTAATTCTTGAAGTCATCCAGGACAAATGTAGAGAATCGACCACCTTCATCACCTTAATGTAAGCCTCCTTGGTCCCAAGATTGAGAAGCTTCATGGTTCAGACCGCTATAAAAAGACCGAGGGAAATAAAAAGGTTCCCCGTGACGGTTCAAGGCCTGCAAAGGGAGTATGTTTAAGCTCTCCCCGAAATAACTAGGTCCCGTATCAGAAGCGTTAGGTCCGGAAGTGCTTGGTCGTGCCTCGGAAGCACTCCTATGGTGTGCACGTCGTGAAGAACGCCGTGAAGAACCTTGTCTAGCATTATTACTAGAAGGTGTTGGTTGATCGGGAGCATGAGTCTCAGGAACACTAGGGAGACTGCCGAGAGGAGGTGCTCTAGATCGACGCCTCTACAAAATCAAAGGAGCGATTAGCAAATCCCTAAAAGCTCAATAAAATTAGCACTCTACTAATCAAGGACTTACTTGGACATTAGGAAAAGCTCGCTCGGTCAAGAAGTTTTGGATTCCCTAGAGAGCGATTAAAAACCGATAGATATGGCTCTAAATTGCTCTTGGTTATACTACAAAGTTCATTCAATGATATCAGCAAGAAAAATATCTTTAGCATACAACTAAAGGAAAGAGAGCATATAACTCTTACCCCTCGCCAATTTATAGGGAAGGGATGCCTAACACATTCTTCTTTCGGGATTTCTAAAATTCTTATAAAATGAGGAGATCCCCAGGAAGAGTAGCATCCACATCGAGACTTAGGATATGGATATCAGCAGGAGTGTGTTGCCAAAATGATGAAGATTAATTTCCATACTAGAAATTTGAGTTACGAAGAAGAAATTGAGAACACACCAATTGGGCCATAATACGTATTGCATGATGGGCGTAAGATGTGTTCGAGTTTAAAAATGAGGTACAAGAATACCCCTCCATAGCCGCCGCTTGCTCATTCGGAGGCAGAGAACGAAAGTAGAACATGGTCGGAGGTGGATCAGCCAGAACAAACGGAGGCCAGTTGTTGACTCAAATTTGAGGAGTGACCCTCTCCCCAAGATACCCACAAAACTCAAAAGGACCTTCAAACAAGAACCTTCTTTCGCTTAATTCCCGTGCCACAAGGACACTTTGAGGGAGTTGAAGTTGGGCCCAAGGATAGAAATTGGCCTACATATAGGAATTATATGGAAATCAGCTAGCAAGGATGAAGAGCAACAAGAAAATGGATGAAAAACGGTAAACATTCACGGCTAGAGTCCACCACGGGGAGCCCCACGGGTAGTGGTTCAGGCCGTGGGCAAGGTCAGAGGGCTAAAAATGTGATAAAAAGTTATCTTAAGCACGTTTTGGAGCAAGTTTTGAGATGAAATGGAGCATACCGAGTCCACAAGGTTGAGGGCTGACCTCAAGAAGTCTATTCCATGAATCTTTGAACGTTGAAGATAGACTTTGGCCCATATTTATTGAGTCCGGAGAAAGATGTGCAAAATATTCGTACAACCATGATTGTATTTCGACAAATCAAGTAAGGTTTTTATCCATATAAGATAAAAAGTATAACTATTGAGAAAAAGATAAATTGAGCATACCTCAATGACCTTCCATAAGCCATTCAGGGGAAGATAATTGGTGGAATCCGGCTCGGATTTTGTGTGCCGCACACCAGCACGGAGGCCCCTAATGAGGCAAGTATATGCGGGAGCACCCCATTTAAGCTCCTTTATTTTATCTAGGTCCACTAAGTTCACACAATAGTGAACATGAACCTTGGCAGCCCAGTCGGAAAAGAGGATCGTCCTTAGGAGAAGAGCAAGGATGATCCTAATTTATTGTTGAGGAGAATGTTGAGGCCAGAAAACAACATCCTCAAAAGCCTAAAAAGAACGACACACTTAAAGTGATTATTATGTGGAAATTTGTCGGCTACAGGGCCAAAAAGGTGACGGAGGGAGTCATGATTTTTATACAAATTCCGGTCATAGGCTAAAGGTTCTCCCGAAAAGCCCAAACTGGATAAAACAACAAAATCAAAAGGAGTTATTGTAATCTCACCAAATGGAAGATGGAATGTGTTGGTAGTATCCCATAAGCGCTCGCTAATGGCTCTAATGGCATCCCTCTCCCTCATATCAGTAAGATGGTATAAAGCGGTGTAAAGAGGTCCGAACCCGACATTGTACATGACATTCTCGAGAGCGAAGTTCATCCTCCCGCATGTCTCCATGAATTTGGGAATGGCTCCACTACTACGAATCGATCCTTTCGGCACGGTAAAATCCAACAAGATTTTGGTTAAATAGTTACTCTAAATGAGCAAATGAATAAGTTTAAGCCAATTAGCTTACCGAAGAGAAAATAGCCAGCAAGGAAACATGGTTTTCAACCTCAACTAAACGATCACTTGGATTCTATTCCCTTTCGGGATGCCATTCTCGTTCAAGGAAAGAGTCTTGAGTAAGACTCTCTATTCTAGTTCTTCCAGCAAGTGGAGCTCTTCTTCTAGACATTTTGAAGACAAGAACTTTTTGAGAACCAACTAGTTTTCAAGAAAGAGCAAAGCAAGGAAACACAAGAGAATAGCAAGAGTAAGAAGACGAGTTGGTGTGCAAAATGAAACACACCTTGCACTTCCTTTTATAGGAAAATTCGGTCAAGGAATCCAAGCACATAAGATAAGAGTTGAGCATGTAGTGGGGAATTAAGGGAATCCGACAAGACACGCCGGGGGCCATACCTGCCAAATGCTGGTTGCCGCCGGCTACGAGGCGCCGAGAGGTCCAATCGACGATAGCCTTTGCAGCCTAGCCCACCTCCTTAGTCTATGCATGCTTGTCCAACCGAGACATGTGATCCTTGTCCTCTTGTTCATGCAAGTGGGAGCTTTTGGGCCATTAATAAACTTTTTCGAACAGTTTTATCGGTATATTTTTTACTGAATTACTCGGGTAAAACACTGAACTTTTGTCAATTCTGTTATGCACTAACAAGTGTGCTAGCGCAGCAAATTGTTTAGCCAAGTTTCAGATAAAACAACGATCGAAGTTACAGTACCATAATATACCAAGCTTCAAGCTCCGATTAAGCCAAGCTTACGATCCTTTTACCGAACTTTAGAACGCAAGCATCTTGATCAAGTTTAGGTTCCATTTTGGAGTTCAGGTTTGATTACTACCAATTCCAAGTAACACATAATGCTTTAAAAGCTGAGGTAAGTATCTTTTAGTGTCTACTTTGACCCTTTGTCTTTTAGACTCGATCAAAGTGCGGGCTAACTGTAGACACCTAAAAGGTGTCATCCTTTATCTCTTTATTTCTATATTTTGTTTTGTTGGCCCGGTGATGATAATCTTGAGTCTTGTTCGAGGATCCGGATCTTGGACTGTGATTGATTGGTGCAACATAAACCAATAGACCAAAAAAACCCCATCACCAAATAAACAAAATTTTGCGTTGGGTCGGTCCACAAATCCTCTTTCTTTTGGACCATCCAAGAACCAAACTGAGCCTTTAGAGATTGTTGAGTCCGATGCTTTGTGTCTTGGGAAATTCCATGTTTAGAGTACTACATTCTACTTTTAGCCTGAGTACAAGGAGCTGAACACCTGAAGACGGCGTTAAAATGTTGCATTTCGGGATCCGAAGCATCAAAGTGTTGTGTTTAAGCTTCACAAGATAGTCTACACGAGACTAGAAGCTTCCTCCCTCGGACCGACCTCGTGGCCGGCGCACGCCTTCTAGAAGCATAAAGTGGAACACTGCGTTTTGGCTCGGAGAGTCCTTTGGAGACACAACTAGGGCACGAAACCATAGGGCACCCGATTTACTGGCCTCTGCCATCCGAATTCTATCCGGTTTTATCCTTTTCCGATTCAGTTCTAACTCTTAGGATTTAGCCCGGTTTATTTTTAGTCTGTTTGGATGGTTGAATGGAGGCAAACCCTAGGTCATTTGTGACCTAGGTCCTCTCCTATAAATAGAGAGCCTTGGCTCTCATTCCTATATGACTTCTGTCTTAACATCACGCTGCAGAAAGTTAACCAGAATACTCTCATCGAAACTTTACTTTGTTGAAACTAATCTTAAGCATTCATCCAATTATTGCTTACCGCCGTTGAATCCGTGGAAAGATCTAAAGAATATTCAATTATTTTGATCTCTAGGCAATTATTCAACTAATCATTACCATACCCTACGTACGTATCTCACAAAAACAAGCCCTTTTCTTTACTTGTCGCCGTTGCATCGAGAGATCCGAGTGTGGAGATCCAAATTAGCGAGGTGGGACAACCTAAGGGAAATTTTTCAGCCTTCGAATGGTATATTTACTTTCATGCTTTTTATCGCTTTCCGTATTGTGGTTTAAGAGATGTAATTGCTCTTTTTAATTCCTCCACGATCGATGTAATTCTTTGATTTCTCGCTTTTCTTTTCTTTATCGCTTTTTTACCACTTTATTTATCGCTTTCTTTATTATGTTTGGTTGCTTTCAATTTCGCTTCACATGCCACTTGCTTGTTTGTTGTACATCATTTTAATTCACTACTTGAACTAGTAATGACCGTCATCGGACGGACGGAACAAAAGGATTTGTCTCTACGTTTTGTGCCTTCGCCCCGAATCCAATTCTCCGTTCAAAGACCGATGAAGTTATTTTAGCCTTTTTCGATCTTGGTTTTCCCATGCTAAGATAAAAGAAAAAATCATTATTGTTGTTTTTGTTAGTTTTTCTTTCTTAAAAGCTGATCGGCGACTCCCTTATTTTACGTTGTATTCTATTCAAATTTACATCTCGGGGTTTTTGATTGCGAGGAACAGTAAGTCGTGGTTCTAGATGTGCCCACCAGGGCAGAGGCCAAGGCCGACTCTATCAACCCTTACCTCGGCCGGTGCTGCCTCCGCTCGGCATAGGCTGCCGCTCGTACTTGGGTGGTCGGCAGAGTCAAGCTTCGGTCCAGATTGGTGTTTTCACACCGGTCGACCCTAAAGCCTCACGGTAGGATAAAAACCATATCTTTTATTTATTCCTTAATTAGAAAATAAGATCTCCAGAATTCGAAAATAATTACTAAAATAAGACAATTAATAAAACCGCCATTCAACTTTGCCTAATCAGATTTAATAAAATTCGAAAATCTTAACAAAAGGTTCATCCCCATATTCCAAAATCAAATTTCCAAAACCATCTTCAAAATCAATCCTTAAAATAAGAGAGACCCGACACTAGTGGGGAAGCTCGGCGAGCCCCGGCCGGCCGCGGTTCCTACCGAGGGCATACCACCCAATTTGTCCACCACTTGATCCCACCAACATATAAAAGTTTAGTCTAACCGTCCAATTGTTAGGGAAGTAGCCCAAGCATAGGGGAAATAAAGACTACGAGGATCTGCACCAATAATAATCCGCTCTATTAAGCCATATCCTTGCACCTTACATGGGTGTTTTTTCAAAAAGCACATGACTTCCCTTACTATGGTTTTCCTGAGCCTTATTATCCGAAGGAGAAAGGCATCCTAGTCCTAGGGTTAGAGATCTTCAATGACTACCTTATGCTAGGAAATAGACTAACACTAAATTACATAGAGTTTCTGCATTTAACTCATTGCATAGAGTGTAATAATAGTACAAGATAGATTAACACTAAATTACAAAGCACCCCACAAGTGGTTATTCAATCTTCATCATCATCGTCTTCATCAACATCATGGAAGCCATAATTATAGATGTCCTCCAAGATCGATGTCGAAGCCCGCCTGTGCTCCGCCGCATATGAAGAACTAGCCCCAAAGTCTTAAGTCGGTTATGAGGCCTCATAATAAGGCCCACTACATGACATTCGATGAAAATCATACGGATTGCCATAAGGGTCAAGAGCTTGCAAAGGGATGACATATATACTAGCTTCAAAGGAACTAGGCCTAGGAGTAAAAGAACTTGGCCCTGCTTCGAAGCACTTCGACCATGAGTACATCGGGATGAACACGGTAAAATGCCAGCTCTAACAATGCTACTTGGATGAACACCGTGAGCATAAGTCCTAGAATTGCCAAGGAAACTTCCCGAAGAAGGGGACCAAGAACGATGACACTACAAGAGTAAAAGAGTAATTAGCACATGCACTAATAAATCATAAGCTAGCATTTAACTAATGACACTTACCTGAAACGATCGAAATGTGCACCCGGAGAAGAAGCCATTGATAGTAAAAAAAGCGAACTAGAGTCTAATGAATATTATCCGAGACTCGCTCTCAATCATACTGAAATTCAATCACGATTAGAAAAGACACCTTTACCATACAGCGAAATGCAAAAGAGCATAATACTCTTACACCTTTCTAATTCCTCGGGAGCGGACGCTATATACATTCCGACTCGAAAAATTCAGGAATTCCGATGTTACGTTGGGGCTTTCGGGGCCTAGACACGTCAACCTCAAGACTTAGGATATGAACATCACCTGGGAGAATCTAATCAATGAGGTTAATTTCCATACCAAAAATATTATCAAGCAAATGAACAAACTAAGATTTACCATTCAGGTCATGCCTTATCCCAAGTACTATGCATATGATGAGCCCGCATCCAAGAAACGTATGTTAAGGGTACTTAGTGGTCATTTCTTCCTGCTCTTCTTAGGTAATTGAGCAGAAATAAAATGTAGTTTGTGGCGGGTCTTGAGGAACAAAAGGTGGCCATGTATTGTAGCAAATTTAAGGCACAACCCATTCACCAAGGTACCAACTAAAACCAAACGGACCCTCACCACAAACTCCTCACTCAACTCACTTGCGACCCCAATACTTGGAGGGAGCCGACTTTGCGTCTAAGGGTGAAACTTGGCCTACCCACACATGACCCATGAAGGAAAAAAGTAAGACAAACAAACTAGAGCAATGAAGCATGACCCTTGGCAAGCACTTGGTCTCACCATGGCCCGGGCCACCGGCCTACACCTTGACCGTGGGTCAGGCGAAATTGAACCGAGGAGAAAAAAATTTTGGGCATTCAACTTGAAATTTAAGGTATAAAATTCACATACCATGGTCACACTATTGAGAGGGACTGCAAAGACCCAATTCCAAGTGTTTTTCGCTACCAGAGATGAACTTTAGCCCATGCCATTGATGTCGGGAAAGAGGGGTGATTCCTTAAACCGGGCGAAAATTGGGGAAAATACTCGTACAACCATGGGTACAAATTTACCGCACAAGTAAGTTCCTTATCAACTCAAGATAAATATTTAGAAACTCGGAAGATGAGCATACCTCGATGACCTTCCATAGGTCTGTACAAGGGCATGTAGTTGTCCAAATCCTTCTTCAAAGTGGTATGCCTAGCCTCAAGCACATAAGCCCTTTATCAAACAAGTGTACGTGGGCACCCCCAGTTATGATCCTTAATTTTATCTAAATCCACAAAATTTACTTGATAGTGGATGTCCACTTTAGACCCTTAGTCGGAGAAAATGGACGTGCATAACATAAAGGCAAGCACTAGGAGGACTTGTTGTTGTGGGTTATGTTGGCCCCACAACTCAATGTTTTTAAATGGATAAAAAGGGTGGAGTACTTGGAGTAATTGACTTGAGGAAATCAAATAGCTATGGAACCGAGTGAGGTGAAGCAAATAGTCACGATTTTTGTATAAGTCCCGAACATAAACTAAGGGTTTCCCGAAGAAGCCTAAACCCCATGAGAACGGAAAAGTCAAGAGGAGTAATAGTCATTTCCCAAAACGGGAGATGCAAGGTGTTTGTTTTGTCCCAAAACCGTTCACAAATGGCTTGAGTAGGATCTTGTTCCTTATAGTCGCCCATATAGCTTAAGGCAAGGTAAAGAGGACCAAACCTGACACTAGTCATAACTTGTTCCAAAGGGTAATTCTGCTCTTTGAAGGTGTCGAAGAACTTCGTAATAACATCACCGCTACGAATGGTGACCTTTTACAAAAGCGAAAATCTAACAAAATGTATTAATTGATAATGCCACATTCGCATATGAAAAGAGAAATTCAAGACAAAAAGCTTATCATAATGGATATTTCCAGCCAAGAAACATGGCTCTCGGCCTCCACCAAGAGGTCATTGGGGTCCACTCATGGTGAGGCTGGCACTCCCGTTCTAGGAAGTTGTCTTGAGTAAGCCTTTCCGCTCTTGTCCTCCTAATGGGATGAGCATGTCTTTGAGATATGCTTGTGGAAATTATTTTCATAAAACTAATATAGTTTTCTCAAATCAAGATGGGAGCAAGCTAGAGCAAAAATAAGGCAATCTAGAAGAAGCAAAGGGAAGAGCAAGTAGACTATGCAAAATGAACAAACAAGGCTTCCCTTCTATAGGCAAACTTGAACAATATGTCTAATACATAAGACAGAACTAAGCCAAAAGGAGACCAAGCATGGAGTGGCTAAGTGCATGCACCCATACCGCACCCTGCCAAACCCGGACGGTGCCGGTTACGAGAGGTCCGACCGGGGTCGCTCGACGACAACTTTGTAGGTCTAACCCTAGGCCTAACCAATGTTGTGTCCCATCAAGCATGGCCGACCATTTTTGTATGTTTTGCATGCAAGTGGACTCTTAAAGCCCATTATTTAAACTTTATCAAATTTATTCTCCAGTCTGTTTTTGACTCGAATTATTCGAGTAAAATGCTGAACTTTAGTAGATACGATTATTTACTAACAATATACTAGTACATTAGAATTGTTAAGCCAAGCTTCAAATAAAGAGATGATCAAGCTTTAACAAAAATATTGAGCTTGAGGAATTTGATCAAGCCAAGTTTACGATTGTTTAGCCAGGTTTCGGAATGCATGAATTGTAATAATGTCCAGGCCCCTGTCTCGGATTTCGGGTTCAACAATAGCCAACTGCAGACACCTCCAATCGATCGGCATTCAAGGCGACGCCGGAAAGCCAGATAAATACCCTTTAGTGTCAGCTTTGACCTTTTGTCTTTCGGATTCGATCAAAGTAGGGGCTAACTGTAGACAATAAAAACGTGTCACTCTTATTATCTCGTTATTATCGTTATATTTTTTGTTGGCCGGATGATGAAATCTCGGTCTTGTTTGCCAAGTCGAATCATGGTCGGAGTCCGATGGAAGCTAGTAAACCACAAAGAACCCGTTAGCACTACAAAATTAGCCTTTTTGCTTAGGCGGAGCCATAAACCTATTTTCTTTCGGCTAAACCAACCCTAGGTCGGGCTCCCAATTAGGAGATAAGGTCGGCACCGCGTTTTAGTCCAACTTGTGCATTAAACATAATGTTTCATTCTCTAACATTCCAACCTAACTCGGAACTCAAACATCCGTCCGATGTCGTGTAGATCAACAACGCATTTTCAGCATCATCTCTCCAAGAAGCCACGTTTTGTTGCCGGTGACTAACCGAGTCACGGAAACCGAAGCGACCGTACAACACCGTTTGTAACCAGCACTGCATTTTGAACATTATCTTGCCAAAACACTCGTGTTTGGTCCTAGCACCCAACCGAGGTTGTTAGAGACCAGTGTCGCATATCTCGGCCCCCTCCGTGGGATTTCCGGTCCGAGATGGATTTTTTCCAATTTTTCTCCTTGATTTGCGTTGTAGACCGGGCCCAATTTAGTTGCATCGGACAACCGAAGTGAGTTTTAGGTCATTTTTTATGACCTAACTTCCTTCTATAAATAGAAGACCTAATCCTCATTTTTCTGGCTGCTAATTTTTGGAGCAAAGGGCTGGATATTAAGCTTTTGGCTACGAGTTTAACCTTAGAAGGATGAATTTGAGCTAAGATTCGCTAAATGTTAAGGTATTGGCTGTTTTGAAGCTAGAGCCAACATTTTAAATCTCTTGGCTAATTTTTAGCCAAGTACTACTTCACTACCATGCATCCTTAATACTTTTTTTCCATTTCCTAATCCCTCCATTGTCGTCAACTACCGTATACACTACCTTACCTCACAAAATCAACAATAAGCCTTCTTCGAGTTCGCTACTTACTGTTAAGCTACCAGATTCAGATTGTGATCCAAGCTCAGCTGGTGGGACAATATGAGGGCATTAGATCAACATTTGCTTCCCTCTTACGGTTTTATTTATTTATACCTTTTAATGCTTTTTGTACTATGAGATCAAAATGCAATCGCATTTTATTCCTCCCTACCCACTCGTAACTTTTAGTCTTTCTTTCTTTTTCGCTTTCCTTTACCGCTTTCCTTTATAGCTTTCCTACATGTTTACTTTTCTAGCATGTTTGGATGATTTAATTTTCGCACTTCGCATGTTGTATGCTTGGCTGATAAACACATTCTTTTGACTCATAATCGAATTAGTATAGGTGGTCTATTTATAGGCGGAATGAAGCACTTATCCCTACATTTTGTACCTTGACCCCCAAACACCGGATTCTAGGTTCTACATCGATGGAGTCACTTTTTTAAAACCTCCTTCAAGCTTACTCTTCCCATACTAAAATTGGAGGAGTTCTCTTCTTATTTTTGTTATTTTTTACTCTTTAAAACTTGCTAGCGACTCTTTTTTTTTCTGCTTTTATTTCTCATAATTTTATATTGGCATTTCGAATTTGAAAATAGACAAAACTAAATTTATTTTTGAACAGTCGAGGGTGTAGGATCGAGACTGATTTCTCACCTTTTTGGCCTATAGCCGACATCGATTACTAGTCGATGCTAGTCGTGGCCGACTCCGATTGATGATCGGGCTTGACTCTTGGTCTAAACTAGTGTTATCTCACCTTTTTGGCCCAAAAAGCCTTACGACAGTAAAGTTAAATTTATTTTTGCTATCTTCCTAAATCATGAAATAATATCTCGAGACCTCTTAACAATAATTTCTAAAAATAAATGCTTAATAAAATCGCTAATCACCACTTTCCTTAAACTATTTTAAAAGTCAAATTTCAAAAATCGAAACCTTAATAAGAGACGCACCCCACTTTCAAAAATCATCTTCAAAAACCCAAGAGAGTCCCCTACGCAGGGGTGGAGCACGAAACGAAGAGATAAGCCCTCCATTTCACCCCGTTAACGTACAAACTTTACTAATTCATTATGAGTTAAAATAATGTGTTTAGCAATCAAGCATACAACATGCGAAGTGCAAAAATTAAATCATCCAGAGCATGTTGGGAAAGTGATAAATAAACATGTAGGAAAGCCATAAAGGAAAGTGGTAAAGGAAAGCGAAAATAAATGTTACAAGCAGACGAGGAGGAATTAAAAGTGTTTACATCTTTGATCCACAATACTGGAAAGCATTAAAAGGCATAATAAATAAAACCGTGAGAAGGAAGTGAAGGTCTGTTTGATTCCCTGAGGTTGTCCCACTTGCTGAGCTTGGTTCACGAACAAAATCCAGTAGTGTGATGACAAGGTAATAAGGTCGGAAAGGAGGATGAAGAAGGCTATTTTGTGGAGTTTTATGAGTAGGAGATGTGTATGAAAGTGTGGTAAAAATTGAGGGATTAGGGAATGGAAGAGAATAGTGAGAATTTTTAAGAATGTAGTAGTATTTAGCTCAAAATTAAACTAAGAGATCAAAATATAGCCTCTAACTTGAAAATCACCCAAAAGCTTAGCATTAAGTAGCTCTTAGCTCAAAATTCATCATTAAACAAAATGAGGGATATAACCCTTTGTTTATAGAAGCGAATTAAGTCACAAAAAATGACCTAAAAAAGTAAACAACCATCCACCTGCAGCTGGACCAAGTCCTATCTACCGGCGTGGATCATGTAGAAAACCGGATAAAATCAGGTTGGACCGGAAAACCCATAGAGGTAGGCATGATACACGACGTCGGTCTCCTACGACATTGTACGAACATCTTTAGGGTTCCGTGTATAAGTTACAAACGCTGTCGTATGATCCTTTTGGGATCTGTGCCTTGGCTAGTCACTAGGAACAAAATGCAGCCTTTTGGCGAGTTAAAGCTAAAAATGCGATGCAAGTCAACATGACATCGTAGAGACGCTTAAGTTTCAGTGGCACACTCGAACGCTTGGAGTGAAATGTTGCGTTTAATGTGTAGGTATGATCGAAGCGTAGCGTCAACTTAGGTTTCCTAATTAGGAGCCCAACATGGGCTTGGTTGGGTTGAAAGAAAATGGGTTTGTGGGCCAGCCCGAGAAAAAGGCTAATGTCCGTGGTGCTAATGGGGTTTTTTGTGGGTTTACTCGGTTTCGTCACACCAATCGGACTTTGATCGTGATCCGAGAGAAATAAATAATAGAAATATAAGAGATAAGAGTGATACATTTTCGGTGTCTATAGTTAGCCCCCACTTTGATCAAGTCTAAAAGGCGAAGGGTCAAAGTAGACACTAAAGGGTACTTCTCGCGTTTTTCTAGCATCGCTTTTGATGCCGATCGATTCAAGATGTCCGGAATTGGTCGTTGTTGAACCTAAATTTTGAGATAGGGGCCTGGACTTAATCATGATTCATGTGTTCCGGAATCCGACTAGGCAATCCTAAGCTTGGCTTGATCAAAGTCCTGAAGCTCGTTTAATTTTTTTGCTGAAGCTTGATCGTTTCGTGATCTAAAGCTTGGCTTAACAATTCCATTCTACTAGTATACTTGTTAGTGAATAATCAAATTTGAAAAGGTTCGATATTTTGACCTAAAACATTCATTAAAAAATAGACAGGGAAGTATCTCGGCTAAGTTAATATAGTGGATCCCATGAACCCACTTGCATGCATAGGCTGCAAATCTAGCCAGCCATGCTTAATGGGACGTGGTGCCTGGTTAGGCCAAGGTTACTCCAAACCTGCCGACTCCGGTAAGGCCTCCGTAACCGGCGTCGACCAGGCCTTGGGCAGGGTGTGATCTCGGCGCATGCACTTGGCCACACCATGCTTGGTCTTCTTTTGCTTTGTTTTGTCTTTTGCATTTGAAATGTTGGCTAAGTTTTCATATAAATGGGAGCCTTGTGTTTTCATTTCACACATTCCACTTGTCATTCTCTTTACTTCTTCTTACTTGCTCTAACTTGCTTCATTCTTTCCCTAGCTTACACTCATTTTACCTTGAGAAAACTAGAGTGTTTTCTTAAAAATTTTCACAAACATGTCTCGACGACATGGTCATACTATAAGCAGGACAAGAGTTAAGGGACTAACTGAACACAACTTTCTAAAGCAAGAATGGGGCCCTCACCATGAGTGAAATCCTAATAATCTCTTGGTGGAGGTTGAGAGTCACGTTTCTTCCTTGGTGATAGCCACAACCGTAATCGCCTTGACTTGAATTTCTTTTTATATGCTAGTGTGGCATTTCTAAGTTGAAACATTTTGCTTGAATTCCACTTTTGCAGAGGGACACCATTCATAGTAGTGGCGCCATCGCAAAGTTCTTTGACATCTTCAAGGAGAGGAACTACCCAATGGAGCATGTTATAACTAGTACTAGTTTAAGTTCTCTTTACCTTGCTTTAAGTCATATATGTGACTAAAAGGAATGGAATGCTACCCAAGCCATTTGTGAATGGTTTTTGGATACAACAAACACCTTCCATCTCCCTTTTGGGGAGATGGCTATTACTCCCTTGACTTTGCCGTTCTCACGGGTTTAGACTTTTCCGAGGAGCCCCTAGTTTATTACAAGGATTTATATAAAAACCATGACTACTTACGTCACCTCTTTGGCCCCATAGCTGCTCAATTTCCCGAGATAATTACTTCAAATATTCCGTTCTTTTTGAAACTTTTGAAAATGCTCGACATGTGGGCTCAACATAACTAGTAACAACAAATCCGCATAGTACTTGCCCTTTTGCTTTGCACGTCTATTTTTCTGACCAAAGGTCCAAAGTACATGTGCACTATCTAGTGAATTTGGTGGACTTAGATAAAATCAAGGATCTTAATTGGGGGTGCTCGCTGTAGACACCTAAAACGTGTCATGCTTATCTCTTTTATTTATGTATTTCATTTTGTTGGCTCGATGATGAAATCCTAGTCCTCTTTGTGGATTTGGATCATGGTCGGTATCCGAGTGGCGTGACGGATGCCGATAAACCACATAAAACACCATCAGTATAATAAAAAAGCCTTTTGCCTTGGGTTGGTTGTAAAATCCATTTTCTTCGGAACGTCGAAGCTCGGGTCAACCCGCTGGAGTTAATAGTGGTCGGTGCCGCGTACGGGCCTTACCGCACTCAAAACATCACGTTTCATCACCAAGGTCCAACCAAGACATAGAACCAAAGTCATCCGTACGACATCGTATGGCCGATGCCCCGTTTCATGGTAAAAACCACCAAAATGCTGCGTTTTGCTCCAAAACGTCCAATAGAGACATCAAACTTATTTTCACAAACGACGTCACTTATGGTCGGCGCCGCGTTTCAGGGCATTTTACCCCCAATGTTGTGTTTTTCCTCAAAGTTTAGCTGCAACACAGAAGGAAGGTGGCGCCCATACGACGTCGTTTAGGTCCGGTGCCACACACCACGACACGATTCCGGGATCCGGTCCAAGCCTGATTTGGTTCAATTTTTGTGATTTTATCTCCCGGTTTTTTAGCTCATTTCGGTTGGCTGATTAAGCTAAAACCATAGTCATTTGTGACCTATTCATTTCATAAAAATAGAGAGTTGAGGCTCTTATTTTGCATACGGCTCATCCTATGCGTTATGTTGCTGAGGCCAAATTAAGAGGTACTGAATGCATCTTCTTGTATTCCCATCACTTGGTTTGTTTTCAGCCTATTCTCAATATACTTCGCACAATTCCTAAGCCTTCATCGGTCATCAACATCAACCTACTTTCACAAAAATTCATAAAAGCCTCTTTCTAGTTGTAGACACAAAAAGTGTCGTCCTTTTCTCTCGTTTTTTATTTGTTGGCCCGATGATGAAATCCCGAGTCCTATTTGAGGATTTGGATCATGGATCGTGTTTGATGAGTGCGACGGAAGCCGATAAACCACAAAGAACCCTCCAACACCACATAAATAGCCTTCGCCTTAGGTCAATCCAAAATCCCCTTTTCTTTTGGACAATCCAAAACCGGGCGAATCCTCCGAAGACAACAGAGTCTTGTGCCGCGTATCGGTGAATTTTAGGCTAAGAATTCCGCATTTCACTTCAGTCCAACCAGAAAAGGAGCTGAAGATCAAGACAACGTTAGATGTTGCATTTCATGACCATAAGCATCAAAGTGTTGTGTTTTGGCTCCAAGACAATCAATCCGAGACTAGGAGCACGCATTCCGCACCAAAAATGAAACCTACCAAAAATAGACACCGCCAAAAATGGAAACTTGTTAAAATAGAAACTTTCCATTTTTTGAAAGGTACTATGGCCGGCGCTTGCCACCCGAAAATAGTAAGTGGAACGGTGCGTTTTGCCCTGAAGACTCCCTTGGAAGCACGCTTAGGGCACGAAACCCTAGGCATCCTTGATGGTCGGCGTCTACCTTCCCGGTTCCATCCGGTCTTATCTCTTCTATCTAGTTCAATCTTCACAATATCCTCCCGGTTTTTGCTGCTACTTTTGGACGGCCGGTCGAGAGCTAAATCTAAGTCTTTCCTTGACCTAACCTCTCCCTATAAATAGAGGGCCTTGGCTGTCATTCCCACATGGCTTCCTGCCTTAGCATCACGCTGCTGAAACTCGCCTAAGAGCTACATAATACCCTCTTTGGTATTATGATCTCTTGGTCCCTTTTAGCGTATTCCTTCTCTACATCCAAGTGTACTCCCTACATCCGATCCCTAAAATCCACCCGTCACAAATATGCCTACCTATCTCCATAATAACTCACAAAAGCCCCTTTTAATTCACCACCGTCACATGAAGAGATCCGGATCCGAGATCTAAGTTAACAGTGAGACAACTTTAGAGCACTAGATTCAATCTTCAATGGTTTATTTTATTTTATGCTTTCTTTATTGCTTTTCGTATTGGGGACAAATGATGTACTCGCTTTTAATTCCTCCTCGCCCGATTTAATCTTTTAGATTTCTAAATTTCTTTTCCTTTTTCGCCTTTCTTTCGCTATCACTTTTCATTTCCGCCTTTACCGCTTTCCTTTAGTTTCACTTAGCATGTTGCTTTAATTTCACTTAGCATGTTGCTTGCTTGCTTGTTTTACATTATTTGAATTCACTACTCGAACTAGTAAATGGCCGTCTTCGGACGGGCGGAACGGAATTGATTATCCCTATGTTTCGTACTCTCGCCCTCGAATCCGATTCTCGGTTCAAAGATTGATGGAGTCATTTTTAACCTTTTTCGGTCCTAGTTTTCCAAACTAAGATCGGGAGAGAAAATTTTACTTTTATGTTTTTGTTAGTTTTTTTTTCCTAAAAAATGATTAGGTACTCCTCTTTTGCTTTATTTCTATTTAATCGCTTCCCTACTATTTCCGATCGAACAGTAAGAAAACAGGTTCGGATCCGCCACTCGGGCCGAGGCGGAGGCTTATCTCCTTAACCTTGGCCTGCGGTCGACGCCGACCACCACTAGTCGTAGACTGCAGCCTGCACCGAGTGGTTTGTAGGCGGAGCTTCGATCCAGATTGATGTTTTCACACCGATCCGGCACAAGGCGATTCAAAACCCTAATTTTATTTATCGTTCGGTTAACGAATAATATCCCGGTGTTATGAAAATAATTAATAAAAGCAAATGATTAATAAAAATCGTCAATCAAACTTTGTCTAATTCGCTTTAAAATAGATTTAATAAAATTCGGAAATCTTAATAAAAGGTTCATCCCCACTTTCAATAATTGACTTTCTAAAACCATCTTCAAAATCAATCTTTAAAAAAGAGACCCGACACAAGTGAGGAAGCTCGGCAGGCCCGGTCGACCATGGTTCCTACACTAGTCACCATCGTTGTGCTTTAAAATCTAGTTCAAGATCCAGATTAGCAGGTAGGAAAACATGAGGGTGCCAAATTGGCCTTCAAATCGCTATTTATTTAATATCGTTATTTATCGTTTTCAATGTTGTGGAGAAAAGATGTAATTGCATATAATTCCTCCTCGTCTAATATAACCCTTTTCTTTTTGTTTTCGTTTTGTTTTGCTTTCCTTTTCGTTTCCTTATCGCTTTCGTTTATTGCTTTTTTATATCTGCTTCGATCTCTTTCCTTAGCATCCCTGGATTATTAATTTTGTATCTTACTATGTTGTGTGCGTGTTTTTGATGCGTTATCTAAACTCACCTCTCAAATTAGTAAAGGTCATCTTTTGATGGGCGAAACGAAAAGGCTTATCCCTACAGTTCCTACCCTCACCCCTGAATATAAATTCTCGGTTCTAGACCGATGGAGTCGAGTTTAAACCTCTTACAAGCATAGTTTTCCCATACTAAGATTGGAAGAGTATTTCTTTATTTTATTTTGTTTATTTTTTGGTCTTAAAACTAATTGATGACTCTGTTTTCTTATTTATTTCTCTTAATTTGTTTCTCAAATTTTCTAATTGAAAAAAACAAAAAGAGGGTTTAGATTTGGTTGGACTTCGGCGTGTGGCCGTTGAGTTGTATACTCCGAGCGTGTGGCTCATTGAGTTATATTGTGGTTTTTATGCGGGGTTTTAAGGCTTTAAGCCTATGGGATAGTCCACATTATAAACGGAACTCTGCCGAAAGTTTTAGGAAATCTCGGATTCTTTTGGGAAACCACCTTTATTATCTTTAAGTTGAGTTTAGACAGCCAAACTAGCACCGAAAGAGCCTTGGGAGTTCCTTTGAGGAATTCGGCAATGTAATACTTCCAGAGGGTGTTTTTGGGTGTTACGGTTATGTAGTGATGTCATTTGGGGTTAAGAATGTAGGAGCTACATATTAGAGAATGACCACGACATTACTACATGACATGATCCATAAGGAGGCTGAAGTTTATGTGGACAACATGATCATTAACTCCAAGGGTAGGGCAGGGCATTTACTTAGCCTTTAAAAATTCTTCGAAACACTAAAAACGTACAACATGTGCCTTAACTTACAAAAGTGTGCCTTTGAGGTAACCTGAGGAAAACTATTAGGCTATGTGGTAAGTCTTAGAGGAATCAAAGTTGATCCATCCATGATCAAAGCTATATAAGAAATTCCGCCGCTGACAATAGAGAAGGAGATACAAGGTTTCTCGGGACGTTTACGATACATTAGTCATTTCATATAAAAACTAACTATGGTGTGAACTCATCTTAAAGAAGTTGAGGAAAGGATCCGAGCCTATTTGGGATGATGAGTGCTAATAAGCATTTGAGAAGGTTATGGAGTACCTTTACAACCCTCCGAGTGTTAGTTCCACCCTAACCAGTGAAGCCCTTACTCTTATACCTCGCTACAACAACAAGCTGCGATGGGAGCCATGTTTGCTCAGCAAGATGGAAAAGAAGAGTACGTAGTATATTATCTAAGAAAGAAATTCTTATATTACAAGAATAGGTACATGCCTCTTGAGAAGACATCGTTGGATTTAGTCCGGGCTACCAAAAGCTCGGGCACTACATGTTGGCGCACACGGTGTATGTGGTACCACCAATGGATCCCATTAAGTACATTCTTGAGCAACAAACTATTAATAGAAAGATAGTAAGATGGATTGTCATGCTATCGAATTTAAACTCAAGTATGTCCCTCGAAGGCAATCAAAGGAAGGGTAGTGTAGGAATTCCTAGTCGATCTACACATGAATCGAATCACAACTCGGACACCTCAACTTCCCATATGAGAACATTCTACAATTATGGGTCGATATGTGGACAATGTACTTCAACGACGCTTCCAATCAGAAGGTCTTTGGAGTAGAGAACCTTCTAGTCTTACCCGAGGAGCACATTCTACCATTTCGGTTAAGTTAGATTTTGAGGTCACCAACAACGCAGCAAAGTATGAAGCATGCATCACGGGACTTCAAACTGCCACAAAGATCGGAGTCAAGAACATCGGGGTTTTCGGTTACTCTAGTCCGATAATTAATCAGATTTCACAAACGTGGAAGGTATGTAGTGAAGCCTTGGCACCATACTAGGTACATCTTATTAAATTATCGAAATACTTAGACATCATTTCACATATCTACCTTTCTAGGGATGACAACTAATTCGCGGATGCTTTAGCACCACTACAGGAACCATTTTAATGACATGTCTTTAACGATGGTTAAAAGGACAAACCGTCATGAAAAATGGACCGGTGGTATTTCTATAAAAAAAAAAAGAAGGCCCGAAACGCTGTTCTACTTTCAAGTAACCTCTCGGCTCTTCACTCTTACTATGCCTAAATGCGGTTCTACTTTTGAGTTTATGGGGTCCGCAACAAAGAAGGCTCGAAAAACAACTTAAGAGGGAACATCTAACCCCTCAAAAGTGTTTGTTGTCCAAGCACTTCACGTTGGATGACAAGTTTTTCAAAACCATCTCCTTCTCTTGGCTAAAATTCATTCAAGATACTCGGAGTATACAACTATCTATGCTTCAGCGATTTCATTTATCCGTAACTCGTGGTTGAGTTCTACGCCAACAAATCCTTCTCTCGGAGGTGTCATCACTTTCAAAGTTCAAGGTACCACCGTCGAATTAACCTCCTTTTTCTCTACAAACTTTTCAATGTATCTTCTCTTTTTCTAAATCCCAATCACATTCCCTTTCTAGAGGTTGTCGATGACTTCTTCGGTAAATTTGCCAAAGAAGTGCCTAAGCACAAAAACATTTCTCTATGACTTAGATGAAAAGTGAGGTCAGATTGCTTTGTCACATTCTCGATGCGTACTTTCTTTGCTCACCACTCGAACAAGGAGAACCCAAACTCTAGGGTTCTCAATGTCTTGTTTGATATTATGGAGGGCTACATTGTAGACCTCTTTACTTTCATTATCGAGCAAATGGCTCAAGTGCCCGATCAATCAAAGAAATCTGCTCTTTTTCCTTTTGGAGCTCTTTTCTCTCTTATCTTCAAACAATTCAAGATCCCCCTTCCCTCGGATCCCTCTGCTATTTCTAAGTCGGCCATAATTCCGGGCCGAAAAGAACTTATGGAGTATGGCTACTAGGAGGTTAAACCTGGTCAATGAGTTCACTCCTTTGGGTTAGAACCCGCCTGTCCTCCTCCCCGCACTCGGATTCAACCCACTCTCCCATCTACTTCAGCTGGCCGCTCCTCTTCTCAACCTCCTCTCTCGGCTGGTGCATTTGCTCGCCTTGGTCGAGAAACTCGTGTTCTGCAGTGACCAACTTCGATCGGTTGTACGCTTTCTCAAGCCCACTTTTCATGCGAGGTTCATTCACTAGAAGACCGCCTAATCCCAGATTCCGAAGTGTTAATCCATGATGCTTGAGTTGAAAGGGATTCTTGGCGAGCAACGCAACCAGCTCCAACTTCTTTCGGAGCACGTAACGAAGGCCGTGTAGGACTTAGAATCTTCGACACCTCCGAGGAGTCCTCCAACCCGACCAAGTCTACCTCTATGTAGGAAGAAGAAGAAGAAGCCGAGGACGTAGCTAAGGCGGGTGAGGCTCAGCTGAAGAGGAGAATAAGGAGGAAGAAGAAAGACAAGAAGAGGACGCTCCACCGAAAGACAAGGAGGCTATGGAGACCGAATCTAAGCCGACGGCCATCACTAATGCTACACCTCATACTAGGAGTAGAATTTGGCTGGTTTTGGAAACTTAATAATCAAATCACCATTTTGAAGATAGATATAATGTTAATACACACAAGAGTACGAGAGGATAGGGATGACACTTCATATCACGAGTAGTATATGGGGATAATGATAATGTAAAGAGGCAGGAAATGTGGCGGGAACTACAATGCATAAGTCGTGACATATAAGCACCATAGGTAATTGGATGGGACTTCAGTGACTTACCGAGGGTGGATAAAAGAATATGTGGGGATGTAGTCCATGCTAACAATAGAGTAGATTTTAACCAATACGTGGATGAATGTAGACTACAAGAAATGAGATACACTTGGAATTTTTTCATATAGAGCAACAAATAGGGTGGCACAAGAGTGTTCTCAAAATTAGATAGAGTATTGCTAAATAAGCAAGGGATATGTGAATATCCAGGAATGTTATATAAAGTCCTAAATGAGGGGATTTCAGACCGTTGCTCTCTACTTGTGCAACTTACTGCGAAACATGTATAGGGTAGGAGAAGATTCAAATATTTTAATATGTGGTCAACATGTGGGGACTTCAAACAAATTGTTCAAATTATATGGAGAACACAATATAGAGGCACAACTATGTATGCAAGTTAAAAGCACTAAAAAACCACTCCAACAACTTAACCATAGCAAATATGGGGGGATCCAAGGGTAGGTTGTTGCAGTAAAGGCCTAGCTAGACAAAATTCAGGAAGGTATCCATGGTGAACCTAGCAACAAGGAGTTGTATATATAGCAGAGAAGCAGGCAAATCAGGAATGCTAACAACTACTGAAGGCTGAGAGAGAATTCTGGATGCAAAAGACCAACCAAGATATGCTAAAACATGGTGATCAATATTCAGCTTTCTTCTATGCAACATTGAAGTCAAAATGCTACAGCAGCTCTATGAAAACATTGGAGGACAGGGATGGGGTATGCATATATGAACAAGCACATATTGTTAATATCTTTGTGGACCATCTTTCAGATTTTTTGGGAGGATATTACCAGACACGAACCCCATTATATGAGGTAATACTGTAAGCACCACGCTTGAATGTGGAACAAAAAGAAAACCTATGTGAACCACTAACTGATAAGGAGATGAAAAGTGCCATCTGCAGCATAGAAAAAAACGAAAGGAAAGCTACTTAAGTGGGTTTTTAAGGCAGCTTGGAACATTGTAAGGATAGATGTATGTGCAGCAGTGAAAGATTTCTTCTAGTATGGAAAGCTACTTAAGAAAGTAAATGCGGTAACCTTCATAATGGTACTAAAAATAGAAAATCCTACCAAACAAGTTGATTTGAGGCCCATTGCATGTTGTAATACAATTTATAAATGTATTACTAATTTCATATATAGGAGACTGAGAAGCATACTACGTACACTAGTTGACCAAACCCAGGGGGCATTCATAGAAGGAAGATCTATCCTCCATAACATATTGATATATGAGGATATGCTTAAAACGTATAAAAGGAAAGGGGTGTCACCTAGATGTATGATGGAAATTAACATCACGTAGGCATATGACTTAATAAATCTGGGCTTTAGAAGTGGTAGAAGACTTCGATAACGTGATCCCATGTCCCCATTGTTGTTTGTCCTTGTCATGGAGTATTTGAACAGAGCATTGAAATTGTTACAAGCCAGCAGAACATCAAATACCACCCACAGCGCAGGCTCACTTTGTTTTGTAGATGAGATTCTAATGTTTTATAGGGCAGACATAGGCAATGTGAGACACTTGCAAACTCCTTCCCATCATTTTCCTATGGTAACTAGACTGGAGGCAAACTAAGGCAAGTCACAAATAATAATGGTTAAGGTGATTATGTAAGAAGAAGAACACCTTATGGGTGTAACCAGGTATCAAAAGGGAGAAATACCATTTATATACTTCGGTGTGCCAATGAAGAACCGAAAAATGAACGAGGATGACTGCCAAATACTAATAGACAAATAACAACAATGACACAAGCATAAGTGAAGAGATAAACTTATGCGGGTAAACTACAACTGATTAACACATTACTATTATATATGTTCATTCATTGGGGGTAGATTTTTGTATTGCCCAAAGCTATATTGGAGAGAGTTAATATGATATGCAAACAATTCCTTTGGGGCACTAATTCTACCCAAAGGAAAATTGCTCCAATTGCTTATAACGTACTATGCTTGCCAAAATAAGGAGGAATGGGACTGTGAGACAGTGTTACATAGAATGCTGCAATGGTGTTCCAGATGATTCAGAACATAGCACAAAAGGCAGATAACTTATGGGCGAGGTGGGTAAACCACTACTATTTGAAGAAAGAGAGATAACTAGTTGGGGAAAAATGATACGGATCAGGAACCAAATGAAAAAAGGGGTAAATACTAGCGACCACTCTTTGGTAGTAAGGACGGGGAAGCAATGCACAGCATAAGAGGGGTGCCACTTATTAAGAAGAAAGGCAGCAAAATTCAATTGGAGCTCAATGATTTGGCAGAAATGAAGAACACGGAAATGATCTTTCATTCTATGGTTGCACAACATCAAAAACTGCTGACGAAACACAGACTCATCAGGTTTGGGATGTAGCTAGCTATGTGTGTGATGTGTGAGAATGCACAAGAAACACAACCACATCTTTTCTTTAAATATTGGTTCACTAGCATAGTATGTAGTAATGTGATTGGTGAGATAGCAAAATGGTAGTTGAAGGAAAATTAACGGGGGATGTGGCAAGAGGAGATATTGTAGACAAAGCTAAACTTGAAGCAAGGCAGATTGCCACGAATCTGTGTTGTAGTATTATAGGAATCATGGCCACGAGGACGGCCAAGTTTCCCCACAAATGTCGTATCTCTTTTCTAAAGAATGATTTTGAAGATGGTTTTGGAAGTTTATTAAAAAATGGGGATGAACCTTTTATTAAGATTTCCGCGAATTTATTAATCATTTTATTAATCATTTAAAATAAATTAAGTGAAAGTGAACGACGATTTTATTAATCATTTTATTTTGGAAATTATTTTGAAAATTCTCGGGTATTATTTCTCGATCGAAAAATAAAAACAAAAATTATGTTAATTATGCTCTTCCGCGGGGCTTTACGGCTAAGCCGGTGTGAAAACACTGGCTTGGACGGAAGCCCCACCCACCGATCGTCCGGCGCCAGCGAGAGCCAATGCCATACGGTGGGTGGTGCCGGGCGAGGCCAGGACTCGAGTTGATTAGTCTTGGCCTTTGGCCTAGCTGGCATATCCAAAAACCCCTTTTTTTACATTCTTGGTGAGAAATGCCAAGAGGCAGATTAGGAGAATTAAATAAAAAAAAACAAGTCGCCATTCATTTTTTAGGAATGAAAAACTAACAAAAACAAAATAAAGAAATACACTTTCAATCTTAGGATGGGAAAACTAAGCATGAAAAGGGTTTAAAATTGACTCCATTGGTCTAGAACCGAGAATCGGATTCGGGGCGAGGGTATGAAACATAGGGATAAGCCCTTCCCTTCCACCCATCAAACGACGGCCATTACTAGTTTGAGTAGTGAATTTACATAACATATTAAACACAAGCATATACAACATATGATACGGAATTGAAAGCAACGAAAACATGATAATGAGAGCGAGATATGAAAAGCAATAAAGAAAGTAAAAGCAAAAAAACAAGAAAAGCGGAAAGAAAAGAAAGCGAGAAACTAAAAAGATTACATCGGGCGGGGAGGAACTAAAACCAATAAACTTTTCTCCATATTACGGAAAGCGATAAACAACATAAAATTAATAACCGTCACTAAGGTCGAATTGGTGCCCCGAGGTTATCCCACCTGCTGATCCGGATCCGGAATTTAGATTTGATGGCGCGACGATCGTGATTCGAGATGGAATTTTTATGAATTTTTGTGGAGGTTGGTAGAAAGATGTAGGAAGTATGATGAAAGTAAGCTAAAAAGAAACCAAGAGATCCGAATACGAAAGGATGTATTCGTATCTATTAGTTTAGCTTTAGCAGACAAAACGCTAAGGAATGAGCCATTAGCAAAATGAGAGCCTAAGCTCCCTATTTAAAGGGAGAGGTTAGCTCACGAAATGAGCTAGGGTTTTCATTTAATCATATGTCCAAAATTAACCGGAATCGCCTAAAAAATTGGTCTAGAAAATGAAGGGATAAAATCGGATAGAACCGGATCCCGGGGATTAGGGGCGCCAACCATACCGCGTCATTCTAGTGTCTTACTCTCTTTTGTGTTGCAACGGGATTCTTCAGGTGAAACACGACGTTTGAAGGAGAAATAAACCAGGTCGAGGGCACCAGCCATTACGTCATTATGAGGGAAAAAGCTTCGTGTGTCGGTGGACTGTCTTGGAGCTAAACGTGGCGTTTTCATACTTGTGATCATGCAACGTGGCTCCTAACGTCATCTTGATGTCTTCAGCTCCGTATCTGGATTGGACAAAAGTGAAACGTGGTGTTTTGAGCCCGGAATCTCTCGAGTATGCGGCACTCGGACTTCCATTGACTCTCGAGGTTTGACTCGGGCTTGGACCGTCCGAAGGAAAAAGGATTTTTGGACCCGATCCAACGCAAGAGCCTATTTATTTGGTGCTAAAAGATTTTTGTGGTTGACTAGCCTTATCAAATACCGTCCATGATCCAAATCCTCAAACAGGACTCGGGATCTTAAAATTGGACCTACAAATAAATAGAGGAGAAAAGGGATGACACTTCCGAACTGTCTACAAGTATACGGCTGCTGGAGGGAAAGATACACCAAGATATTTGCAAATAATAGACGAGAAATTAGTGAACTAGTCAAAGAATGTTTAAGAACTATATTAGGCAGAATTAAAATATAGTAGCAAATTGTATATACCAAGGGATGACCTCAAATACTTGTAAATGTTTTGATTGATAAGAAATATAATACTAAATTTTCACCCAAGAAAAAGAAGTAACTAGAAGTAAAGCATTTTCTAACCAGACATAAAATACGGTTGTTACGTTTGGTGGAAACAAAAATAAGTAATGAAAATTTCCTTAAAGCCTACAATAATATGTTCTTTGGATGGTGTTCATACATCAACAATGAGCATCATACTTGTGGTAGAATAGGATTACTTAGGACCCCAATCTTTACCAAGTCCATATTGCAAGATTATCTAGCCAATTGGTGCACTGTGATGTTATTCATAGGGAAACAGGGAAACATTTCCATATTTCCATATTTATATGGATTCAATCAAGAACTGGCATGAAGAGAACTATAGGAAAGTTTAAGTAACATCAAACAAGGGTTGCAAAATGCTTGTTGTGTATTAGGAGACTTTATTGGTCTCCTCAACAAGGATGATAGAATTAGAGGAAATGTTGTGACAGAGATGGATATTGCCTAGTTCAGAGATACTATTGATTACTACCCACTCCAATACACTTGGTCAAACAGACATGAAAACGGAACAAAAATGTTTTCAAGAATTAACGGAGCTTTGGTTAATGAGGAATGTGTACTAATGTGGGAAGACGCTAGACCTACTTTCCTCCATGAGGGAGACTCTAACCACTCCCCTATACTTATACAATTCCTCCCTTGTATGGGAAAGGGAAAAACGTCATTTAGATATTTTGAAATGTGAGAAAAACACCGTAATTTCACAACAATTGTCAAAACGTGTTGTGAGTAATAAATTCAGGGCACTAGTATGTTTCAGCTTATGGGGAAACTTAAAAACTTGAAACAGCACCGTAGGAAACTGCATATAGAGACAGTTTAGAAGACATCCACGTCAAAATGGATATAGCTAGGGAAAACTTATATAAAACTCAGGAAGTAATGTAGCTAGATCCGTTTAATGTTGAATTACATAAATCTGAAGGCAACCAGAGAAATAAGCTGAATGATCTATTGGAAGCCTTAGTTTTCTTATTAAGACGGGAAAGTAAATTCAACTGGATCACTTTGGGAGACCAATGCAACATGTATTTTTTCCCTGTATCTTTCCACCTTGATCAATATCAGATACTTGAATCAAAGTTCATCACTAACAAGTAAATTGCCAACATATTTCGCCAATTGATGGTAATTCAGCATTAACTTATGAACAGGGAAAAAAGGGGTGCTCATGAAATTCAATTGTAATGAAAATAATTACATAACACAATTTTCTACCAAAATAAGGTTATTAACACCTCGTGAACTCACAACAACGACAGTACCACAAGATTCAACATCTGAGGTGTAATTTATTTGATTTAGAATGCATATTCAAATATGATATGGCAATGAAGCTACCAAGGAAAAAGGGATGGGGGAAACAGCTGGAAATCAGACTCGCAAAGCAGCAACTAGAACCTCACATATTTATGAATAAGAAGGAGAAACAAAGAGGAGAGGGAGAAAAGCCTATGACGTAGTATTGTACTCGGAGGTTGGTCCTAATCGGAAGAAGAAGAACCCTAAATTGCGAATTTGAAGGTAGTGATATACAATCCCCGCAGATAATAAACTCCTCATTATTCAACCAAAATCTCAAAATCCCACAAAACTAATATAAATTCGAATCATTTGGTCGTTCAATTACATTAATGTAGTCACAAGCATAAGGGCGAAAGAGCAAGGGTCACACAATAATGGGGAATGAGAGAATGGGAGAGACAGAGAGAGACAGAGAAGACGTCAGAACATGAAGAAGAAGGAGAGGATGGTGGCGCCGACGACTATGGACGACGATAGCTCGTGTGGGATAACAGTCGATGGCAAGTGCAGATACAAATGAACCCCTCAATTTTTTTACGCATTGAATGTGTATTGGGATTGCCTTTGATGCTAATTAAGAGACCGAAAGTTTAGAGACCCAAGGTATTTTAGTCTTTAATTGAGACGAAAATTGAATTCAATCTCTAAATTTAGTCTCCTGTTTGACTCAGACTTTTTGGTCTTTAATTATGTCGCAAACAGAGTCCACTTCGAATTTTGGTCATAAATTTGGTGTCAAATAGAGACGCAGTTTCTTCGTCTCAAAATGCAATCAAGAATTAACATTACACACAAATTTTTTTGGTCTTTAAACCAGTAGACTATTGTTGTGTTTTTCCATTCTTAAACAAAGAAAAGCATAAACATTACTTTCTGAAATCCAAGATGATTAAGTTGGAAAGATAGAGGGAAAAGATCAAGTTTCCCAACACATCGTTGATTTTTTAAAACCATGTTGGGTACTAAACCAATGTAGAGGGTTGAAGCTAGAATGGTGATTTTTAGAAGGCGTACAAGGTTGAACCTCTACCAAACTAGTTAAAAATGCAGAGATAAAGAATGCTATGTTTGCTCTTGCTAATCAAAAATCTCATGGACAAAGATAGATTTTCAAGTGCTTTCTTCTTGAACCAAATTAACTGTACTAATTTGGTGTTAGTGCCCAAAAAGGAAAAACCTCAAACTGGAGGTGAAATTACATCAATTGCTTATTGCAACACCAATTACAAATGTATATTTAAAGTGTTATGTGACATTGAAGAAGGAGCTTCATGAGCTAGTAAATAAGTGCCAAAGTACATTCATAACAAAAAGAGAGATGGTCTATAATATTCTTACTTTCTAAGAACTGCTTCAAGGTTATAAAAGAAGACATATCAGTCCAAGATGCATTCTAGAGATATATCTAAGAAAAGGCCTACGATTCTATATATTGGGAATTTATTGAGGAAATACTATATTGTTTCTGCTTCCCAATGATTTTTAGCAAATGGCTAATGACCGCAACACTAGCACAACTTTTCATCAATGGAGGCACCTATGGATATTTTAAGGGTGGTAAGGGATTGTGACAAGGTGATTTTGTCTCACCTCTAGTGTTTGTTCTTATCATAGAGAAATTTTCAAGGAGACTTCATGTTGCAACTGATCAAGGACTAATCAAGTATCATCCTCGATGCAAAATAATGAAAATTTGCCATCTTTCCTTTGCGAGATAACCTTATGGTTTTTTACAAACTAGAGAAATCATCCATTCTCAACATTAAGGAAATCTTTCATGATTTTTATCAAAGCTTAGGATTGCATATCAGTTAAAGAAAGACACAGATCTATATAGGGGATTGGAAGAACAAAAATAGAAGGAAATTGTGCAAATATCAGGATTCAGTTTAGGCACTTTACCACTCAAATATCTGGGCATTCAAGTGTCCCATCAAGGATAAATGCTTTAGACTATCAAGTGCTTATAGACAAGATGACAAGAAAAATTAGATTTTAGCAAAGCAGACACATGACATATGCATCAAGGTCAATGCTAATCAACTTAGTGTTAATGGGAGTATGTACATTTTGAACATTAATTTTTGTACTCCCTCAATTAGTGCTTAAAAAGGTTCAACTAATATGCATAAACTTCCTTTGAAGCTGAACTGAAGAGTATAATAGGACGCCTTTGATTTTATGGGATGATATATGCAGGCCTAAACTTCAATGTGGATTAACATTAAAAAACATAAGAGCTTAGAATAAAGCTCTTATATCTAAGCTCCTATAAGCTATATCCAAAAAGAAGGATATATTCGATACACAATCTCTACCTAAAGGGGCAGGATATATGGAGCTATCAAGAGGACAATGATATATGCTAGTACTAGAGGAAAATGTGCAATTTGAGAAGGAAAATTAAACCTATATTCAAAATCATGGCCATTATTGGAGAGCAATGTCGTCCTTTTCTCTCGTTTTTTATTTGTTGGCCCAATAATGAAATCCCATGTCTTGTTTGAGGATTTAGATCTCGAACCGTGATGGATTGGTGCGACATAAGCCGATAAACCACAAAGAACACCCAGCAGCACATAAATAGCCTTCGCCTTGGGTCGATCCAAAAACCCCTTTTCTTTCGGACGATCTACAATCGGGCCAAGCCTCCAAAGACAACAAAGTCCAAGTGCCATGTACCAGGGAATTACAGGCTTAGAACACTACGTTTTACTTTGTCCAATCAAACAAAGAGCTGAAGACCTCAAGACGATGTTAAACGCTTCATTTCATAATCACGAGCATCAAAGTGCTGCGTTTTGGCTCCAAGAAAGGCCATCCGAGACTAGGAGCATGCATCTCGCATCAAAAATGAAACCTGCCAAAAATAGAAACCTACTAAAAATGGAAACCTATAAAAAATTAAAACTTTCCATTTTTGGAAGGTCGCTACTGATCGGCACGTGCCTTCTAGAAGCATTAAGTGGAACACTGCGTTTTTGCGCAGACATTCCCTTGGTAGCATGCTAGGGTATGAAAGGTGTGCCCGGGTGGCCGTCGCCCGCCATCCCTTGTTTACCCGATTCTAGCTCTGTTTTATCCTTTGCTTTATTCGATCTTATCACTTCGATCTTAGCTCGATTTTTACTGCTCGCTTTTGGACGGCTGGTCAAGCTAACCCTAGGTCACTTCCTTTACCTAACCTCTCTCTATAAATAGAGAGCCTTGGCTCTCATTCCCACACGGCTTCTTGCCTTAACCTCACGCTATCGAAATTTGCCTAAGACCCACCGAATACCCTCTTTGGTATTCCGATCTCTTGGCCTCTTTTCAGCCTATTCCCATTTTACACTCCAATCTCACCACATCCGAACCCATAAAACTCCATCAGTCACACATATGCCTACCCATCTCTACAAAATACTTACAAAAAGCGCCTTTGATTCACCAACGTCGCATCAAGAGATCTAGACCCGAGATCCATATCGGCGAGTGGGACAACCTAAGGGTACAGAGTCGATCTTCAACAGCTTTATTTTATTTTATGCTTTCTTTATTACTTTCCGTATTCTGGACAAACAATGTATCACTTTTAATACCTCCCGCCCGATGTAATTGAAGACTCGAGACACTTGCTCAATACTCTTCCGAGTTGTATAAAAGGAATCGGGTATAACAATTTCATACATGTAGAGTTTTGATTCCAAGGCATTCTCTCGTGTCCCGGAAACTTATGTGAGTAAAATCATATCTTCTCTAAGTGACACAGTTCTTACTTAGTATATTTATTGCTTATCTGCAAGTTTCTCATAAAACTAGTTCTTTGTTCCGAGTCCATCTTCACTCGGAATAATCGCAGATTGAATATACCGAGTATTTCGTCTTTTCTCACTCGAGAATCGACTTGTGGTTAAAAGTCCTATCTTGTTTTAGTCGGTATTCTTAGCTTGTTTCATGCTTAGTCTATATCAAGTTAATCCTCTACGATATTCTTTATTGAACTTGATTCTTCGCTCGGACTAAGTCGGATGGAATTATGAGTATCATGGATATTGGACTCAAAAATTCCATTCCATTTCGACTCGGATAATGAGTTGGTTTATTTATCGTAATTATTATCTCGTGTCTAATCTTGGGCCAAAGTATTTTATACTTTGAGAACCAAAATTGATTTGCTTTTGTAGGTTATTCAATTGAGGATACAATTTTTCAAACTACAAAAGTAGCCTGAAGCTTCGAACGTCAAATCACCGAGCAAACATGGCTTTTCACCTTCTCTCGCTTTAGTCCCGATAGATTGTGTCGAGGCCGTCTGTTTCCAAATATGGAAAAGCTGGAACGCCAAGCTTAACGGTGGTTTCTACCTTATCTTTCAAGACACCGCTAATGGTTTTGGGACTTCAAGAGAGTTAAACCGTTGTCCAACGTTCATATTACAACGGATACTTTCCGAGTGACTCGAAAGCTTCTATCCATGGTCATAGAGGACTCTCGGTCAGCGAGATGAAGATAACGGCTACTCTGCCTGGTCATCTATATATAGAAGCCATCTCACAAGACTTGAAGATTCCCGAATCTATTGTTTATACACATACTTGCTCAAAGTCATTGTATTTACTTTCAATCTTTAACTTATAACTCCCACTCTGTAATTCATTACTTTCGAGTTGTAAGGTCTTATACTCGATTACAAACTCTTTCTTACATTCTTTGTAAGGTCCCTTGACTAAGCTGTAAGCGTTAACTCGGCTTAGTTGTCCCTAGCTGTAAGGGTTATCTCAGCAAGGAAGTACTAGATCGAGATAAGGGAATTTCGAGTCTAGGAAAACTTGTATAGAGTTGTCTAAGGGAGCAACTCGGGTTCGATCAGTTCACGGTATTTTGTGGACTCAAAATAGTGAATTTGACTTCGTGTCCGGATTGACACGGTCCGTGGTTTTCTGCCCCGGGAGGGTTTCCACGTAAAATCTAAGTGTTATCTTTCCGAGTTCATTCTAGACTCGGACGGCTTTTCTGCTCTTGTTCTTTCGGTTAATCGCATTACGAGTCCAATCTTTTCGACCCTGTTGATAGACTCGGAATCTATCTTTCTCTCTATTCTGCGCAAAAGCGTGTGATTCCGCAAAGAATTTTCTATCACCCTATTCACCCCCTCTAGGGTGACTCGGACTCTCCCGAGCAAACCTTCAATTGGTATCGAGCCTAGCCTTTTCGAAAGGATCTAACAGTCCAAAGGTTTAAAGATCAAATGGCTCGGAACACCGGAGAGTTCGACGAAGGAAGATCTTCCAACAATCCACCAAAATTCAAAGGATCAAACTTTGGGCACTTGGAAGAAGCTTATGGAATGTTTTCTTATTGATCATGATGAAGAGGTATGGGAAATCATACAACAAGGAAACTATATTCCAATGAAGATAGATGAATTAGAATCCTTCCCAAGACAAAGGCTGAGTTCACACCAGGAGAACCGGAGAAGTTCGGAAAGAACTTCAAAGCAATGAACATCCTTTTGTGCGCCATAAGCTCGGAAGAATATAATCGAGTCTCTGCTCGTGACTCTGCTAAAGAGGTGTGGGATACGTTAGTGAACACCTACGAAGGTACAAGTCGGGTGAGACAGGCGAAGATCGGTCGAGTATCTTCATAAATATGAGCTTTTCAAAATGGAGCCGAGAGGAGAACATTACTCGGATGTTCATTCGCTTCACTGAGATTACCAACAATCTCAAATCTCCGGGAAAGAAAATCTCCCATGAAGAAATGTGCTTGGAAAATTCTCGAAGCCTACCCAAGAGACGATGGGGTCCGAAGGTGACTGCCATAAAAGAAGCACGGAACCTTTCACTCTTAAAGCCGGACGAGCTCATCGGAAAGCTTCTAACTCATGAGATACATCCGGAAGAAGAGGATGCTGAGGGCGTACCAAGAGAAACTTAGCACCGAAAGCCTCGGAATCCAAACAAGAAAATCTGAGCTCTTCGACTCGGAAGACGATCCCATGGCACTCATTGCAAGAGGCCTCAAGAGAATGATGAAGCACAAAAGATGGGACAAAAGGCCAAAAGAAGAATTCTACAAGAAAGATAAGAGAGATAGAAAAGGTAAGTTTTCTTCTCCTTCAAAGTTATCCTTATCTAAGAATTACGGATGCTTTGAATGTGGCAGCGAAAGACCACATAGTCAAGGACTGTCCAAAAAGAAAAAGGGACAGGAAGAAGAAAAAGGCCATGATGGCAACATGGAGCGATGAGGACTCATCGGAAGATGACGAGGACTCGAGATGACTCAAAGTGTCCGATGGCAATCTCGACTCGAAGGCTGAAAGAGAGTCGGACTCGGACTCGAACAATGAGGAAACTAATCCTCAAAAGGTAATCGAATACTTTCTTAAATTCTCCAAAGTTGATTTAGCTAAATATATTTTTACCTTGGAAGAAAAGTCCAATTCGATTCCTCTCAATTCAAAGAACAACTTGAGTCAATCACTTCGAGAGCATTTCTTTGAAAAACGAATTAGAAAAACTAAGACTCTCATTCGAGAGAACTCAAGACTAGTGTTCAATCTAATGAGATTGAGTCCGAGTTACTCGGGAAAGAAAATGAGCAATTAAAATAGAAGCTCACTGAGTCTCAAGATCCGATTTTAAAATTTACTCAAGGTCGAAAAACCTTGACATGCTCTTAGGAACACAATGTGTCTCCTTTCGAAAAGAAGGTCTCGGTTTCAACGAGAGAAGAGGAATCAAATTCCTACTCGGAAGCTGTTTAAAAATGACTCCGAACTGTGAAGTTCGGGAAGGCTGAGCAAGGTCCCATTCACGAAATAAAAGGAGGACTAAGCCCAGAACTATTTACAAAAAGAAACCATTCTCTCCTATTTCAAAAGGAAAGGTTTTCGAAAAGAAAGAGACACAAACTCGGTTCTCGAGAGGAAGACTCGAGAATCGAGATAAAACCCAAAGTTATTCAAATCGGGTTCCAAAACACCTTCTTCCTCGAAAAGAACCACGAGTAAGGAATGTTACTAGGTTCGTTAGAGGAAGTGAGAAGGGTTAGATTCTCTTTGTTTTGCGGGTCACTCGGAAGAGATCAAAGGACACTGGTACCTTGACGGTGGATGTTCACGCCATATGTCGGGAGATGCAAGACTCTTTTACGAGTTGAATAGACATAAAGGAGGAAAAGTCACATTTGGAGATGATAGCAAAGGCAAGATTGTGGGAATTGGCAAGATTGGAAAAGGAAGCAATTTGGTCGATCCAGTCTCATCTTGTCAAGGGATTAAAATATAATCTGCTCAGCATCTCTCAATTATGTGACAAAGGTCAAGAGGTAAGATTCACTCGGACCAATTGCACTATCTCCGATGTCTCCACCAAAGAGATCAAGCTTTCGGGTAAGAGATCCGGTAATACTTACATCATCCCTCTTTTTGACCCAAGTCGGAATTTATCTTGCTTAAAAGCATCTCTTCATGATGATTCATGGACTTGGCATCGGAGACTAGGCCATATTAGCATGCATACTATCAAGAAATTGGCATCTAATGGTCTAGTTAGGGGTTTACCTAAGCGTGTTTTTGAGAAAGACAAAATATGTAAAGCATGCACCGAGAGGAAACAAGTCGGATCTTCATTCAAATCTCCGAAGACAGTTTCCACATCCAACGTACTTGAATTACTGCATATGGACTTATGTGGTGAAATCCCTGTAAAGAGTCTCGGAGGTAAATCTTACATACTTGTTATTATTGATGATTTTTCACTATTTACCTGGGTGTGTTTTCTTAAGCACAAAAATGAAGCCTTCAAGGAGTTCAGCAAGCTCTGCAGAAAGATTCAAGTTGAGTCTTAGACTCGGATCCGGAGGATTCGAACCGACCGTGGAAGGGAGTTCGATTATTCGGAATTCTCGAGTTTTGTGACAAAAATGGAATCTCTCACAACTTCTCAACACCCAGAACTCCTCAACAGAATGGAGTAGTAGAGAGAAAGAACAGAACCCTTGAAGAAATAGCAAGGACGATGATGATTGAACACAACTTGCCTTACTATTTGCAGGCGGAGGCGGTGAACACGACTAACTACACTCTAAATAGATGCCTCATCATACCCATTACGAAGAAAACACCTTATGACCTCTACAAAGGGAAGAAGCCAAATATTTCCTATTTCGGACCATTCGGATGTAAGTGCTTCATTCACAACAATTGTAAGGATCATCGACCAAGTTTCATGCTCGGTCCGACGAAGGTATTTTTACGGGTTACTCCTCTCATAGCAAAGCTTATCGCATATTCAATAAGCGAACTAACAAAGTGGAAGAAAGCATCCACGTAGTATTTGATGAGCTTGAACAGGAGAAGCCAAGTGAGTCTTCATACTCGGAGCTGAAGCTCGGAAAAGATGATGACGAGCCGAGCCTACAAAGACTCGGACCCGAGCATGCTCGGAATGAAGTCACTCGGAACGAGGAAACTCGAGAATGAGACAGGTTCAAGAGCTCGCTCGAACGAACAAGTTAATGAAGAGGATCACTCGGAACAAGCTTACGAAGATCAAACAGTTCAGCCCACAAACCTGGTGAATCAAAGAACTTGTAAAGCTTTCAAATTTACTTCCGAGTCATCCCCAAGAAAACATAATTTCCGATATCAACAGTG
Organism: Talinum fruticosum; assembly: GCA_021018815.1. Taxonomy (NCBI): domain Eukaryota; kingdom Viridiplantae; phylum Streptophyta; class Magnoliopsida; order Caryophyllales; family Talinaceae; genus Talinum; species Talinum fruticosum. Next base: position 804,130 of record JAITYX010000107.1, read on the forward strand.
GGGTAAGAACTCGTTCCTCTCTACATAATCTATGTGCATTCACTGCATTCATTTCATTAACTCGAACCCAAATATGCACTAGAGGCCCTTAATGAACCTGAATGAGTAGAAGCCATGCAAGAGGAACTTAATCAATTCGAGAGAAACCAAGTCCGGACTCGACCAACCGACCTTTTGACCACCCGGTTATAGGAACGAAATGGGTTTTCAAGAACAAAGCTGGATGAGGGTGGAGTGGTAGTCGAAATAAGGCTAGACTTGTGGCTCGGGGATATAATCAAGAAGAAGGAATTGATTGTGGGGAAACCTTTGCACCAGTAGCTGAATTGAGGCCATTAGAATACTATTGGCATTTGCATCCAGCATGCATATTAAATTATATCAAATGGATGTTAAGTGTGCTTTTCTCAATGGTTTTATTGAAGAAGAAGTCTATGTCGAGCGAGCCTCCTTGTTTTGAAAACTCGGAATTTCCAAATCATGTTTTCAAACTTCAAAAGGCTCTCTATGGTCTTAAACAAGCACCTCGATCTTGGTATGAAAGACTGAGTAGCTTCTTGGTTCAAAATGATTTTAAAAGAGGTCAGATCGACAAGACTCTCTTCATAAAGACCAAGGAGAAAGATTTCCTTATTGTTCAAATCTATGTTGATGATATTATTTTCGGTGCTACTAATGAGTTTACGTGCAGAGAATTTTCCGAGTTGATGAGTCAAGAATTCCAAATGAGTATGATGGGAGAACTCAATTTCTTCCTTGGGTTACAAATCAAACAAGACAAAGATGGAATCTTTGTTCATCAATCAAAGTACAGCAAGGAACTGCTGAAGAAATACAAACTTCAAGATGCAAAGCACGCATCTACCGCTATGAGCGAGCGAGCATAAAGCTTGACTCGGACGAGAAAGGTAAAGCAATAGATCAAAAACTCTATCGAGGTGTGATTGGATCTTTGCTATATCATACTTCCAGCAGGCCGGATATAATGTTCGGTGTTTGCCTATGCGCAAGATTTCAAGCTAATCCAAAAGAATCACATCGCACTTGCAGGTGAAGAGAATATTCGAGATATCTTGCAGGTACTCATAATTTAGGTCTATGGTATTCCGGAGACTCGGAAGCGACTCTTACTTGGATACTCGAGACGCAGACTACGCAGGATACAAAGTTGATCGAAAGAGCACATCCGGAGCTTGCCAATTTACAGGTCAATCCCTAATATCTTGGCACTCAAAGAAGCGGAACTCGGTAGCTCTATAAGCTGCTGAAGCTGAATATATAGCAGTTGGAGCTCGTTGCGCTCGGATTTTATGGATTAAACAACACTTGAAGGATCTTGGACTATTCCTTAACTCGGTTCCAATCAAGTGTGACAACCAAAGCGCAATCGGTATCACCAAGAACCCTGTCCGAGCATTCGAAAACAAAGCATATCGAGGTCGGGTATCACTTCTTACGCGATCACTCGGAAAAGGGTGATATTGCTCTTCGGTTCATTCCTACTAATCTTCAACTAGCTGATATTTTTACTAAGCCTCTTAGTGAAGATCGGTTTTACTTTATTCGGAATGAGCTTGGTATGTTAAATGCTTAATTGTATGCTACTCTTGTTGCATAATTCTATGTTATGTGCTTTCACCGTTAATAACCATTAGTTCGGTTGATTCGGTGATACTTGGGCTGATAGTTATTTCACTTTTACGAGTCACTCAAAAACCTTTACGAGTCAAACTCGGACGTAGAGAAACTTGGACATCAAATTTTACGAAACTATCTCTAGAATAGTGGAGAGTTTCGGATCATATTTTCAAAATTTTCTCTCTCTCTCGCGAACGCTGTGATCGGATTTTAGCCGTGGATTTCTAACCGCTGGAATCTCAACCGTTGAAGAGAACCGTCACACCGGTCTTTGGTGAGTGATGGACAAGCCGTGTCGAACGGAGTTATACTTAACGGATAGTTGACGGGCGCGCTTATTTTCTATAAATAACGTATATCCATCTTCCTCTCGGTATTCTAAACTCTCTCTCTCTCAAACGAAACTTTTCACGGAAGATTTCTACGTGAACAGTCATCCTTGATCATCTGCAAGCGTCGAAGAAGCCCTCTCTCTCGTAAGTTTCGACTTGCTCTCATCTCTTTCTTCTACATTTTTTTCTTTTCGTCTCTTCTCTTCTACATCTCCTTCTCTTTCCTACTCGAAGAGCTTCATCTTTTCCTCTCTCCCTCAAAATGCCTAAAAGAGGAAACCATCCCGACTTCCAGGTCTCTCCATCTTCCAAAAGCCTCGCACCAATAAGCCGAAAGCTCAACCCCTTCCAAACCCATTGTCACTCAGCACCTCGTCTTCGGACGACAAATTCTTTCCAACAACCAAATTTTCTTGGTTGTCCAACATACAAACCACCGGAGCATACCACTTTATGTGCTTCGGTGAGTTCGTCTATCCTGAACTCGTTTCGAGTTCTATGCTCACCTCACTCACTCCGAAAATGTTCTAACCTCTAGGGTTCGGAACATCACTGTTCGTCCGAACACCTCTCTCCTCCACCGCCTTGTTCAAGGTCTCTTCTCTCTTCCCGAACAGCAACCCCATTCCTTTCACTCGAAGTCGCCGACGACTTCTTTGAAAAATGTTCCAAAGGATTCCCCGAGTCTAGGAAAAAATTTTACGTGACTCGGTTGAAGTCGAAGCTCGTCTTACGTAGCTTCTAGCCGATGAGAACCTTTTTCTCACAACATTCCGAGCAAGGAGAACCCCAACTCCAAGAACCTCAAAGCTCTCTTCGACATCCTTGAGGGATACGAAGTAGACCTTTTCCCCTCCATCATTGAGCGGAAGGCCACTGTGCCAGCTCAACTCCAATCCAAGAAGAACACCTCCCTTCCTTTCGGTGCTCTTCGACCCTTGTTTTCAAACAATTCCAAGTTCCTCTCCCCTCGGACCCCAATGCTGTATGCGAGGCTGCCGTTGTGGTCGGCAAGAAGGAACTACGAGGGTACGGATACCGGAAGCCGACCACGGTGTGCAGGTTCACAACTCGGAGCCGAGGCCTCCTTCTCCACCTCGGACTCGAAATCAACTCCTCTCTCTCTCCCTTCTCCACCTGGTGGTGCTTCCACCTCGGGTGCCTCCAAATCTCTCTCTGCTCTCTTGTCCCCTGTTTTCATGGACAAGATCAGCTCCGTGTCTTCTAATTTCGGAGACATGCTCCGTTCTTTCAAATCTGTTCTCCAAGGTCGACCATCAACCAAAAGACTGGTTAATCCCAAATCCGAGAGCAGCGAGTCTCTAGTTCTTGAGATGAGGGAACCGGTCCAAGAGTAGAAGGAGCTGGTCGAGCCTCGAAGAGAGATGGTCCAAGGCGGCTCGGGACCGGGATGACTCGAGACGCGTCTAAAGCGTCTTCGAGCCCGAGTCCGACCTCCTCGGACAGCGAAGAAGAAGAAGAAGAAGAAGAAGAAGAAGCTGCAGACGCCGAGGAACCTGCGGGCCGAGGCGAGTCCTTCCGGGCAAAGGGAAGAAGAGGTCGTGGCAACTGCCGAGGGTCGGACTACTCCACAAGCTCAAATAGGCTGTACTCGGCTCGAGACAGCGATGCTGGGTGGGTCGAGCGACCTAGCTACTCCGGCGGGTCGGACAGAGCAGCCCCTCCAGGCCTGCGAGGTTCCAAGGGAAGAACCCCTCGATCCACTCACTCCGGGTCAGCCACTCGAGCTAAGCCCCGACGATAGTCCCGGTTCTCCCTTCGCCGCGCTCAAGCACATCGTCAAGATCATATCGGCGCCGGCGCACCTTCGCTCCCTCCACTCAAAAATCTCCCTCTCCCTCATAGGAGCCATGCACCGAGTCACAATTCCTCGGTCCGGCGGAATTTTCTTCTTTACGAAATTTTTTTTCTTTTTTGTCCGGACATCTAAGTTGTACTAATTGCTATTTTCTTCCCTTCCTTTTCTTGTTGTTTGTTTTTGCTTGAAAGGCAAGGGGGAGAAATAGAGAAAAACTTGTTGTCCTGTTTAAGGGAGTTTTTCCGCCCTTTTTGAATTTTAATAGATTAATGCATTTCATTATTAACTTCGAGTTTATTTTTGCTAGCATGTCTTTTCCGAGTTAATGAAGCATACTTTATTTTTTTGCTCGATATATTAAGTATCGCTCGACTCATTGAGTATGTCTTACTCATGCGCAAACTACTCGGAATCAATCTTTTCCTCTAACAAAGTTTCTGTTTTAAGTATGAATGCCTTTCATCAAAAAGGGGAGATTGAAGACTCGGACACCTTGCTCAATACTCTTCCGAGTTATATAAAAGGAATCGGGTATAACAATTTCATACATGTAGAGTTTTGATTCCAAGGCATTCTTTGTGTCCCAGAAACTTATGTGAGTAAAATCGTATCTTCTCTAAGTGACACAGTTCTTACTTAGTATATTTATTGCTTATCCGCAAGTTTCTCAGAAAATTGGATCTTTGTTACGAGTCCATCTTCACTCGGAATAATCGCAGATTGAATATACCGAGTATTTCATCTTTTCTCACTCGGAATCGACTTGTGGTTAAAAGTCCTATCTTGTTTTAGACAGTATTCTTAGCTTGTTTCATGCTTAGTCTATATCAAGTTAATCCTCTCCGATATTCTTTATTGAACTTGATTCTTCGCTCGGACTAAGTCGGATGGAATTTTCGAGTATCATGGATATTGGACTCGAAAATTCCATTCCATTTCGACTCGGATAATCGGTTGGTTTATTTATCGTAATTATTATCTCGTGTCTAATCTTGGGCCAAAGTATTTTATACTTTGAGAACCAAAATTGATTTGCTTTTGTAGGTTATTCAATCGAGGATACAATTTTTCAAACTACAAAAGTAACCTGAAGCTTCGAACGTCAAATCACCGGTAGACATGGCTTTTCACCTTCTCTCGCTCTAGTCCCAGTGGATTGTGTCGAGGCTGTCTGTTTCCAAATATGGAAAACTGGAACGCCAAGCTTAACGGTGGTTTCTACCTTATCTTTCAAGACACCGCTAATGGTTTTGGGACTTCCAAGAGAGTTAAACCGTTGTCCAACGTTCATATTACAACGGATACTTTACGAGTGACTCGAAAGCTTCTATCCATGGTCATAGAAGACTCTCGGTCAGCGAGATGAAGATAACGGCTACTCTGTCTGGTCATCTATAAATAGAAGCCATCTCACAAGACTTGAAGATTCCCGAATCTATTGTTTATACACATACTTGCTCAAAGTCATTGTATTTACTTTCAATCTTCAACTTATAACTCTCACTCTGTAATTCATTACTTTATGAGTTGTAAGGTCTTGTACTCGATTACAAACTCTTTCTTACATTCTTTGTAAGGTCCCTTGACTAAGCTGTAAGGGTTATCTCGGCTAGGAAGTACAAGATCGAGATAAGGGAATTTCGAGTCTAGGAAAACTTGTATAGAGTTGTCTAAGGGAGCAACTCGGGTTCGATCGGTTCATGGTACTTTGTGGACTCAAAATAGTGAATTTGACTTCGTGTCCGGATTGACATGGTCCGTGGTTTTCCGCCCCGGGAGGGTTTCCACGTAAAATCTAAGTGTTATCTTTACGAGTTCATTCTAGACTCGGACGGCTTTTACTGCTCTTGTTCTTTCACGGTTAATCGCATTACGAGTCCAATCTTTTCGACCTCGTTGATAGACTCGGAATCTATCTTCCTCTCTATTCTGCGCAAAACGTGTGATTCCGCAAAGAATTTTCTATCACCCTATTCACCCCCTCTAGGGTGACTCGGACTCTCCCCGAGCAAACCTTCGGTAATCTTTTACTTTTTCGCTTTCTTTATTTCTATTTTATCGCTTTCCTTTACTCTGTTTATGTTGCTTTAATTCTTTATCGCATGTTATTGTTCACTTGCTTTTGTACATTATTTTAACTCACTACTCGAATTAGTAATGGTCGTCTTCGGAGTGGCGGAATAGAAGGTTTTATCCATATATTTCGTACCGTCGCCCACGTATCCGATTCTCGATTCAAAGACCGATAGAGTCGTTTTTAGCCTATTTCGGTCTTAGTTTTCCCATACTAAGATTGAGAGAGCATTTATTTTGTTTTTGTTAGTTTTTCTTTCCTAAAACCGACTACTCGACTCATTTTCATTTGTTTCTCCTACATTTATATCTCGATTTTTCCCACTACAAGATAAAATTAAAAAGGGATTTTGGATTTGCAAGGTAGGCCGAAGCCGAGGCTGAATTACTTTAGCCACGACCATCGGCTAGCGCCGCTAACCGTACGACATTGGCTCGGTGGGCGTCGGACGGTCGGTGGGTGAGGCTTCGGCTTAGACTCCTATTTTCACACTAGTCCGGCCCTAAAGCCCTATGGCCGAAACGGAAACCCTAGTTTTATTTATCTTGCGGTTAAGAAATAACATCTCGAGACTTCGAAAATAATTATTAAAATAGAAAGGTTAATAAAACTGCCATTCAACTTTGCTTAATTCGCTTTCAACTCAATTTAAAAAATTCGAAAATCTTAATAAAAGGTTCATCCCTATAGTCCAAAATCGACTTTTAAAAAACCATCTTTAAAATCAATCTTTAAAAAGAGACCCGACACAAGTGGGGAAGCTCGGTGGGCCCTGGCCGGCAATGGTTCATATAGTTGTGACTCTGCTGAGGATTAACTTTTTATTAAGAGGGCGAAACTTGAAAATTTGAGTAGTGTGTTTTAATGTTGTGCTTGCGTTAGGCATCCTGCATTTAGCAACCTTTGAACTAGTTTAAATATCTGTTTTGACCACTAGAAAAACATTATTGTACCCCCTATTTACCCTTTCTAGAGAGAGGCTCCCACTAGTTCCTTTAGGTGGGCACAACTAGTCTAGATTGGCCGAGGAAATGGTACCTCCTCCCTCGTAGCACGCACTCTTGGGCTAAACCCTTTGGTTCACTAAGAGGCATCGAGAATTCTGGTTGGTATCCTTATTCGTGTAACCCATAGGGGACCAAATTCTCGGACTACGTGTCACCATGTATCCAAACTCTTGAATTCTTTGACCATAGACCCTTTAACTATTAGGTCACCTTGCCTTCATTTGCATGCTTGGATGAGTTTATGTGTTTTAGATTTAATCTTTTGCTTGTGAGCCTTTAGAGATAGGTGCGGAGTGCTGAATAATCCTTTCATGGGTGCAAAAATAAAAATCAAAATAAAATTTTGAGTCGGTCCAATTTTGTGCATTTTAGCCAAAAAGTCAAAAATTGTATTTCCTTTTAGGTCGGTCCATTCATTCCATATTTGCATTTCCTTTTTGTATTTAGCCAAAGTCAAAGTCATCTCAAAGTAGGTGAGTGCATATTTATATTCCTTTTTACATTAGCCAAATTCAAATTTCATCTCAAAATAAGTGAGTCCATATTTGCATTTATCCAATGCAAAATCATCTCGATTAAAGTGCGTCCATCCATTTTATTTTTGCATTAGCCAAATTAAAATCGATCTCAAAGTAGGTGAGTCTGTTCATTTCATTTTTGCATTAGCCAAAATTAAATTCATCTCTAAGTAGGAGAGTATTTCAATTGCATTAGCCAAAATAAAATTCATTTCGGATTAGGTGAGTCTCGCTTTGCATTTTCATTTCCCATTTAGCTAAAACAACCTTCCATTAGGAGTAATCATCTATGCATTTCGGTTCCGCACTAGCCAAATCATAGAATCATCCTAGATTAAGGCATATCATCAATGCATACTTTCCTTTCCATTTGTTTTGTATCCCCTTATGTGCATCCAAATAAAAGGGCATACCATTTTCTTTTCTATTAGGATTAGTTGTTCCTCGGGTTAAGCACTTAAGCCCCATCTCGCTCTAGAACAACCTCCAATGAGCCAACCACTCATCGGGGATGATATTAATGTTTACTTTTTCCCTTTTTCTATATCCATTGTATGTTTATTTCCTTTCCCTATTTTCCAATAAAAAAAACAAATGAAATTTCCTTCCTTTTTAAACTCCGAAGACATTATTTCTACTCTAACGGATACGTAGGAAGCCCACGAGGTCCGACCCGGATCTTAATCTTGAACCCAATTTCCAATTCCAATTCCATTTCTAATTTCCCTAATCTAATAGCCACTTTTCCTACCCAAAGGAGCGAGAAACTCATCGGGAAAAAGAAAAGATCAATCAAGAAGCATGCCGATCGATTCAACACCACACCATTAGGAGCATGGTCCATCACCAACATTACATCATAGTTCGTGCGACCTACCCTTCTTTATGCTTTACATTAGGGGATGGGGGCTAAAGTGCAATTTTATCTTTGTCTTTTTTAACTTTTTGCATCATCTTAATAAAAGAATGTATTTGTTCTTAGAATAAAGTCTTGCATCCATCTCCTTTGCATGAGTCAAAACTTTTAAAAATACAAACTTAATAACAAAGCACCTCGCAAGGAATTATTCAAACAAGCGAGCATCGGATCAGCATCGGGAGGTCACCAAGCATCTGTCACATTCAAAGAGGATCTTCCATGCCAACAATTAATCAAAGCTACTCTCCAACATTTCAGAAGAGTTAGACATAAGCACCCGGGAAGAACGTGAGGGCTCAAGATTACAAGGGTTATACAACCACAACCAATTTCAAGAATACTTAGGGGAAGATATAGATCTTGTACCATACAACCAAAGGAGCTATTAGCACTCAAACTAAAAGCTCAATGTAGAGTGAGGCACATAACCTCATGTAATATTATATTTTCAAGTCAGCATCCTCTCGGACTTCAACTCATCCAACGACCAAGTCGATGCAAGGATTTCTATATAAAGATAAGCGAGTAATCCATATTCGACAAAAGTGGATAGAAGTCAAGCTTCGGAGCCATCAGCGAGTCAAGGTTCGGACACAACTTAGTCGAGCTTTAGGCCCAGCAGTAGTGAAGGTTCGGACGCACCTTAGTCGAGCTTCAGGCCCATAGTAATCAAGGCTCGGACATCATTTTAGTTGAGCTTCGGGCCCAACAGCGGTTAAGGTTCGGACACATTCGCAGTTGAGTCTCTAATTTCACACAATTAAGCACAATCTATTTCTAAGTTGTCAAAAGTCTAAAAACATATAAATAAATCACAAACAATTGCACATAAATCACAAACATGCATGCATAAATCACAAACGTATATCGAATTGCACAATTAAGCACTAACAACAAATTTACTTCACTTCAACAATTTCTTTCAACAAGTCTAACCTCATATACAACAAACAACACAACTTATATACATAAATCACACAATTGCATATTTTGTACTTCAAATTCATTCACACTCGAACATTAATTTGCATCAAATTCTTTAAAATCATCAATTTTATACTAAACAAATTAAACCTTAAATCCAACAACAATGAAGGAAGCACTACCTTCAAGGGGTTGTTTAACGGCGGTGGGCAGCAAGACCAGCGCAGACGGCAAAATCGGTGGTGGCGGGACTGGCGGTGGCGGCAAAATCTTCTCTCCCTTGGGCTCTCTCCTCCCCCTTCCTTGTTAGCTCCGGCCAAAATTCACGAAGTCGTTGGAGGTAAACGACCGGCGAGGCGACGGACAATCGGACACGATCGAGCATTAGGTGGTTGTGGACGGCAAAAATTTTCACACTTGTCCCTTGCTCACTTTCGCAATCCCTCATTCTCACAAGCTTCGGTTTTGTCGTTTGGGCAAGAAACCGGATATGGAATTTTATACCGGGGTAGCAACGGACCCAACTGACCGAATGGTTTGTCGGTACCTTGCTCAACAACGAGATGAGTCGATTGCTAATTAAAAAATGTAATTTAATTTATTATCTTTTTCTTTGGGGCGGATCTAGGAATTCAAATCTAAATAGCGACAGACTAGCGACGGAATATTCCGTCGCTAAGCAAATTTTTACAAATAGGGACGGAGATAGGCACGGACCGGGTCCATTGCCACCTAAAAACTAGAACTTTTTTTAAATATGAATTTATGACTAAGTACCTCTTTCCATCGTTGATTCCGTCGTTATTTATGAAATCGATCGATTTGTTGTTCCGTCGCTGATTGACACACGTCGTACTTTTATGTCACTTTCCGTCCCTAATTTTGTCGCTGGCTGGCGAAAGAACTGCTTTTCCTTGCTAATTTCTGTCGCTAAATAACAGTTTTGAAGTAGTGTTAGTACCCAAAGCTTACATATATTAGATCAACAGGGCTCAGCCGAAAGAGTCTCAAAACCCTCTTTGAGGTTATACTTTCAAGATCTCATATGCAATCATCCTTACTTTTGTGACAAGGCTTTTGTATTTATAATATGTCCCAGTTCAGAAGAGGAAGAAGTGAAAGGAAGGAAGGAGAGAGAGAGAACCTTATCTTTGGATATATTGACATTGGCATTGCACTTTCTCTCTCTAAAAATTGTTACTACAACTATAGCTAGTATAGTATCCACCATCTCATGGAGGTGGAGAGTTAAAGATAATGTACGTGTGTGTGTGTGTGAGAGAGAGAGAGAGAGAGAGATACAGCAGAGCGAGCAAGAGACACACAGTAGTAGAGAAAGCGAGAGAAAGCAGCGGAGCAAGCGAGAGCCGTGGAGGTAGATGGTTGAAGTAGAGGAAAGAGACAGAAAGAGAGAGCGATAGGAAAAATGTAGTAGAGAGAAAGAGCGAGAAGAGAGATGCAACGAAAGACCAGCGTAGCGTCATGGAATGATTTGTGATGGTCTAATGCATTAATTAATTTTCTTCCATGAGGCAATGATTTGTGATGGTCTAATGCATTAATTAATTTTCTTCCATGAGGCAATGATTTGTGATGGTCTAATGCATTAATTAATTTTCCGATGCACTTAATCATTGTTTCATGGACGAATGCTTGTGAGGATGATAAAAAAAGCGTTCGTGAGTGAAGGCAGACATAGTGGAGAGAGAGATGGTAATCATCTCTTGCGAATTAGGCAAACAAGCACAAGAGCATGTGAATTGACTGGTAACAATAAGTTGTATAGGCTCTTATACTTTTAGTATGTATGAATTAAACTTGGTAGGAGAAGTAAGCACAGTGGAAGAGATCAATTATAAAGGATGGCTCATTTGAGATAGGAGCACCATGGAAGGCCTTGAAATAAGCTTGTCATTGGTTAAATATGGAGAAGAATTGGGTATTTATTCCCTTTATCATAAGTTCACTTCTTTGAATATTTTTTTTGCTACATACTTCAATATCGACCATCTGTCTTCTCTACACGCCCTTCATGCCCTCTTTTCGCAACACCGTTTACCATTCATAAAAGGAACAAGTCCTTTCTTTGTCGACTATGTAGTTGCTACTTTCCCTCCACCTCCTCTTGTGCTCCGTCGTTTTACATATCTGATTTCCGAGTAATGCATGAAAATGCTATTTGAATAAAAATAGGAAATCTGTTAGTTTTGGCGAGACTGTGTGAAATCTGTTGAGGATATTTTCTACACTTTCTATTCTAATTATTTCTAATTTTGTTAATTTGCTAGCTATTATGGAAGATTCCTAAGTTTGTAATAAAGGGAAAGATTGTTATGAGGTTAAGCATTGTATTATGACAAGATAATTCCTATTACTCCTATTTCTCTCTCTATTCTCTCTCTATATTGTGTACTGTTCCCTTGATTTTGATCAGTAAGCCTCGAGGCTTTTCTCCATTTATCAACCTTCTTGACTTACTGCATCATTGGTATCAGAGCTACCTAATCTGCGTAAGCACCGGTGCCTCCAACCACAAAAATGTCTTCCCATAATCAGCCAAACACAGTCATGGAAGGAAAGCTGCACGACTTGCTTGAGCAATAATCCAACATTACGAAGCAGCTTATAGAGCAGCAAACACTGGTGAATCAACAAATCCATGTTCAAAATGTTAAGATTAATAAACAGAAGCAAGCCATTGATCGAATGATGCATTAAGTCGGGAGGGGTTACTAAATGGAGAAAACCATCGAGGCTTGCTGATCAAAATTAATGGAACAGTACATATTATAAAGAGATAATAGAGAGAGAGAAATGGGAGCAATAGGAATTATCTTCTCATAACAGAATGTCTGACCTCGTTACAATCTTTCCCTTTATAACAAGCTCATGAATCTTTCATAACAGCTGGCAATTAACAAAATTAGAAGGAACTAGAATAGAAAGTGTAGAAAATATCCTCAACAAATTTGACACAGTCCTGCCAAAACCAACCAACTTTTCATTTTTATTCCAATCGCAGTTTCCTGCATCATATCAGAATGAGTCAAAACTGACATTATAAAGACAAAATTAAAGACCCATCATGGGCATTTCGATTACTTGGTGATGCCCTTTGGATTGTCAAACGCTCCAATCATATTTCAGGGTCTAATGAATTACACTTTTGGACAGTTCTTTAAGAAAATATTTCTTGGTGTTTTTCAATGACATCTTGGTCTATAGAAAGGAATTTGATATTCACTTGTACCATCTAGCTACGGTTTTGGAGATTTTGAGGGACAATCAGTTGTATGCAAAAAGGAGTAAGTGCTCCCTTCCTCGTAATAATGTGTAGTACCTAGGTCATTTCGTTTGAGCCCATGGGGTTGAAACTAACCGCACTAAGTTACAAGCCATCAGCCAGTGGCCTATAGCACAAAATGTTAAACAACCGAGATGTTTTTTGGGCCTAACTTGTTACTGTAGGAGGTTTCTCAGGAGCTATGCCTCCCTTAGTAGACTCCTCACCGATTAGTTAAAGAAAGGAGCTTTCGAGTGGAATACAAACAGGTGAGCAGGCATTCGTTACTTTGAAACAGGCCTTGACGTTAATTTGCTAGCATTGTTGTGAGCTATCTCCCTGTGATGATGATGATTGAGTCTAGACTATAGCATGATCGGCCCCAACATTGGAATCGAAACCAGAAGTAGGCGCACCATGATTTAGCGCAAAACCTTTTGTTCGAGGCATACTTGTATATACAACGAATAATGTCATGCAAAGAAAATTTAAGTATATATATTCAAAAATAAATTAATATACACAAAAAATCATAACATACATCAAAATCATAACATAGATCCTTTGGTTATCAATGTCACGAGATTACAATATTACTTCAAAAATCATCATCATCATTAGCTACAATGTCATCATCATTGTCATTATACAATAAAAGACTGTCATCATCTGCCTCCCCTTCAAAATTATCATCCTCGTTTTCAGCATTGAAATCGACTTCATTAGCTTCCTCTTCAATTATGTCCTCAAGTGCATTTTCAACTCCTTCTTGGACTCCTTCGAACTCACACAAAGTATGAGGATTTTCCTTAGTATCCTCTTGGAATGTCTGTATCATTGAGTGGTGCTTCAATGGTTGATCTTGGTTTTATCTTAATCATCGCCCACCATTGGTTTCTATCGTTCCTTATACTTGGATAAGGGGTAAAATACACTTGCATAACTTGGGATGCCAATACAAATGGATCATACGTTGGGTATTTCTTTGTATGGTTGACATCGACTAATTCATATTGTTCGTGTATATTAATACCCCTTATAGAATCAAACCATTCACATTTGAACAAAATCGTCTTGTAAGAGCGAGAATCCCCAGCATACTCTAACTCAATCACCTCTTGAAGAATGCCATAATAATGAATGTCATCTACCCCTTTCAGGGATACCCCATAGTTCATACTGGCCTTGTTTTGACCGTATTTATGGGTGTGAAAGTTGTAATTATTTATGTAATAATGGCTAAAACTACGCACATCCTTCTTTGGACCAAGTGCCAAACTTTTAATTACTCCATTGTTCTCGTTCAAATGAAAAACCTACGCCATTAAAATATAAGTTAATGAAAATGTAATACATATTTAAACCACTCGCAACACAACATCAATATACTAACCTTCTCTTGAAACCATTTTGGGAATTATTTATCAAACTTACTCCATACTTCATCTTTCTTAACACGTGGATGTAGTGTAATCATTCCATCTTCAAATTGCCTTAGTTGGGGAAAATGCTTATTATTAGTTTGTTATCATTAAAAGATAATATATGACAAAATTATTCAAGTTGATAGTCGTACCGTTTTTCACAATTCTGAAGAATGTATGCATGAGCTGCAGCATACTCACGTTGATCAAGGTATCTCATACGTCCCTCACTGGGGCACACCTCGACATTAAAGGAGAAGACATCCGGAATGTGTTCACCTTGATTCTCCTCTATATAAGGATATACATTTCGCCCAAGATCTCTTGTTTTTGTGTCAACATTTTGCTCAAAGTAAGCGGCACAAAAATTTGAAATCTCCTCTCGTTAGATATGCATTGCAAATGGACGAGTTCAACACGAGCTTTATTGCCGACTTTCTTCTTTAAATGATGTAGAAATCTGCATCATAAGTAATATCATCACTACAAAATATTAATTGACAACTTGATAAGAATCACCCGATACCTTTCAAAGGGATACATCCATCTATACTGAACGGGTCCACCCACTTTAGCCTCATATGGTAAGTGCACAGGAAGATGCTCGCATCACATTGAAGAAAGATGGAGGGAAGATCATCTCCATCTTAAATAGTATTTCAGGGATATTTGCCTCTAATCGGAGTACATCCTCCGTTCGCAAATGAGCGGCGCATAAATCCCTGAAGAATTGGCTCGGTTCTGTAAGGACTTTCCAAACATTTGGAGGCGGTAATTCCCTCAATGCTATGGGTAATAATCGCTCCATAAGGATGTGACAATCATGGCTTTTCAAATTATGCAACTTTGCATTTTTTCCATCAACACATCGACTTAAATTACTAGCATATCCATCGGGTAACTTAAGTTGTTTGAGCCACTCACATAAAGCTTTTCTTGCCTCTTTATTCATAACATATGGAGCGTCCGGAGCAGTTTCGGTTCGTCCTCCATCAGCATGTTCGATGAGTCCGAATGTTTAGCTTTCGACGCTTACAATGAGTGGCTAAATCCTTTCTTGCGTTGATGTCATCCTTAGTTTTTCCCTTTACATCCATGATTGTGTTAATTACTTGATCAAACACATTCTTTTCGACATGCATGACATCTAAATTGTGACGTATGAGAAGGACTTTCCAATATGGCAATTCCCGTAATATGCTTCGCTTTGTCCAATTGTGAGACTCGAGATAACCACCAATTGAGCCATGATAATCAACGAGTTAGGCATTGTACATATGCGATCCCACATTTGATCACCTTCAAGACGAGGAGGAGGAGGTGAATAGGCGACCTTATTTTTCAAAAAAGCACTCTTGTTAGACCTAAAACGATGACCTTCGGGAAGAAATTGTCTATGGCAATCAAACCATGTGGTCTTCTTCCCATGTTTTAGTCTCGAATGCCTTCGTGTTTTCCATGCAATAAGGACAACCTAATTTCCCCGATGTCATCCAACCCGAAAGCATACCATATGCTGGAAAAGTCACTTATTGTCCACATAATCGCTGCCTTCAACGTAAAGTTATTCTTTTTCGAAACATCATACGTTTGAAGGCCAACATCCCACAAGTGCTTCAATTCCTCAATGAGGGGTTGTAAATAAACGTCAAGTTTTGCCTTAGGACTTTTTGGGCCAGGAATCAACAAAGTAAGAAACATGAATTGTCTCTTCATACACAACCAAGGTGGTAAATTGTATGGAGTTGCAATTACGGGCCAACAGAATACGTCCGTCCAAAATTGCCAAATGGGGCGAAACCATCGGTACATAAACCTAATCGAACATTGCGAGGTTCAGCGGCAAATTCCTTAAAAGTGACATCGACATGCTTCCAGGCTTCACTATCACATGGATGTACCATTGAGCCACTTTCACGTGGATTTTTATAATGCCACCTCATTTGGGCCGTTGTGCTATTCGTCGCATATAATCTTTGTAATCTTGGCCCAATTGGAAAGTATATTAGTACTTTCTTTGCAATACCTTTACCCCTCAATGTCTTCTTCTCATATCTATCGACCCCGTAATGCTCACATCTATCTAAATTCATTTTATCTTTCCAATATAACATACATCCATTTGGACAAACATCAATTCTCTCATGTGGAAGTTCCAAAGTAGCAAGCGACTTCTTTGCGGAATAATAAGTGTCGATCAACTCGAGTATTAGGTGGACACATTTCCTTCATCGATGCTAACAAATTGTCAACAGCTCTATTTGGGAGATTAAACTCACATTTGATGTTAATGAGCCATGAGATTACCGACAATAAAGACAAATCACACCCCTCGTACAAAGGTCTCTTAGCCGCTTCCAACATTTCAAAGAATTTTTTGCATTTTAAGTGTGGTTCTTCATCCATACTTTCATCATCAATCCATGTTAAGGACATAGGTCCAAATGCATCCATCAACATTTCATGCATTGATTCAACTTGTGGATTTGATGACCCTTGATTGTTCACTTCTAAATCAGGGTAAGTCTCTCCATGGTTAACCCAATGAAAATAATTAGCGCGAAACCCATGTTTATACAAATGTAATTTCACGGTATCCTCATCTAAGAAAGGCACGTTGCCACATTTACTACAAGGGCACCTCATCTTCTTCGACCTCTTGAAGCTTTCTTCTTGTTTAGCAAATGGAATAAATTCCTCTTCTATCCTATGAATGAACTCCTTATTCAAGTATTTTCCATCAAACCTTTTATACATCCACTCTCTATTTGTCCCCATTCATCGTAGATATATACGATTTTAAAATAGTTAAGTATGTTCATCTTTTAAAATTACCAATCAATCAAACTTGCGTAATGTTTTACATTGTACTTTTTATAATGACAATTGCATGCCCTACATCTTTCTACAGGGATAAGTGGTCCTATACCCATTCAAGAATAATATAATATTAGATCGTGCAGCTACGTCCTCGCATACTTCGACAAAATTTCGGCAAGATTTCCCTTACTTCTCCAAGTACTATCTATAAAGATGAGATGAATAATGTCTATGGTAAAATAATTCACTCGGACATTACGCACCACATCTTTATAATAGTACCTAGAGAACATATGGAAATTGTCGCCTTAAATATGTCAAAGTGTATGCAAGGATTTAGTAACTACACAACCTAATACCATATTATTCTTAAACTGTCCAACACGGACAATTCAAAAACTTGTACATAACAAAGTTTTATATCAACACCATACACATGAGAATGTGTATAACTTGCCAATATACCTTGTTATGTACAAATTTTTGAACGGGTTTTCTAAGCTTTATGAAATGCATATATATAGCTACTATTTAAAATTTTTAGACGTTTAGTATTTTAACTTTTAGTAAACTTAGCTATATTTTATTAATAATAGATGATTAAAAAGTTAAAATGATAATAAAAGGCTCAATAGCTTACATAATATAGCAAGAAAAGGCTACCAGTTCTTCCGCATATACATCATTGTTCATAGGTATGTTTACATGAAACTTTGGGCCCAACTAATACGAAAATCATGGCACATACAAACAATTAAACTAATCAGGGAGGGAGAGTGACAAACACCTGAATTCTCAAGCTTCAAGTGGCAAGAGAGAGGGAAAAGGTGAAGCTTTTGATGATGGACAAGAGGGAGTAGAAATCAGTTCAGGAGCCCTGCATTAATGAAGCTATATTAGGTGGTATTATGATGTGCATTGAAAATATTGTGAGCATTTTCAGAATATGAGATCTTACGAACGAAGTAGAAGCAAAGAGCAAATCACTCGCTGGACCTACTTGTCAAATATTTCCCAAAATATGAAATTGTATGAGGGAGAAAGCAAAAGCAACTTTAGGTGTAGGTTTCCTAATTTATTTAATTATTATGGAAAATGTATGAATTAGACCACGTTTTAGGATATATTTAATTATTATGTTTGATTGATTAAATCCAAATACCTCCTTATTAAAATATTAAATAATGGATACACACCAGTAACATGTTTTACTATATTTGACCATACTTTTTGTCTAATACAACAATTATGCATGGGCTTTAGTCTAATCCACAATTATTCATTTGTTCAGGTAATAATTCTACTGTTTTGTCCTTTAATCAAGCACAGTTGAACAACTCGTAGAGACACATTTTTTATGTAAATAGATGCAATATAGGCCTAGCTTGTTGGGCCCCTATTTAACTTGAAGTTTAGTTGGTTGTCAAATCATAGGCCCACTTAATCAGCCCAACAACAAGTTTACGGTTAGTGGTCACCTCTTGCCTTAACACATGAGAAAGATAATGATCCCTAATTCACCAACTTACTTAGTCTAATCTAATTCTTTGTAATAAAAAATTAATCCATATGATTTGTTCTTAAGAAAGACTACTTTTTACCATCTTCATACTGGTCGGATCTTATGGACATTTAAAATATTACTAGAACTCGCCTTAATTAGCCTTCCGGTTAGTTTTTTAATTATGGGCAAATAGTGCCCGGATAGTGATACATCAAATTTTATGGTTGGACCAACCTCTTGTCATTTCTCTCCATGTAATTAATTAATTTGCATATCGATCTCATAATAATTTATTTATAAAAAAAAAACATACCTGGGTAGGACAAGGGCAAGGGCAAGGGCAGGGGAAGTGAAAGCCATTGATGTTTAGGCCTATTTACAAGTCATAAGAAAAATATAACTTGGGAAGTCGGGGCTGGTCCATAAGGCCCAAGCAAAACTACTTCAAACCCAACCTCATTTGGCTACTAACATCAGCTTCAGGCCTTTTCATAAAAGATAAGATAACCAGCCAACGAAGTGCACACATACTAAATTCTTTGACCAAAAATTTGCAATATAGGTAAGAAAACCGCTCGTAGAACACAAGACCGAAGTGCATCCAAATACTATAGGATCATTGTACTCGTTCACTCAAATTAGTTATTTTGATGAAGGAATGACAGCTACCAACAACATGCCCAAATTTTAACCCGCATACATCCCTTGATATGAAGCGGAAGTGAAAGAGCTCTGCAATTTTCACAACAAGTAGAAATTTATGAAAGTAGTTTTGCTTTCTTGAGTTGTAGCTAGCTTTGGTATGACGGACTTTCACTTATTCCCTCACTTCGAGTATTCGAGGTTCAATGCCTATGTATCAGCACTATTTCAAACACAAAATCTTGAACAACTTTCGTAAACTTGTACATAAGAAAAGAAGCAATCCACTTAGAATCAAGGAAGCTTTCGAATCAAGTAACAACTTTCCTATGTAGGCCAAGTAAGTTTTCTTGTAGCACCATAGGTCAGGCTCATTCAAGGAAGCTTGAGAAAATCAAGAAAATCTGCCTTCAAACCGAGCAGTGACATCCAAAATGGCATTAAAATTTCACGCTAACCGCCTAAAGGCCCTAAACAAACTCGGAGCGACCCACAACTGAATTGTTATCCCCGCTTTCTCAAGCAAACAATAATGTATAAGAAGATACATACTCAAGTAGATACACTCATGCACATAGAATCATCATCCCACAAGGCTCATAATCCTTCAAATAACAAGCATGTTACGGCAGAAAGCATAGCCTCAAATCAAGGTTAGAAACCGAAACTAGTGCATGAGGAAGCCTCAGCAGTTGACGATTACACAAGCACCCGATCTTGGACACATGATGCTCGCTTCAAGGCCGCATTTCACAGTCGCAGACAAGCTAAAAAGGAAGAACTAATGCATAACTAGTATTTCTACCACATAAAGTCGTCGCCTAATTGACCGGTGCTATCAACATCGGCTTCCGATATGAGGAATCATCTACATAGGCACAAATTTCTCATTTAATTGTGCAATTTATCAACGACCAACGCCAAAATTTTCCAAATTAACGAGTGTCAATATCAAAAGGCACAAATTTTATCCTTCACAATGCCTTGACACCACATCATAGCACATAAAAACAGAATCAATCCTCACCAACAAAAACACAGGGAAAAAGGCAAAGAAATATGAAAAGAAAAGGGGTGAGATTAAGATGAAGATGTAACAATTTCCATACCTTAGCAAAAATCAAGCTAGGCAGTAGGTAGCCCAATGGAACAACTTAGCAGAAATCAAACGAAGTCATAGAGGACACCAACAAATCCAACCAATCCCTAAATAGAACAAAATCAATTCGCAAAAGAGAAAGATAGGAGAAGAAAATCAATGAAAGAAGGCAAAATTCCGAGCCATACCTCTAAGCAAACCAAAATCAATTCACGGACTCCAAATCTCGGTTCTTGCTCAAGCGGGCTAGGGCATCCACCTCTCTCTCGCTCTCGTTCTCCCTCTCTCTCTATCTCTCCGTGTGTCCGGAAATTTGGAGTCTACAACCGCGTTTGAGAAAACAAAGGTCAACAGCTAGCGCCAGTAGAGTCAAAACCAAGCAATCCAGTACGGGGTTTCAATACCTACACTAACAACTCGCTCACGAATACGCTGGTGCCGGAGGGGAGTGACGACGCCGACGCCGGAGAGGAGCGAAGACGTTGGCGGTGGAGGCGATAGCAGATGGGCTTCGTGTTTAGGGAGGGGTCGGAGGGAGAGAGTTAGGGATTTGAGAAGTGAGTCCCGTGAATGCGCCACTGCTTGAAGCCTATGATTTTAGATTTAGCGTCCAAATTTAGCGTCGGATGGAAATATCGGACGCCAATTAGCGTCGGATTTTAGATCCGACTCTAAAATCGGATGCTAATAGAGTCCGATTTTTATTTTCGACTCAAATAGTGTCTTCTTTAAAATCCGACGCTAATTTCGTCGGTTTTAAAGTCGAATTTTGTTGTGGTCTCTAAATTCCGACGCTAATCACGAGTTTTTTTGTAGTGTCCGAGTGTCATAGAAACTATTATATTGTTTTCGCTTGACTCGACATAGTCGAAAGCATACTTCTATATGCCACTTCACACTCGGTTCGAGTCACCCAACACTCGGATATATCGCATGTTCAAATACTATCTTTTCGCGCTTAAACTCAAGTCCGACTTCATGGTTCGAGAATTACATTGTTCCAAGTCGGCATATTTAGTTTGAATTTTGTTTGGTCTAGATCAAGTCTGTTTACTCGATATTCTTTATCCGACTTGATTGTCCTCTAGACTCGACTAAGATGGAATTTTGAGTATCATGGATATTAGACTCGGAAAATTCCATTCCTTTTCCGATTAAGATAATTAGTAACTTAATTATTTTAATTATATTATTATCTGTACCTAATCTTGGACCAAAGTATTTTATACTTTGAGAACTAAATTGATTTGCTTTTGTAGGTTATTCAAACGAGGCTATCCTAATTTTGAATTACGAAAGTAACCGAGCTTCAAAATGTCAAATCATCAACAGACAAGGCTTTTTCTACCTCCGACCTAGACCCGGACATCGTGTCGGGGTTGTCCGTTTCCAAAATTGGAAATCTGCAACACCAAGCTCAACGGTGGTTTCCACCTTATTTTTCAAGACACCCCAGGTGGTTTTGGGACTTCCAAAGGAGTCAAGAACCGTTGCTCAACGTTCATATCTCAACGGATATTTTTTGAGTGACTCAAAAATCCTTTACAACGGTCACAAAGGACCTCCGGTTAGAAGATGGACACAACGGCTAAGCTGCTTGGTCATCTATATATAGAAGACAACTTTCAAGACTTGAAGATTGTCGAATCTATTGTTAATACACATGCTTGATCAAAAGTCATTGTATTCATTCTCAATCTTCTACTTACAACTCCAATTCAGTATTTCATAACTTTCGAGTTGTAAGGTCTTGTACTCGATTACAAACACTTTCTTTCTTACTCTCTAAGTAAGGTCCTTTGACTGAGCTGTAAGGGTTAACTCAGCTCGATTGTCCCTAACTCGTAAAGGCGATCTCGGTTAGGAAGTACTAGATCGGATAAGGCAATTTCGAGTCTAGGAAAAACTTGTAAGGAGTTGTCTAAGGGAGTAACTCGGGATAAGTCGAGTCTATCGTATTTTGTGGACTCAAAATAATTGATTAGACTTCATGCTTGGATTAGCACGGTCCGTGGTTTTCTATCCCGAGGAGGGTTTCCACGTACTTTCCGAGTTATTACTTTTTTGAGTACATTCTAGACTCGGACAGTTTCATAATTCTGTTTAATCTGTTTCTTCATCTGTTCATCGAATTCGAGTTTAAGATTTTCCGAGTGTATCCTTGTCGCTCACTCACATCATATCCTTATTTGTTTTAATTTTCAAGCAAGTTTCCTCATCACCCTATTCACCCCCTCTAGGGTGATTTATACTCTCCAAGAGCAAACCTTCAGGAATTATTCTCTTTTTGCTAGTGTTGGGAATGTCTTCATGAACACTACTAAGGCAAACATAGTCGATTATACGAGCCCAACCATGGTCTCAAACACCCTTCATGCTTGTGCAATACCTCTAACGATAGGCCCTGGTCTATACTCAACACAAAAATTAGACATATTCTAGGTTTAACGAAGGAGAAATTTGCCTACGAGATTTAAGTTATTTATCGATTAGTTTCATCTTCTTGGCCAAGGCACAATATGACACTACTATAGGAACCACATTTTACTACAGTTGAAAAAGACCTTTTAATATAGTTACTTGGCATCGTGTATGTGGGCATAATGGTAGATGGGCGTCTTTTACTATGGTTGTGATGACTTACTACTATGGTTTGTTTGGGGAACCGCAATAAAAGAAGTTTATTACTACGATTCCTTTCCGGAGAAAGAATCGTGGCAATAAGATGAACCTATTACTACGGTTCTTTCTCCTAAACCGTAGTAATAGGTTGGCCAAAATTTTAGGGCCACTTTTTACCATGCTTCTTAGGCACGAACCGTAGTAAAAGGTTATTTGTCAAACCTATTACTACGGTTTTTCGATTAGAACCGCGAGTATAAGGTCTGAAATATTTTTAAAATAAATTAATATCCAATTTTTTACCCCCTATACAGCTTATACAATAACATACAATTATTTACAACTATTTACACAAACTCTTTCAGAATATATAGAAATTAGAATTAGCCCGAAATATGTATACAACCTACAACCTCACACAAAGTAGTCCACAAACTTTACCAATCAAATAATGAAGAAAAAGTGTAAACATATACCTATGTAACTATCTTTATATGGTTATATACCAATTCCGCCTGACCTTATCTTAGCTCATCGAGTACAACATTTGTATACACTACTATAGATATGAATTTTTATTATAGGCACTTTATGACGGTTAAAAATGAAAATCGTCATAAAAAATAAGGTTGTGGCATTTTTGTAAACAAAAGGTCTTTTATTACACTTATTATTGTGGTTCTTGCATCGAAATGTAGTAATAAATCATTCTCGACTATTTACTATGGTTTAATAAAAGAATCATAATAATAGATGTCTTTATTACTAGGATTGTTTTACTTGAACCGTAACAAAAGGTACTCCTTGTTTTTGCTGTCCCACTTCTATTCCCTCTCTCTCCTAAAAACTCAAATCCAACCATAGTAACTCATTCTCCTAAAAACGGGCTCTTCCTCTTCCGATTCTATCCCCAACCTCCCCCATTTATCTACTCCTTTTCTCCTCTCTCTCCTAGTAACTGCTTTGCCTCCATCGCCTCACCTCCCTCTCCTCCCACTGTCGGGCGCAAGCGCATGCTGTATGGTTCTAACAAGTCAAGGTCGATCCCACAAGGACTCAATCTACTAACACAATCAACTAGGTCTCTACTCAATTGCTAAGATAATATGGTTTTGAGTTAGTTATTTACTAAAATAATTCTTAAAATTAAAATTAACAAAATTAATCTAGAATTTAATCAATGAAAAAAAAGAATCTAGGAATTTAGTTTCCTAACAATGAGTTTAATTATTAAAACCTAATTTGTGCAATCGTTCTTTCAATTGAATCAAGAATCGATAATCAAATAAATCATCGCTTTTCGATGCTTAATAGAATTGCTCTCATTAACATATCAAACAACTTTTGTATTCCTTTCAAGTTAATCTAAGTTAAAGATTTAAAATTATCAAAGTAATCCCCTAATTTACTAGCCTTTTCCCTAATTTTATAAACTAGGTAAAATAGTTAGTTGTTAGATTATTCAATTTCACCTTTCAGTACTTCATATATTAATCACAAATTACAAGTATTATAGGCCTTGAAAACACTTATAAACATGAAGAACACAACATTCTATTGATTAAAAAAATATATTCAAGCACAAACTATGAAAATCTAATCAAACATCATTGTTTCGGATTACGAGATCCCTAGATAAAAAAATTTACTCAAATATGATTATTGAAAGCATAATAACTATTCTAAACATGATAATGAAAACTCAAACACCAAGAATGCAGAATTAGGTTTATGGCTTCCAACAACTCCACTTGAATCTTTCGACTCCGAATGGAAATTTCATCAAACTCGCTTCAATCTTCTTCTTCAATCTTCAAAATGTGTTTTTCAATTGATGTGCATGGTAAAGGGACGATATATGGAAGGATGTATCACATGGATGTTGCGGTTTTCGAGTTAAATAGCCAAAAATTGGCAATCAAATCACCCAAAACGTCGGAATACAAGCAGCCGATCGAAAAGTGTAGAAAAGGAAGCCACTCCGAGTTTTAGTGATAACAGCGAGGCAGCCTATAGTGGGCTTTTTCAAAATCTTATCTCCTTGAGTTTTCTACCACGGTTTGGGGATCCATAGGGGACGTCTATGGTAAACTTGTGTTTACCGGAAATTCATAAAATTGGACCGTTTTGGCCTCAAAACCTATAAATTAACATAAAGAACAACAACACCAAGTGTAACATGGAAATAGGGATATAAATCAAACATTTTAAGCACAATATCCAAATCTAGTACCGAAATTCCCAAAAATTAAGTCAAAATACTATCTTGTGAAACTCCCCTATGCTAACTCCTTGCTTGTCCCCAAATAAGTACAAGACTAAAACAAAAAGAGTAAAAAAGTAAAAAAAAAAAAAAAAGGCTATGAAAATAAAAAAAACAAACTCAAGATGAAAAAGAAAAATCTATTTGCACACCCTCCTCAATTTAGCATCGGTAGAGTTCTCTAACAATTAAGTCTAACCAAGAATAGCCCGAAAGTGATGAAAAACATTAGGCACAAGTAAGACGGATGTTTTTGAAAATACGTCTAATAATCACACAACCCATATCAAATCAATCACCCCTAATCTCCAATGATAGCAAGTTGGCACATGTAAGATCATGAAACTAGAAAGATTGGGAGCAAACCTCACATTAGAGAAGTGAAAACACTCCTCTCATCTATTTGAAAATATTTAATAATAAAGGATCTCTCATTACTCCCACCAAAGACACAATGTACCATATGCTTGTTAAGAATCTCAACTCTCCACCACGAGTATGCAAATGCGAATGACTATCAAGAAGTCTTTTTAAGGATTTTAAGCTGGGCTAGGGGCTAATGGTATGGAGTGAAAAATTATTTGGATAAAGTGGAGCTGAAATCCAAACTTGGAGCTAATTCAACAAATATCTCATATATACAATACAAACCACTCATAAACATTGAAAACAAACCTAGAAAAACTCATTGTAAACTGCCTTAAATCTAGACAAGCTAATGCGAGAACACTTCATTTTTTTTTCCTGTATTCTAATTTTTTATTCCTGTATTCTAATTTTTTTAATTCCATTTTCTTATTTTTTTCATTTTTGATAATTTTTTTCTTTTGTGAATCGCAAAACAAACAAATTTGTATACTAGGCAAGTTTCCCATTCCCAACCTAAATGAAACTACACAAGTGGAGAAAATTTTAAGAATTGAATTTCATAACTATTACCCGACAATGGCACCAAAAACTTGACAGGGTGCAAGCGAGTGTATGGTTGTAGCAACTCAAGGTCGATCCCATCGGGACTTAATCTAGCAACATAACAAACTAGCCTCTACTCAATTGCTAAGACAATCGGGTTTTTGAGTTGGTCTGTTTGCTAAACTAAATCTAAATATTAAAAGTAAGAAAATTAATCTATAAATTAATTAATAAAAAAAAAGAATCTATGGATTTCATTTCCTAACAATTATTAAAACCTAATCTTTTCAACAATTCGTCCGATTGAATCAAGGATTGATAATCAAATAATACTACCGCTCTTTCGATGCTTAATAGAATTTCTCTAATTAATTAACATATCAAACAACTTTCATATGCCTTTCAAGTTAATCAAAGTTAAAGATTTCAATTTATCAAAGTGATCCCCTAATTTACTTTTGTCTTCCCTCAAATTTTATAAACTACGTAAAATAGTTGGTTTTCGAATTATTCTATTTCACTTTTAAAACTTCATAGATTAATCTCAAATTACAAGTATTCTAGACCTTGAAAATACTTATAAACATGAAGAATACAACCTTTTATTGATTCAAAATAAGAATTCAAGCACAAACTATGAGAATCGAATCAAATACCATTGTTTTGGTTTACACATGATTATTGAAAGCGTAATAAAAATTATAAACATGATAATCAAACTTCATATACCAAGAATGTAGAATTAGGTTGATGGTCTTCAAGAACTCCACTTGAATCTTTCGAATTCGAATGAAAATTCCCTGAAACTCGCTCCAATCGTCAAAATGTATTTTTGATTTGATTTGAATGATGAAGGGATGATATATGGATGGATATCTCCGACGGAAGCTGCAAATCTTTGAGTTAAATAGCAAGAAATCGGCAATCAAAATACCCAAAACCATCGAGTACGAGTAATCAGCTGAAAAGTGCGAGAAAAGAAGTCATTCGGGTAGGAGTGATAACTCCGGGCAACCTAAAGTAGGCTCTTTCCAAATCTTCTTGCATTTATTTTTGTACCACGGTTTGGGGATCCATAGGGGATGTCCGTGGTAAATAGATTTTACCGAAACATAGGGAATTGGCTCATTTTAACCTCAAATCCTATAAATTTGCTTCACAAATACCAACACCAAGTGTAATATGGAAATAAGGATATAAATCAAACATTTTCAGCATAATATTCCCTAATCCACTACTAAAATTCTCTAAGAATCAAGTCAAAGTATGCTCTTATCAAACTCCCCATGCTAACTCCTTGCTTGTCCCCAAGTAAGTACAAGACTTAAACAAAAAGACAAAAAGTAAATAGAAAGGCTCGAGAAATTGAAAAAAAGTCAAGATGAAAAAAAAAAAAATGTTTACGAGACCCTCTTCAAGTAACCATCGGTAAAGTTCTCTAACAATTAAGACTAACCAACAATAGCCCGAAAGTAATGAAAACCATTAGGTAAAAGTAACAGTTAAGTTCTTGAAAGGATAGCTAAGAATCACACAACCACGATCAAATCAATCACCCTTAATCTCCAATGACAGACAAATTGGCACATGTATGAGCATGAAACTACAAAGATTGAGAGTAAACCTAACTTTAAGGAAGTGGAAACACTCCTCTTATGTGTTTGATAATATATAGCGATGAAGGTTCTCTCAATACTCCCACCAAAGCAACAATGTACCATATGCTTGCTAAAAATCTCAACTCTCCACCACGAGTATGCAAATGCAAATGACTATCAAGAGGTCTTTTTAAGGATTTTAACTAGGCTAGGGCCTAATGGTATGGAGTGAAAAATTATTTGGATAAAGTGGACCTAAAAGCCAAACTTGGAGGTAATTCATTAAATATCTCATATATACAATATAAACCACTCATAAACATTGAAAACAAACCTAGAAAAACCCGTTGGAAACCGCCTTAAATCTACACAAGCCAATGTGACAACACTTTCTTTCTTATTTTTTTCTTTTTTGATTCTATTAATTTAATTTTCTAATTTTTTTTTCATTTTTGATCAATTTTTTTCCTTTGTAAATGGAAAAACAAACAAATTTGTATGCTAGCAAGTTTCCAATTCCCAACCCAAATGAAATTATACAAGTGCGAGAAAATTTTTCAAGAAATGAATTTCATAACTATTCACCAAGCAACGGCGCCAAAAGCTGGATAGGCCGCAAGTGTTGTATGGTTGTAGCAAGTCAAGATCGATCCCACAAGGATTTAATCTAGCCATGCAACGAAATCGCCTTGCACTCAATTGCTAAGCGGTGCTTGGTTTTTTAGTTGGTCGTTTTCTAAACTAATTCTAAATACTAATATTAAGAAAAATAATCTAGAATTTAATCAATGAAAAAAAGAATCTATAGGAATTTGATTTCCTAATAATAAGTTTTATTATTAAAACCAAATTTATGCAATCATTCTTTCAATTTAATCAAGGATCGATAATCAAATAATACTAACGCTCTTTCGATACCTAATAGAATTGCTCCAATTAACATATCAAACAACTTTCGTATGATTGTCATGTTAATCAAAGTTAAAGATTTGAAATTATCGAAGTGATCCCCTAATTTACTAGTCTTTTCTCAAATTTTATAAATGAGGTAAAATAGTTGGTTTTCGGATTATTCCATTTCACTTTTAGTACATCATAGATTAATCTCAAATTATAAGTATTCTAGGCCTTGAAAATACTTATAAACATGAAAGCAACCTTCTTTTGGTACAAAATAAGAATTCAAGCACAAACTATGAAAATCTAATCAAATATCCTTGTTTCGGATTACCAATCCCTAGATAAAAGAAATCTACTCACACATGATTATTGAAAGCATAACAAAAATTCTAAAAATGATAATCAAACCTCAAACAACAAGAATGTAGAATTAGGTTGATGAACTTTAAGAACTCCCTTCAATCTTTCCAATTCAAAAGAAAATTCCCTAAAACTTGCTTCAATCTTGAAAATGTGTTTTTGATTTGATTTGGATGATGAAGGGATGATATATGGATGGATATCTCTTATGGATGCAGAAAATCTTCGAGTTAAATAGCTAGAAATTAGAAATCAAAATTCCCAAAACCGTTAGTATGAGCGATCAGTCGAAAAGTGCGAAAAAGAAGCAACTCCAAGTAGGAGTGATAACTCCGGGCAGCCCAAAGTTGGCTCTATCCAAATCTTCTTACCTTCATTTTTCTACCACGGTTTGGGGATCAATAGGGGATGTTTGTGCTAAACTAGATTTTACAAAAACTTAGGGAATTGGGTCATTTCGGCCTCAAAACATACAAATTTGCTTCAAAAATAATAACAACAAGTGTAATATAGAAATAGGGATATAAATCAAACATTTCAAGCATTATATTCCTTAATCCACTACCAAAATTCTCTAAGAATCAAGTCAAAATATACTCTTATCAAACTCCCCATGCTAACTCCTTTCTTATCCCCAAGCAAGTACAAGACCGGAACAAAAAGACAAAACAGTAAATAATAAGACTCAAGCAAATTAAAAAGAGTCAAGATAAAAAAGAAAAATCTATTTACACACCCTCTTCAAGTAAGCATCATTAAAGTTCTCTAACAACTATGTCTAACCAAGGATAGCCTGAAAGTGATAAAAACAATTAGGTACAAGTAAGAGGGAAATTCTCAAAAAAATGGCTAAGAATCGCACAACCAAGATCAAATCAATCACCCTTATTCTCCAATGAAAGAAAATTGGTACATGTATGAGCATGAACCGAGAAAGATTGAGAGCAAACCTCACTTAAGGGAAGTGGAAACACTCCTCTCATGTGTTTGAAAATATATAACCATGAAGGTTCTCTCAATACTCCTACCAAAGAAACAATCTACCATATGCTTGCTAAGAATCTCAACTCTCCACCACCGAGTATGTAAATGCAATGACAATTTAAAGGTCTTTTTAAGGGTTGTAATGGGGCTAAGGGTAAAGGGTCTAGAGTGAAAAACGTTTTGGGTAATGTGGAGGTAAAAGCCAAACTTGGAGCTAAATAATCAAATATCTCATATATTCTATGCAAACCACTCATAAACATTCAATACAAACTTGGAAAAACCCATTGGAAACAGACTTTAAATCTACACAAGCCAATGTGAAAACACTTTCTTTCTTCTTTTTTTCTTTTTTCTGATTTTATTAATTTAATTTTCTGATGTTTTTGTTCATTTTTTATCATTTTTTTCCCTTTGTGAATGGAAAAACAAACAAATTTGTATGCTAGGCAAGTTTCCAATTTCCAACCCAAATGAAACTATATAAGTGGAGAAAGTATTTCAAGAATTGACTTTCACAACTATTCACTAGCAACGGTGCCAAAAAACATGACAGGCCGCAAGCGGTGTATGGTTGTAGAAAGTCAAGATCGATCCCACAAGGATTTAACCTAGCAACGCAACGAAATCGCCTTGCACTCAATTGCTAAGCGATGACGGGGTTTTCGGTTGGTCGTTTTCTAAACTAATTCTAAATATTAAAATTTAGAACAATAATCTAGAATTTAATCAATGGAAAAAAGAAGAATCTAGGAATTTGATTTGCTAATAACGAGTTTAATTATTAAAACCTAATTTATGCAATCATTTTTTCAATTTAATTAGGGATCGATAATCAAATAATACTATCGCTCTTTCGATGCCCGATAGAATTGCTCTAAATAACATATCAAACAACTTTCGTATGACTGTCATGTTAATCAAAGTTAAAGATTTCAAATTATCGAAGTGATCCCCTAATTTACTAGGTTTTTATCAAATTTTATAGACTAGGTATGACAGTTGGTTTTTGGATTATTCCATTTCACTTTCGAGTACTTCATAGATTAATGTCAAATTATAAGTATTCGAGGCCTTGAAAAATACTTATAAACATGAACACAACCTTCTTTTGATTCAAAAGAAGAATTCAAGCACAAACTATGAAAATCTAATCAAATATCATTGTTTCAAAGTGCAAATCCATAGCTAGAAGAAATCTACTCACACATGATTATTGAACGCATAACAAAAATTCTAAAAATGATAATCAAACTTTATAAATATTCAAACCATACCTGGAAAAAACCCATTGGAGACTGACTTAAATCTACACAAGCTAATGCAAAAACACTTCATTTCCTCTTTTTCAGATTTTTTAATTTCATTTTCTTATTTTTTTCATTTTTTTCCTTTGTGAATGGAAAAACAAACAAATTTGTAATACTAGGCAAGTTTCCAATTTCCAACCCAACACAAGTGGAGAAAATTTTAAGAATTTAATTTCACAACTAGTCCTCGGCGACGGCGCCAAAAACTTGACAAGTCGCAAGCTCAAAGTATATGGTTGTAGCAAGTCAAGGTCGATCCCACAAGGACTCAATCTAGTACCGGAATGAACTACCCTCTCCTCAATTGCTAAGCATGTAGGGTTTTTGAGTGGTTGTCTGCTAAACTAATTCTAAATATTGAAATTAAAAATAATAATTTAGAATTTAATCAATAAAAGAAATCTATGGATTTAATTTCCTAACAATGAGTTTAATTATTAAAACTAAATTTATGCAATCATTATTTTAATTGAATAAAGGATCGATAATCATATAATTCTACCACTTGTTTCGATGCTTGAATAGAATTGCTCTAATTAACATATCAAACAACTTTCGTATGCATTTCAAATTAATCAAAGTTGAAGATTTCAAATTATCGAGTGGTCTCCTAATTTACTAGTCTTTTCTCAAATTTTACAAACTAGGTAAAATAGTTTGTTGTCGGATTATTCCATTTCACCTTTCAGTACTTCATTGATTAATCTCAAATTACTAGTATTCTAAGCCTTGAAAATACTTATAAACATGAAGAACACAACCTTCTATTGATTCAAAATAAGAATTCAAGAACAATTTACGAAATTCTAATCGAACATCGGTATGTCGGATTACAAATCCCTAGATAAAAGAAATCTATTCACACATGATTCTTGAAAGCATAATAAAAATTCTATACGTGATAATCAAACCTCAAATACCAAGAATGCGGAATTAGGTTGATAACCTTCGAGAACTCCACTTGAATATTTCGACTTCAAATGGAAATTCCCTCAAACACGTTTCAATCTTGTTCTTCAATCTTTGAGTTAAATAGCCAGAAATTGACAATCAAAACACCCGAAAGTGTCTAAATATGAGTCGCCAGCCAAAAAGTGCACAACACCATGTGTAATATGGAAATAAGGATATAAATCAAACATTTAAAGCATAATATTCCCTAATTCACTATCGAAATTCTCTAAAAATCAAGTCAAAATATGCTCTTATCAAACTCACTCGTGCTAAATCCTTGCTTGTCCCCAAGTAAGTACAAACTAAAAAGGTACATACAAAGACTCAAGAAAAAAAACTCAAAATTAAAAACAAAAATATATTTATACCACCCTCCTCAAGTAAGTATCGCTATAGTTCTCTAACTACTATGTCTAACCAAGAATAGGCTGAAAATGATGAAAACCATTAGGCACAAGTAAGAGGAAAGTTTTTGAAAAGATGTCTAAGAATCACACAACTTGGATCAAATCAATCACCTTTTATCTCCAATAATGGCAAGTTGGCACATGTATGATCATGAAACTAGAAAGACCGAGAGCAAACCTCACTTTAGAGAAGTGGAAACACTCCTCTCAAGCGTTTGAAAATATATAACAATGAATGTTCTCTTAATACTCCAACCAAAGAAACAATCTACCATATGCTTGCTAAGAATCTCAACTCTCTACCACGAGTATGCAAATGCAAATGACAATCAAGAGGTCTTTCTAAGGGTTGTACGGGGCTAGGGAATAAGGTTATGGAGTGAAAATTTATTTGCGTGAAGTGAAGCTAAAAGCTAAACCTGGAGCTAACTCATCAAATATCTCATATATATAAAATATAAACCACTCATAAACATTAAAAACAAACATGAAAAACGCATTGGAAATATCCTTAAATCTACGTAAGTCAATGTGAAAACAATTTATTTCTTTTTTTTTTAATTTCATTTGTTGATTTGTTTTTCATGTTTTTTCATTTTATTTCCTTTGTGAATGGAAAAACAAATAAATTTGTAATACTAGGCAAGTTTCCAATGTCCAACCCAAATGAACTACACAAATGGAGAAAATTTTAAGAATTGAATTCCACAGCTATTCCGCGGCAACGATGCCGAAAACATGACCAGCTGTAAGCGCACGGTGTATGGTTGTAACAAGTCAAGGTTGATCGCACAAGGACTCAATCTAACAATGCAATAAACTAGCCACCTACTCAATTACTAAGCAAATCAGGT
This sequence comes from Talinum fruticosum, assembly GCA_021018815.1. Taxonomy (NCBI): domain Eukaryota; kingdom Viridiplantae; phylum Streptophyta; class Magnoliopsida; order Caryophyllales; family Talinaceae; genus Talinum; species Talinum fruticosum. The sequence continues at coordinate 837,297 of JAITYX010000107.1, forward strand.
TTTTCAGTAGGTTATTTGCTAAACTAATTCTTAATATTAAAAGTAAAAAAATTTATCTAGAATTTAATCAATAGGAAAAAAAGAAGCTAGGAATTTGATTTCCTAACAATGAGTTTAATTATTAAAACTTAATTTGTGCAATCATTCTTTCAATTGAATCAAGCAAAGATAATCAAATAATGCTACCGTTCTTTCAATGCTTAATAGAATCACTCTAATTAACATATCAAACAACTTTTGTATGCCTTTGAAAATTTTCAAAGTTAAAGATTTCAAATTATCAATGTCATCCCCTAATTTTATAAACTAGATAAAACAGAACAGTTGGTTGTCAGATTATTCCATTTTACCTTTCATTACTTCATAGATTAATCTCAAATTAAATGTATTCTAGGCCTTGAAAATACTTCTAACTATGAAGAACAGAACCTTTTAATCATTCAAAATAAGAATTTAAGCCCAAACTATGAAAACTAATCAAACATCATTGTTTTAGATTACATATCCCTAAATAAATGAAATCTACTCACACATGATTATTAAAAGCGAAATGAAAATTCTAAACATGATAACCAAACCTCAAACACGTAGAATGGAGAATTAGGTTGATGGCTTTCAAGAACACCACTTGAATCTTTCGAATTCAAATGGAAATTCCCATAAACTAGCTTCAATCATCTTATTCAATCTTTAAAATGTGTTTTTGATTTGATTTGGAAAATCGGGGATGATATATGGATGGATATCTCCCATGGATGCTGCAGTTCTTCGAGTTAAATAGTCGAAATCGGCAATCAAAACACCCAAAACCATCGGAATACGACCGATCGGTTGAAAAGTGCGAAAAAAAGCCACTCCGAGTTGGAGTCATAACTCCGGGCAGCCCGACATGGGCTCTATCCAAATCTTCTCGCCTTGATTTTTCTATAATGGTTTAGGGATCTATAGCGGAGGTCTATGGCAAACTTGTTTTTACTAGTAGTTTAGGGAATTGGGTTGTTTTGTCCTCAAAACTTACAAATTTAAATAAAAAACAACACCACCAAGTATAATATGGAAATTGGGATATAAATCAAATAGTGTAAGTATAATATTCCATAATCCACTATCAAAATTCCCTAAAATCGAAGTCAAAATATGCTCTTATCAAACTCCCCAAGCTAACTCCTTGTTTGTGCCCAAGCAAGTACAAGACTCAAACAAAAAGAGTAAAAATGTAAATAAAAAGACACAATAAAATTTTAAAAAATGCTCAAGATAAAAAGAAAAATCTATTTACACACACTCCTCAAGTAAGCATCAGTAAAGTTCTCTAACAACTAAGTCTAACCAAGAATAGCTCGAAAGTGATGAAAACCATAAGGCACAAGTAAGTGGGACATTTTCGAAAAGATGTATAAGAATGACACAACTAAGATCAAATCAGTCACCCCTAATGTCCAATGATAGATAGCAAGTTGGAACATGTATGAACATGAAACTTAAAAGATTAAGAGCAAACCTCACTTTAGGGAAGTGGACACACTCCGCTCATGTGTTTGAAAATATATAACAATGAACGTTATCTCAATATTCCCACCAAAGAGACAATCTACCATATGCTTGCTAAGAATCTCAACTCTCTACATGAGTATGCAGATGCAAATGACTATCAAGAGGTCTTTTTAAGGGTTGTAAAGGGGCTAAGGGCTGAAGGTATCGAGCGAAAACTATTTGGGTAAATTGTAGCTAAAACCAAACTTACAGCTAACTCATCAAATATCTCATATATACAATACAAACCACTCATAAACATTTAAAACAAACCTAGAAAAAACCCATTAGAAACCGCCCTAAATCTACTCAAGTCAATGCGAAACACTTTATTTCTTCTGTTTTTTTCTTGTTTCTAATTTTCTTTTTCTTGTTTTTTGTTTCCTTTGTGAATGGCAAAACAAACAAATTTGTAATACTTGGCATGTTTCCAATTTCCAACCCAAATGAAACTACACAAGTGGACAAAATTTTAAGAATTGAATTTCACAAGTAGTCCCCAGCAACAACACCAAAAACTTGATAGGTCGCAAGTGCATTGTCTACACTTATAGCAAGTCAAGGTCAATTCCTCAAGGACTCAAACTACTATGCAATGAACTAACCCTCTACTCAATTGCTAAGAAAATTAGGTTTTTGAGTTTGTTGTTTGCTAAACTAATTCTAAATATTAAAATTAAGAAAATTAATCTAGAATATAATCAATGGAAAAAAAGAATCTAGGGATTTGATTTCCTAACAATGAGTTCAATTATTAAAACCTAATTTGTGCAATCATTCTTTCAATTGAATCGGGGATCGATAATAAAAAAATACTACTACTCTTTCGATGCTGAATAGAATTTCTCAAATTAACATATCAAACAACTATGGTATGACTTTCAAGTTAATCAAAGTAAAAGATTTCAAATTATCGGAGTGATCCCCTAATTTACTAGTCTTTTCTCAAATTTTATAAACTAGGTAAAATAGTTGGTTGTTGGATTATTCTATTTTACCTTTTAAGACTTCATAGATTAATCTCAAATTACAAGTATTCTAGGCTTTGAAAATACTTATAAACATGAAGAACACAACCTTCTATTGATTCAAAATAAGAATTCAAGCACAAATTATGAAAAGCTAATCAAATATCATTGTTTCGGATTACAAATGCCTAGATAAATGACATCTACTCACATGTAATTATTTAAAACATAATAAAAATTCTAAACATGATAATCAAACCTCAAACACGAAGAATGGAGAATTAGGTTGATGGCCTTCAAGAACTCCACTTGAATCTTTCGACTTCAAGTGGAGATTCCCTCAAACTCGCTTCACTCTTCTTCTTCAATCTTTAAAATGTGTTTTTCATTTACTGTGGATGATGAAGGGATAATATATGGATAGATATCTCCCATGGATGTTATAGTTCTTCAAGTTAAATAGACGAAATCGGCGATCAAAACACCTAAAACTGCCGAGTACGAGTAGCCAGTCGAAAACTGTAGAAAAGAAGCCACTCTAGGTTGAAGTGATAACTCCGAGTAGCCCGGAGTTGGGCTCCAAATCTTGACGCCTTGTTTTTTTATAATGGTTTCGGGATGCATAGGATAGGTTTATGGTAAACTTGTTTTTACTAGTGATTTAGGGAATTGGGTTGTTTTGGCCTCAAAACCTACCAATTTGCTCTACCAATTGAAGGTTGTTGGATTAGTCTAGATTGGACTAAGAAAGATGAATACACACATATACGTGGAAACTCTCCTGGGGCAGAAAACCACGAGACGGTGCTAATCCAAGCACCATGTCAAATACACTCGTTTTGAATCAACAAAATGTAAAGGATTAACTCAACCCTAAATTCTCCTTAAACAATTCCTTATAATGTTTACCTAGACTCGAAGTTTCCTTGTATAATCTAGTAGTTCCTGACTAAGACAACCTTTACAGATCAATGACAATTGAGCTGAATTAACCATTACAGTTCAATCATAGGACTTACTAAGAAAGTAAGAGAAGTATGTGATTGATTACAAGACTTTCTTTACAACTCGAGAGAATATTAAATACAAAGTTGGAGTTGTAAGTAGAAGATTGAGCAAGGATGAGAGCAATAATTAGTTCAACAATAAGCTCGGTTCCAAGTAATCTATTCAATAATCTTCAAGTCTTGTGGAGTGGCTTCTATTTATAGCTAATCGGGCACGAGTGACCGTTGAGTCTTGGTTCCGGATTGAAATCTTCACTTGCCGTTGTAACGGCTATTCCGAGTCGCTCGTAAAAGATATGTTGGGATGTGAACATTGTGTAACGGCTCTTGGCTCCGAAAGATGATCCAATCACTTGGTGGTGATGAAAACCGAGGTGGAAAAAGTTGTTAGGCCTAGAGTTCGAGTTTTCCAGCTTTGGAAACAAACAACCCCGACACGATGTCCGAGCCATGTCCGGAAATAGCTAAAACTTGTCCGGTGGTGTTTAATAGCTAGAAGTCTGGTTGCTTTAGAAATTCAAAAATAAATTAGCTTTATTTGAATAACCTACAAAAGCAAACCACATTAGTTCTCAACGTATAAAATACTTTGGTCTAATATTAGGCATATATAATAATTAAATTAGAGTAATTAAGAGCTTAATTATCTTAGGCCTAAAAGAATGGAATTTTTTGAGTCTAATATACAATAGGTTTAGATTCAATCTAGAGTTAATCTGAAACGCAATCAAGTTAGATATTAAATTATCAAGAAGCATGAACTTGATACAATCAAATAATTCCCAGGATATATACTGTCTTTGAAATAAAGAATGAACGTTGTAATTCATTTTGCCTTAGAATACAAAGTCGGTGCTCATAATGAATGTGTTAGAGAAATTATTTGAGCATGTGAAGTAGAAACACAAGTAAGAGATTATTCGAGTAAAGAATTTTCCGAGTCAGTCGAACAAAATGAAAATTTAGATATGAGTTTCTATTAAGCTTAGAATGACTTAAAATCAAAATCTAAGAGGAATAGAGAATTATACCTGTGTCTTCAATCTCCCCTTTTTGATGAATGGCATTCCATAGTTCGAGATAGAAACTTGTTAGTAAAAAGAATGAGTTTTCATTGCTAATGATTAGAGAAGGAAATAATGTTCTCTTAAGTAAGACTTGAGATACTTATAAAGTGCAACTCGGATCATATCATAACTCATAATAGATTTCGGATAATTGATCGGAGCGAAGAAAAAACGAAATTGTAACCGGAGCGAGATATGTTAGAGAGTTAAGTATCGGGGCAAAAAATAAAAGTATGTAACTCAGAAACAAGTAAGCTCATGGAAAGAAAAATTCATTAAAATTCATTCATTGCTCAAAAAATGAAATATGTACAGAGCTTAAAAATACTTAGACAAAAAGGGAGGAAACTCCCTTAAACTAAACATCCAAGTTGTCTATTTTTCTCCCCTATGCATTTCATCAAAAGTAGGGAAGAAAATAGCAAAAAAGTACAACAGATGTTGGATAAAAGAAATAAAAACTGAAAAAGAATGAACGAATAAATTAAGAAGAGGGGGCAAGTTATCCGGAGGAGAAGGGACGAGCAGAGTGTGTCTGCGCCTATAAGCTTGTGTAGAAGTGGATGAACAAGGAGGTCTGCAGACCTTGAAATATTAAGGATCTGCTCGGTCTTGGTTACGTGAACCAAGGAAACATTGTCCTTAGTCTCTACTTCATGGAAGACAACTGCTAGTGGAGCTTCGAGGCAGGGGTTTTTGATCGACCGACATCGCCAACCTCTTCTAAGCCATTCACAACATGATCCGAAGAGATCGGTTCCGGTTCCATTGCGCTATGGCCCTTAGGTGGACCAACCACTTCTTCTTCTTCCTTCTTCGAAGCTTCTCCTTATGCAGCTTGAGCTTATTCATCAGCCACCTCTTCAGCTACTTCTTCTTCTTCAACCTCAGCTCGAGGTTGACTTAGCTGGGCTAGAGGACTCCTCGGAAGAATCGGATGTATCTAAGTCCTCAGCAACTTTTGATCCACGCTTTCGGAGGAGATGAAGCTACTCATGTTGTTCTTTGATAATTGCCTTAAGCTCAAGCATCGGATCATGGTTCTCTTAGATCTTAGACTACGCGGTGTTTTGGTGAATAACTAGGTTTTGAAGAACATTTTTAAGGAGCGGAGATTAATCTGAAACTCTTCGATCACATAAGAAAATTTACTTACCATGTTGGCAAACAGAGTAACAAAGAGAGACAGTTGAGAAGTAGAAGGACTAACGGTAAGGGGTGAAAAAGGTGGTGCAGTTTGAGTATAAGGGGGTGGAGGAGGAGGAGGTGTCAACGAGTAACAAAGAAAATTTAACCTCTTGGTACCCGTACCCCAAAAGCTCTTTTCGCAAATAGAAATAAAAGCTTCAGAGATAGGCTTTGGATCTGTTGGTAGGGGAACTTTGAACTGTTTGAAGATAACAATCAAGAGAGCTCCAAAAGGATAAGAAGCAGATTTCTTTGAGTGAGTTGGCACGAAGCCATCCGCTCAAGAATTTTTGGGAAGAGGTCTACGTTTTGAGAATCTTAGAGTTCGGATTCTCCTTGCTAGTATGATGAGAAAGAAGGTTCTCATCAAATGAAACAGAGCAACCTTGCCTCGGATTTCATCTAAATCACGGAGAAGTTCTTTCGTGACTCGGGTACTTCTTTTGCATACTTTTCAAAGGTATAGGGTTGGAGTTGAGAATGAGAGAAGTAACTTTGAAGAGTTTGTGGAGAAGGATGACATTGATTCGTACAACCATGCCCCGAACTTTTGAGGTTATCACACCCTCGGAGAAAGTCATGTTTGCAAAGAACTCGATAAGGAGTTTAGGATAGATATACTCGGAGAAGCACAAATAATTGTATACCTTTGTAGTTTTGATATTGTGCAACCACGAGAAAGAGGTGGTTGGAAAGAATTTATAACCCAACATTAGGTGTTGGACGACTAACTCGCTGAGGAGGGTTTGAAGTAACTCCTGTGTATTTTTGTGCGAGGCTTTTTGGTGGCTGAACCAAATTCTTGAATGGTTCTTGGCATAGGCATGGTGAGAATATTGAGATTGAGAGAGAGAAAGCGAAAGTAAAGAGAGTAAAGAGAATAGAGAATTCAGAGAGAGAGAGAGAGAAGAGAGAGATAGAGAGGAAAAGAGAGATAGAGAGAGAGATAGAGAGAGAGAGAGAGAGAGAGAGAGAGAGAGAGAGAGAGAGAGAGAGTACGACTGAGCGAAGTATCGAGAATAGAGAGCAAGTAATTAGTATGCAAAGTGAAGAAAAGAAGGTAAAGGGGTGCTATGTATAGCGAAAAGAAATGACCTTAAATCTTTGTTCCGACCGAAAACCAATCAACACTCTCGAGCGGTGTGACGTTTTACACTCCAACGGCTAGTATTCCACCAGACTTTCTTTCAAGACTAGTTTCTTTTAATTCAAAAGCATGGCTGAGAGACAAAAGAAAGATTTTTCAAAAAGATTTATAAAATTCTCCATTTACTTAGAGATGACCTTAGAAGTTTCATGTCCATTTTGATAATAAACTGAGTCCGACTTAGTATTAATTCGAGTGACTTAGAACACTCAAACAACTAATAACTCACAACTCAAGTCTCATTCATGAATCAAGTGATCCATTTGTTATTAAAACATATAGAACATAATCATACAAAGATAATTCAATCAATAACATATATAATTATGCATTAATCATGCCAAGCTCATTCCTAATAAAGAAAAATTGATCCTCACTAAGAGGCTTACTGAAAATATCAGCTAACGGAAAATTAGCAAGAATGAATTCAAGCTTAATATCACCTTTTTCAGAATGGTCCCTTAGAAAATGATATCTAACTTCAATATGCTTTTTCTTTGAGTGCTAGACTGGATTCTTAGTGATACTGATTGCACTCTCATTATCACACTTGATTGGGATACATGTGAATGATAGCCCGAGATCCTTAAAGTGTTGCTTGATCCACATATTCCGATCACAACAAGCTCCACCTACAATGTACTCAGCCTTAGTGGTTGATAGAGCAACCGAGTTCTGTTTCTTTGAATGTCGGGATATGAGGGATTGACCTAGAAATTGGCATACTCTTGATGTGCTATTTCTATCAACTTTGTATCCATCATAATCAGCATCCGAGTATCCAGGTGAGAGTCGGTTCGAGTCCCTGCAAGATATCCGAAAATTCTCTTCACCGTAGGGAGATGTGATTCTTTTGGATTAGCTTCAAATCTTGCACAAAGATAAACACCGAACATGATATCCGGCCTACTAGATGTGAGATAGAGTAGAGACCCAATCATACCTATGTAGAGTTTCGATCTACGACTTGACTTTTCTCGTTTGAGTTTAGTTTCAAGTATTTACTCATAGGTGTTGCTGCATGCTTTACATCTTGTAGCTTCTACTTCTTTAACAACTCGTTGGTATACTTTGCTTGATGAACTTAAATGCCATCCTTGTCTTATTTGATTTGTAGACCAAGAAAGAAGTTGAGTTCTCCCATCGTACTCATTTGGAACTCTTGTCTCATCAACTCGGAAAACTCTTGACATAGAGTTTCATTAGTAGCTCCAAAAATGATATGATCAACATATATTTGAATGATAAGAAAATCTTTCCCCTTAGTTTTTATGAAAAGAGTTTTGTCAATCTAACCACTTTTGAAATCATTTTCAACCAAGAAACTACTAAGTCTTTCATATCAAGTCGTCGGAGCCTGTTTAAGACTAGACAAAGCCTTTTGCAATTTGAACACATGATTTGGAAATTCTGATTTTTCAAATCTAGGGGTTTCTTAACATAAACTTCTTCTTCAATGAAACCATTTAGAAAAGCACATTTGACATCCATTTGATAAAGCTTGATATTCATGCTAGATGCAAATGCTTACGGAATTCGATTGCCTCAATCCTAGCAGCGAGTGCAAAAGTTACCCTACAATTAATTTCTTCCTCTTGATTGTAACCCTCAGCAACAAGTTGAGCCTTATTTCGACTACCAACCCTTCCTCATCCAGTTTGTTCTTGAAAACCCATTTGGTTCCTATGACTGGGTGATCGGAAGGTCATTTGGTCGAGTCCGGACTTGGTTTCTTTCAAATTGATTAAGCTCTTCTTGCATGGCCTCTACCCATTCAGGTTTATTTAGGGCTTCTAGTGCATTTTTAGGTTCTCGCTAATGATATAAATGTAGAAAATGCAACAGATTATGTAAAGAATTTTCCTGCAGATCTTAGTTAACTCTTTGAAAGCTTCATTCTTATTTTTGAGAAAACAAACCTAGGTAAATCGTGAAAAATCATCAACAATGACAAGTACATATGATTTACCTCGAAGGCTTTTCGCAGGAATTTCCCCACACAAATTCATATGAACCAATTCAAGACTTTGGATGTAGACACGGTTTTGAGTGGTTTGAAAGATAATCGAGACTTGGTTCCCTTTTGTGCATGCTTCACATATTTTATCTTTCTTAAATGCACAGTTAGGTAGTCCTCTAATCTAACCAATCCATGAGATGTAAGTTTCTTGATAGTATGTATGCTAATATAACCTAGTCTACGATGTCAAGTCCATGAATCATCATTCATAGATGCTTTCAAACAACATAAATTCCTATTTGAATATGAGAGAGGAATAGTATAGTTGTTACTTGACCTCGGACATGAGAGCTTAGTCTCTTTGGTGATCTGTATAAAAAATGTAGCAGTTGGTCCGAGTGAACCTTACCTCTTGCCTTTTGTCACATAGCTGAGAGATGCCGAGGAGTTTGTATTGTAGCGCTTTGATAAGGTAGACTTAACCGACCGAGTTGTTTCCTTCACGAATTTAGCCAATCCCTACAATCTTGCCTTTGCTACTATCTCAAAATGTGACTTTGCCTCCTTTTGGATCTTCTAACTTAGAAAAGAGTCTTGAGTAACCTAATATATGGCATGAGTGTCCACTATCCAACTACTAATGACCTTTCTTCTCCTAAGTTTCTTGCAAAACAAAAACAAACTAACCCTTCTAACTTCCACTTACAAACCCAATGACTCGTCTTTACTATGGTTTTCTCTCGAGGAAGGGCACTCTTGGGAACCCAAATTTGAATGATTTTGGGTGTGGTCTGATTCTCGAGTCTTTCTTCCAGAGAACAGGTGAAGAAGGCTTTTTCCTATAAACTGGTCTCGGCTCGGTCCTCTTTTCATTCTTATGAATGGGACCATGCTTAGTCTTCCTAAACTTTACGGTTCGGAATTTGTTTGGAAAAGATTGGAATAGGAATTATATTCCTCTTCAGCATTGTAACCCTAAATGAGACACACTAAGAGCCAAGTAAAAGATCAAGGTTTTTCAAACCTTGAGTGAGTTTTACAACAAGCTCTTGAGACTCTTTGAACTTCCTTTTCAGTTGCTCATTCTTTGTTCTTAGTGACTCGGACTCAGTCTTAATTTCTTAAGCACTCGGTCGTAAGTACCTTTAGATTTTGTCTCGGGTTTTGTAACACATTTTTCAAAACATTGCTCTCTACAGATAAGAGACTCAAGTTTTTCACGTGAACTGTGAAGAGTCGAATTCGACTTTTCTTCCAAAGTATAAATATATTTTGGAGAATTTGAGAGAGTATTCAATTACCTCTTCAATATTTGAGCTCTTATTTTCCGACTCGGATTCAGCTTCGGAGTCTGTTAGTGCCATAAGACACTTTGAGTCCTCGGAATCATCTTCCTCGGATGAGTCATCATCACTCAAAGTAGCCATCATGGCCTTCTTCTTTTGTCATTCTTTCTTTTGGGACAATCTTTGACTATGTGCTCCTTGCTCGCCACATTCAAAGGAACCAGATTTTTAGTTAAACATAACTTTTAAGGGGATGAGTATTTATCTTTTTGTCCTTCTTATCTTTCTTGTAGAACTCATCCTTTGGCCTCTTTTCCCACTTTTTATACTTCATCATTATCTAGAAGCCGCGAGCAATGAGTGTCATATGATCCTCTTCTTATTATAAAGAGCTCACACTTTCATGTCTGTTTTCTAAGGCCTTTAGCGCAATGTTCCTTTTAGTGCTGACCTCGGCATCCTCTTCTTCCGGATGAATCTCATAGGTAAGTAACTTCCCAATAGGCTCATCTAGTCCTAGTTGAGAGAGGTTCTTAGCTTCATCAATGGCTGTCACATTAGGACCCACTTTCTCTTTGGTAGACTTCTTAGAATTTTTCGGGATATTTCCTCGTGAGAGATCTTTCTACTACGAGATTTGAGATTATTAGTAATCTCTATGAACCGAGCATACATATGAGTGATGTTCTCATCTGGCTCCATGTTGAATAATCCGTACTTATAAAGATATTAACTTATCTTTACCTACTTCACTTGACTTCTTCCTTTATAGGTGTTGACAAGAGTGGCCCACACCTCTTTGGTTGTGCCATAGGCTGAGACTCGTTGTGAAGGTTTGCTCTGGGAGAGTCCGAGTCACCCTAGAGGGGGTGAATAGGGTGATAGAAGTTTTTCGTGGAAACGTTAGCTCTTTTGTTAACGAAGAGACAGAGACAGGTTCCGAGTCAAACAGCGAGGTCGGAAAAGCTTGGACTTAGAAATGCTATCACGAACAAACACGCAAGTCAAGCGAGAGTAATATGACTGTCTCGAGTCTAGAATGAACTCGGAAAGATAACACTTAGAAATTACACGGAAACCCTCCTGGGGCAGAAAACCACGGACCGTGTCAATCCGGACACGAAGTCAAATCCACTATTTTGAGTCCACAAAATACCTTGAACTGATCGAACCCGAGTTGCTCCCTTAGACAACTCTATACAAGTTTTCCTAGACTCGAAATTCCCTTATCCGATCTAGTACTTCCTAGCTGAGATAACCCTTACAGCTAGGGACAACTAAGCTGAGTTAACCCTTACAGCTTAGTCAAGGGACCTTACAAAGAACATAAGAAAGAGTTTGTAACTAAGTACAAGACCTTACAACGTAGGAGTTGTAAGTAGAAGATTGAGAATGTATACAAAGACTTTGAGCAAGTATGTGTATTAACAATATGTTCGGCAATCTTCAAGTCTTGTGAAGTGGCTTCTATTTATAGATGACCAGGCAGAGTAGCCGTTATATTCATCTCGCTGATCGAGAGTCCTCTCGTGACCGTTGATAGAAGCTTTCGAGTCACTCGGAAAGCATCCGTTGTAATGTGAACGTTGGACAACGGTTTAACTCTCTTGGAAGTCCCAAAACCATTGGCGGTGTCTTGAAAGATAAGGTGGAAACCACGGTTAAGCTTGGCGTTCCAGTTTTCCCGATTAGGAAACAAACGACCCGACACAATCTTCCGGGACTCGGAATAGAGAAGGTGAAAAGCCATGTTTGCTTGGTGATTTGACATTCGAAGCCGGTTACTTTTGTAGTTTGAAAAGTGTATCCTCGATTAAATAGCCTACAAAAGTAAATCAATTTTGGTTCTCAAAGTATAACATACTTTGGTCCAAGGTTAGACACGAGATAATAAAATAATTATGATAATTAAATAGCTAATTATTTGAGTCGGAAGAGGAATGGAATTTTCCGAGTCCAATATCAATGATACTCGGAATTCCATCCGATTTAGTCTAAGTGAAGGATCAAGTTCCAGTAAAGAATATCGAGTGAAAAAAAAACTTGATATAGACTAAGTAATAATCATACTAAAAGTACTGACTATAACATAATAGAGCTTATAACCGGAAGTCGGATTCCGAGTGAGAAAAGACGAAATACTAGGCTATTCAATCTACGATAAATCCGAGTGATGAGGGACTCATAACAGAGAACCAGTTTTTGAGTCGATTACTGAGATAAGCAAGAAATATAAGAAGTAAAAGCTGTATCACTTAGAGAAGATACCATTTTACTCAAAGAAGTTTACGAGATACGAGAGAATGCCTTGGAATCAAAACTCTATAAGTATGAGATGGTTATACCTGATTCATTTAATGCAACTCGTAAATGCGTTGAGAAGTGTCCGAGTCTTCAATCTCCCCTTTTTGATGAAAGGCATTCCATTCTTAGACGAAACTTTGTTAGTAAAAAAATCGACTCGACTAGTTGCTCATGAGGAAAGTTGAGTAAAGAATTCTCGGTGTGTCGAGCAAGAGGTATATAGTCGAGCATAAAGTAAAAATGCTTAGCAATGAAATAATGTAAACTCGGAAAGATTATAAACACGTAAATCATGTAAGAGAAAGCATTAATTCATTAAACTCAACGAAATTACAAGGATTAAAAGGGACAACTCCCCTAAACAAGACAACAAGTTTTCGACTCTATTTCTCCCCCTTGCCTTTCAAGCAAAAACAACAAAAAGAAGGGAAGAAAAGAACAAATAGTGCAACTTAGATGTCCTGGACAAAAGAAATAGAAATCTCTCAGAAAGAAGAAGAATCTGCGGACTTTGGCATTGTGGCACAATCCATGCCGCCTATGAGGGAGAGGGGGATTTCGAGTGGAGGCGGAGGGAGCGAAGGTTCGCCGGCGCTGGTAAGATCTTGACGATGTGCTTGAGCGCGGCGGAGGGAGAACCGGTATGATCGTCGGGGCTCGGCTCCGAGTGGCCGACCCGGAGTGAGTGGATCGAGGGTTCTTCCCTTAGAACCTCGGTAGGCTGGAGGGGCTGCTCCGTCTCGACCTGCTGGTGTAGCTAAGTCTTCGACCCACCCAGACTCGCTGTCCGAGCTGAGTATAGCTATCCGAGCTTGTGGAGCAGGCCGACCTTCGCAGCTTCCCACTACTTCTTTGTGGTGTTCCTTCCCTTGCCCGGAAGGACTCGCCTCGGCCGCGAGTTCCTCGGCGTCTACGGCTCTCGCATCTGCAGCTCCTTCTTCTTCATCCCCGCTGTCCGAGGAGGTCGGACTCGGGCTTGAAGACGCTTCGCACGCGTCCGAGTCATCATGGTCCTGGGCCGCCTTGGACCTTCTCTCTCCGAGGAGCTCGACCAGCTCCTTCGCTCCTTTACCAGTTCCCTCATCTCAAGAACTAAAGACTCGCTGCTCTCGGATTTGGGATTGACCGGTCTTTTGGTTGATGGTCGATTTTGGAGAACAAGTTTGAAAGACCGGAGTCCGTCCCGGAAAGCGAGAGGACACAGAGCTGATCTTGTCCATAAAAACATGGGACAAGAGAGCGAGAGAGAGTTTTGGAGGCACCGGAGGTGGAGGCACCACCAGGTGGAGAGGCGAGAGAGAGAGGGGTTGATTTCGAGTCCGAGGCGCAGAGGGAGGCCTCGGTTCCGAGTTATGAACCCGGACACCGTGGTCGGTTTCCTAGTATCCGTACCCCTTCAATTTCTTTTTGCCGACAACAACGGTAGCCTCGGACACGGCGTTTGGGTCCGAGGGGAGAGGAACTTGGAATTGTTTGAAGACAAGGGTCGGAAGAGCACCGAAAGGAAGGGAGGTGTTCTTCTTAGATTGAAGTTGAGCTGGCACATTGCCTTTATAATTGCACATTGTGAGTATGATGTCAATAAATTTACAAATTTTGATTACATGAATTTTAAAAAGGGTTTAAATAAATTACATACTCGTCTATAACACGAATTGACCAAAGAAGACATGCACTCGGATAGAATTTTAGTTGCAAGGAAGCTATATATGAACTACCTTTCCCCTCACATATTGTTAACAACAAGTTTTATATTAATCACACACAACTTTTTGAAATTTAGTTTTTAACAATGTTTTCTATTTTAATAAATAACTTAATTAGACTCACTAAAATGGAAACATTTATTTTATTTTTGTGTATATATAGAATTTATTAAACTTAATCGGAGGGAATATAGTTTGAAATAGAAGCTTTTAAATTTATTTACAGTGAAAAATTATTTAATTGATAGAAACTATTAAAATGGATTTGTTTTTCCTAAAATAACTTAATAATTTTTATTTTAAAATGATTTTTTAAATAGATTCTCATTCTACTGCCTTTAATAATCTTCTAAATTATTTGAATTTTTTTTTACTATTAAGAAAAAAAGAGCTTAATAGTTTAATTTAAAAACAAATGCATGTCTAGAGGAAAAAACTTAAAAAATTAATTTAGATTCCAACTGCATGCTCTAATCTCTCCTGCAAAACCCATATATATAGTTAAATAAGTATATGATTAAAATAGTTAAATAAATTTTTCGTTAAAATAGTTAGACATAAGGGTGATCAGGTTCGGGTGCCCTCACTAGAAGTTCGAAACCGGAACCGGTCGAACGAGTTTCCAAACTTTTGGGTTCGGAGGCAGAACCTTAGGTTTAGGTTTCGATTTCGGGGTACCCGTCAGCACCTAATTTGAAAATTTTAGCACCTAATAAATTAATTTTTTAGTGTTTTTGGAAAAGTAGAAGGAAGTGTATGAATTTTGCCGACCGTTCTCTTATATCTTTACATAAAATATAAAATTATTTAAAAAGTAGGTATTTTTGTCTTAGTAATTTGCAAAATAAGATATTCATCTATGAATTAGTGATTGAAAAGTTATTAAAATTGGGTTAAAATTCACTAACCTGAGATTTGTCCATGTAAAAAAAGAAATTGAAAACAAAAAGAAATGTGAAACCAAAGAAAATGTAAAGAAAGCCAAATAAATTATTGTCTTTCCTTCGTCGTAATTGGTTTCAGGTTTCAATTACAAGTATTTTTTAGAACCAAAACTGAAACCAATTGGACTGATTTCATTTTTTTTTTTTTAGAATAGAAATCAGAATTATTTGATCCATTCTCAATTGATTTCAGAATATCCGAGAATTATGCTCACCCCTCGCTAAACACCTAAGAAGTTAAGTAATTCGACATAATATTAACTTCTCATGCAACCTTAAGAAAATAAATATATACTCCTTTAATCCCCAAAAAAATTCCTTGTTTGATAATTTGCTTTTTCCAATGTATCACTTTTACCATTGATTTTTAAAATTATGTAATAAAAATATTACAAAATTATGTTATAATGAAAGTATTTTTTGAAAGAAATCCATTGATGATTATTTTATATTATAAATCAATGTACATTTTGAGTAAATATCCGTAAAAATTCACAAAGTTGTAACATTTCTATTGAAAGTATATTTTATATAACATTTCTGTTGAAAGTATTTACCTACAACATGATCAATCAGTAAGTTATATCCTTATAATTTTGAAAAACATAAATTTTGATTGAGTCATGTTCCATTTAATTGTAAAGAGTTGTAAAATTGTAAGAAGTTGTAAGTAATGTTGTAATGAGTTGTAAGCAATTATAAGGAACTGTAAGGATAATTGTAAAGTTAGTTATAAAAAGGTGTAAGGAATTGTAAAAATTACAAACAGTTGTAAAGAGTTATAAATAACTTTAAAAATTGTAAAAAGTTATAAAGTTGTAAATTGAAGCTAAATATGAAACATGACCTTATTAGACTCTTCACAAGGGAGGTACAACAGCGCTTATCAACAGAGATTTGACAAAATAAGTCTATCTCACTGAAAAAAAAAAAGAAAGAAAAAAGTTAGTTAGGGGTAGCTCCTTTCAAGCGCAAACATGTTGGTACGTTTTCAGCGAGGGGAAAAGGGCTCGAATTTCAACTAAAAATAAGCCATCCATATAAATGAATATTATTTTTTAATGCTTTTAATTTCTTTTTGGACATCTCTTATATATATACTTTTTTGACATTCCAATTTTAAAAACAATATGAAGATAAAATATTCTGATTTCTAAGTATTATCAAAAATTTTTTCCGACGACTTAATATCACCAAAGTATTTATTAGGTGCATATTTGAATAATAATAAATGAAAAGACATGCAGATTAACATCGAGCAAAAATATTATACTGAATAATTTAAATATTTAGATTAAATGAAAATTTAATTTAAAATATGTGAGAAATCATTGCTATATTTCGTAGAATAAGAGTTATTATAATTTTTAATAAATTAGAAATAATATATATATAATTTAAAAATCAATAAATATATAATTTTGGTCCTTAAGGGTATTTTTTAATAGAAAAAGATATAAAAAAAAGCGCACACACTTTTTCTTTTTGGAAAAGGGTAAGTACAATAATTAGCGAGTAACCCTTCTCGAAAGGGTTTTATCTAAATTGTCCTCCATTATAATAGAGAGAAATGAGGAGGAAGGAATAAAGGACCAAACTAAATTAAAGGAAACACCAAGACCAAATTTAGTTATCCAGTTAGCTACACGGTTGCCCTCTCTATACGTGTGATTGATGACAATGTGTGCAATTTTGGAGAAAGTACCAAATATCTTGAATGAGCGTGTGGATCTTCCATAAAATCTGAATAGTATTTGGATCTATTGAATTCAACATCAAATCTATAATAAAAATAAGAGTTTGTAAAATTTCCCATAGAGCTCAAGTGTTTTTGTCCATGCCATGAAACTTCTTGTCTTGAAATATGCAGATTTACCATGAAATTATTTTTTAATAGAAAATTTGAAATTTTTAAAAGAAGATATGAAATTTTAGAGTCTTGAATATTATTAGAGTTTACAATCAGAATTAGGTTCAGCATTTTCCATAAGTCTATTGCCCTAAGAATTTCATGCTGTACAGAAATCATAAAGTGAAATAGACACACGTCTAATAATTTTTAAGATTTTTAGAGATATAATACTTTTAGCACCAAAAAAAAAAAAAAAGATGCAATACTTTCTATACGCAAATGAATATGGTAGAATTCATGGTTGTCACTTGTTAGATTGTAAACTAAGGGATTCGAATCTTTTACTGTTGGAAAGGTTCTAGAATTTAACAATGCTTTCATTCAAATATTGAACTACTAAAAATTTACTACTACTAATGTCTTGATGAATAAATAGCTACTTGCAAAATCTTTGACTTACAAATTCTCAGCTATTGAATAAGAAGATTGTATGATTAACATCCCTCTATAAGAATCTAGATGCATATGCACGTTCAGTAAACCTTTTCCTATAGATTCAATCCAAAAAAGTAAATGAAAAAACCTTTTCCTATTGATTGGGTGCATTAAATCTCTCACCAAAAGCATGAAGAATTTTCTCTTATGCTCCTTCCCTACTCAATCTTCAGAATAGCACTTTGGACTGGTAAATTTGCCTAAATTGTTGATCTACCACACACCAAAAGAGGGGAGAAGAAGTTGGCAGCTTCATTTACCTACGTTTAGTAATCAAACTCCACCTCCCTTTAACAAGAAGCAGCAGTTCCAAAAGAAAAAAGAAAAAGAAAAAAGAAAAGAAAGAAGCTATAGTCTCATATAAATATAAAGTAATATAATTTCTGATCTTTCATTATTTTCATTTTCAGCAAAGTAATATAATTTCTGATCTTTCATTATTTTCTTTTTCAGCAACGGGAAATTTTCATCAATAATCTGCTGGCATTATGTCATCTCAATAGCTACGATCACTTCCATCAACAAAAGAAAAAAACCTATAATCATTACTGGAAACAAACTGACAAGTCTTAAAAGACACGAAGGATTCAGACCAATGGGCAGAGATCAGATCCAAGAATCAGGGGATTACACTACAGGTCAGAATAAATATACTCGGAATGATCTGAAGAAACGATAGATCAAACTATATGTATCAATTGATGAATCTATAAAAGTCTTATATCATACTATAACAATTGAGCCATATCCTCCCTCTGACAACAGTGGAGAAAAGTCAACCAGCAAAATCTCCTTGAACAACCATGGTTGCCCTGCGACAGATTCTCAGGTTTCATGAAAACACAGCACCAGTCCCATAGTTTTCCTCTCTCTAGACTCTAACTTAACTACTTCAACACGGGCCTGGCATCTTCTGTTCTACCTATTTACACTGATTGGCTTTAAATGCTTTGGATGAAAGCAGTCTAGAGATAAGTCTACTTAGCCTTTTAGCCCCAGGACCTTTCTTAACCTTATTGGGGTTTCCAACTTGGGCACAACGTGGCTTGCTAGCACACCAACGACCAGGAGTGACACTCCCGTTTATGCGCCCAAGTAACTCTCTATCAATCTGATCCAATACAGGGTCATCTCGCCTGAACTTTCGGGCAAAGGCAGCATTGCTAGCAATCATCCTGTCTGTGTGATTTATGTTGAGTGTTTGGGGGTGTTGTCTTGGCGGGACATCCCAAGAAATGTAGTGCAGATCATGGTTGACAGCTGTTTGAGCAAACTCAGGTATATTGCAGATCACTGTATGGAAATAGCCTTCTGGGGAGGAGACAAAATTTGTATAGTACATAAGGAGGGTTCTCGGTAGATTATCCCAACCCCAAATGAGGTATTCCACAAACTCATGAGAAAGAACCATCCATGCCGATCCTGCAGCTTGCAAAAACACCATGCAATCATGTAACATAAAACATAAACAAACAGGGCAGGAAGCCGAGACACCCAGCCAACTTGGGATATGGACATTGAATAGCAAGTAACTTCTTGTGTACGTTTGATGATGTAGAAACCAAAGTTTACACCTTAGATAAAATATGCTTTCAAACAAATATCAACATCAACAACCTGGTGCAAGTCCCACCTAGTGCTGGTAAGTAGCCAAGGTCCAAATTTATGCAGCCCTAACATGTTAATCCTGATTATCAGTAACAGAGAACTGTTTCCCAATCACATTGCCCATTCAAATAGACATAGACCAGTAGAGATGACTGATTTACCACACATTCCACCAACAACATTATTCACATTGATTGGAACCTTCAGCCTTTCTTTTTGATGGAAATATTCAAATATTTTGTCTTAAAATGACCAAATCAACAAAATAAAAGTGAAGCAACAACACCTAAGTAATTCAATAGTACATGTTTCTAATCTTTTAATTATGGAACCCAATACACACCACAAAAACGCAACACGAAATTGATTTCTGTTTCAACAGCCCTATGGCCCCTATTCATAAAAAATGAGAAAACAAAGTTCCCTGGAGAATTATATAAGATCTCAGCCAAAGTGCAAAGTTCAGAATTGAGCTGCTAATACTCATACAATGAACTGACCAAGGAGGAAAGACTAACCAGTAAATAACTTGAACGCTGTAGGCAAACTTCTCCTTGGTTGAACCCAAAATATGTCTGACTTTTGTGTTGAGTAAAGACCAGGGTCTATCATTAGAGGCATTGCCCTTCCAGACCTGCATCACAGATTCAAACAATAAAGCAACTGCTTAACTACCATATTCCGAATTCTATGACAAAAAGAGACAAGTGAACTTACGCCTTCCAACCAAGCTTGCTCGTGTGCTCAATAAAGTTCAGCTTGCGATCCACTTTTGAGAATGCATATATAAGATCTGCAATATTTTACAAAATGAAATCAGATATCAAGTTTCCATCATCACTGATCTGAATATCCAATCCAAACAATAAAGAACTGAGACATTGTGAAGGAGCTAACCATCTTGGGTCACTAGCGGATAATCAGAAGCACTGAGATTGATAAACCAATCCCAATCTTTACTTCTCTTGAGAAGAATTGCACAAGCATGTAGGGTGTTTGAGACCATAGTGGGGCCTCTATAAGTAACAATGTTCGCCTTAGTGTTCATGAAGACATTCCCAACACTGGCAAAAAGCGTGTAATTCTCAATCCAGGCAGCAAGCTCCAATCTTTCCTCTGGTGGGGACTCTAAATCCAAGTGAACGACGTACTGATTCCTCGGGTGATAGCAAGCTAGGAGCATTCTCCATAGCTTCTCTAAATCTCCCCTTGACCCGGAAATCAGATACGCAAAACGAGGGAGTGGAGGAGGGGGTGGAGGGGAAGGAGCAAGAGGAGGCTGAGCAACCAAAGATTCAACAAAGACTGCACTCGTTTCGTTTGTGGAAGGCAATCGGTAGTGCGAAAATAGAGCATTGAGGGTGTGCAGAGAAGAGAGAAGGCCCATATTCAAGGATGTACCTATCAGAAATATGCAAACAACTGAACTTATGATAAGGGGAAATAGCCACCTCTTCTCCATATTCAATGGCAAGATTTCAAGGCCTTTCATGGTGCCCCCACCTCAAATTTTACACATACCAAGAAAAGAAAAAACCCCGCACAAAACGCCCTCTTAAATTGCTCAAGGAAGATATTAGTTCACCAAAACTTCAACACTGCGGCACCGGAACTTGACTACCATAAATGTACTTGCATCAATAACCTTTCTTTATTTTTGGGCTTAATTCGGCAGCTCCTTCAATTTATACCATAATCAGGAATCTGCATGTTGATGTGAAATAATGAATTTTCGGAAGGAAATCAGAATAATGAGGTAGATAGCATCCACAATTCCTCTAAAATTTACTTTTTTATTAATGATCAGTTGAATTACCAAATCTGCAAAACACCTACCATCTTAACCTTAGGGATAAGAAGTACAGATAGTAAACGATCAACAACAATAACATAGCACCCAAGAACGATTTATGCAAATATATATATATATATATATATATATATATATATATATATATATATATATATATATTACAGGTAGAAAAAGATTAAAAAAAAAAAAACTTCAATCTGATTCGAGCATTTAAATTATACTATAAGGACAAAAACAAGAGCACCAACAAGCAGAACATTACTACAATAGTTATCAAAGTCCCATCCCTTGAAAACAAACGGCAACAAGTTTGAATAAAAACTGGTGAACCCAGAAAAACCTAGAAATATTACAAAAAAAGGAAAAATAAAATGATCCAAAACGCCTAAAGCTAATGGAGAGAGACAGAGAGAGAGAGAGAGAGAGAGAGAGCGTTACGCGAAAACCTGGCGTCAATTAGGGAGCTGAGTTGTAGCAGAGCCGCTTTTAAGCACGTAGAAGCAGAGCGATGAGAGAGAAAATATGAAGAATTGGAGATCCGGTAGTGAAAAAGAGAGAAAAAGTGAGGAAGTAAAGAAGCAGAGAAGAGAGAGAGAGAGAGAAGAGGATGTTCTTTAAGTTTTAGGGGGTAGTCAGGGCAGGGGAATGTGCGAATGAAAATGGGAAAATGCATTGTGAATATGTTGTTCCGTAGCGAGAGTAAGACGTTAGCGTGTGCTTTGTTGAGAGGGGGCCGGGAAGGGGGAAATCATAACTCTCGTTGTTGGGGAAGTTGAGAGAGGCTATCAAATTAAAAACGCTTTTGACAAAGGAGTTTGATTTAGTCAACCCTACAATGCCAAGGCAAACTCATATCCTCTCACACTAGAAATTTTGCGTTGCTAAGATTTCGAAAAAAAAAAAGAAAATTCGTATATCACTGGCCAATGGTCGGTAATGGTCAGATCCATTAGGGTTAAATAAATCGGCCCATTGAAAATATCGGCAATAAAAGATCGAATTGATAACAAGTTGTGTTAACAATTGACTAGCTTGTTTAAAATGTATTAATGACTCCGAGTGAGCTAGCTTATTAATGATCTAATCAATGTTTAGGGTCAAATCATTTATTAATAAATCATGATCAAATTCAACCCACTTTGTTAATGGTTTGATCCCAACCCGATTCAATCCACTACCCACCCTAACCACTAGCAGATTTTAAAGATAACTAAACTAAAAGTAATTAGCCTATGAGCGCTCACAAACAAAACACTTTCCATATACAAAACAGAAATAAAAGATATGAGGATTATTTGTTGTAACCATAAACAATTCATACATTCAAATTTAATGATCGACCAAGAATTTTCCTGACGGAGGTATTAATATCTCACGAAGGAAGAACTTCCTCCAATTCTCCTCTCGATAGCTCCAATCTTTTGAATTATATTTTAACAAATAAAATTTCCTATTTATTAATGTACCAACCAAAAGAGGGGAGAAAAGGTTGAAAGGTACATTTACCTATCTAGTAGTCTAACTTCACCACCTTTTTTTAATTATTATTTTCTACAAACAGATGAAAAGACAAATATAATAAAACAACTACTGCTGATAACTGCTACACCACATAACTACTCAATATCATAACTAACTTAAACTTCACCGCCTTTTACCATGAAGAAGCGATGAGGCTTATATAAAGTAAATACACTACACTCAGGATTTTCATTACTTTAATTTCTAATAACAAACATAATATAATCTCAAAACTATAATCACATTTGACAACAAACCAGCGGGTCTTAAACATAGAAGATTCTGACTTATGGGTAGATATTAGATATAGAGGATTATACTAGAATTCAAAATAAATATACATAAAATAGATAAGTGCTCAATATCGGTTCCACATTAGTAGGATCTAGGAAAATTTAGATACAAACATCCCTACATATTATAAGCATTTTTACAAACAGATCAAGTTTTTTAGTCATACTATACTAGTTGAGCTATATACCCTTTTTAATAATAGCGGAGAAAAAATTGACCGATAAAAACTCCTTAAATGACCGTGCTTGTCTTTGTGACATATTCTCAACTTCATGAGAACTAAAGATTTATTAGAAAATTAAGTTTGGATAAGTTTGGTTCAAAATAAATTCAGCAATTAAGTTCATAATGTGTTCAAAATAAGTTTTACAAGTTTAGGATATAAGTCATTATATGTTTCATGAAAAACCCTAGTTTCATCCTTCTCCTCTCTATCTTTTTCTCTAGAAAACACAACCTCCATTGTTTACTAAGGATTGTTGACTTACCAAGAGCTTGTAACTCATTTGGTATAAGAGTGGAGTTTCCATACTCCCCACCGGGGTTCAAATACTTGTGGCCACAATTTCCATGGTAAAATTTATCGACTCCTAGTAGGCTTTTAATGGGTCCGAAGATAGGGCTAGACTTTCGTTGGGCTTAGTCTAGTGTTTGTGCACCCTTTCCCCAACCCCTGAGCCCACTAGGCTTACTGATAAGTGCCATATTTGCATTAGATTTCATAGAAGGTTGCTTGTCATTTTTGGGGATTTATATTCATATTTATATACTTTATGCCCTATTTATGCTTTCCGCTTGGGTTTTGCGTTTTTGGTATGTTTCTACAACTTTCTAGTGATTTGGACCTAATTTTTAGTCATATTTTCGGTCCAAAGCTATTTTGAGTCTATGTTTCCAACTTCATCATTGAAAGAGCTTTACGATGACATATTATAAACTCAATTTTGTTGAGGAATGGAAAAGATATGAGATGGAAAGTAAGAAGGGTGTGGTAACGAACACTTCTTTACTCTCTGAATCATGTTTTTCCCACACTTATGAAGCAATAATAGTGATGAAAGAATTAGAAACTAGACTCAATGAGCTTTCTAGCAAATCAAGAATCGCATCATTTAGACATCGGACGAGAAAGTTATGATCGAATCAATTTGATGCATGTCTTCCAACAACCAACACGGGGCAGCCCGTGTCTACTGAAATGGCCCATGTTAGAGGTCGAGCTTTTGCATTGAAAACGGGCAGCCCGTGCCTGTGGCCACTGCCCGGTTTCAACGTTTCCGATCAGTTTTGATGTGCCAATAGCCAACACGAGGCCGCCTGTATCGGAGGACACGACCCGTGTTGGAGGTAAATTATGCCGAGACGATTTGGTTTTGATGGTTTCAGCTCGTGATTGCTTTTTAATGGCTTATTTAAGCTGATTTTCAGGCATCCATTCCTGCATCTATCTACCATTCATCCTCCAGACTCATCCATCACCATTTTTTCTTCCTCCTTTCATCCACATCAAACTAAATACTTTTGAAGATCGAAGAAGGAGATTGAAGCGAGTTGCAGGATTCCATTTGAAGTTGAGAGATTCCAGTGGAGCACTTCAACTCTATCATCTACTTCTTCATTTTTGCTGTTTGAGGTTTGATTTCAATGTATTGGATTTTATTTAAGCTTTCAATAATTATGTGTGAGTAGTTTAGTTTTTCTAGGGATTTGTAATCGAAACAATGAAGTTTGATTAGTTTTCTATGATTTGTGCTTGAATTCTGATTTTCATCAATAGAAGATTGTGTTTATTATGTTCATGAGTGTTTTGAAGGCCTAGAATACTTGTGTTTAGAGATTAATCTATCATGTATTGAAAAGTGAAATAGAATAATGCGACAACCAACCTTTCTACCTAGTTTATGAAATTTGAGAAAAGAATAGTAAATTAGGAGATCACTTTGATAATTTGAAATCTTTAACTTTGATTAACTTAAAAGGCATACGAAAGTTGTTTGATAGGTTAATTAGAGCAATTCTATTAAGCATCGAAAGAGTGGTAGAATTTTGTGATTATCGATCCTTGATTTAGTTGATGAGAATGATTGCACAAATTATGTTTAAATAATCAAACTCATTGCGTTAGGAAAGCAAATCCCTAGATGTTTTTACCCATTGATTTAAGTTTAGATTAATTTCCTTGATTTTAATATTTAAAACTAGTTTAGAGAAGCAAACTCCAAAAATTCGATTAGCTTAGCAATTGAGTAGAGGACTAATTTAATGTGTTGCTAGATCGAGTCCTTGTGGGATCGACCTTGACTAGCTACAATTTATATACCGTGCGCTTGCAGACTGTCAAATTTTTGGCACCATTGCCGGGGACTCTATTTTTAGTAGCCATTAGTCGAATACTCTCAAATTGACTAAGTGTTTATTTTCTTTTTCTAATTTGATTGCATTGGTAGTTTGTTTTTGTTCTTGCTAGGTATTCTTTCCTTCCATGCAAAAAGCTCAATTTTTCGAGTTTGATCCTAAAATCGAGCGAACCTTCCGCTCTAGACGGAAGAAGCAAAGGCTGGAGAAGGCTAAGCGAAGCAAGAAGAAAACTCCAAGCAAAAGCCTAGGATGACCGGTGAAGAAAGAAGAACTTTTGGGCAATATGTGACACCTAATGTCACTAATCCACCGACGTCCATCAATGTCCCGAGTGTAGCGGCGAATGACTTTGAGTTGAAGAACTCACTCATCAACTTGGTGAGGGCCACTCCTTTCCATGGCCTCCCTAATGAAGACCCCAACCGGCACCTCCGTATTTTTCGCCAAGCATGTGATACTTTCAAGGCGAACGGGGCTTTACCGGATGTAATCAAGCTGCGATTGTTTCCGTTCTCGCTTGAAGGAAGGGCATGGGAGTGGCTAGATTCTCTTCCGGCGAACTCCATCATCACATTTGATCAACTTGCAAGTGCCTTCTTGGCAAAATACTTCCCGGAAGCAAGTTGACCGGTTTGAGGAACCAAATTTCCACCTTCATCCAAGAGTCGGATGAGACATTATATGAAGCATGAGAGAGGTTGAAGGATTTCCTTTGCCAATGCCCCCAACATGGATTTGAGCCATGGGTCACCATTCAAGCTTTTTACAATGGGGTAGATGATCACTTGAGAGACACCATTCTTGCGGCGGCGGAGGAAACATCATGAGCAAGTCCGTAGATGAGCTCCACACCTTGATTGAGCGAGATGGTGCTAAACAGCTTTCAATGGTCCAAGCCCCGTTCCAAGAGAACGAGAGGTAAGCTTAATGTTGATGTAGTTTTTGTCCTTTCTGCTAAGATAGATGCTATAACTCAAAAAATGGACCGTCTAAATGTGAATGTTACCCTCCCCTTCTATGTGCTTCTTGCAATTCTTATGAGCATGAGACTTTGTTTTGTCCTGTGGGTATGGCTAGCAATGGACCAACCAACCAAGCCAATTTTATTGGCAACCCGAGCCCTAGGCCAAACTTTAACCCCTTCTCAAATTTCTATAACCCAGGATTGAGGTATCACCCTAATATTTCCTCTCTGGAATAACAATCCTATGGGTCCGCAACAAGTCCAAAGACTACCCACCCTCGGATTCCAAATACCTACCCAACCTCAAGTTCCCCAAAAGTCTAACTTGGAGGTCATGATGGAAAACATGCTTTTGGCTCAACAAAAGCAAGATGAGATTATCAAGCAATTGGCTTCAAAAGTTGAAATCTTAGCCACTCACAATAAGATGCTTAAAACTCAAATTGTTAGCCAAGCAAGCTCTTCCTCTAGCCCTCCGGGTAAGCTTCCTAACCAACCGGTGCCTAACCCTAGGAAACAATGTAATGTAATAACTATGAGGAGTGGGACACAATTGGCGGTGCCTAAGGGTGCTAGTAGTGAGTATGTGGTCATTCATGTGCAAAATGAGAATGATGAGGATGATGTGAGTTTGCATGATGTTGTGAATGAGGAGGTGTCTTCACCCT
Source organism: Talinum fruticosum (assembly GCA_021018815.1). NCBI lineage: Eukaryota > Viridiplantae > Streptophyta > Magnoliopsida > Caryophyllales > Talinaceae > Talinum > Talinum fruticosum. The sequence goes on from JAITYX010000107.1 coordinate 863,980, forward strand.
CCAAAGAACCCTTAGTTGATGTTGTTGTGCAAAATGAGAAGGAGACTCCTAATGACCGACCAAAAACTCCCGAAAGAATTTACACTCCGCCTTTACCATTCCCACAAAGAATAGCTAAGGCTAAGCTTGATATGCAATTTGGGAAGCTTTTGGAGATGCTTAAGAAATGCAATATGAACATTCCCTTCATTGATGCTTTGACTCAAATGCCTTTGTATACTAAATTTTTGAAAGAGATCCTCTCCAAAAAGAGGACATTGAATGAGCAGGAGACTTGTGCATTGAGTGATGAGTGTAGTGCGGTAGTCCAAAATAAGCTTCCTAAAAGCTTAAAGACCCAGGTAGTTTTTCCATCCCATGCCCGATTGGGAATGTGTCCATAGATCATGCTTTATGTGATTTGGGGTCAACTGTGAGCTTGATGCCGTATTCTTTATATAAGAAAATGGACTTAGGTAAGTTGAAGTCCACCACCATTTCTCTTCAATTAGCGGATAGTTTTGTGACATATCCTTTGGGTATTTTAGAGGACATTCCCGTCCAAGTTGGTGATATCTTTGTGCTTGTGGACTTTCTAATTCTTGATATGGCTGAGAATACCCATACCCAAATCATTCTTGGGAGGCCTTTCTTGGCTACTGCTGGGTGTAAGATTGATGTGAAAGAGGGTAAATTGACCTTTGATGTGGGGAGCATCACGTTGAATTTAAATTTTTAAGAAACATGATGTTTCCCTCATTTCTGCTGAATGTTGTAGTGTTGAAATGACTGATGAAGTAGCACATGATAAACCTTTGCAAGAAGGACATGACCATTTCAATGCTAATGTGGTAGAGGTTGACAAATTTCCTCCGCCAACGTTTGACAAGGGCATGTCCTATGTGTTTAATGAAGTTTGTTTCAATGAGTGTAATAGGTTGAAACTTGCTTTGGTTGATGCACCATGCATTGGAGCTCTTGATTTGGACCTCAACTGGAAGGCCAAATGTGATGGTGGCCCGTCCGATGGTGCACGGCAGAGTAATTCTTCATAAGGTTATTTGGTGACAGATGATTAGAGTTGGGTCTAGCTAATTACCTTAAAGAAGCGCTGCTTGGGAGGCAACCCAAGGTGATTTTTTAAAAAAATTTTGAGATAGTTTGCATTTTTTTTTTTTATAAAAGTTACCATTATATGCACTTGAAGAATGATTGTTCTTTCTCCTCCCCTCACATTGATTCTTAATTGCATTGAGGACAATGCTTTGTCCTAGCATGGGGGAAGGTTTTGCATTCATGTGGTGCTTGAAGAATGATGTATATAGTCGCATTTGCATCCATAGAGTTGCATATAGTTGCATTTACTTTAGTTTAGTATTCTTAGTTTTCTTTTATTTGTCTTTTGTTTTTAGTTTCTTTTTGTAATTTCTAGGTTTTGTACTTGCATTTAGGTCGCATGTAGGGGTAGTTTTCATGTCTTTCATTAGAAAATCTGAAAAAAATTAAATAATCCGAGAAAAAGAAGAAAAAAATTAGGTTAGACTTTAGGTTAGTCAATAAATCCTCCAGTGATGATTCTTAGGCTATGTAGTTTTTCTTTTGACTTTGTTTAATCTTGTATATCCCATTTGTGAATACAAGTTTTTGAAAAAACAGTTTGTAAGAGAATGTTGGTTTAGAATTGCACTTTGATAAAGATGATTGATTACCCTTCTTGATCTTTTGATGTGAGATTGGCATGTGGAACATCTTGAATTAGAATTGGTTGTTGAGCCTTAACCCGTGAGACCACTTATCCTTAAAAGACTAATAATTTTTATTAGTCTCATGTTTTCCATGTGTGACTCTATCTTGGTTGCAATCTCTAGAACTTGCTTTGAATCTCTTCAAAACCGCAATTTGTATTTGCATTTATAATGTGATAGAGGCCTTCAATTGTTGATTTTGTAAGCTACATGAGCCAAAAAGCCACCCTTTCATGTATGAATTACCGCTTCTAGCCCTTTTCTAGCCTTTTTGACCACTCTTTTTATTGAACATACATTAACAAGTCTCGGCCAAATACATTTCTCCTACCCTTAAGCCATTACTTGGAGTGTTTTGAGTGTGATATGGGTTGATTGTGGTAAATTTTTGGTTTGGTTGATGGGGAATAGTTGTGAAATTTAATTCTTGAACTTTTTTCCACTTACGTAGTTTCATTTGGGTTGGAAATTGGAAACTTGCCTCGTATTATAAATTTGTTTGTTTTGCCATTCACAAAGAAAAAAAAAGAAAAAAAATTAGAAAAATGAAAAATAAGAATTTTTTTCTTAAAAAATTAGAAAAAGAGAAAAAGAATAAAGTGTTTTGGCATTAGCTTCAGTAGATTTAAGGTCGTTTCCAATGGGTTTTTTCGGGTTTGTTTTGAATGTTTATGAATGGTAGTATTGTATATATGAGATATCCGATGAGTTAGCTCCAAGTTTGGCTTTTAGTTCCTCATTACTCAAATAATTCCAGATCCTACCATAAACCCCTAGCCCCGTTACAACCTTTGAAAATACCTCTTGATTGTCATTTGCACTTGCATCTCGTGGTGGAGAGTTGAGATTCTTAGCACGCATATGGTAGATTGTTTCTTTGGTACGAGTATTGAGAGAACCTTTATTATTATATATTTTCAAACACATGAGAGGAGTGTTTTCACTTCCTTAAAGTGAGGTTTGCTCTCAATCTCTCTAGTTTTATACTTATACATGTGCCAACTTGCTATCATTGGAGATTAAGGGTGATTGATTTGATCTTGATTGTGTGATTCATAGAAATCTTTCAAAAACTTCCCTCTTACTTGTGCTTAATGGTTTTCATCACTTTCGGGCTATTGTTGGTAAAACTTAGTTGTTAAAGAATTCTACCGATGCTTACCCGAGGAGGGTTTGTAAATAGATTTTTTTTTCATCTTGAGTCCTTTTATTTCTTTATGATTTTGTTTTTGTTTGAGTCTTGTATTTGCTTGGGGACAAGTAGGGTTTAAGCATGGGGGACTTTGATAAGTGCCATATTTGCATTAGATTTCATAGGAGGTCGCTTGTCATTTCGGGGATTTATAGTCATATTTATATACTTTATGCCCCATTTATGCTTTCCACTTGGGTTTTGCGTTTTTGGTATGTTTCTGCAACTTCCTAGTGATTTGGAACTAATTTTTAGTTAGATTTTTGGTCCAGAGCTATTTTGAGTCTATGTTTCTAACTTCCTTATTGAAAGAGCTTTCCGATGACATATTATAAGCTCAATTCTGTTGGGAAATGGAAAAGATATGAGTTGGAAAGTAAGAAGGGTGCGGTAACGAACACTTATTGACTCTCTGAATCATGTTTTTCCCCACACTTATGAAGTAATAATAATGATGAAAGAATTAGAAACTAGACTCAATGAGCTTTCCGACAAATCGAGAATCGCATCATTTGGACATCGGACGAGAAAGTTATTGAAGACTCGGACACCACACAACACTTTACGAGTTGTATGAATGGAATCAGGTATAACAATTTCTTACTTATAGAGTTTTGATTCCAAGGCATTCTCTCGAATCTTAGAAACTTTTCTAAGTGATATGGTATCTTATCTAAGTGATACAACATTTACTTCATGTATTTCTTGCTTATTCTTGAATGACTTAGAAAACGAATTTGAGTGTCTCACTCGGTTACGAGTCCCTCATTGCTTAGATTTATCGCATATCGATTAGACTAATTTTCTGCTCGGATCCGACTTCATGTTATTTGTTCTATCTTGCTAAAGTCGGTGCTTCTAGTCTGAATCATGTTTAGTCTATATCAAGTTATTTCACTCGATATTCTTTACGTTAATTGATACTTCGCTTAGACTAACTCGGATGGAATTTTGAGTTATATGGATATTAGAATAAGAAAATCCCATTCTCTTTCTGACTTAGATAATTACCAACTTAATTATCTTCATTATTTTATTATTCGTGTCTAGTCTTGTACCAAAGTATTTTATACTTTGAGAACAAAAATTGATTTACTTTTGTAGGTTATTCAAACGAGGATACACTTTTCAAACTACAAAAGTAACCGACTTCAAAACGTCAAATCACCAAGCAGACATGGCTTTTCATCTTCTCTATGTCGGTTCCAGAAGATTGTGCCAGGGCTGTCTGTTTCCATATCTGGAAAATTGGAACGCTAAGCTTAACGGTGGTTTCCACCTTATCCTTCAAGACACCGCCAATGGTTTTGGGACTTCCAAGAGAGTTAAACCGTTGTCCAACGTTCATATCACAACGGATACTTTCCGAGCGACTCGAAAGCTTTTGTCAACGGTCACAAAGGACTCTCGGACAGTCTGTTGAAGATAATGGCTACTCTGCCTGGTTATCTATAAATAGAAGCCAACTAACAAGACTTGATGATTGCCGAAATTATTGTTAATACACGTACTTGAGCTAAGTCATTGTATTTTACTCTCAATCTTCTACTTACAACTCCCACTCGTATTTCATTACTTTCCGAGTTGTAAGGTCTTGTACTTAGTTACAAACACTTTCTTACTTTCTCTGTAAGGTCCCTTGACTAAGCTGTAAAGGTTAACTCAGCTTAGTTGTCCCTAGCTGTAAGGGTTATTTCAGCTAGGAAGTACTAGATCGGATAAGGGAATTTCGAGTCTAGGAAAACTTGTAAAGAGTTGTCTAAGGGAGCAACTCAGGTTAAGTCAGTTCACGGTATTTTGTGGACTCAAAATAGTGGATTTGACTTCGTGCTTGGATTAGCACGGTCCGTGGTTTTCTCGCCCAGGAGGGTTTCCACGTAATCTTTAAGTGTTTACTTTCGAGTTCATTCTAGACTCGGACTGTCTCAACTCCTTTGTTTACTTTGCCATTTTACTCTAAGCGACTTTTCCGAGTCTATTCTTTTCGACTCGATTTTGACTCGGAATCCATTTTCGTATCTTATTTGGCAAAAGAGGTAGAACTTCTACGAAAATCCTTCATCACCCTATTTACCCCCTCTAGGGTGACTCGGACTCTCCCCGAGCAAACCTTCGGTTATGACTCGAATCAATTTGATGCATGCCTTCCAAGCACGGGATAGCCCGTGTCTCATCGAAACGGCCCGTGTTGGAGGTCGAGCTTTTACATCGAAAACAGGCAGCTCGTGTTGGTGGACACGGCCTGTTTTCAGCGTTTCCGACCGGTTTTGATGTGCCAGCAGCCAGCACGGCCCGTGTTGGAGGTAAATTATGCCGAGACGATTCGGTTCCGACGGTTTCGGCTCTTGATTGCTTTTTAATGGCTTATTCAAGCTGATTTTCGGGCATCCATTCCTGCATCTATCTATCATTCATCCTCCATACTCATCCATCACCATTTTTTCTTCCTCCTTTCATCCACATCAAACCAAATACTTTTGAAGATCGAAGAAGAAGATTGAAGCAGCTTGCATGATTCCATTTGAAGTTGAGAGATTCAAGTGGAGCACTTCAAGTCTATCATCTACTTTATCATTTTTGCTATTTGAGGTTTTATTTCAATGTATTGGATTTTATTTAAGCTTTTAATAATTATGTGTGAGTAGTTTAGTTTTTCTAGGAATTTGTAATCCGGAATAATGAAGTTTGATTAGTTTTCCATGATTTGTACTTGAATTCTGATTTTGGTCAATAAAAGGCTATGTTTATCATGTTCATGAGTGTTTTGAAGGCCTAGAATACTTGTGTTTAGAGATTAATCTATCAAGTACTCGAAAAGTGAAATAGAATAATCCGACAACCAACCTTTCTACCTAATTTACGAAATTTAAGAAAAGAATAGTAAATTAGGGGATCACTTTGATAATTTGAAATCTTTAACTTTGATTAACTTAAAAGGCATACGAAATTTGTTTGATAGGTTAATTAGAGCAATTCTATTAAGCATCGAAAGAGCGGTAGAATTTTGTGATTATCGACCCTTGATTTACTTGAAAGAATGATTGCACAAATTATGTTTAAATAATCAAACTCATTTGCGTTAGGAACGCAAACCTTAGATGTTTTTACCTATTGATTTAAGTTTAGATTAATTTCCTTGATTTTAATATTTAGAAGTAGTTTAGAGAAGCAAACTCCAAAAATCCGATTAGCTTAGTAATTAAGTAGAGGACTAGTTTAGTGTGTTGCTAGATCAAGTCCTTATGGGATCGACATTGACTAGCTACAATTTATATACCGTGCGCTTGCGGCCTTTTACTTACACCCTATGGAGAGGGCCTAGTGCGCGGGTCCATTTACCCTTCCAAAAAAGGGTTATTGACTTTTTGTTAATAAATATTCTCTCTTCATTTATGAGAGTTTCTCCATACCATCTTTTGATAAGTAGTATTATCTCTCACTTTTGAAGTGATTTTATTATTTTTGGCCATAAAGTTATGTTTATATATGGTTGGATTGTTAATTGATTGTTAGATCGATTTGTAATGTGTATCAATTCTTCGAGTTCGAATTACTACAATAAATAAATCTATTCGATGAGAAGATTATAAAAGATTTATGGATCTTCTTATTATAGATTGTATGATGAAATAATGATTGAGTGAAAGATGAGCGTTCATAAGAGTTTCAATTTTTTTGGATCAAAATGCACTACAAGAATCTGTCTCATTTGAGATTGAAAATTAGAGATCGAACAAAAATTCGATCTATAATTTAAATTTTAAAAAATTGAGACCAAAAGACTCCATATCATTGTAAGACCAAAATTAAATAAATGAATGAATTATAATAGAGACTAAATTTAAAGTCCAATATTGACTTGATTTTAAGAGAGACCAAAATTATAGTCTAATTATTGGGCCATTTACGGTGAGTCTCAAAAATTTCGTCTAAAAACTTTGATCTCAGCTAAACCCAAGCAAATCCTAGCGCACCTAATGTGTTATTTTGATGAGTATTGTTTTAGCAAATTGTTTGGGTCCGATGAAGCTGTGGAAAAGGTTGATAATGTGTTGTCAACTTTACGGTCCTTATTTGATGAGTATAAGCTACGTTCGTCAACTTCCCCGGTTATCGGCTCTTCTCCTATTGCTAGTGGGTCTGTGGATGATTATTTTGATGACTACAATAGCTTTAGTGGTAGACGTTCAAGGTCACAATTGGGGAAGTAACAACTTGATATATATTTGGAGGAACCGGCTCTTGAGTTAAATATGGAGTTAGATGTTCTACATTTTTGGCACAAGAGTTCGGGGAGACACCCGGATCTTTCAATGATGGCATGAGACTTGCTAATAATCCCGATTAGTACTTGTTGCATCATAGTCTGCGTTTAGCCTAGGAGGAAAAACCATCTCCCCAACTCGTAGTGCTTTGAAACCGAAGACAGTACAAGCATTGATATGTCTTCAAGATTGGCAACGCGCAGAGTATGACGTTGGTGTTGGTATTGACAATGATTCTGAATCGGATGAGAATGAAGTGAACGGGGATGAGGAGGATGATACAAGTCTCTTCTTTTAGGTAATCAAACATTCATCCTTTATATTTATTACTCCTTTGTTTCAAGTTTAATTTATTTTGTTTTTGGTTTTAGTTTCTTAATATATATAGAAAATGTGTATCTTCATTTCTGCACAAACCGATGCCCATCGCTTTTCTTTATTACCAAAAATCCTTTCCCATTTATTATCTTTTCTACAACCTTATGTGCTTATCTTTTCTACAAGTTTGTAGTGAAGAAGTTTCATTGATGTTGAAACCGCATATGTGCTTATCTCCTTTTGGCATTATGTTTATGAAGTACTCGGTGAGGTTTCTTTCTTTATTGTATTGCTTTTTATTTGTTGTTTTTTGTTACACTGTTCTCCATGACATGACTGTTCTAGATTGTGCTGTTTTATTTGTTGTATTTTTCTTTCATGTAGGATTACAAGATTCACTAGAATGAGATATATACAAAGCTCGTTCATTTGCGAGGACTGCGTCAAATTGTTCGAGTTGGAATGTGTTAGCAAAATAGGAAATATGCTGGCTGTTAGGGTTATCTTGAACTATGTTGACCATCATTTTGTAGCTTATACTGTTAGCTTATGTTGGAATGTATTGAACTAGTTGCACCCACTAACTTCGGGAGTCAAAGTCATCAGCTTCTCCAGTTGTATAATGACTGTATTGACCATCATTTTTTGACAAGCATGCTACACTTATAACGAGCATGCTTAGACAGGTATGAATTAGATGATAAAATACAAAAGATGGTGTAAAAATCCAAAATCCAGGGTCCAATGAAAAATGCGGAGAAGCAAAATAGATGTACATGCAGATGCTTCTAGCGTAGCTTTATACAATTTCCAATCTCCATCTATGGTCAAAGGTACGAGACAGGTACAACACATACATTATATATGCAAAAATACCCAAAGCAAAAATTTAAAAAAAAGAAAAAAAGTATTGCTCGAAGCATGTATTGGGTGCGTCTTGGGTGGTCGGGGTCATTTGACCCATGATCCGACAAGACCCATTTATTAAAAAGTATTGCCCAGCCCAACCCGTCCCGTTGCACATACCTACCACCTATATATAAGTATAATTTCTTCACTTTTTACAGTAAAATCCCCTCCTCCCAAATGCTCTATGCTCCTCGACAAACCAAAATCTTCTTCTTTCTCTACAGCCATAATCAGTTTCTCCATTTCCTTAAACTCTAAAGCACATCTTGGATGATCTCTCTCTCTCTCTCTCACACACACACACATCAAAAAGAGTGAGGAATTGTTGAGCACGGTGACGAAGAAAAAGATCGAGATCAATTTTTGTGAGTTTGGTTTTCGGTTTCAGATTAGAAATTTTGAAAATTTAAAAATTTCGATTTTGAAGTTTTGAATTTGGTATGCCAAATTATGAGATTTTGTTTTTTCATATATGAAAACGTTTGAGTTTTTTCAAATAAAAGTTTTAGATCTGATTAAATTGAAGTTGAGGTAAATGACCTTCCTCCTACTTCTTTTCTTGGTGCAAACTTTCTCGGCTCTGTTTTCTTGTAAGAGCCAATTGATTTTGGTTGTATTTTGTTGCTAATTATTATTTTTTATTTCTTCAATGTTTTACAGATTATAGACGGAAGGAAAAAGGTTATAGAAGGAAGGAAAGAATTTTAATTCTTAAGCTTAGAGAATTCTTGTAATTCATATAAATTATACATGTTTATATTCTGAGCAAACTATATAAATAAAAGTTTTTGTTCACTTAAAGGTCCTTTGGTTTAGAATTTTAGCTTTGGATTTAATTTTTAATTATTGCACATTCATAAAAAAATAAAAGTAAAAAATACAATTTTAGGTTTTTCTTTTATCAAAAGAACACGGGGTTGAATTCTAATCAAATTTTGAATCAATACAAAAGTCATTCAAAATTAGATAAATGACAAAATTTGGAGAGTCCTCCAACCAAATTCAACGATCCAAATCATAGGGTTGAAGGTAGGTTAATCCATGAGCTATCATATTATCCTCTCGTCTTATAAATAAAAATAAAACCAAATAAAAAAACACACAAAGAGATAAAATATGGTTTAAGAAGAGACCTAATTCGATGTCAACGCCTCTTCTTTAATTTTGTAATAAGAGTCAAACAATCTCCTTCCAATATCGCATTCTTCATAGCACGTCTAATTGGTCTCTATTTGAGACTGAAATATATTATGAATTAATCAAATAGAAACTAAGATCAAATGTTGAAAACCATCTCTATTAGAGACCAAATTAGGCGTTCTCTACAAGAGACCGAGTTGGGTCGGACTCCACCAAAGTCTAAAACTCATGATCTCTAAAGTCAATCTCAACTTGAGACAAAATTCCAAAAATTGGTCTCTAAATTTAAATAACGACCAAGGTTTTTAAGACAAACTATTTTCGGTCTCTATTCGGTTTCTAACTCACGTTAGACATCAATTTTGGGGTTTTAGAGATTGATTTGTTCGGACTCAATTCAAGCAAGTTCTTGTAGTAAGAATTATTTTATTATTTTAGTTTATAAACTTCTTTGAGTTTGATATTTATTATAGATGTCATACGAACTTTAATTAATGAAATTAATCTTTTATTTTTAAAAAAATTTATAATATGTTTCACTATTTCATAAATAAATTCAAAATAAATTATTTAGTAAGTTCAAACAAATAATAAGTTCAAATCATAATCGGTTCGATCAAATTCAGCTAAAGAGAACAAGGCCTAACATTACACCAATTTCTACGAGTGTACCTTTCTCTACGAGTGTACCTTAGCTCATTCGCAATGGGCATTGCATCATTTATTGAATCTATTTACATTTACTTGCTTTAAATGCTTGTGGTGAAATTAATCCAGAAATAAGCCGATCAAGCCTTTCCATTCCAAAACCTTTTCTTAACCTTATCGGGGTTTCCAACGTGGTTGCAATGTGGCTTGCTAGCACACCAAAAAGGCAGGAGTAACACTCCCCATTTATTCGCCCAAGAAACTCTCTATCGATCTTATCCAATACGGGGTCTTCTTGCCCGAATTTTCTGGCAAAGGCATTATTGCTAGCAATTATCATGTCCGTGTTATTCAAGCTGAGTATTTAGGGGTGCTTGTTTTGGCTGTACATCCCAAGAAATGCGAGTGTAGGTCATGGTTAACCGATATTTGAGCAAGCTCGAGTGCATTGCAAATGACATTATGGAAATAGCCTTCGAGTGAGGAGACAAAGTTAGCGTAATACATAAGGAGGGTTCTCGGTAGGTTATCCTAACCCTATATGAGGTATTCTACGAACTCATAAGCAAGAACCATCCATGTCGATCCTGCAATTCGAGAAAACAAAATATGATCATGTGAAAGTACAATAAAACACAAACAAAAGGAAAGAGAGTTGAGACTTTCAGATCGTAACAACCCACCCCGGGCTGAGTTGGCTTACTATATGCCGGGGTTCCCCGGAGGAACCCCTCAAGCTTCTTAGCACTTCAAATTAGTGTTTCTAGATTTTGAAGTTTTTCCTGAAAATTTTGACAGAACTCTCTGTAATTTGGCTAATCTCATAGGCTCAAAGCCTTAACCCTACACAAAACATATCATAAACTCAACGAATCACACGCTCGGTGTATCCACAATACAACTCAACGAGCTACACACTCGGAGTAAACACATCGATCTTTCATATATACATGGTCAAAACTTAAGTTCAACATACAACCGATTCATTACAATTTGGAAACACAAAACACATAATGTAACGCCCCAATCACCATTACCTAATAATCCCTAACTTAGAGAGTATTATGTATGGCCGCAGAGTGGAATGTAACGATCGGAGATGTTACCGCCGTCCTAAGAATAGGACTAGGCTAAGTAAACGAAATAAAAATAAAATACAATTTGCATATCTAAATGTTAAATGTTGGTTGGGTCCTTATGATAATAAATACTTATAACCCAAGTAGTTAAGGCACACATAGTGTTTAAACAGGACCTAAAATATAATTTTAGAGGCTTGCTTGCATATATTTCAATACAATCTCATATACTTCTTTAACGCGAGAACTTACGCAACCTCTAATAATCTTCAAAATCAATTCCAAGCCACGATTGAGGTAAATCACTCGTGAGCATCTAAACACCATCGGAACCACAAATGCAACATGTCTAGCTATGTTTTGTCTTCGTCGGTCTTGGTAGGTAATTGACTGTTCAACAATGCTTTTCCTAAAACAAAGATAGTATAATATTTTGAAAAGTGAGTCGAAACTCGAGTACGAACATTCCTACACAGTCAAATTGCTTTGAAAATATTTTAATTGAGCCCGCGCATTTCAAATAATTTTAGTTCAAAATCGGAGGAGTATGAGTAAAACTTGCTTGCCATTTATTATCTGGGATTGGAACCCCTTGTATAATTGATACGATCTTTGAATAAGGTGCACACATCTCGGCCTGACCGAGAACCCGAGCTGAAGACGCACGGGTGGAATTGAAGGGCATAAGCCCCGATAATTGATAATTGATAATTAATCGGGGACCACTTAATTAGGTGACAAAACTTGATTTGTAAATGATTCATTATTAGTTATATATATAAGAAATATTGAGATTTGTTGAAACATGTGAATTTTCGAAAGGTACGGGCAATGAACGTACTCGAATTTAAAATATTTTCCTCCCCTTTATCAAATATTGATTTAGCGGCTTGTCGACTGACAAGAGTGGCCTTGCTGCTGTTTCAAATATGTCTTTAGTATTAGTAATATTTAAATTAATTTTCATTGCAATACTTTCTCTAATTAAATTACATAATGCTTATAACTTACTTCATAAAAAATTAGTTAAGCTAGCTTTGTTGATTTTTACGTGACTTTGATTTGTTAATTTAGTTAGATCAAAATATTTTCACTTTAAAATTCCACTTATATCTTAACTATTGGAACTTGTTTAACATACAAAAATATGATTCTAACTAGTGTTATTATTATTATTATAATTAGCTACAACTAATCCGATTAATTTGCCAAGCCTAACATTATTTTCAATCCTTGTCACTCTCTCATTCTTCACTTTCAAACTCCATAATTAAATAATTAATAATCCATCAAATGTGTTTCCATGGGAAGACTTTATAATTTATTTAATTTGCTCAAAATCCATACATCCCACTATATTACTTTAAGGTTATATGTATAATTTCCACAACAAAATTCACATTGACATACACAATTAGGTACACTAATGCTCAAATTTTTCCATGCCTCTAAGCTTACTTATTATCTAACTTCGATCTCTACTCAACTTCTTTTGTTTTGCTCAATTATATCCAATTCCAAAATAAAATGAAAACAATCAATTCACTCTAAATTTACATCAAAACATCTCCAATAAGATTCGCTAAATCACCATCTCACAAGAACAATCGCAATTATTCGTTTTCACAACACAATCACTTCACCAAAATACCAAATCACACACATTCACACTAATTCAAACTTTTCCAATTCAACCCTTAAATCCATACCACAAACATCATTCAAAACCATATAATTCAATTTACAACTATAATCATTAAGTAGATAATGAAGTGTGATAATTTAGAATTTAGGGTTTTACCTTCAAACTAAGAGTGGAAGCCAAGAAGGGGAAGGAGTGGTGGTGGTGCAGCATGGCTGGGCTCTGGTGGCTACAGGCTGGTTGGCGAGGCGGGGCACTCGCCGCGAGAGAGAGAGAGAGAGAGAGAGAGATAGAGCGGGAGAGGGTGTAGGTGGCCCTAGCGCCGGCTTCGGCCGGCTTTGGTGGCATCCAGTGGGCTGGAAGCGAGGCGGCAGTAGAGTGGTGAGGCGGGGAGGTGAGAGAGGGAGCACGGGAGAGAGGCGGAGTGTGAAGAATGAAATGGGTTTTTTGAAGTTGTGTATCTATTTCTAAAGAAGTCCCTTCGGATTTTTCTCTAAAAAAATCGGTGTTCCTTATTTTTATTTATTTATTGTTTTATTATCTGTCTAATTTTATATAACTTACTTACATTGTTACTATTATTATTCCTTAACTTGGGTTATTAATTCATTTTAAGTAAATATACTTTAATAATATCACACTTATCTTTCTTAAATGGTAATTTAACTTTTTATTTTATTACGTTTATCTTTCATTTTATTTTAATAGTGTTGTAAATAAGTTATTCGATTTGTTTTAAATGTAATGGTTCGTTGAAAATATAATTTCTAATAATCTTATAATTATGTACCTTTACATTTACATGCGTTATATATATTCATGTAAATTTCTAAATTTTTATTTTAAACATATATGTAGGTTTACCATCATTATTATGAAATTTATTTATTGAAGGCCACTTCGTCGCCTTAGCTGCATAACACACATATAAAAATAATTTAAATATAAAATATCGAATTGAAGTGCGCGCTCGATTATATAAAATTTTGTAATTAGTAAAATAAGTAATATGGTTTAGGTTCGGGTTGTTACAGTCTTCTCCCTTAAAATAAGTTTCATCCTCGAAACTTACATATTTGGAAATAAAATTTGTAGACTTACCGTAAAACAAGTGAGGATATTTATTTCTCGTGTCTTCTTGAGTTTCCTATGTTAATTCATAGGAGGTAAGATACCACAATTGTAACGCCACTAGGACCTCACCCAACAGAATGCTCTTATAACGGAGTTTTTGATCCTATGAAGGAAATTTCCCCTTTTTTTTCCACTTGGACGCTCGTTATATATTAAATTTCTCGGTGATTTCTAGGGCTCGTCACAAATCACAATGTTATGGCTTGGATGGTGTACATACTTTCTCAGCTGTGAAATACGGAAGATGTTGTTGACGTGTTTTAGTTCGGATCGTAAAGCTAACTTGCAAACCACTAGATTTAACTTCTCTAAGATCTCATACGGTCTAATATATATATGACTTAATTTTCCCCTAACATTGAACTATCCGAGCTGACCCCTTTTATCTGGAGACATTTTTAAAAATACTTTTATCTCGTATACCTCTTTTATTGACTTTGAATTGCCTTGATATGTTCTTGAATCTTCTTGACATTTTCAGTCCCATAATCAATGCTTCATCCATTTCAGTGTAACACAACATGATTATGCATTTCCTTCCATATAACGCTTTAAATAGAGCCATTTTAATGGTGATATGATAATTGTTATTTTAGGGGAATTCCACCAAAGGTAATTATTTTCTCGTTCCCCGAAAGTTGAGTACACATACTCTCAGTATATCTCTTAATATTTGATTTACTTTTTCAGTTTACCCATTTAGTTATGGATGATACAAACTACTAAAACTCAATTTAGTCCTAAAATCTCGCTATAGAGCTTCCCAGAAATTCACGTGAAACCTCTTGTCACTATCTCGATATGATGTCCTTCGGTATTCCATGTAACCTAACAAGTTCTTTAAGGTATAATTGTGTCACTATCTCTACATTCCATGTGTCATGTGTTGGTACAAAATGTGCAGATTTAGTAAATCGGTCAACGATCACCCATATAGCATTTTTCTTTGAAGAAGTAAGAAGTAATTCCCGAGGTAGTCCATTGAAATTGAACCCCTTTCTAGATAGGAATCTCCAATGACCTCAACTTACCAACAACACATTCATGTCCCTTTTCATATTATACTCTCAAAGTTCGGCTTTAATCATTTGACAAGTCAAGCCTTTGTCTGCATATTATGTGATATCTTCGTTCATATTATTCCACCAAAAATATGGCTTCAAGTCTCTATACATTTTGTTCCTGCTTGGATATACCAAGTATCGTGTATTGTGTGTTTCCTCAAGAATTCTCCTTTTCGATTCCTCTTTCTTCGATACATAAAATTGATTGTGAAACCTTAAGGTTCCATCCTCATGTAGTCCTCGAAACCAAGAGATTTTTCCTTTTTAATATTTTGCTTAATCCTTTCTAACCCGACTTTATCGTTTTGGTCTAACTGGATTTCTTTCATTATAATAAGTTGTACCTTTATTGCTACTAAAAATCCACTCGTTTTTATATATGAGACTAACTCAATACCCAAATTGTGGAATCTTGCAAAATGACAAGTTGAGTTACTATTATTGCATTCAAACTGTGTTGCTTTTTCCTACTTTATATGTCGCCACAACATTAAGTTTTCTGGGTGATATTGTATTTGTAAATCATAATCCTTAAGTAACTCTAATAAGTGGCATTATCTCAGATTAATCTCTTTTTGGGTAAAAATATACCTCAAACTATGATGGTTGGTATAAATATTACATGGTTCCTCACATAGGTAGTGTCTCTCAATTTTTAAAGCCAACACAATGGCAGCCAACTCAAAATCATGAATAGGATAGTTTTTTTTTCCCCACTTAGTTTGAGATATCGGGATGCATAAGCTCCGACCTCATCATCCTACATTAACACATATCCTAACCCGTTTTTAGAGGCATCGCTATAAATGGTACACTCTTTACCTTCTATTAGTAGGGGTTGTGGTTAACCTTTTCTTCAACTCCCGAAAACCCTCACATTTATCTAACCACTTAAATTTTCTTTAACTAATTGGTTAATGGTGATGCTATTTTTGAAAAATCATGTACAAAGTTCCAATAATAACTTGCTAACCTAAGAAAACTCTTCACTTCTATAACATTAGTTGGTCTAGCCATTCAATTACTACTTTTTACCTTATACGGGCAGCCTTTAATCTCTTCCTTAGAAACAACATACCATAAAAATGTCACTTCTTCCAGCCAAAATTCAGACTTTCTTAATTTGACAAGCGATTGACGTTAGCTTAATATTTGTGGTGCTATTCTCGGATACTCGACATGTTCTCCCTTATCCTTAGAGTATATAAGAATATCATCAATAAATACCACCACAAACTTATTCAAATAAGTCCTGAAAATTTTGTTCTCGAGGTCCATGAATGCAGCGAGTGCATTGGTATGTCTAGAGGGCATTTTCATAAATTCATAATGCCCATATCTGATTCTAAACACAATTTTAAGAAATCCTTTTGTTCAATTCTAAGTTGATAAAACATGCTAACTTCTTGTAATTGATCAAACCAATCATCAATTCAAAATAGAGGATACTTATTCTTGACAATTATCTTGTTTACCTTGCTATAAGTCGTAAAGAGTCTCAAAGTGCAATCCTTCTTCTTCTTTAGAAACAAGACTGAAGCTCCCTAAGGTGACACACTTGTTTTTGTTATAACTTATCATGCTGACCTTTAGTTCTCTTTAAGTTCGATTGAGGTCATCCTATAAGGCACTCTAGAAATAGGTTTTGCACCAGGAATTACTTCAAATTTTAAAATGAATCTTCCTTCGAAGAAGTAGGTCAAGTAAATCGTCAGGAATTACTTCGGAAATTCACATACCACAGGTATATTATCTATATTTGTTCTTTCTTTTACATCCTTAGTAACATAAATACCCTTTACAACCCTGTCTTAATAACTTGCTAGCCTTTATGACTAAAATTATGGAATACTCCTTTTTATCTTTTTCACCCGAAAACACACTCGTTTCATTCTCCGGCCTTTTAAAATAAGCTTTTAACCTCTACAATCTATGTTCACCTCATGAGTTGTCAATCAATCCATTCCTAACATTACATCAAATTCCACAGATTAAATTGGATTAAATCTATGAAAAATAACTCCCCATATATGACCTTGGCACATGCTGATAAAGAGTTGGGCCTTTTACCACTTTTTCATTTGGCAACTCAATTTGGTACTCTATTCGGCCTTATGATTATCTGAATTTGATTGAGAGGCAACTTGAGTAAATATAAATGAATGGGTGGCGCATGAATCAAATAAAACATAAAAGATTTTGAGTTTAGAAAAATATTACTAGTGACAACAGATCCTGTCCCTAAAATTGCGACTTCTTTATTGTTTATCACATATACTCATCCTATAGTTGCAGGTTTGGAATATGGTGTGGGTCTTTGATGGGGTGCTATCAGGGGCTTGACAACTCCTTTCTTCTTGGGTAAGCGTTTACTAAATGTTTGGGGTTACCGCATCATATACATTTATTACTACTCATTCGACAATTTGGTGTGCTATGATTTGTTCGACCATATTTCCAACATGGTTCGAAGTGTTCGATGAGTGACCCTTGTTTAAACTAGTAACATGTTTATTTTAAACTACACTCTCATTTATATTGTTCCGCTTCCTTTTTGAGTTTTCGGGATTTAACGCCCTTAGTTCACTCTTTACTCATTCCGCTTTTGTTGCTCTCTCATTCAATTTCGATAATCTTTGATAGGTTGGCCAAGGGGTTAATGTCGAATGTAATAAGCCAAGTCCTCCTCAAACATTATCATTTTCATCCTATCAGTAGCGACAAAGTCTAGGCAAATCTAGATAGCTCCATAAATTTACTAGCATACTTGCATTACCATCATGTTGTTGTCTATTTTCAACTTTAAAAAGTCTTTTTCAACTCTAAAAACTCTTTTTCTTTTTGTCGCCGAACTATAGTTGAGTAAAATTTAGCTATAAGCTCTTCTAAAAATTTACCCCAAGTAAACCCACAACCTCGACATTTGTTTTTCATCGTGCTTCACTAAATGTCCGCTTCACCGATTACGTAATATGTCCCTATGTTCACTTTTTTTCTTCGAGTACCTCATAACTAATATATATATATATATATATATATATATATATATATATATATATATATATATATTTCTTTCCATTCTTCTAATTCCACTAGATCAATCTTTCCATCATAAGTTTTAGGATTACGACGGATCACTCTGTCGGCTAACTTGTTAGGCTTAGAAGTGGATTCAATAGGTGTAGGAGGAATCCTTTCCATTAACTTTGTCACCAAGTTACTCCAATAGTTTGGGTCCATGGTATCGGTGAAAATCTCTAAGGGTGTAAATTGGGTTTCACTAACAATTTGTTGTGAGTTGGGAGGAGTGTCTAACTCCTATTCGAAAAGTCCTCAATCATTGCCCAACTCTATAGTTACATTCAAAATTACGTTATTCCTTTCTAGCTAAGACATGCCGAATCATATGAATATAAGTTTCATTGCAATACTCTATCTACGTAAATTGCATAATGCTTATAACTTACTTCATAAAAATTATTTAAGTTAGATTTGTTGATTTTTACGTGACTTTGATTTGTTAATTTAGTTAGATCAAAATATTTTCACTTTGAAATTTCACTTATATCTTAACTATTACAACTTATTTAACATACAAAAATATGATTCTAACTAGTGTTATTATTATTATAATTAGTTACAACTAATCCGATTTGTTTGCCAAGCCTAACGTTATTTTCAATCCTTGTCACTCGCTCATTCTTCACTTCGTTACATTCAAACTCCATAATTAAATAATTAACAATCCATCAAATGTTTTTCCATGGGAAGATTCCATAATTTAGTTAATTTGCTCAAAATCCATATATCCCACAACATTACTTTAAGGTTATATGCATCATTTCCTTAACAAAATTCACATCCACATATACAATTAGGTACACTAATGCTCAAATTTTTCCATGCCTCTAAGCTTACTTATTATTTAACCTCAATCTCTACTCAACTTCTCTTTGTTTTGCTCAATTATATCCAATTCCAAAATACAATGAAAACTATCAATTCACTCTAAATTTACATCAAAACATCTCCAATCAAATTCACTAACTCACCAGCTCACAAGAATAATTGCAATTATTCATTTTCACAACACAATCACTCCACCAAAATACCAAATCGCACACATTCACACTAATTCAAACTTTTCCAATTCAACCCTTAATTCCACACCACAAACATTATTCAAAACCATATAATTCAATTTACAACTATAATCATTAAGTAGATAATGAAGTGCGATAATTTAGGATTTAGGGTTTTACCTTCAAACCAAGAGTGGAAGCCAAGAAGGGGAAGAAGTGGTGGTGGTGCAGCACGGCTGGGCTCACGGCGGCTACTGGCAGCACCGGTGTCGATTTCCGGTGGCGGGGCTGCGGCTGGTTGGCCGGGGAGTGGGTGGCGAGGCAGGGGCAATGCAGGGCAGTGAGAGAGAGAGAGAGAGAGAGAGAGAGAGAGAGAGAGAGAGGGAGAGGGTGCGGTGGCGCGGCGCCGGCTTGTAGCCGGTGTTGGTGGTGTTTAGTGGCCGAACCGAGGTAGCGGTAGATTGGTGAGGGAGGCGAGGCGAGAAAGGGAGCATGGGAGAGAGGGGAGTGTGAAGAATGAAATGGTTTTTGAAGTTGTGTATCTATTTCTAGAGAAGTCCCTTCGGATTTTTCTCTCAAAAAATCGAGTGTTCCTTATTTTTATTTTGTTTTTCTTTATTTACTAATTCATTATCTGTCTAATTTTATATAACCTACTTACATTGTTACTATTATTATTCCTTAACTTGGGTTATTAATTCATTTTAAGTAAATATACTTTAATAATATCACCCTTATCTTCCTTAAATGGTAATTTAACCTTTTATTTTATTACGTTTATCATTCATTTTATTTTAATAGTATTGTAAATAAGTTATTTGATTTGTTTTAAATGTAATGGTTCGTTGAAAATATAATTTCTAATAACCTTATAATTATGTACCTTTACATTTATATGCGTTATATAAATTCATATAAATTTCTAAATTTTTATTTTAAAACATATCTCGTAGGTTTACCATCATTATTGTGAAATTTATTTGTTGGAGGCCACTTCGTCGCCTTAGCTGCATAACACACATATAAAAATAATTTAAATATAAAATATCGAATTAAAGTGCACGCGCTCGATTATATAAATTATGTAATTAGTAAGATGAGTAATATGGTTTAGGGTCGGGTTGTTACACATAGCGAGTCATCGAGGATCTCATATCCGCTAGTCGGCTTCTTTTGAGCACCACAAAGCACTCCAAAGAGTCTAACCTTTGTACTCGAAAATGTTTGTGAGGTTATGAACTCCATGAGTTCAGTGAATAACCCAAACCTAACCCCTTGTTGTACTTTGCACATTAATTCATTAACAATTATACGTAAGTTCAATATTCACTCATAACATGTGATTCAAAGTATACATGCTCGAGATACGCAAGATACTAAACTTACCAAACTTACCGAGCTGAGATCAACACATGACATCACATATTTATGAATGAAGGTTTGCTCTTGGAGAGACTAAGTCACCCTAGAGGGGGTCAATAGGGTGATGGGGAAATTTAAACAAGTAATGGAAGAATAAAACTAGAGATGACTCTGTGGAGAGTCTAAGTCTAGATTGGACTCGGAAAAGTGCTAACTCGAGAAAGTTACGTGGAAGCCCTCCTAGGGCGAGAAAACCACTGGACAGTGCTAGTCCAAGCACCAATTCAAATCCACTATTTTGAATCCACAAAATACGAGTAGAAAGACTCAACCAGAATTGCTCCCTTAGACAATTCCTTACAAGATTTTCCTAGACTCAAAAGTTACCTTATCCGATCTAGTACTTCCTAACCGAGGTAACCTTTACGAGTTAGGGACAACCGAGCTGAGATAACCCTTATAGCTCAGTCAAGGAACCTTACTCAGAAAGTAAGAAGGAGTGTTTGTAAGCCGATTACAAGACCTTACAAGTCGGAAAGATATTAAGTACGGAGTTGGAGTTGTAAGTAGAAGATTGAGTATGAATACAATGACTTTTGCTTAAGTACGTGTATTGACAGTTGGTTCAACAATCTTCAAGTCTTGAGAGTTGGCTTCTATGTATAGATAACGAAGCAGATTAGCCATTGTGACTATCTTTTGACTGGAATTCCTTTGTGATCGAAGACTCGGACACCGCTCTGCACAATTCCGAGTTCTAACAAAGGAATTAGGTATAAGGATTTCTCACTTATAGAGTTTTGATTTCAAGGCATTCTCTCGTACCTTAGAAACTTTCTTGAGTGATATGGTATCTTCTCTAAGTGATATGGCATTTACTTCATGTACTTTTGCTTGTGTCTAAGTGACTTAGAAAATAGATATGTACTCACGCTATCCCACTCGGTTCCGAGTCCCTCATACTTAGATATATCGCATGCTTGAATTGACTAGTATTTCGCTTTACCGCACTCAGGTCCGACTTCATGTTATAAGTCCTATTCTGTCGAAGTCACCGCTTCTAGTCCGAATCATGCTTAGTCTAGATCAAGTTTGTTTCACTACGATATTCGTTGTATAACTTGATTCTTGCTTAGACTAACTCGGATGGAATTTTGAGTTTCATGGATATTAGACTCGGAAAATTCCATTCCTTTTCCGACTTAGATAATTAGTTGCTTAATTATCTTAATTATATTATTATCTCGTGTCTAATCTTGGACCAAAGTATTTTATACTTTGAGAACCAAAATTGATTTACTTTTGTAGGTTATTCAAACGAGGATACACTTTTTGAAATACAAAAGTAACCTAGCTTCAAAACGTCAAATCACCAGCGAGACATGGCTTTTCCTCTTCTCTGTCCTAGCTCGAGAAGATTATGTCGAGGCTGTCCGTTTCAAATCTGGAAAACTGAAACGCCAAGCTTAACGGTGGTTTCCACCTTATCCCTCAAGACACCGCCGAGTGGTTTTGGGACTTCCAAGAGAGCTAAGAAGCTGTTGCCCAACGTTCATATCACAACGGATACTTTACGAGTGACTCGGAAAGTTCTTAACAACGGTCACAAAGGACTTCCCGTCGAAATTGGAGATAACAGCTATGCTTGCTTGGTCATCTATAAATAGAGGCCAACTCACAAGACATGAGGATTGTCGAACTTATTGTTAATACACGTACTTGAGGAAAGTCATTGTATTCATTCTCAATCTTCTACTTACAACTCCCACTCTGTAATTCATTATATTCCGAGTTGTAAGGTCTTGTACTTAGTTACAAACACTTTCTTCCTCTCTAAGTAAGATCCCTTGAGCGAGCTGTAAGGGTTAACTCGGCTTAGTTGTCCCTAGCTGTAAGGGTTATCTCAGCTAGGAAGTACTAGATCGGATAAGGAAATTTCGAGTCTAGGAAAACTTGTAAAGAGTTGTTTAAGGGAACAACTCGGAGTTCGATCGATCTACGGTATTTTGTGGACTCAAAATAGTGGATTTAACTTCGTGCTTGGATTAGCACGGTCCGTGGTTTTTGCCCCGGGAGGGTTTCCACGTAATCTCCGTGTCTTTACTTTCGAGTTCATTATAGACTCGGACAGTCTCAAAGCTTCAGCTTAATGCGCTTCCTTACTCTTTATTACAATTACGAGTTCATACATTTCGACCCCGCTTTAGACTCGGAATCTGTTTCTGTCTCTACTTTGGCAAAATAGTTTGATTTTCATCGAAAAACCTACATCACCCTATTCACCCCCTCTAGGGTGACTCGGACTCTCCCGAGCAAACCTTCGGTGACCGTTGCAATGGATTTTCCGAGTCACTCGGAAAATATCCATTGAGGTGTGAACATTGGGTAACGGCTCTTGACTTCTTTGGAAGTCCCAATCCACCTGGTGGTGTCCGAAAAGTAGGGTGGAAACGAGACAACCCCGACACGGTGTCCGGGCCTTGGTCGGAGGTGGAAAAAGTCTTGTTTGCTAGTGATTTGACGTTTTGGAGCCGGCTAGTTTTGGAAACGGACAACCCTAACACGAGTGTCTAGGCCTTGGTTAGAGGTGGAAAAAGCCTTGTTTCGTTGGTGATTTAACTTTTTGAAGTCGGTTACTTTTCTAATTCAAAAAATATGATAGCCTCATTTGAATAACCTACAAAAGTAAATAAATTTGGTTCTCAAAGTATAAAATACTTTGGTCCAAGATTCGACACGAGATAATAATTGTAATTAAGATAATTAAGTGCATAGTTATCCGAGTCGGAAAGAAATAGAATTTTTGAGTCTAATATTCATTATACTCAAATTCCATCTGAGTCGGTTTAGAAGCAAAGCAAGCCGGATAAATAACATCGAGTGGGAAAGACTTGATCTAGACTGCCAATGTTCAAACCAAGCATGCTTGACTTAAAAGATGAATTAACACAAGTAATCCACTCAAACTTAGATCATGAAGTCGAACCGAGTTTATCCAAAATAGAACCGAGTGTTTGAACATGTAATATATCCGAGTGTTGTCCGAGTGACTCGAAGCTGTGTGTTAAATGATAAACAGGAATATGCATTATGAGTCGGTGAGAGTCGAAAGAGAATATATACGATAGATTCCGTAACACTCGGAAAAGATGCTATATCACTCGGAAAAGTCGTTAAAGCGGATGGAATGACTTTTAATCAAAAATTTATGAGAGATGAAGTCTTATACCTGATCCCTTGATGGAACTCGGAATGATATATACGTAAGGTCCGAGTCTTCAATCTCCCCATTTTTTATGAAAGGCATTCCATACTTAGACGAAACTTTGTTAGTGATACGGATCTGGTTTTTCATCCTTTCTCAAAGGAATAAGTCGAAAAAAATGATAGAATTGTGTAGAGTAAATGAAGTGAAATTTATATTCTATCCGAGAAAAATAAGATGAGATTGTATAAAAAGAGCTAAAGTATTAGAACAAGAAAATGACTGAGTATTAGAGCAATGATAGATATAGTTGACATACTGAGCAAGAAATGGAAACTTAGAAATAATAAACTCGAAATAATTGCTCTAAGTAGTAAACCCGGAAGGCGGATAGCGATTATTAATGAAATGCATTATAATTAAAGAGTTTACACAAAAGAGGGTGAGAGAAACTCCCCTAAACAAGACAACAAATTTTTCTAACTATTCTCCCCTTACCTTTCAGCAAAAACAAAAAGAGGAAGAATGTATCAAGTAGATACAGATTTGATGTCTAGACAAAAACATTGAAAACAAAAAAAAAAATTAAGATGGAGGAGTCCGAGTCGAGGTGGGTGGACAAGCGGTGCGCCTTCGCCGATAAGATCCGGAAATGTTGACGAGCGAGGAGGAGGCAACACCGGGATCTCTGGAATGGGCTCAGCTGTGAGTGGTCGACCCGGAACTAGGTCGTCCAAAGGCTCATCCTCCTAGAACTCGGCCGACGGAGGGGTGTACGTAGGCGGACCGGCTACTGACTCGACCATGGTCGGCAGACCGCTGTATGAGCTGATCATTTCCGGTTGAAGTTCTAGAGCACTTGGGACCTCTGCTCGCTGCTGCCTCTTGTTCTTCTTCTTTCTCCCCGCCTCGGATGGACTCGCCTCGGTCGCAGGCTCCTCTTCTTATCCTTCTTCTTCTTAAGCTCCTTCTTCGAGGATGATTTGGCCGGACTCAAGGATTCTTCGGAATTGTCCGAGTGGACCGGATCTCGAGCCGCCTTGGATCGCCTCTCCTGAAGGAGCTCGATCAGCTCCTCTCGCTCCTTAACCGGGGCCTTCATCTCGAGAAGCATATCTTCCTGCTCTCGGATTTGAGATTGAGCCATTTTCTAATTAATGGTCATAGATCGAAGGACAGTCTTGAATGACCGGAGGATGTCCTTAAACATAGTGGACACCGAGGAGAGCTTGTCCATGACAGCGAGTGGACAAGGCGGAAGAGATAATATGAGAAACACCTGAGGTGGAGGCACCACCAGGTGGAGGAGGTAGAGAGAGAGCGGGCTGAGTCCGAGTCCGAGATGGAGAATGTAACACCCCAAAACCCATCCTAGGAGTATTACACCACCAAAGTTCCCGAAAGGAACTCCCAAGGCTCACTCGGATGTTGACTTAGCTATCTTAATCCAATTTAAGGGTAAGAAATGAAATTCTCCCCAAGGGTTAGAAGTTTCCTAAAAATTTTGGCGGAGTTCCGTTTGAACTATGCCCCAACCCATAGGCTAAAAACCTTAAAACCTACATGAAAGTCACAATAAAACTCAATGAGCCACACGCTCGGAGTACACGGCTCAACGGCCACACGCCGAGTATATTCGCAACCACAAAACTT
The DNA here is from genome assembly GCA_021018815.1 of Talinum fruticosum. NCBI lineage: Eukaryota > Viridiplantae > Streptophyta > Magnoliopsida > Caryophyllales > Talinaceae > Talinum > Talinum fruticosum. Next base: position 889,397 of record JAITYX010000107.1, read on the forward strand.
CACATTCCAAACTAGTTTACAACCCAAGTCACGAACTCAACAAAAACTAGATTTACAACCACTTGAGATCAAAATTGCTAGAGGAAGGAAATCTCTAGCTTGTCGAGCTACTAGTTCGAGTCACCATATACACATCAAACTTACTGTACAATACTGTCTATTTACATAAGTAATCGAATATACAACATGTCAAACATGAAAATACAAGAACCAACTCCATCTTGCGGTCACCATCCAAGTCAAGCATTCCAGCCAAGCATGTCAAGGAGTACCTGCAAGCTGGGAGGAGAAAAGGGGGATTTGTGGTGGTGAGCAATAAACAACGGGCTCACCGGAGTCTTACACCCTTAAAATGGAAATTCTTTACACATAATACTCATGATAATGAAATTGGCGAAAACATAATAACATAATATAAATCTAGATATTTTCAATGGAATCTCTTTGCGATGAACAGATCATGACTCTTTAAGCACTTAAAAACACGATTTAGCATTCATGAACAATTCTTTTCGGGTTGAATCAACTTTTCCGGGCCTTCGAGGATTCGAACTAGCACTTGTTTAATTCGGGCGCGACCCCGACAAAAAGCTCCCGGGACCTATCTTCGGAAGTCTCGGAGCGGGCATCCCGCCTCTGCAGGACACCTATTAGAACCCTTCCCTCGAAGTTTCGCCTGGGCATCCCCGGTTCGAACCCTTCGGTATGCTAAACGATTCGTAGCTCGTCGATTCAAAACTCTTTGCACATACTCATTCATCACATTCACTTTACAGCTTTTGCAATCGATTTAATTATCAAGGAAGGCATGACATCACGTGTCACGCTTATAAATTCACTTTCTTAAATCAGATTTTCGTCTTTAGAACAGAATCACGTTTTAAAGACATTTCAAGGAAATTGCATTCAAGTGTCTCACGTAAAATACAAAACTCCTTTCAAAACTACTTTTGAGCATCACATAAAGCAATCACATAGCACGAATAGTCACCATTTAATGCAAGCAATCATTCTCGGCTCTTCTCCAACTATGCCTTTCCTAATTCATCAATTTAGTACGATTAATTCCATTTTCCGAGCCACAATAACCATAGCGAGATATCACTTAAGTTAATGTTTCAATTTCGTCCCAATTCATTGTGTTTTGCCTCACTTACTCATTTTATGCTTCTACATTATAACTCAACTTCTTTTGCCCGTATTTAGCTACGCGACTCTTGCTCTCACTTTATCGCTTAAGTTCCTTTCGCTGTGCTTAACTTCAAACTTGATTTCATCCCAAAGACTAAGATACGTTCTAAACTCATTTTAAACTTAGAATTCTCAACTCGCTATTTCTTTACCTCAATTATGCGTCAATCAAGATGAAGTCATGTCCCTCCTTTATACTCAAATCATGGTTTCCCAATATGCATCGTTATCTTCTAATGCAAGAACTTAGGAAGTCTCTATGGTTTAAGCTGAAACATCGATTCGCAATTTACTCCCAATTTACCACTTCTTGTCCTTAAGCGCCATTTGAGATCGTCACCATATTCTTTATACCTACGTAGCCTAATATTTTCAGCATCTCCTCTTAGCCCTAACTAACTACTAAGCTCCTTCTAGTTTCGATTCGGACTCAACAATTCCATTCGATTTACTCATATCCCGATTCGGTTCTAACAATTTCCTAGCTTCGTTCCATCACATAGACATTCAATAATCACAAAAACTCATTTGGGTTTCGAAATTACTAATAGTTTAGAGTATAAGACTACCCACTTCGATTAAGGGATTGAAGGATTACCGATTTTCCGAGATTCGAGCTCCCCGGTTCGGTTCCTTCTTTCGTTCCTTTTCCCCTGCTGCTAGCCTCGGTTTCCGCCACCTTCCTCCACGCTCGACGCCGTCGCCGGCCACTCGTCCTCGCGCCCACCGGCTACCTCCCTCTCTGCCCTCGCATTCGTGTCCCTTTCCGGCCTTGGATTCGCCTCCTTCGCCTCGACCGGACCCCGCGCTCGTCGACCGCCTTCTCGCCGCTAGCCGCGTAGCACTCCGGTCGCCGGCCTCTTTCCTCGCCCTCGTACTCACCCTCTCACTCTTGCTCTGTCTCCCTCACTCGGTCTCTCTCTCTCCCGCTTCCCAGGTGCTGTTCGGTCTCCCCCTCTCCCCCTCTCCTTTTCCTCTGCTCCTCTCTTTCCCTTTTCGGTGGCTCTCATCGGGTGTAGCCAGCACACGCTTACTCAACACTAATCCCTTCCTCCCCCGTTTTTTGAATAGGGGTAAATAAGCCTAAGTCACGCCCGGGTCTCTATAACGAGCACTAACCTTTATTAATTAAGCTATATAAACACACAAGCACATAACAATCACATAAAATAAATTACGTATAAATACTTAGCGTACTTTAACTATGAAATTAATCTACTCAAAATTCCGGGTCTCACATTTCTTCCCTCCTTCAAAAAATTTCGTCCTTGAAATTTAGATACCGAAGTAGACAGAGCAGGATATTTCTCCTGTATCTCATGTTCGGCTCCCATGTCTCTTCGACTAATTTATGGTGTTTCCGAGTACTTTGACATACGGGTTGGTTTTGGTCCAAAGCTTCCGTTCTTGTCTTTGTAGGATGCGGATCGGTTCTTCCTCAAATGTAAGGTTCTCCTTAACCTTTAAGGGCTCATGTTTGACGACGTGTTCCGGATCCGGTACATACTTACGGAGGTTAGATACATAGAAGACTTCATGAATACCTTGAAGGGCGGGTGGTAAAGCCAATCTGTAAGCCACGGGGCCAACCCTTTGTAAGATTTGAAAGGGTCCCACGAATCTAGGGCTAAGTTTACCTTTCTACCCAAATCTCAAGTTCCCTTTTAGCGGAGAGACTTTTAAGAACACGTGATCCCCAACTTGGAACTCTAAGGGTCTCCGCTTTACATCTGCATAACCTTTTTGTCTGTCTTGGGCTGCCCGCAACCTTTTCGTATTATCTTGACCGCCTCTATGGATTGATCTATTAATTCAACCTTAGAGGGTATTCTTTCTCCCACCTCATTCCAACACACGGGTGTCCTACACCGACGACCATACGAGTGCTTTATACGGAGCCATATCTAGACTTGCATGGTAGCTGTTATTATAGGCAAATTCTACTAATGGCAAGTTGTTATCCCCGGTACCCATAAAATCCATGGCACATGCTCCCAACATGTCTTCCGAGTCCGAATTGTACGTTACGTACGCCCATCGCACTCTAGGTGGAAAGTCTGTGCTTATGTGGAGACTTGTACCCATCGCCTCTTGAAACCTATACCAAAACTTGGCAATGAACTTACTTGTCTCGATCTTATACGATGCTTGAGAGGAACACCGTGAAGCCCGACTATCTCAGCTATATAGAGGTCGGCTAGTTGCTTGAGACGTGAAAGTTATCTTGATTGCAAGGAAATGGGTTGACTTCGTCAATCTATCGATTACCACCCATATGCAATCATGTTGCTTCGAGTCTTGGGCAATCCTGTGATAAAATCCATGCTGATATCCTCCCACTTCCATTCAGGTATTGGTAAGGGTTGTAGTAACCCTCCTGGTCTTTGGTGTTCCGTTTTCACTTGCTGGCATGTGAGACAATGAGCTACAAACTCTGCTATGTCCCTTTTCATTCCTATCCACTAGAAATGACTTTTTAGGTCACGTTACATTTTCGTACTTCCAAGATGCATTGTGAATGCCGAGTTATGAGCTTCTTTCATTAGTTCTCCTTTTAGCTCACCGACATTGGGCACACATAGCCTTTCATTATACCAGAGTGTCTCATTCTCAATGCTGAATTTCTTAATCCAATCCTCCTCTACACCCTTCTTGATTTTGATCAATTACGGATCCGAGCTTTGAAGTCGTTTGATCCTTTCTACCGAGGTAAACTCCAATTGTATCGTTGCTAAATAACCTTGGTCATTTGGTAGTATCACCTCAACCTCAAATTCTTCTAACTCCCTTATGAGTTGATCCTTACTAGTGAGCAAACAGGCTACCGACCCTGTTCTCCCGCTGAGGGCATCTGCCACCACATTTGCTTTACTGGATTGTATTTGATTTCCATATCATAATCCTTTAGGAGTTCTAGCCATCTCCACTGCCTCATGTTTAATTCCTTTTGCGTGAAGATGTACTTGAGGCTTTTGTGATCTGTATAAATCTCGCAGCTTACACCATATAGATAGTGTCTCCAAATTTTTAACGCGAAGATTACTGCGGCTGACTCCAAGTCATGAGTTGGGTAGTTTTCTTCATATGTCTTTAGCTGTCATGATGCATAGGCAATCACTTTATCTTTTCGCATCGATACGCATCCAAGTCCTTTTCTCGAAGCATCACTGTACACAACGAATCCTTCTGTTCCCTTGGGAATTGCTAAAGCCGGGGCCGACACTAGCCGCCTCTTAAGCTCTTGGAAGATATCCTCACACTTTTTAGTCCATTCAAACTTATTGCCTTTACGTGTTAACGAAGTGAGAGGGAGGGAAACCCCGGAAAAATTTTCCACAAACTTGCGGTAGCAGACCCGCCATACCTAGGAAACTTCTCACTTCAAATACGCTCGTGGGCCTTAGCTAATCTACTATGGCTTCTATTTTAGCCGGGTCCACGGATATGCCTTTTCAAACACTACATGCCCCGGAAAGTGGACTTTTCCTAGCCAAAACTCGCATTTATTGAGTTTGGCATATAACTAATGCCTTTGCAAGGTCCGAAGTACCTTCTTAGGTGTGTTTCATGTTCCTTTCTACTTTTGGAGTATATGAGGATATCATCAATAAAGACCACCACGAACTTATCAAAGAAAGGGTGGAATACTCTGTTCATCAAGTCCATGAAAAAGGCGAGGAGCATTAGTAAGCCCAAATGGGAGAACTAGGAACTTATAGTGATCGTACTCGTGTCCTGAAAGCACTCTTAGGGACATCTTCTTTCTTGATTCTTAATTGGTGGTAGCCGGACCTTAAGTTGATCTTTGAGAACACAGATGAGCCTCCAAGCTGATCAAAGAGGTCATCTATTCTTGGGAGCGGATACTTATTCTTAACGGTCACCTTGTTCAATTCTCTATAGTCAATACACAATCTTAGGCTACCATCTTTCTTTTTCACAAAGAGTACTTGGTGCTCCCAAGGTGAAACACTCGGGTCAAATTAGCCCTTTATCCAGCAACTCTTGCAACTAGACCTTTAACTCGGCCAACTCCACTTGGTGCCATTCTATACGGTGTCTTAGATATGGGTATAGTGCCCGGCACTAAGTCTATGGTGAACTCCACTTCCCGTTACGGAGGTAACCCCGACACCTCTTTGAATATTTCTTCAAATTCTCTCACTATGGGAATACTTTCAACAAGGATGTCTTTCGATTCGGCTAGTTCCACAACACACAAGTACCCTTGACATCCCCTTTTTAGCATTTTGCATGCTCGTGCTGCGGAAACGAGAGGAGTCGTCCTCTCAAGGTTTTTCCCTTTAAACTCCAACCTTTCTCCCTCGGGAGTTATCATGGATACTAGCATCTTATTGCAATCTATGATCTGCTCTATGCTTTGACAACCAATCCATCCCAAGGATAATATCAAAATCTCGTATGTCTAATTCCATCAAATCTGCAGAAAAGATTTTGTCGTCTATATTTAATGGGCAGTCCCTATACATCACATCGGTTTGGGCTATTGACCCTACTGGGGTTGATATGCGAAGTCTAGCATTCACCATCGTAGGTTTACACAACAACTTTTTAGCAAATCCAGAATTCACAAATGAATGGGTTGCTACTTGAATCAAACAAAACAGAGGCATAAAAGTTGTTGAGGAGTACCGTACACTGCCACTACGTCACTCGGGGTTCTCCATTTCCTCGTCGGCGATACCAACGTTGTTAAGGATACCCGCATCATTGTTGAGGTCCTCCATTCCTTCTTCTTCGATCAGCCGTAGACTCTTCCACCTACCTGTGATTTCTTCCCTTCCCTCCTGTTCCCAACCGGAGGTTGACCTTGTTGTGAGGAGGATTGAGGCTTACACTTGTTGCCTTTGCCCGATACCTCGATTAGTTCTGGTTTCTTGGGGGCAATGCACTATGAAGTGTCCATATCTTCCGCATTTAAAGCATGGCCCCTTTCTCGCTGTACATGTCTCCGAGTGACGGCGACCACACTTTCTACACAGTGGCGATGATCCCCCTTGAAGGGTCTGTTGAGCTTGGGAGGAGTTACCTCGTGTATCGAATCTTTTTGCGGTTTGGCCCGATTGGGAGCCGGTATCCCCATATCTAGACCTCCTTTTGATTTGGAGTTGGGTTGTCTTTAGAGCCGCACTTTTATCTAACGCCCTTTCGATTATGAAGGCCCTCCGGTACATCTCCCGGAAGTTTGTGAAGACATGGCCAACCACTTTATTCTTCAACTTGGGCCTTAGCCCGTGTTCAAACCTATCGATTCGCATCTCCTCGGTCGCCACCGGGATGGTGCGAATCGAATCAACTCATTGAACTTGGCAGCGTATTCCACCACACTCACGTTTTCTCCTTGCCTCGGTTGGAGGAACTCCTGCTCATTACTCCATTTGATAGCTTTTGGATAGTATTTTGTGCCCGAGTAGCTCCTTAAGTTCTAGCCGAGGTTCGTGCAAGTTCGCCCTCACGGGGCTTAAGCTGTTTGCCACCAAAACCGGGCTTTGCGTTCAAACTGGTGGATGGCTAATTGTACCTTGAACCGCTCCGGGCACTCCATCACCTCAAAGAGACCCTCCATCGTCAATAACCATTCCTCGTACATTAACGAGTCTGTCCCTCCAGACAAATTTAGGGAGTTTCAATTTGAACGGCGCGGACCATTTCCATTGCTTGTGGGCCCGGAGGTGGAAGGGGTGGAGGTGAAATTTGTTCTCTTTGCGGATGCATCTAGAGTGAAGAAAACAAAATGATGCCTCAACTAAGTGCGTGCTTACTATTAAATGTAATAGAGGGATGCCTATCTCAAATGCTTGAATACAATTAACGATTAAAAGATAAGTAAGGCAACAAACAATGCGCATATAATCACATATAGCACACAAATCCTATGCTTTAAGACACGAAACCTAATTAGAGCTAAATTGGGTTATCCTAATGCTCTAATACCATAAAATGTAACACCCCAAAACCCACCCTAGGAGTATTACACCGCCGAGTTCCTCAAAGGAACTCCCAAGGCTCACTCAGGTGTTGACTTAGCTATCTTAATCCAATTTAAGGGTAAGAAATGAAATTCTCCCCAAGGGTTAGAAGTTTCCTAAAAATTTTGGCGAGTTCTGTTTGAACTATGGCCCAACCAATAGGCTAAAAACCTTAAAACCTGCATGAAAGTCACAATAAAACTGAACGAGCCACACGCTCGGAGTACATAGCTCAACGGCCACACGCCGGAGTATATTCACAACCACAAAACTTTACATTCCAAACTAGCTTACAACCCAAGTCACGAACTCAACAAAAACTAGATTTACAACCACTTAAGATCAAAATTGCTAGAGGAAGGAAATCTCTAGCTTGTCGAGCTACTAGTTCGAGTCTCCATATACACATCTAACTTACTATACAATACTGTCTATTTACATAAGTAATCGAATATACAGACATGTCAAACATGAAAATACAAGAACCAACTCCATCTTGCGGTCACAATCCAAGTCAAGCATATCAAGGAGTACTGCAATCTGGGAGGGGAAAAGGGGGATTTGTGGGGGTGAGCAATAAACCATGGGCTCACCGGAGTCTTACACCCTTAAAATGGAAATTCTTTACACATAATACTCATGATAATGAAATTGGCGAAAACATAATAACATAATATAAATCTAGATATTTTCAATGGAATCTCTTTACGATGAACAGATCATGACTCTTTAAGCACTTAAAAACACGATTTAACATTCATAAACAATTATTTTCGGGTTGAATCAACTTTTCTGGGCCTTCGAGGATTCGAACTAGCACTTCTTTAATTCAGGGCGCGACCCCGACAAATGGCTCCCGGGACCTATCTTCGGGAAGTCTCGGAGCGGGCATCCCGCCTCTGCAGGACCCCTATTAGAACCCTTCCCTCGATGTTTCTAGTCGGGCGTCCCCAGTTCGAACCCTTCGGTATGCTAAATGATCCGTAGCCTGTCGATTCAAAACTCTTTGCACATACTCACTCATCACATTCACTTTACGACTTTCGTAATCGATTTAATTATCAAGGAAGGCATGACACCACGTGTCACCCTTATAAATTCACTTTCTCAAATCAGATTTGTGTCTTTAGAACGGAATCACGTTTTAAAGACATTTCAAGGAAATTGCATTCAAGTGTGTCACGTAAAATACAAAACTCCTTTGAAAACTACTTTTGAGCATCACATAAAGCAATCACATAGCACGACTAGTCACATTCAATGCAAGCAATCATTCTCAGCTCTTCTTCAACTATGCCTTTCCTAATTCATCAATTTAGTACAATTAATTCCATTTTACGAGCCACAATAACCATAAGCGAGATATCACTTAAGTTAATGTTTCAATTTCGTCCCAATTCATTGTGTTTTGCCTCGCTTACTCATTTTATGCTTCTACTTTATAACTCAACTTCTTTTCCCAGTATTCGACTACACAACTTTTGTTCTCACTTTATCGCTTAAGTCCCTTTCGTTGTGCTTAACTTCAAACTTGATTTCATCCCAAAGACTAAGATACGTTCTAAACTCATTTTAAACTTAGAATTCGCAACTCGCTATTTCTCTACCTCAATTATGCGTCAATCAAGATGAAGTCATGTCCCTCCTTTATACTCAAATCATCGTTTCCCAATATGCGTCGTTATCTTCTAGTGTAAGAACTTAAGAAGTCCGTATGGTTTAAGCTGAAACATCTATTCATAATTTACTCCCAATTTACCACTTCTTGTCCTTAAGTGCCATTTGAGATCGTCACCATATTCTTTATACCTACGCAGCGTAATATTTTCAGCATCTCCTCTCAGCCCTAACTAACTACTAAGCTCCTTCCAGTTTCGATTCATACTCAACAATTCCATAAGATTTACTCATATCCTGATTCGGTTCTAACAATTTCCTAGCTTCGTTCTATCACATAGACATTCAATAATCACAACAAACTCATTTGGGTTTAAAAATTACTAATAGTTTAGAGTATAAGACTACCCACCTCGATTCAAGGATTGAAGGATTGCTAGTTTTACGAGATTCACGCTCCCCGGTTCGGTTCCTTCCTTCCTTCCTTTTCCCCTGCTGCTAGCCTCGGTTTCCGCCACCTTCCTCCACGCTCGACGCTGTCACCAGCCACTTGTCCTCGCGCCCACCGGCTGCCTCCCTCTCGCCCTCGCGTTTGTGTCCCTTTCTGGCCTTGGCTTCGCCCCTTCGCGCTGACCGGATCCCCGCGCTCGTCGACCGTCTTACCGTCACTAGCCGCGTAGCACGCCGGTTCACGGCCTCTTTCCTCACCCTCGTACTCGCCCTCTCACTCTTGCTCTGTCTCCCTCGCTCGGTTTCTCTCTCTCCTGCTTCCGGGTGCATTCGGTCTCCCCCTCCCTACTTTCCTTTTCCTCTGCTCCTCTCTTTCCCTTTTCGGTGGCTCTCATCAGGTGCAGCCAGCACACGCTTACTCAACACTAATCCCTTTCCCCCTTTTTTTTGAATTGGGGTAAATGAGCATAAGTCCGCCCTGGTCTCTACAATGAGCACTAACCTTTATTAATTAAGCTATATAAACACACAAGCACATAACAATCACATATAATAAATTACTTATAAATACTTAGCTTACTTTAACTATAAAATTAATCTACTCAAAATTCCGGGTCTCACGGAGAAGGTGGCCTCGGTTCGAGCTATGGACCCGGACATCCGGTTGGGTCTCCTGGTATCCATACCCAAGGAGTTCCTTTTGCCTACGACAACGGTAGCCTCATAAACCGCGGTAGGATTTGAGGGAAGAGGAACATTGAACTTGTTTGAAGATGAGGGTGAGAAGAGCCCCGAAAGGAAGAGGGTCAGTTCTTTTGTTCTAAGTTTGAGCCAGGCATAGCTGTGATTTGCTCGACTATGGTGGGAAAGAGGTATATTTCGTATCTGTCTAGAATGTCGTAGTGAGCTTTGAGGTGCTTGGACTTAGGGTTCTCCTTACTAGAATATCGTGAGAAGAAGGTTCGCATCGACGAGAAAACACGGAAGACAAGCTTCGATTTGAGTTGAGTCACGGAGAAGTTTTTGCGTGACCAGGAAACTCTTTAGCGTACTTCTCAAAGAAATCATCAGCAACCTCGTTGAAATGTATGGGGTTGCTGTTCAAGAACATACAAGACACTTTGAAAAGACGATGGAGAAGAGAAGTGTTTATACGGACAGTGATGTCCTTAAATCTAGAGGTGAGGATACCCTCGGAGCTAGAAAGATTGGAGTAGAACTCGAAATGAGTTATGGGTAGATGAAATCACCGAAACAGAGGAAATTATAAACCCCTATGGACTTTATGTGAGCCAACCACGAAAACTTAGTGGTCGGGAAAAATTTGTCATCCAACGTTAGGTGTTGAGTGACAAGAGGTTTGGAAGGAGTAGAGGGGCCTTCCTAGCTTTTTGTGCGAGGTTTCTTGGTGGCGAGAACCAAGAAAATTAGGGTGGGAACCTCTTTTTGGCATGTTGTTGAAAAGAGAGGAAAGAGATGAACTTTTGAGAGAGAGAGAAAGAAGAGAGAAAGCTCGACGTGAGTGAGCGAAGAGAAAAAGAAAAGTGAAAGAGTAATAAGAAAGACAGTTGAGAGCAACAGAGCTTACTTGAGATGTTCTTCTCTTAGCTTGAGGGTGACGTACGTTTCTTCGAACGCAGAGAAGTTGTCTCGAGTAGGAGTAAGTGCGAGAGTGAGAGTAAGTAGAGAGTAAAGTAACGAAATGAAGGAAAATAGATGCTATTTATAGAGAAATTATCGTCCTTCGATATTCGTTCGACTCGGCTTCTTCAATGGTCACCTCGACCGGTGTGATCGTTTCGCTCTCCAACGGTTAGAATTCCAGTGGCTGTCTCTCAACGGCTAGTTGTCCGATCGATGAGCGCGAGATAGAGAGAGAAAAAGAGAGATTTTGAAAGAAATTTCGAAATTCTCCATCGATCTAGAGATGATTTTGAAAGCTTGATGTCCAATTTTCTCAAAGTCTCGGTCGACTCGGTTAAGTTTCGAGTGACTCGAAACCGCAGACAACTAATAACTATTGGCTCGGTATCATTGGTTCAACTGAACTAATGGCTATGAAGGAAAGTAAGCACACAGACACATAATCAAGCAAAGTAATTTCACTAAAAAGAAATCACATAATCATGCATTAATCATGCCAAGCTCATTTCTAATAAAGCAAAGCCGATCCTCACTAAGGGGCTTAGTAAAGATATCATCAGGTAATTGAAGATTGGTAGGAATGAATTCAAGTTTAATATCACCCTTTTGAGAATGATCTCTCGGAAAATGATACCGACCTCAATATGTTTAGTCTTTGAGTGCTTGAACTGGATTCTTGGTGATGCTGATTGCACTTTGATTATCGCACTTGATTGGAACAAATTAGAATGAAAGTCCAAGATCTTTCAAGTGTTACTTTATCCATAAGATCCGAGCATAGCATGCCCCGGTCGCAATATACTCGGCTTCAGCGGTTAATAGAGCTACTAAGTTTTGTTTCTTTGAATGCCAAGATATCGAGGATTGACCCGAAACTGGAAGGCTCCTGAGGTGCTCTTTCTATCAACTTTGTATCCAGCATAGTCAACATATCGGTATCTAATGAGAGTAAGTTACGAGTCTCTAGAGTACCATAGACCTAAATTCCGAGTCCCTGCAAGATATCTTAATATTCTCTTCACCACGAGTGAGATATGATTCTTTTGGATTAGCTTGAAATCTTGCACACGAGACGGACACTAAACATTATGTCCGGTCTACTGGAAGTGAGATAGAGCAAAGATCCAATCATACCTCGGTAGAGTTTCGATCTACCGCTTTACCTTTCTCGTCGAATCCGGTTTTATGCTTGCTTGCTCATAGGTGTTGCTTGCATGTTTTCCATCTTGGAGTTTGTACTTCTTTAGCAGCTCCTTGGTATACTTTGATTGATGGACATAGATGTCATCTTTGTCTTACTTGATTTGTAGACCAAGGAAGAAATTGAGTTCTCCCATCATACTCATTTGAAATTCCTGTCTCATTAACTCGGAAAAATCTCGACACGGAATTTCATTAGTAGCTCCAAAAATTATGTCATTAACATAGATATGAGCAATAAGAAAGTCTTTCCCCTTGGTTTTTATAAAAAGAGTTTTGTCAATCTGACCTCTTCTAAAATCATTTTCAACCAAGAAATTGCTCGGTCTTTCAAACCAAGCTTTGGGAGCTTGTTTAAGACCATAAAGAGCTTTTGCAATTTGAAAATATAATTTGGAAATTATGAGTTTTCAAATCAAGGGGGTTGCTCAACATAGACTTCCTCTTCAATGAAACGATTGAGAAAAGCACATTTAACTTCCATTTGATATAACTTGATATTCATGCTAGATGAAAATGCCAATAAGATTCTTATAGCTTCATTTCTAGCTATAGGTGCAAAGGTTTCCCCACAATCAATCCCTTCTTCTTGATTATAACCTTGAGCCACAAGTCTAGCCTTATTTCGACTACCAACCCACCTTCATCCAGTTTGTTTTTGAAGACCCATTTGGTTCCTATGACTAGGTGGTCGGAAGGTCGTTTGGTCGAGTCCCTACTTGGTTTCTTTCGAATTGATTGAGTTCCTCTTGCATGGCCTCTACCCATTCAGGTTCATTTAGGGCCTTTAGTGCATTTCCGGGTTTAGTTAATGATATGAATGCAGTGAATGCACATAGATTTTGAAGAGACGAATGAGTTCTTTCCCCACTTGTTGATGTCAAATATGATGTTTTCTAGTGGGTGACTAGAAGCATACTTGAAAGCTCTACTTGTTCTTTGGTTCACCAAATCTACAGAGTTGAATTGGTTTATCCTCGGTAGTACTGTTACGAGTGAGTTTGTTCATCAGATTGACCTTCAACATTCCGAGTTTGAGTGACTTCATTCCGAGTGACATGGATTTGATTCTTGATGAGGTCATTTTCATCATGATCATCATTTCTACTGAGCTTTAGATGCGAGAATGTTAACTCACTTGGTTTTTCCTGTTCAATCTCATCAAACACAACGTGGATGCTTTCTTTCACTTTGTTAGTTCTTTTATTGAAAATACGATATGCTTTGCCATGAGATGAATAACCAAGAAAAATACCTTCATCCGACCGAGCATCAAACTTGGTCGGGTGATCCTTACCATTGTTATGGACGAAACACTTACATCCAAAGGGTCCGAAGAATGAAATATTGGGTTTCTTCCCTTTGTAGAGCTCGTATGGAGTTTTCTTTAGGATGGGTTTGATGAGGCATCCGTTCAATGTGTAGTGTGCTTGTGTTGATTGCCTCGGCCTAGAAATAGTAGGGTAGATTGTGTTCAATCATCATTGTCCTTGCTATTTCTTCAAGAGTTCTGTTCTTTCTCTCCACCACTCCATTTTGTTGAGGAGTTCTTGGTGCTGAGAAGTTGTGGAAGATGCCATTCTTATGACAAAACTCTACAAACTCCGAGTAGTCGAACTCCCTTCCATGGTTAGTTCAAATTCTCTAGATCTAAGTCCGAGACTCAACTTGGATTTTCTCGCAGAGCTTGCTTGAACTCTTTGAAAGCTTCATTTTTATGCTTAAGAAAACGCACCCAAGTAAATCGTGAGTAATCATCAACAATAACAAGCACATATGATTTACCTCCGAGACTCTTGACATGGATTTCACCACATAAATCCATATGCAACATTTCAAGCACCTTGGATGTGGAAACAGTTTTCAAAGATTTGAAAGATGATCGACTTGTTTCCCTTTTGTGCATGCTTCACAAATTTTATTTTTCTTAAATGCATAATCAGGCAATCCTCCGACTAAATCATGAGATGCGAGTTTCTTAATGGTATGCATGCTAACATGACCTAGTCTACGATGCCATGTCCATGAATCATCGTGAAGAGATGCTTTTAAGCATGATAAATTCGACTCGAGTCGAAAGAGGAATAGTATAAGTGTTACCCGATCTCTTACCCGAGAGCTTGATTTCCTTGGTAACATCATCCGAGATATAGCGGTTGGTCCGAGTGAATCTTACCTCTTGACCTTTTAACACGAGTTAAGAGATGCTTGAGCGATTGTACTTTAATCCTTTGACAAGGTATACTTGGGCTGACCAGATTGCTTCCTTTTCCAATCTTGCCAATCCCAATTATCTTGCCTTTGCTTGTCATCTCCAAACGTGACTTTTCCTCCCTTATATTCTTCTAACTCAAAAAAGAGTCTTGAATCTCCTAACATGTGGCGTGAGCATCCACTGTCTAGGTACCAATGCCCTTTTGTTCTTTTCGAGCTACTCGCAAGTCGAAATAAATTAACCTTTCTCACTTCGTCTAACGAAGCCAGTAACTTGCTTTATTATGGTCCTTTTCTAAGGAAGTAGACTCTTGGGAACCCAGATTTGAATAACTTTGGGTTTGGTCCGATTCTAAGTCTTTCTTTTAGAGAAGCTGAGTCTGTGTCTCTTTCTTTTGAAAAGTTTTTCTTTTATAAACCGGTTGAGAAGGTTTTCCCCTGTAAGCTGGTGCGGGTTCGGTCTTCCTTTCATTCTTATGAATGGAACTATGCTCAGCGTTCGGAACTTCACGGTTACGGAATCTTTTTGAAAAGTTATAAGTAGGAATTGGATTCCTCTTCTTTGTTAAAACCAAGTCCTTCTTTTACGAAGGAGACACATTAAGATCCTAAGATCATGTCAAGGTTTTTCTTACCTTAAGTGAATTTTAAAACAAGGTCTTGAGACTCGTTGAGCTTTTACTTCAATTGCTCTTTCTCTCTTCTGCGTAACTCATACTCGGTCTCATTAGATTGAGCACTAGTCTTGAGTTCTCTTAGAGTAAGTCTCGGTTTTTCCCATTCGTTTTTCAAAGAGATGCTCTCGAAGTAACGGACTCAAGTTATTCTTTAAACTAAGAAGAATTAGAATTAGAATTTTCTTCCAAAGTAAAAATATATTTGGATAAATCAACTTTGGAGAATTTGAGGAAGTATTCAATTACCTCATGAGGATTTGTTTCCTCATTGTCCGAGTAATTTGAGTCCGACTCTATTTCAGCTTCTAAGTTAGAGAGTGTCATCGGACATTTTGAGTCATCCGAGTCCTCATCATCTTCCGATGAGTCTTCATCACTCCATGTGCCCATCATAGCCTTTTTCTTCCTTCTTTCCCTCTTTCTCTTGGGACGAGTCATTGACTACATTTTCCTTGCTGCCACATTCAAAACATCCGAGTTCTTAGTTAAAGATAACTTTGAAAGAGAAGAGTCCTTACCTTTTCTATCCTTCTTGTCTTTCTTATAGAACTCTTCTCTTGGCTTCTTATCCCATTTCTTGTGCTTCATCATTCTCTTGAAGCCTCTAGCGATGAGTGCCATGGGATCCTCTTCTATGTCCGATGAACTCAGATTTGCTTCTCCGGTTTACGAGGCTTTAAGCGCAATGTTCTTTTTGGTGCCGACCTCTGCGTCCTCCTCTTCCAGATGAATCTCGTGGGTGAGTAGCTTCCCAATGAGTTCGTCCGGTTTAAGTTGAGACAGGTTCGAGCCTCTTTAATGGCTGTCATCTTGGGACCCCATCTTCTCTTGGGTAAGCTTCGAGTATCTTTCCGCACATTTCCTTGTGGGAAATCTTTCTACCCGGATATTTGAGATTATTGGTAATCTCGGTGATGCGGATGAACATCCGAGTGATGTTCTCTTCGGCTCCATCTTGAACAGCTCATACTTGTGAAGATATTGGGTTATCTTCGCTTGTCTAACCTAGCTTGTGCCTTCATAAGTGTTCACCAATGTGTCCCACACTTCTTTGGCTGTGTCATAGGTAGACACTCGGTTGTACTCTTACGAGTCGATGGCGCACATATGAATGTTCATCGCCTTGAAATTCTTTATGAATTTCTCTTATTCATCAGCGAGTGAACTCACTGTTGTCTTGGGTACGAGTCTTGTTTCTTTCGTCATCATGGGAATGTAGTTGCCTACTTGTATGATGTTCCGGACATCCTCATCATGATCCAGCAGGAAACATTCCATGAGCTTTTTCCAAGTGCACGAAGTTAGAACCTTTGAACTTTGGTGGTCTCGTTGGAAGATCTTCCTTCATCGAACTCTCCATTGTTCCGAGACATTCGATCTTTAAACCTTTGGATGGTTAGATCCTTTTTGAAAGGCTAGGCTATGATACCAATTGAAGGTTTGCTCTTGGAGAGACTAAGTCTAGGAAACATTCCATGAGCTTCTTCCGAGTGCATGAAGTTGTGTCCGAACCTTGACCGCTGCTGGTCCTGAAGCTCGACTAAGTAATGCCCGAACCTTGACCGTTGCTAGGGCTAAAGCTCGACTTCTATCGACTTTCGTCGGAATAGGGACATATGCTTATCTTTATATAGAAATTCTTGTCTAGACTTGGTCGTTGGATGAATCGAAGTCTACCGCACGGTTGCTTGAAAAGATGATGCTCCCCGAGGTTATGTGCCTCATTCTATATTTGAGCTTTTAGTTGTGTGCTAATAACTCCTTTGTAAGGTAGATGATTTGTGTCTTTCCCGAGTATTCTTAGAGTTGTTGCGGTTGTATGATCCTTTTGATCTTGAGCCCCCACGTTCTTCCCGAGTGCTTGTGTCTAGCTCTTCTTGAATATTGGAGACTAGCTTCGACGGAATCACTTTGAAGGTAGCGGTGCGGTGACCTTCCCGATGCCGATCCGATGCTTGATGATGCTTGTTTGAATAATTCCTTGTAGGGTGCTTTGTCATTTAATTTTGTGTTTTTTGGAGTTTGACTCATGCAAAGGAGATGTATGCAAGACTCTATTATAAGAACAAATGCATTCTTTTATTAAGATGATGCAAAAATTTCAAAAAAGACAAAAATAAAATTTGCACTTTAGCCCCCATTCCCTAAAGTAAAGCCTAAGGAAAAGTAAGTCTGCTCGAACTGGCAATGTACTCGTTGTTGATGGACCTTAAACCCGACAGTTTGGTGCTGAATCGGAATGGCATGCTTCTTGATTGATCTCTGCTTTTCCCCGATGAGTTTTACTCCTTTGGGTAGGCAAAGTGGCTTTTGGATTTGGAAAATTGTAAATTTGAACTGGAAATTGGGTTGAAGATTAGGATTTGGGCCGGACCTCAAGGGCTTCCTACGTATCCACTATAGGAGAAATCAAGCCTTTGTAGTTGAAAAAGGAAGGAAATTTGGTTTGTTTTTTTTTTCATTGAAAAATAAGTAAAAGAAATAAACATAGAATGAATATAGAAAAAGGGAAAAAGCAAACTTTATTAGCATCCTTGATAAGTGGTAGGCTCATTGGATGATCTTCTAGGGGAGATGGGGCTTAAGTGCTTAACCGGAGGAACGACTTATCCTAATAGAAAAGAAAATGATGTGCTCTTTTATTTGGATGCACATAAAGGGATATAAAACAAATGGAAAGGAATGTATGCAATGATGCTCATGTCTTAATTTGGGATGATTTTATGATTTGGCTAGTGCAAAACTGAAATGCATATATGATTACTCCTAATGGAAGAGGAATTTATTTTGGCTAAATAAGAAATGAAAATGCGAAGCGAACTCACCTAGTCCGAGATGAATTTTTGTTTGGGCTAATGCAAATGAAAGACTCTCCTAATTAGAGATGAATTTAATTTTGGCTAATACAAATGAAGGACTTTCCTAATTAGAGATGAATTTGACTTTGGCGAATGCAAATGAAAGACTATCCTAATTAGGGATGAATTTTAAATTGGGCTAATATAAAAATGAAATGCAAGATCCGACTGACCTATTTTGAGATGAAATTTGAATTGGGCTAAATGCAAAAAGGAGATGCAAATATGGATTCACCTATTTTGAGATGACTTTGACTTTGGCTAAATGCAGAAAGAAGGACTGCAAATATGACTCACCTATTTTGAGATGATTTTAACTTTGGCTAGAATGCACATAATTGGACCGACTCAAAAAGTTTTATTATGTTTTATTTTTGCACCCATGCAAGGATTATTCAGCGCTCCTCACCTATTCCTTAAGGCTCACAAGTAGAAGATTAAATATAAAATACAAACACACTCATATCAATGTAGAAGGGACCACCTAAAAAGTCCAAAAGTTCTATGGCCAAAGAGTTCAAAAGGTTGGATACATGGTGACACGTAGTCCTAGAATTACATCCCCATGGGTTGATTCCAACCACAATTCTCGGGTTCCATTTTTGGCGGGTTTCTATTTTATTGTAGGTTTTATTTTTGGTGCGGGATGCGTGCTCCTAGTCTCGGGTGGACTTTCTTGGAGCCAAAACGCAGCACTTTGATGCTTGTGATCATGAAATGCAGCGTTTAACGTTGTCTTTAGGTCTTCAACTCCTTGTCCGATTGGACAAAGTAAAACGTAGTGTTCTAAGGCTGGAATTCCCAGTACGCGGCACTCGGACTCCATTGTCTCCGTAGGATTGGCCCGGTTTTGGATCGTCCGAAAGAAAAGAGGATTCCCAAGGCAAAAGGCTATTTATATGGTGCTGGGAGTTCTTTGTGGTTTATCGGCTTCCATCGCACCAATCGAACACAGCCCAAGATCCAAATCCTCAAACAGGACTCGGGATAATCATCATCGGGCCAACAAATAAAAATTAGAGAAAAGGGCAACAAATTTTTGGTGTCTACAGGGAGGCTCGAGAGGCTTACATGTGAGATCAAATCCAACTATTGTCCCCGTAAAGATGAGGTTCTCTTGCTTAACATTAAATTAATTTTTCATTTGATATTACTTGATAACCATAAGTATTGATTAATTCTCCATGTGTTGGGAATTATATTCGATGTTGTAGACACCTAAAAAGTGGCATCCCTTTCCTCTTTTATTTATTTGTTGCCCAATGATGAAATCCCAAGTCATGTTTGAGGATCCGGGTCACGGATTGTATTTGATCGATGTGATGGAAGGCGAGTAAACCTCAAATAACCCTTAGCACCAAATAAATAGCCTTTTGTCTTGGGCCGGTCTAAAAGTCCCTTTTCTTTTGGATGGTCCAAGCCGGGTTAAACCTTTAGAGTCAATGGAGTCAAGTGTTGAGTACCGGAAATTCAAGGCTCAAAGTTCCGTGTTTCTCCTTTGCCCAAACCAGCACACGGAGATGAAGACACTAAAATGACATTCAGTGTCGTGTTCCATGATCACCAAGCATCAAAACACTACGCTTTGCTCCAAGACAATCCGCACGAGACACGGAGCTCAAATCCCCAAAACGTCACCGTATGGCCAGGCGTCCCCTACCAACATTTTTTACCTTGAAAAGTCGCGTTTTGCCTAAGATTCCTATTACAACGACGAAGGGGAACGAAACCCTAAGATAACACCAGGTGGTCGGCACCCTCTACCCTGGTTCTATCTTGTTTTATCCGGTTCAATTTTCTATTTTTCTTAGCCTGATTTTGTAGCTACTTTTGGACAGCTGGCCGAGTGTAAACCCTAGGTCATTTGTCATCTAGCCTTTGCCTATAAATAGAGAGCTTAGGCTCTCATTCCGAATACGACTCATCCCTTAGTGGCACGTTCGTTGAACTTTGACTAAGAGCTACCGAATACTCCTCTTCGTATTCTAATCTCTTGGTTTATTTTAAGCCTATTCCTATTCTTTTCTCCATTGTAACCACATCCGACCCATAAACTTCATCATTCATACATCTTTATACTCATCTCCACAAAAACTCATAAAAAGCCACTTTAATTCACCGCCATCGCATCGCGAGATCTAGATTCGAGATCCATATCGGTAGGTGGGACAACCCGAGGGCACCAAATTCGTCTTCAAACCATTGTTTACTTGTCTATTTATTTTATTTATCATTTTCAGTATTATGGAGAAAGTTGTATCACTTTTAATTCCTCCCCGCCTGATGTAATCTTTTCGGTTTCTCGCTTCGTTCCTTTTCGCTTTCTTTATCATTTTTCATATATGCCTTTACCACATTCATTATCATCTTTTGGTTTCTTTTAATTCCGTTTGACTGGACGGAACGTAAGAGCTTATCCCTATGTTTCGTACCATCGCCCCGAATTGGATTCTCGGTACTAGACCGATGGAGTCACTTTTTAATCTCTTTTGGTCTTAGTTTTTCCATACTAAGATTCGAGGAGAATTTTTTATTTTGTTTTGTTAGTTTTTCATTCTTAAAACCGACTAGCAACTCCTATTTTCTATTTATTTCTATTCAATCGCTTCTCGGTTTTCTAACTGAACAATAAATAAAAAGGAATTCTGGATCCGCCGATCGGGCGGAGGTTGAGGCCGATCTCCCTAGCCGTGGAACTCGGCCGGTGCCGCCAACCACCGGGCGTAGGCCGCCACCTGCACCGAGTGGTCGGCAGGTGAGGCTCGGGTCCAAAGTGGTGTATTCACACTGGTTTGGCCCTAAAGCCTCATGGCGGAAACAAAAATCCTAATTTTCTTTATTTTTTGGTTAAGAAATAATATCCCGAGACTTCGAAAATAATTTCTAAATAAAATAATTAATAAAACCGCCATTCAATCGGATTAAATTCATTTCAACTTAATTTAATAAAATTTTGAAATCTTAATAAATGGTTCATCCCTAATTTTTAACAAACTTCCAAAACCATCTTCAAAATCATTCTCGTAGAAAAGAGACCCGACATTCGTGGTGAAATTCAGTCGGTCCCGACCGTGGTTCCTATAGCGGCGACTCCACTAGGAACAAATCACTTATTAAGAGGGAGAAACTTGAAAATTTGAGTAGTGAGTTTTAATAATGTATTTGCATTAGGCATCCCACATTTAAGCAACCTTGACCATTATTTATTTCTATTGGTGGACCATTAGGCTTTCCCCTCGAAAAACACTTATGGTAAGAGGCTCCCACTACGTCCTAGGCGGGCCCAACTAGGCTTGATTGCCAACGGAGGGTACCTCTTCCCTCATAGCACGTGCTCTTAGCTTAGTAAGAGGCAATGAGGATTCAATGCATTGCCTACAATGCACCCCATGGAGGACTAAATCCTCGGACTATGAGCCACTATGTGAAGGTTTGCTCTTGGAGAGTCCAAGTTACCCTAGAAGGGGGTGAATAGCGTGATGATGAAATTTAAAAGAACTTAGACACTTTTTGCTTGGAAAGTGATAAACAACCGAGTCTTAGTCTTGATTGGACTCGGAAAAGCAAACACTCGAAATACGTGGAAACCCTCCTGGGGTACAAAACCACGGTCAGTGCTAATCCAAGCACCAAGTCAAATCCACTATTTTGAATCCTCAAAATACAAAGGATCGACTCTACCAGAATTGCTCCCTTAGACAATTCCTTACAATGTTTTCCTAGACTTAGAAGTTCCCTTATCTCGATCTAGTCCTTCCCGACCGAGGTAACCTTTACAATCGGGGACAACCGAGCTGAGTTAACCCTTACAGCTTAGCCAAGGGACCTTACTCGGAATGTAAGAGAAGTATGTAATCGATTACAAGACTTTACAACTCGAGAGAATATTAAATACGGACTTGGAGTTGTAAGTAGAAGATTGAGTGAGTAATGCACTAAGAGAGTTAGGTAATGTATTGATCAATAATTTCAGCAATCTTCAAGTCTTATGAAGTGGCTTCAATTTATAGATGACCAAGAAGAGTGGCCATTATGTCTTAATTTTGAACGAAGTCTTCGATAGCCGTTGTAACGGCTCCTCCGAGTCACTCGAAAAGATCCGTCGAGATGTGAACATTGTGCAATGGCTCTTGGCTCCAAAAGGTGTTCCAGTCAACTGGTGATATCCGAAAAGCAAGGTGGAAACCACTGGTGAGCCTAGCGTTGGAGTTTTCCAGTTTTGGAAACAGACAACTCTTACACGGTGTCCGAGCCCTGTTCGAAGTAGATAAAGCTTGTCTGCTGGTGATTGACAGCTAGAAGTCGGCTACTTTTGTATTTAAAAATGAGTGAGTCTCGTTTGAATAACCTACAAAAGTAAACCACTTTGGTTCTGAAAGTATAAAATACTTTGGTCCAAGATTAGGAACAGATAATAATTAAATTAGGATAATTAAATGCTTAATTATCTTTGGCCTAGAAGAGAGGAATTTTCTGAGTCTAATATTCAATATACTCAAATTCCATCGAGTTAATCCTAAGCAAAAAGAGTGGAATCATCGGAACATAACAACTTGATCTAGGCAAATAATTCTGAAACAAATAAACCGACCTACAAAAAGGAATTAACACTGTAATTCTCTTTGCGTTGAAATATACAGATCGGAACTCATAATAAAAGTGTTAGAGAAATTATTTGAACATGCGATAGCTCCGAGTGATGTTTCAGTGAGTGTAACGCCCCAAACACGTAATCACCGATTTTAAATTAATCAAGCCGCTAGCCGATGATTAGCGCAGTGGAAAGTAGGTCGGGGCATTACCGCCACCCTTACTAGAGGAAAGGGCAAGGCTATATCTATATATATTTTTAACCTTGGTTATTCTTGCTTTGCCACTAACAACAAGTGACTCATGATAAAGTATAAACTATAACTTATACAAAGATTAAACATACGTATAGACTACCGTCCGGTAAACTATGACAACAACACTTAACCCCGATACCCCAAACAAGGTTGCCACTGCGAGCCTCTAAGTCCCGACCAAAACTTTTCTCTTGCTTCATACCTTCAACATCTTTACCTAAAACAAAATAAGAAAATATTTTCGAATTGTGAGCCGTAGCTCAATACGTCCATTATCATGTCTGTAAAATAAATGTTATGAAATAGTTGAGTTGAGCGCATGCATTTCAATTCATTTGTAAATGAAGGAGAGTGAACAATGTAAAACTGTTGCTAATTAATTATCCGAATGGATCCCTTATGATCATCGGGTTTCTCCTAAACGCATGTGTAATATGAAAATATTTGAAATTTTGAAATGCACGTGCTCATGCTAATCTTGAATGTTTTTAAAGTTAATTATTTTCTCATGGACGGGTTGTTACGAGTGAGTTAGAAACATTAGTGTACAAGGTATACAACAATGTGCTTTCCGAGTCATTCGAAACGAATGAAAACTTATACGATTATTTCTAAAGCACTAAGAATGACTTGAAATAAAAACTTAGGAGAGATGAGGTTTATACCTGAATCTTCATTTAGTACTGAGAATGGCTTATAGTTGGAATATGAGTCTTCACCATGTATCCTACCTAGTTTAATCCTCTTTTGACCATGGACCCTTGGTCTCTAAGTGGAGCCTTGTTCTTTCATGTGCATGCTTGGATGAGTGTGATTGTTTTTAGATTTAATCATCTATTTGTAAGTCTGTAGAGATAGGTGAGGAGTGCTAAATAATCCTTGCTTGGGGAAAAAATAAAATAAAATAATAAAACTTTGAGTCTTTCCATTAATTGCATTTTTTCAATGCATTTAGCCAAAATTAAATAATCTCAATTAAGGTAAGTTCATTTATTTTATATTTACATTAGCCAAAATTAAAATAATCTCAATTAAAGTGAGTCCATTCATTTTATTTTTGCATTTAGCCAAATCTTAAATTGATTTCAAATAAGTGAGACCATTTTGCATTAGCCAAATTTCAAATTCATCTCAAAATAGGTGAGTCTTATGTTTGCATTAGTCCAATTTAAAAATCATCTCAATTAAGGTGACTTATTTATTTTATTTTTGCAATAGCCAAAATTAAAATCATCTCAATTAAGGTGAGTCCATTCATTTTATTTTTGCATTTAGCCAAATTTTAAATTCATCTCAAATAGTTGAGTCCATTCTACATTAGTCAAAATAAATTCATCTCAAATTTGCGTATATTTGACACTTGTGACATCTTTTGACAATGTCATGACAATATGTTGCGATCATCTCAATTTTTTCAACCAGCATTCATGTGAGGTCCACATTCTCCACCATAAATGTCACACATTATGCGCCCTACTTCACATTGGTTAACGCAAACTAAACTAACATCCATGTCTATTTTGTTCTATAGCTGTCCCTTATTTAGAAAATATTGGGCAACTAACATGCGAATTGCTCACTGGGACATGGATGTGAAGTCCGATGAGTATTCTTGGTTATGTAGATATTAGTAAATATCATAGTACCAACTGGTTTTATAAGGATCGAGCACCTTGAATGCCTAAACGTACACCGAAAACTGCTCCGTTCTATACTAATAAAATTGAATGAATGCCACTAGGGATGTTGATCATGGATGTTAGTTTGCCTAAGGCATCTATAAATGGATTATCATCCCTAGGAAGGTTTGTGTATGAAATATTGTCAAAGTGCTTTGCTAATTCCATTAGGAGCGCTTGGTAGGGTAATAAGACTTCACTTCCTACCTTCCATTTCTTAGAGATTAATGATCATACTAAGTCGCCATAAACTATAATATTTTTTGCTCTTATTTTATTATAGCTTGTAGTCCCATGATGCATGCTTCATATTCTATAGTATTGTTGGTGGCGTCAAACTCTAACTTAACCCGGATAGGAGTATATGCTCCTTCTAAGTATATTAAGAGAATACCTACCCGAAAGCCCTTCGATTGGGAGCACCATCGAAGTATATCGTCCACATATCAATCTCTACAGTAGAATCTCCTTATTTAGAAAATCAAATTGCTTCAGTTATGATTTTGTGATTGGTAGATCAGCCAAGAATTCGACATAACTCTCCCATCAAGCTATCTTATTATCAATACTTGGTTGTTCCAAAATATACTTGATGGGGTCCATTGGTGTTACTACTTGTACCGAATAGGTTAGCATGTAGTTTCGAGCTTCTTAGTGGCTAAAATTAAAGTTAAGGACATTTTCTCTAGGGGAGTATACTGAGTTTCATACTCTAAAAATTGCTTGCCCGGGTAGTAAACGACATGTTCTTCTTTTTCATCTCATTGAGCTAGCATGGCTTCTATTGCAATCTTTTGTGGTAGTGAGGTATAAAAGCAATGGTTTCCTGGGTTGTGGTGGAATTAAAAGTGGTGGATTGGCCAAGTACATCTTGACCTTTTCAAATGCTGCTTGGCACTTGGTCATCCTAGATAGGCTTCTCAAGTTTTTGTTGATGAGTTCGCATACCATAATTAGTTTTGATATGAAAAAACTAATGTATTGCGGACGTCCTATAAAACCTCGTACTTCCTTCTCGGTTGTTTCATCTTGGATAAATCAACTTCAATTCCTCTAAGACTAACCATATACCCTAAGAGCTTTCCTGAGGTCATCCCAAAGGCACATTTACGAGGGTTGAGGTGCATATTGTACTTCCGTAATCTTTCGAAGATTTTTCTAAGGCTAACTAAGTGCCCTGCTCTATCTTTGGACTTAATAATCATATCGTCGACTTAAACCTCGGCTTCCTTATGGATCATATGATGCAGTAAAGTCATGACTTGTTCTTTGATATGTGCCTCCGGTGTTCTTTAATTTGAATGGCATTACTACATAACAATACATGCCCCATTGAGTGATGAAGGTCATTTTCTCCATATCCTCGATAACTATCCATTGAGGAGAGTAGAGCATGGCCTGCCGTGTTTTCAACTAAAACATCTATCGAGGTACAGGAGAGTAATCTTTGGGGCTCACCTTATTTAGATCCCCGAAGTCAACGCACATCCTAACCCTTCGATCTTTCTTCGCAACCAGGTGACATTTGCTACCCACTAAGGGTAGCGTACTACTCTAATGAACCTGTCATCTAATTTCTTTTGAACCTCTTCTGTGATCTTTAAGGCCCACTATAGTTTCATTATTCTAAGCTTCTACTTAACTAGCTTGGCATCTTCGTAGAGTGGAATTTTATGTTTCATTATACTAGGGTCTATCCCTAGCATATCTCTGTAGGATCAAGAAAAGACATCTATAAACTCTATAAGGAGCGAAATAAAGTGCTTCTGCTCTTCTAGACATAAAATTTTCCCAATCTTAACCTCTTAGTGTTAATATGGACACCCTAATTTGATGGTGATTATTTCATCTAAAATGCTTCCATAGCTTTTATTAGTTCTTTAGGGATTTCTCATTCATCATTAGAGGCAAAACAATTAATAACATGAGAGAAACTAAGTAAAAACAGGAGAAGGCAAGGAGTAAATGGGAATATTCATCTTATTGAATTAAGAAAGAAGTATATTAGACTAAGAAATGAAAATAGCAGAAATAAAAGAACGAGACACAATTGTAGAAAGGAAAATTAGCCCTTTCCCTAGACTTTGCAGGTGACTGGTCTCCTAGGATTAAAGCAAACTCTTGGCCCTCTTCAATATCAATCCAAGTGATATGCTTTGACCCTTCTTCGTTTATAACGGTGATGAACTTCGATGGGTCGAACTTTGGGTACGACATAGCTTTTGAGAGTACCGAAAATTGTATCCCCTTTGGGCGCTTTTCTTGTTCGAACAACGGACATGAAGATGTTGCTCCCTGCTAGGTTGGTCGAGTCTAGGGTGGAATATTCTTTTCTAAGGAGGTAGGGTGCCTCCTCTTATAGCAACTAGAAATCATTAAAGATTTCTATTCTTAGAGCTAGGATGCCCTTCTCTTTTAGATAATAGGGCTCGGAAAAACAATAATAAGGGAAGTCATCTCCTTCCTTAGAAATTATCCGTTCAAGGCACGAGGATAGGGCTTACTTGAGTTTATTGTTAAAGGTGCAGTCCTATTAGTTTGGATTTCCCTCTTAGCATGGGCTATGTCCTTATCAATTTGGTGGTAGCCTAGGCCGAATTTGTAGTTATTAGTGGGTTCTAGAGGTGGATAGGTGGTATGCCCTCCATCCTATAGCTAGGTTGGGAAAGTACCCCTTTTTCCTTGCCATAAAATGTATGCTAGGGTTTGTATAAGGATTAAAGTCTAGAGGTGCTTCATCCTTTTCTATAACAGACTATAGCCTCGAATCCATACAACTATTTGTAATTGGCATCATGCTTGATTTCAACGACAGACTCTTTAGCAGTTATTGTAGCACAAAGGTTATCTCTAATAATAATCACCATTGTCATTTGATGATCATTTTAACCTTCTGGTGCAATATAGACGGCACTGCTTGGTAGTCATGCCCTAAAGGGTGTCCTAGAAGAAGGTTGAAAGTGGCGGGGATTTCTAGGACTTGAAAATCAATGTTCTTTGTCATCGACCCAACGTTGATAGGGAGAGTCACTCTTCCTAATAATGTTCATTTGAATTTGTCATAGGCTCTAAGATGAACAATTTGATCAAAAAGTTGTTGTTCTCTTATGCCTAACCTCTTAGCAGATCCTCCAAGGGAAGCCATTTACTACTCGACCCATTGTCTACCAGGATCAAGGGTATAAACTTCGAAGTCTTTGGTTCTCGCCAAAAGTCATCATCTTCTAAGGGTTGTGTGCCCCATAAGTCATCATCGTTGTATTTTTTAGTCTCGTAGACATCTTCTTCATCACTTGTCCACAATCCACATATTGCTAGGTCTAATAAGGGTAAGCTGATTTGTGACTTTGGTTTTTCTATGTCTTGAATGAAGACATAGGGATCACACTTACCTAGAATGGGTTCGAAAGTGTAACACCCTTAGACCCACCCTAGGAGTATTACATGCCGGGGTTCCCGGGAGGAACCCCTAAGGCTGCTTAAGTTCTCAACTTGGGGTTAATAACCCTTTCTTAGATTGGCGGAAGCGCAGTTCTAGGTTTTCGAAGGTTTTTCTAAAAATTTCGGCAGAGTTTCCTCCGTAACATGGCTAATCCTATAGGCTTAAAGCCCTAACCCCGCACGAAACACATTCATAAACTCCACGAGCCACATGCTCGGAGTATCACAACACAACTCAATGAGCCACACGCTCGGAGTATTCACATAGGGCTTTTACATTCATGGTCAAAACTTAAGTTCAAATACAACCGATCTTTACAACATCCTTACAAACAAAAGACAAATAAACATGCAGTAAGCCCAAGCATCTCCTATCCCACTTCTCCTATTTTTGAAAGCCAAAGGCAACTCGTGCGAGTCTTAACTTTTGTACCTGAAATGTTGGTGAGGTCATGAGCTCCACTAGCCCGAGTGAATAATCGAAACCCAACCCCGGTTTCACTTTGCACATTAATTCATTAACAAACACATGTAAGTTCACTTTTCATTCATATCATGCGATTCAAATCATACATGCTTAAGACACACGAGATACTAAACTTACCAACTTGTTGAGAAGCACAATGACATCAATTGCTCATGAATTCAATCAAACATGCTTCATTCGTCTTTCTACGCAAGTAAGTCATAGAATCATTCATCATGTAAAATATTCATCACGTAAATCATATCTTAGTTCTTATCGTATTCATTTCTTATGAAATCAAGATTCGTTCTTCTTCTCATTCTTCTTCTTCGATTCAGTTTTGCATTTCATAAATCATTACTTCTTTCATTCTTGTTCATCATGCATAATCATTCATTTCTTCATGTCGTAATCCTTAAGTATTCTTAGTTTCGAATGGAAAGAAGATTTATGTTCTCGCTCTAAAGACCCAATTCTTGGAGCCAAAATAATTTGTGGGCTTAGTTCTTGGAGGCATACAATTCGTGGCCTCGACGCAAAACAATTCGTGGCCTCGAGGCAGCCTCAACTATGAAGGACGCATACTCGTCAATAATTCTTGGAAGCAATTCAATTCATGGCTTCGGGTTGACAAACACTTTTATGGCCATAGCTTCAGAGGGTTCTTTAATTCATGGGGTCTTAGATCAATAACACAATCCTTTCTCCCTTCTTTAGTTCTTTATGTTTCTTATTTTCTTATTTTCTTCTCATTACTTATACATAAGATATACTTAATTCATATAATTCATGCTCAACATGTTCATGT
The DNA here is from genome assembly GCA_021018815.1 of Talinum fruticosum. NCBI lineage: Eukaryota > Viridiplantae > Streptophyta > Magnoliopsida > Caryophyllales > Talinaceae > Talinum > Talinum fruticosum. The sequence continues at coordinate 918,479 of JAITYX010000107.1, forward strand.
GTAATTTCTTCAAAACAAGAAATTCACATAAGCAAGTTCCAACTCAAGCACAATCAATTCATTTCACATACGCATGCTTATGCCATTTATAATCGATGTAATTCAGGATAAACACATAATCACATAAACATGTCAATTAGGATTTCTAATAAATGAACTCATCGTTTTCATGATCGCGTATTATCGCGTATAGGTGGTTTATGGTTCTATAACTTTCCTTAATCGATATATATCTTTTAATCTAGCCACATAGCTTCTTAAATTTCAGTTCTTAATTCAGTTACTCACTTAGTTCCAATTTAGCCCAAAACAGCACATTTTCATTTAAAATTGAATATCTCCCAATCTACTCATCCAATGCACACCAAATTTTACAGGAACTTTCCATAAATTGCCATGAAGCTGCAGTACAATTTTCAGGAAATTTGGGCTACACATGAATTCAAAGAAATTCGGACAAAGCATGCATAATTATTGAAAATTTGCACATAAGTCATGAACTTAACTTCCCGATTTTTCCCCTAATTCTGTTCAAGCTAATCTCATCCAATTCTCAATAATCATGCTCGATAATACTTAAACGTCACAAATTCAGAACTAGATATCACATAATCACAACATGCTCTTTGATTCGTGAGTTGCTAATTAGTGAATTTAAGCCTTTAACTTCTTCAATTAAACCTAGGGTTTCCAATTTCATACTTCGAATTCATGTTCAATCCACCTAATTCATTTTAATTCTTGAGGATGAATTTGAATTACGCACCTTGAATTCTTAGAGGTTCTTAGAATTTCAATTTTGGAAGGTTTCGAATTGGGTTTCAATTTCTGTTTCCTCTTTCCCTTTCTTCCTCTCGGTTCCCCCTTCTCCTTCCCGTCACCCACTTCTTCTACCTTTGCTCAAACTCTTGCTATCTCCCTCTCGCTCTGTTGTTTTTGGGTTCTCAAACCCCGGCCTCGGTTCTGTTCGGTCTCGCCGGCTCCCTCTTCGTGCTCGCCGGCCGTGCGAGCACGCCGTGCTCCTCTTCCTCTCTCGTCCCTACTCGGCTGTCGTCCTCCTCTCGCTTCCTCTCGCCTCCGCGTTCTTTCGTTCCCCTTTCTTATTTTGCTCTACTTGGCCTCCCGAGCCCTCGCTCTCCCTTTGCCCACCGGCGGCTGCGTCCTCGCCGTTCGAGCGGCCACGAGCCTCCGGCTCTCGCGCTTTCTCCCTCTCTCGCTTTCCTCTGCTCCCCCTCGCCTTCCTCTCGTTTCTATTTTCCCATTCCTCCTTTCTTTCCCCGCTTCGCTTCTTTCCTTCTAATGTCTCGAGTCCCACTCTCTCTTATCTTTTCCTAATTACACATAATGGGCTTAGTCGCCTAATTTCAATTGGATCCCTTAATTCTTTGCTTCTTTCTTTGGCAGCAAAATGCCACTAATCTCCAATGCCACTAATCCTCAAATGTCGACCACCCCTCATTTCTCATTTCCTTTCTTTTTCTTTTGATTTTTCTGCTTTGGACTTTGACAAATTGGGCCCAACTTCAATTTTAATAAGCCCAATTAAGCTGACCCATGCTCGGTTTCAGCTTCTCGGGTTTATAATTTCGACTCGGAAAAATTAATAATTCACTTAATTTAAAAATTTCGAATCTTTCACTTAACTTTTAATAATTTAATTTACTAGTAAGCAAACAACTGAATTTCCGGGTCTTACGGAAAGATGGCTAAGGTTCCGCTAAATGGATTTTGTTGTTATTCGGCTTCTAAACGGCCTTAGAGAGAGGAAGTTGACCATTACGAAACTTATTATCTAACTTGTTCTTAAAAGTCCAACACTGTTCGATATCGTATCCTTGTGCATGATGGTATTTGCAAAATTTTCTCGCGTCCTAGTTTTTGGATTGTTTCACGATTTTTAATTATGTCTATTGGACTGAGTTTCGATCTTTCCCCGGAGAGCGATCGATCGAGTGTTTGAGCATAGATAGTGTCTATTGGAGTGTAGTCAGTATACCTATTAAGGGCATTGACATCTACCTCTACTAATAGCACCTGTATTAGAGGTCTTCTTGTCCTTGTTATGGTAAGTACCTCTATAACTTGCTACAACTTTTGTGGTCCCAGCAGCACAATTCTTCTTTAATCGAGCATACTCGCATCTCTAAGGGTTGTGAAGCTCATTAAAAGGCAAGAGCTTCAAATGTTAATTATAGGCGGATTAAAGATTCTTCACGATAATCCTAACTTGATCTTCTTCAAAAGGTCGGTCTATCATATGGGCAGCATTGTCCTCCACCTAGAGAGAAAGTTGGTGAAGATTTCTTTCTCTTCTTGTTTAATCGGTTCTAATTCACAAAGAGTAACAAGTAACTCGATGTTGTACGAGTATTGATGTAGGAATTCCTTATAAAGATTAGTCCAATTAGTGACCTTGCATGCATCAACTGCGTTGTACCATTTCATGACATCAATCTGCGTTCAAGGGAAAGTGATATGGTATGTGTCCTCGGGTACTTTTTTCGAGTCATTACTCCCATAAAATTTCTGGACATGATAATGGGGATTCTCGAAGCTGTGAAATTTTATGTCTCGTATGGTAAACTTAGGAGGCAACTTTCCTTTACAGATTGAAGTGAATCTTGTAAGGTTATAATAGTGGCTTTTGAATATGCGGGATTCTCTTATCATTCTTTTATCCGATTTACACGTGGATCGGATCAAGGTTCGGGTGAGTTTCTATAGGGGTTGGCCATTAGGTGGTGGTAAAGGTTTTTCTTCTTTTTCTCCCTCATTGTTTTCCTCATTTTTCTGTAAAGTCATAAGGATAAGATCAAGGGTTTTAGATATAGATTCTATTTTCTTATCTTGAGTCTTTATTCTAGCTTCTATTTTAGCAAATGATTCGTTGATCAAGGTCATGATGGGTTTAGATTCTTCTTCCATGGGAGGGGAATTGTTTTTTAGGTACTTGTCGACAATGAAAGATTAACTGAATTAGTGTTAAATGCGCTTAGTTTGGTCACACCGGAGTTGATCGGGATATTTCACTACAAAAAAACTCGCCATTAGTGTTCGAATTTAGAGAATACCAAAAAATCCAATTCTAATAGTGTCGTATTTAGCATTGGATGAAGCATACGATGCTATTTGAATTAAAAAAACAAAACAGAGATGCTATTTGAATAAAAAAATAGAGACGCTATTAGCAACTCGATATTAGAGTCGGATAAATATATTCAACTCTATTAGCTTCAAATTTTATAGTCAATGTTGATTTCCGATTCTAATATAGTCGATTTTCAATCCAATGCTAAATTGCAACGCGAGATTAAACAAAAATTGGGAACCAGTGACTAAAATTGCTGATCGACCTAAATTGCTCTTCGTCCTCAATCCCTAAACCTGCTCCTCCCCTTTTACTCTCTCATCCCTACTAGATCCTCCGGTTTCCATCCCCTCCGTCACCAACATCCGTCACCTCTGTCACCGAAAATCTTCGCTCCGGCGAAGTCAATTTATGAGGTAAATGTCTCTATGCTCTCTACTCTCTCTTATTTTGACTGCAATCGAGCCCTCAATTGTTAAAAATGCTCTACTCTCTTATCCTTGCTAGCCTCCGCGTCCGTCTCCTTATTCTCCGGTGTTCGTCCCTTCATTCTCCAGCGTCCGTCCCTTCCATCTCCAGGCATCCATCATTGAAGGCTTCGCCTTTTCTCCTCGATGGGCAAATCTGCTTCTCCTTCTATCTCTTGCCGTTTGAAGCTTGGGAAGTCAGGTTAATGTTTGTCTCTCTCCCCTCCCTAATTATTTCTCAATGCTCATCATTTCGAGTGTTTGATTTTGTGCTTAAATTGCGCAACTTTCATGCCCAATTGGGCTCCCGACTTAGTCCGATTGGTTGTGTGAAGAGGTATTCCTGAGTTCTTTCTCATTTGTCAAGTTTATTTAGTGAACTCGTATTTCTTTTGAGAGAGTAAAAAAATTAGATACATTTCTGTTGAGATATTTACGAGTCTAAACTTTTCCTCTCTAAGGAATTCTTTCCCGTTTGAGATATTTACAACTTTATGTTCGGTGTTCTTGATACCTTTGTCTCTCTGCACTTGTTTGTGCGTCTGTGGATAAAAATCACTTTGTAGGTTGTATGCCCAACCAATGTTTGAAGAATTTGTATCGGACAATGGAGACGACAAATGGATTTGAAAATTAAGAAATCCCAACTCCATGTCGCGAGTAGAAAAGACCTACATCTCTAGCTAATGACTGACTAACTATGAATCAACAAAGCTCTTTTTCGGTTGACTACAACAAATTATGTGTGAATGTGAATTTGTTGAGAGATTTGCAAGGGTCGGATGTAGATTTCCTTATCCATAAGAATTAGGTGGTGAATATTCTTTTTTTGGATTCATAGTTGGTTAATAATCCGAATCACAATATCGACAAAATCGAAGTTTTTTTGGATTCAAGTCATCCCCAACTCTCGTTTCTATTCATGTGGCGAGTTACATGCTGTCATGGTCCCCTAACCCCGACCATTACGAGAAATTTGTAATTATATATATATGCATTTCATAATACTTAGAAAACTCGTTCCAAAATTTGTAATTATGTCCAGGCTCAATCATCATCATCATAAGGAGATGGTTCACAATAAGGAGCGACTTTTAGGAAAAAATGTTATCAAAGGATGATGATAACTAGTGGTATGTGTTAGTAATTATGCTTATCTTTCGTATTCTTTGGGTACTTTTATATTAATAATTTTATAGCAGGTTTACTAAGTCAAAGTTGTCACGAGCTATATCAGATGATATCAAGAGCTTCTACAATGGCCGAGTGCACATGTTTATCAAATTGGCCTAAAGAAGAGCCACAACTTTTGTGGAGGACTTTTGAGGTAAAAAGCCGGAAAACATTGGGATATATATGAGTACTTTTTAATATTTTCAATTTATGTTTGCTAATATTTTTGTGAAACAGGGTAAGTAGACTTGGGGTCCTGCACTTACTGAAGAAGTCTATATTGAATGAGGAAGAATGCTTGGTAAAAATATGAGAAACTTAGCGACCAAGGCTGAAAAAGGCTCGATGATAAACCAATAACTTGGTTGTCGGGTCAGGGACAAGAGAGGTTGAAGGAAATAATAAGTATCCCTGAATTTGAAAAACAAATATGTCCAATGCTTGAAGAATAGGACAGAAGGGCCAATAGTAGGAACCTTACATAGCCAAGGGTCGGTCTCAAGCATAGATCTCGCAGTCCAAATGGTATAAACTATAGTATTTTGGTTTGCTTTTATTTTATATACATAATGTAGTTTGTGTAAATTTATTGCATATTTTGCATTTTTAGATCAAGGAAGGGAATAATCCTACCCTTTCTACATTGTTTGTGAAGAGTCGTAGTAAGGAAGAAGCTCAATCTTGAAGGGTTTTCATGGACAACCGGTCTAAATCTTTATGGATAAGAATACTATTTCCATAAAACATTACAAGCATATACAATTTTCGATTATTTTGGATTTAACAAAGAAATAGGTGTTTAATGATTAAGATCTTGTCTTGACATGTAATAAGATAAAAAAAAATCCGCCACGAAAAAAAGAAAACAGTGACAATAAAGAGTGGATGTAAAAAGGAATGTATTTAAGAAATTTATAGGTGTGAAATTTTAGATGCTAATTTTGTGAATGGCAAAAGCACAATAATGAAGAGTTTCATGTGGGCTATTATGTTGGGCCCAACCAACTAATTTTGTTCGGAAAGTTGGGAGGAGCCCATTTCTAACACCTAATAAACACTTTGGTGAATGATTGCTCAAATCTGGTATATATTATATGAAAACATCACTTTCTCTCCCTAGAAATTGATGGTTTTTTAATGTACCATATTCATGTATAAATAATATGTCCATATCATTTTACTCGTGAATGAATGAATGTACGTATGCATTATATTTATAACTTGTATTATATTTATAACTCCGATAATCCTGAGTTAATTTAATGATTAATCTATTTTTTCTCATATCTTAACTCTCCTCATTTTAGTATAGAAAAACTAAGACCAAAAAAGGCTAAAAGTAACTCCATCGATTTAAGAACCGAGATTCGGGACAAGATTACTAGTTTGAGAAGTGAATTAAAAATAACATATTAAGCACAAGCCGACAACATGCTAAATGAAATTAAAGAAACCAGAGATGAATAAAAGCGATAAAAAGTATAGAAAAGGAGAGCGGTACGGAAAATAAAAGCGAAAGAAAGGAAAAGAGCGAGGAGAAAATGAAAACGATACAATTCTTCTCCATAATATAGAAAGCAATAAAAAGCATAAAAATAAATAGCCGTTTATGAGTTTTGAAAAACAAAATTGGTGTCCTTAGGTTGTCCCATTTGCCGATCCGGATCTCCGTATTGGATCCGGTGATGCAAGATGGTGAACCAAGCAAAAGGGGGCTTTTTATGAGTTTTGAAAAGCCGAGTTCGTAGGGAATAGGAAAGACCAGTTGAATGAATGCCAAGAGATCGAAATCACTAAATATTTGTTAACTCGAGCAAGGATTCAGTGGAGATGTTTAGTAAAAGGAATGTTTGAGGTTACTTTTCAGTAGAGTAACGCTTAGGTGAAGTTGTTTAGGGTAAAATGGAGAAGCGTAGTGGTAAGAAAAAAGCCATTCCAAAATGACAGCCAAGGCTCTCTATTTATAGCGAGAGGTTTAGGTGACAAATGACCTAGGGTTTTCCGTCGGTCAGTCATCTAAAGATGAGCAGAAATGGCAACAAGAAAAGGGCCGAAATGAATGGATAAGACCGGATAGAATCCCGTTCGTGGGTGTCGGCCACCGGAGGATACCTCGGGTTTTGTGCCCTATCGTGTTACAAAGGGAGTCTCCTGGCCAAAATGCATCATTCCACTTAAGAAATCCGGGTAGGGGCGCCGACCATACGACGTCGTCTTAAGGGAGAAAGCTCCTAGTCTTGGGCGGAGTGTCTTGGAGCCTAACATATTACTTTAATGCTCATGCTCATGAAATGCAACGTTTAATGTCATCTTGTGGTCTTAAGCTCAGTGTCCGACTTGACAAAATGTGAACTTAAGAATTCCGAGCTTAGAATTTCCCGGTATGCATCATCGGATCTCGTCGTCTCTAGAGGCTTGGCCCAGGCTTGGATCGTTTGAAAGAAAAATTGATTTTTGGACCGATCCAAGGCAAAAGGCTACTTCTTGGTGTTGGGGGTTCTTTGTGGTTTACTGGCTTCCATTGAACCAATCAAATTCGGTTTGTGATCTAAATCCTCAAACGGAACTAGAGATTTCATCATCGGGCCAACAATATAAAATACGGAATTAAAGGAGATAAGAGACGACACATTTTAGGTGTCTACATTTAGCCCCTACTTTGACTGAGTCTAGAAGACGAAGGGTCGGGGTAGACACTAAAGGATACATACCTCGATTATGTGTTGTGATTTTAATATTAATTGTTGCGTAATGCTTAGAATTAGTTGATATAGAACCCGAACTCTAAGATGGGGCCCTGGACTTGATTATGATGTATGCATTCTAAAGTCCGGGAAGTGGGTCCTAAGCTTGGCTTGATCACGACCTAAAGCTTGGTAAATTTCAATGCTAAAACTTCGATCGTTTCGATCTAAATCTTGGTTTGATAATCTGATGTACTAACATGCTTGTTAGTTGATAATCAAATTGACGAAAGTTCGATATTTTACCCGAATAACACAATCGAAAATAGATCGAAAATCTGATCCAAAAAGCCGATTTGGTGGGTCCAAAAGCTCCCACTTGCATTCACATGATGCAAAGAAGTTAGATGCCATGGCTGATAGGACTTCACAAGTCGGGGCTGCAAGGTTGCCGTTGACGGGACCTCACCGTGCCTCATGGTCGATGCTTGGCTAGCCTTTCACGAGCCTGGCCCTGGTGTGCTCTGCCGGATTCCCTTGGCTTCCTTTTCCTTTTTGACTCTTGTCTTCCATGCTTGGCTTGGCTTGACAGAATGGGTCAATAAAAAGGGTGTTCGGTTTGTTCACTTTACATACTTACTCCTCTCTTGCATTCTTGCCTTGCTCTTGTGTATTTATACTTTGCTCTTCTTGAAAACCGGTTGGTTTTCAAAATCTTCTCTTCGAAAATGTTTAGGAAAAAGGCTCTTGGTGGAGGTTGAGAATCATGTTTCTTCACTTGCCATCACTCGTTCGGTAAGCTAGTTGGCTTAAACTTCTACTTCTACTCATTTAGAGTATTTCTTCCACTAAAATCTTGTTCGATTTTTGTCCTGCAGAAGGGCCTGATTTGGAGTAGTGGAGCCATACCCAAATTTATGGAGACATGTAGAAAGATGAATTATCCTATGGAAGATGTGATGCAAAATGTCTGGGTTTGGCTTTCTCTTCCATGCTTTAAACCATCTTTGTGATAAAAGAGAGCGGGATCCTATTAGAGCCATCGGTGAGCGCTTTTGGGATAACACCAATACCTTCCATGTTACCTTCAAGGAAATGACTATTACCACTTTAAATTTTGCTTGTTTTATCCGGTTTGGGCTTCTCGGAGGAGCCTCTATTTTATGACTGAAATTTGTACAAAGATCATGGTTATCTTCATTATCTCTTTGGTCCTATGGCTAATAGGTTTCCTCGGGAAAACTTCTTTAAGTATATCATTCATTTCGAGGTTTTTGAGGATATTAGGCTTTGGCCTCGACATTGTCCACGAGCAACGAGTCCGAATCATGCTTGCTCTCTTGTTAAGCACGGTGCTCTTTTTGGGCCAAGCCTTTAAGATTCATGTTCACTATTTGGTGAACTTAGTGGACCTCGACAAAATAAAGGAGCTTAACTAGGGTTCTTCTGCGTATACTTGCCTAATAAGAGGCCTCCATGGTAGTGTGCGACACACAAAACTCGAGAAAGATTTGACAAACTATCTTCCTTTATGCGAATTGTGGAAGATCATTGAGGTATGCTCTAATTCTTCATTTATTCCTAATATATTTTCATCTTGTATGGATAAAAATCTTACTTGGTTTGCAGAACGCAGCCATGGTTGTATGAATCCTTTCTGCATCTTTCTATTGGCTCAACAAATCATCCAACGTTTCCGACCTCCGTATCATGGGCTAGAATCCATCTTCAATGGTCCAAGATCCATGATATAGGCTTTCAGTGATATGCCCTCAATCGTGTGATTTCGGTGTGTTCACTTTAGGCTCAAAATTAACCTAAAAAAATGCCCAGGAAATTTTTACTTCACTATCTAGCTAGTCTGCTACGACCACTTGCCTATGGTCGACCTTCCGGGCCAGGCGTGACCAGTGCTAGCCTTGGCTATGCATAATTTATGCTTGTTTTCTTGTTGTCTTTCACTTTTTCTTGCTTGTTTCTTTATGAATCCTGTATGTGTAGGCCAACTTCTATCCTTGGGCCCAACTCCAACTCCCTCCAAGTGTAATTATAGCACAGGAGTTAAGTGAAAGGAGGATCTTGTTTGAGGGTCCTTTTGGGTTTTGTTGGTACCTTTGTGAAAGGATAACACCACAAATCCACGTTAACACATGGCCTCTGTTTGTTCCTCTTGATCCACCAGCAACCATGTTCTAGCTTCTCTCTCTTTCCTAACAAGAGCAAGTTAAGGCGACAGCTGAGTATCCCTATACCTTGTTCTTGAATTTATACATATCCTGTGCACATCATGCGGGCGATTATGACTAAACTAGTAAATTCCCATTTCTTCCTTTCTTTTATATAGTTGCATTCCGAGCTTCATGCTCTTTAGTTTTAGTTACTCAACCTGGTGAATTCCCATTTGATCATTTGGTAGCTTACTCCGGAGGACATCTACATTCCGAGACTTGATGTGGATGTTACTCAACCTGGGGAATCTCTTCGTTGTGTAAGAATTCTTGAAATCCCTAAGGAAGAATGTGTTGGGCATCCTTTCCCTATGAACTGGCGAGGGGTAAGATTTCATGCTCTTTACGTTTAGTTGCATTCTAAAAATGTTTTGTTGATAACATTGAATAAATTGTGTAGTATGATCGGGAGCAATTGTAAACCATGTCCATTAGGCTTCAATATGCTCTTAGGGGAATTCGAGACTTGCTAACTTGGAGAACTTTTCCAACCTTGTGGGTAAGTCCTTAGTTAGTGAAATGCTAACTTTATCGAGCTTTCAGTAGGTGTGCTAATTGCTCCTTCACTTTTTGTAGCGGCGTTGATCTAGAGCGTCTTCACCAGGAGGCCTCCTTGGTGGACTAGGGGTACAAGCACATCAATCAAGCCAACAAGCACCCTCTTGTGGTACCGCTAGAGCAGGTACATCACGACGTTCTTCATGGCCTTTGCATTGTTGGAGTACTTCTAAAGCGAGACCTAGCAACTCGGGGCCTATTTCTTCCAGTGCGGGGCCCAAATTTATCGAAGAGAGTCTAAACATATCCCGCCCCTTCAAGCCTTTGACCAGCATAGAAACCCACTTCACTTCCCTCAGGCTTCTTATAGTAGACCATCCCATGGAGCATCTCAATCTTGGGACCACGGAGCTGGCTCTTCTCAAGGTGGTGGAGAAGGCCGATTTTCCACATCCGTCTTGGAGGACTTCGGGGAATTAAAATTTTGACGATGCTTCCGATGGCGATGATTAGTGAATCCCTTGCAGGGTGCTATTATTTCTTAATATTTATTATTTTGTAATCTGGTGACACTTATGCAATGAGATGGAATGTAAAGACTCGATTCTAAAAATGCGTTCTTTTATTAAATATGATGCAAAAATTTGTAGGAAAAAATTACAAAGACAAATAAAAAAAATTGCACTCACCCCATTCCCCCAAAAGAAAGTAATAAAAATAAAAATGGGAATTGTTAAGTGCATGGTCTAAACAAAAATAATAATATGGCGCACAAAAATGGGTTGGGGCGAAAAAGGATAATGGCCCGGGGAATGCTCGGGCCAAAACAAGGCGGGCCAGCCAAGTAAGGACGGTGGTTGGTGCTTGCCACCCATGAAGACCTTGGTGCTGGTGAATGTAGGTGGTTGCACTATAGTAGGACTCTTGTATTCTAGAAAATTGCTATAAATTGGACCCGTGTCACGAGCCAAAAATTGTGCCTTCCGCCAATCCTTCTCCGAACAAGAAAATTTCCCAGAGCCTTCTACTTCCCTTTAAAAAATGAACTTCATAAGCGATTTATCTCGTTGGATGCATGAGATGACAAATACGGAGAGACTAGGTTTGTCACCATATGGGCTGAATACGTTTAGTATTTGCCAAGTGAAAGTCTATTGGACTTTCTTAAGGGTTCTCTGTGGCCTTTTGGGATCCTCGCCACCACGTCTTTAGGTTTGGGGATAAGTAACTATGCCTCATGCCTAAAGAATTTGATGCTATACTTGGACATCCAACGGCACGTGAAACCTGTCATGTCCAAATCGTCCGAAAAATGCGTAAGACCTAGAAGCATTTTATGAAACTAAGTAATAGGAATCTAGGGTGGATTCTTATTGGAAATGAGGTGAATTTGATGAACCTAATGAAACACTATCGTCGGATGTACACATTCTCCGAAGCTATCATTATCCCGAGATGACGAGCTATTATCACCTGCGTGATAGGTGAATTCTTGCTAGTAGTTGCTCTTGCGTGACAGGCCCCGACGGCATTGCTGAGCTTAGTGGAGCGGTTAGAGGATTATTATTCCCTAACGCCATTGATAGTTGTTGAAACTATTATAGGCTTAGACCGGGTTGAGGCCAATTCCGAGGAAGACTTTGCTGGAAGCTCCCTGTTGTTACAGGTAAGCAAGCAACAGTTAGAAAGACCAAATGGTGTGAACCGGTCGACGACACCGGCCACGGATGGTTGCCCGATGCCATCGAGGCTTAATCGCGTCCCGTTTACGCCGAAAGTCTTTAATTCTCCCCTTTTTTGTTATTTTTCGCTTTTCTCTTATTCTTTTTTTTTATTTTGCTCCTTTTGGGCCTTAAAGAAAGGTTGACATTCGACCAGTGCAGGACACTTATAATAATTTTTTTATTTTGTGGCGTGTAGATTTGGCCGATGGAGCATCTTTAATCGATTTTGGGTCTTTCGGATTTGGACACGTATCTAGCGATACACTTCGTCAGCAAAAATGGGTGGAGGTTGTAACTGATCACCCAACTTCTTTGTGGGAAGAATACTTCAGGAATCATTAGTAAAGATGTAGCATGGTTCATCATACATTGGAAAATATCCCAATTTAGGACACATACTAGACAACATCCATTTGTACGTCTCGCTGGGCCCAAAAACCAACACTTATTACTTCCCTAACCGTGTGTTGTGGAAAATGGGAAGGGAGCAAGTTATTCCCTTGTTGTATCGTATCTAGCCTCGCTACCTTCGAGCCTTTTGAAGGATTTGGCAAATCTAGGCGGACGAAGTCGTGGCTCAAATACAAGATGAATCTGTCAAGGCTCGCTGAAACCTGCAGGCAAGTCGAACATCTGCTGTATCTGCCTATTATCCGGAGTGGATAATAGAAGCGGATCCACAATGTCACAAGGCACCGAGAGCTAGAGAGATAGATCCCGAAGAAGCTTTCCCTACTGCTGCACCACTCCAAATTCACGAAGCAAATCCCGGATATCCGAACGTGTTTTCATAAGAGAATTTTAAGCCAAGGAAGCTGGGAGAGGAGGGCCTGCAGAAGTGAGGAGGTAAAGAAGCCTACCCAAGATGAGGAGGCCGAGTCTAGTGACCCTAAAGGAAAGAAAGTAAAGATAGACTAGGGCTTAGTTTTTTAGATAGAATTTTGTTTTTTAGAAGGAATAAAAGAATAGGAGGATTAGTTTTGCCTCTTTAGAATAATTATTTTTCACAAGTAGTGTGCTTGTTTTATTTCCCTTATTATTAGCCATGTATTCAGGTAAGTAATAGGCTTACCTTTTTATTAAATAAAAGTATGTATTATGCTATACTTTTAGATATATATTTTTTATTGATCACCTAAAGGTATAAAATAAATTAGACCATCTAATTAGACTGCCCTTAAAATATGTTAACATAATAAAGAATTATTTACACTAGTGGACCGCCTAGTTGGGGTGTCCAAAAATAAATAAGTAGAACATCTAATTGGACGTAATTACAGAGACAAATAAAACTAAAGGGGATAATTTCGGCCCGCCAGCCCACCATTGTTTGGGTGGTGACCTGGTGTCCGCCACGGCGTGGCCTAGTTGGGCTAAGTACGGCCCGCTGTCTATGGTCGTGCTAGGCGTAATGTTCTTAAAGTTGATCCAAATTTTTGTACTCGAAACATCTCTTCACCATCTAAATAAGTTAATCTCACTACTTCTCCCGGTAATATCCGACTAAGAACAAATGGGCCTTGCCGTTACACCTAAACTTTCCTTGTGAATCCTAAATTAGCGCTCTAATCTCTTTGAGGACCAAGTCTCCAATTTGCAGCTTTTAAGACCTCACTCTTTTGTTGAATGCCCTTGATATACGTGCCTTGTATAGTTGGACATTATACAGGGCATTGAGGTGCCTCTCATCCAGCGAACACTAACTCTTCATAGCATGCATTAGCCCACTCGCTTCGGAATATGACTTTCAACAATTATTCTTAATGAGGGAATAACTATCTCTATTGGAAGGACTGCTTTAATGCCGTATACTAGGGAGTAAGGTGTTTCTCGTGTAGAGGTTCTAATGGAGGTTCGACAGCCCCACAAAGCGAAAGGCTGCTTATTCAGCCAATCCATAAAACTCGACAACCATTTTCTCCATTATTTTACCAATGTTCTTGTTAGCGGTCTCGATTGCTCCGTTGGTCCGAGTATGATCGGGAGAGAAATTATGATGCTTAATCTTGTATTTATCCAACAAGTTTGCTACTTCCTTCTTGAAATAACTACCATGGTCACTAATTAACTCGTGGGGCACCCCATAACGGCAAATGATGTCTCGGGTAATGAATTTGGCTACTGTCTCGATTTTAGAGTTGTATAAGAGGCTTCTTCCGCCCACTTGGTGAAGTAGTCGATTGCTACTAACACGAATTCATGATCACCCATTCCTTTAGGTGTCACATTGCCAATAATGTCTATTCCCTAAACCAAGAATGGCTAGGGTGATGCTAGTGTTGTGAGAAATGATGGTGGTTTATGCTATAAATTTGCATACACCTAACACTTATGGCATTTTCTAACAAACTCATGACAATCTACTGCCATGGTCGACCGATAATATCCAAGTCTCTCAATCTTGTTAACCAATATCTTTCCATTAATATGGGGTCCATATTCCCCACCATGAATCTTGTCCATGATGCGCTTTGCTTCATATTGCTTGACACAAAGTAAGCTAACCCCGTGTTGGTTTTCTTGTACAGCTTGCCCTTGATTAATGAAAAATTGGGCTACAAACATCCCGATGGCTCGTTGGGCTCTAAGTGTAGATTCTAATGGGTACTCTTGCTTATCCAAATATTGATAAATGTTAGGATATCAACTGGTTTGGTCGTTATTAGACACTTCTAATGTGTAGACGTATGCTAGCTTTGTCGCTCTATGTGAATGGACATTGAATAAATGTCGTTGGGAATTTTAATCGTGGATTCTAATTTGGCTAACGCATCCGTGAATCGCTTATCATCCTGAGGCAGGTAGGTAGAAGAAATATTCTCATAATGCTTTGATAGTTCGGTTAGATGTGCTCGGTAGAGTGCCAAGGCTTCACTATGTACCTTTCATTTTTGTGAAATCTGATTAATGATTAGACTGGAGTCACCGAAAACCTTGATATTCTTGACTCCGATCTTTACAGCAGCCTTCCAATCCTACGATACATGCTTCATACTCTGCGATTTAGTTATAGGTAGGTAAGTTAAGAATTCCGACACCATCCTTCCTTTGATCGGTTTTTGAGGGACATATTAGAGTTCAAATTTTGACAGCAGTAATCGTCCATCCCGCTATCTTGGTGCTAATGGTTGGTTGCTGAAGTATATACTTAATGGGATCCATAGGTACTACCACATGTACCATGTGGGCTAGTCTCATAATCTAAGAACTTCTTCATAGCCTAGAATAATGCCAGTGATGTCTTCTCGAGTGGTGTGTATCTAGTCTCAAAATCTAAGAACTTCTTACTTATATATATATCACATGCTCTTCCTTCCCGTCTCGTTGAGCTAGCATGGCTCCTTTAGCTATCTCTCGTCGTCGTGAAGTACGAAGTAAAGGTTTACCTTGTAGGGGCGGAACTAGCACGGAGGGTTAGCTAAGTATTCCTTAACCTTCTCGAATGCTTATTGGCACTTAGTATTCCAAATGGGCTCATATCCTTTCTTCAACTTCTTGAAAATGGGTTCTCGGACCATAGTCAGCTTTGATATCAAACAACCGATTGAAGGTTTGCTCGTGGAGAGTCTAAGTCACCCTACAGGGGGAGGGGTTAATAGGGTGATGGAGAAATTTAAATGATTTTCGCAACAAATCAACTATACAAAGATATTCCGAGTCTAGATTAGACTTAGAAAAGTGATAACACAAATTTACGTGAAACCCTCCCAGGCGTAAAACCATGGATAGTGCTAATCCAAGCACCAAGTCAAATCTATTATTTTGAATCCACAAAACACAAGGACTAACTCTACTAGAATTGCTCCCTTAAACAATTCCTTACAATGTTTTCCTTGACTCAAAAGTTACCTTATCTCGATCTAATACTTCCTGGCTGAGGTAACCTTTATAGTCGGGGACAACTTAGCTGACTTAACCCTTACAGCTCAGTCGGGGACCTTACTTAGAAAGTAAGAAAAGAATGTGACTGATTACAAGACTTTCTTTATAACTTAGAAAATATTAAATACGGACATGGAGTTGTAAATAGAAAATTGAATAAAAGTGAGAACAATAATTTGTTCAAGTAATGTGTTCAAGCAATATATTCAACAATATTCTAGTCTTGTGAGGTGGCTTCTATTTATATCCAACCAGGCAGAGTGACTCGTTGAGTCTTGTTTCTAGAGAGAAGTCTTCACTAGCCGTTCTAATGACTCTTCCGATTCACTCGTAAAAGATCTATTGGGATGTGATGTTGTGCAACGACTCTTGGCTCCTAGAGATGGTCCAATCACTTGGTGGTGACTGAAAGTTGTGGAAACAACCGTTAAACCTAGAGATGGAGTTTTCTAGTTTTGGAAACGGACAACCTTGACAGGGTGCCCGAGTCATGTCCGAAGTAGGTAAAACCTGTTTGTCTGGTGTTTGACAGACTAGAAGCCGGTTGCTTTTGTATTTCAAAAATGTGTTAGCCTCGTTTGAATAACCTACAAAAAGCAAACCACATTGGTTCTCAAAGTATAAATACTTTAGTCTAAGATTAGGCACATATAATAATTAAATTAGAACAATTAAATGCTTAATTATCTTTGGCCTAGAAGAATGAAATTTCGAGTCTAATATTTAGTATACTCAAATTCCATCCGAGTCAATCCTAAGGATGATCAAGTGAAAAGAATAGAACATCGGAGCTTAACGACTTGATTTGGTCAAATAATTCTTAAAGTAATAAACTCGACTTAGAATAATGAATTAACACCGTAATTTTCTTTGCGTTGAAATATACCGTCGAGTACTTAGAATAAGAGTGTTAGAGATATTATTTGAGCATGCGCTAGTTCTCGAGTGATGTCCGAGTAAGTAAGAAACATCAGTGTGGAAGATATGCAACAAGGTGCTTTCGAGTCGATCGTAACAAAATGAAAACTTACGCACGAGTTTCTATAGTACTCAAAATAACTTGAAATAAAAACTTAAGAGAGATAGGATTTATACCTTAGTCTTCATGTAATACTCGGAATGACTTTGAGTTAGAAACTAAGTCTTCAATCTCCCCTTTTGATGAAAGGCATTCTACACTTAGATAAAAACTTGTTAGTGCGAAACATGAGTTTTCATTTTCACCGTGTAGAACATATGAGAGCGAGGAGTGATGGGCGAGAGACATTCCATACTTAGAAAATGTATTGCAGATCATATTATCACTCATAATAGTTAAAAAAAATAAATCGAGTAAAGAAATGAACAAATTATATTAGAGCAGAAAAGTAAGAAGAAATATCTAACTCGAAACAAGTCTTTTGAGAAAAAAATATTCATTCATTGCTCAAAGAAAGAGAGGGTGAGCTCCCCTAAACATAACATCAAGATTTCTATATTTCTCCCCTAGTATTTCATCAAAAAGGATGGATGAAAATATGAAGTGAGTAAAATTGATGTTGGACAAAAAAAAAAAAAAAAAGGACTAAAAGGGAGGGGGTTGGCTGTTGAGAGGAGGAGGGATGGGTAGTGCGCCGGCACCGATAAGCTTGGGACGAGGTGGACGATCGTGGCTGCTGCAACATAGGGATGTCCGGAAGTTGCTCCATCTTGGTGATCCGACCCAGGGGCATGTCTTCCTCAGGCTCATCCTCCTCAAACACGACATAGGGTTATGCTTCCGACTTAGCAGCTATGGACTAACCA
Organism: Talinum fruticosum; assembly: GCA_021018815.1. Taxonomy (NCBI): domain Eukaryota; kingdom Viridiplantae; phylum Streptophyta; class Magnoliopsida; order Caryophyllales; family Talinaceae; genus Talinum; species Talinum fruticosum. Next base: position 936,008 of record JAITYX010000107.1, read on the forward strand.
ACATCCCCAGCTTCTTTTGACCCACTCAAATTGTTATCCGAGGAGATCAATTTTGGTTCTAGAGCTGCTGCACTTTGGTCATCAGGTTGAGCAGCGTCCTCTTTCTCTTTCTCCTCTTCCTTTCTCCTTTTTCCTCTCCTCTTCAGCTGAGCTACTCCTGCTTTAGCTTCTTCTTCGACCTCAGCCGAGGTAGGCTTGGCTGGGCTAGAGGACTCCTCGGACTAAGACTAACTCGAAAGAGCTCAAGACTAGTACTCAAGCTAATGAGATTGAGTTCGAGTCACTCGAAGAGAAAATGAGCATCCGAAAAGAAAGCTCAATGAGTCTCAAGAACTTGTCTTGAAATTTACTCAAGGTTAGAAAGACCTTGACAAGCTTTTAGGCTCTTAGTGTCTCTCCTTCAGGAAAGAAGGACTTCGTTTTAACGAAGAGGAGGAATCAAATTCCTACTCTAATCTTTTCAAAAATGATTGCGTGAACTTTGAATTTTAGGAAGGCTGAGCATGGTCCAATTCATAAGAATGAAAGGAGGACTCATCCTAAACTAGTCTATAGGAGAAAACCTTCTCCACCTCTTTACAAAAGAAAACATTTTCAAAAGAAGGAGACACAAACTCAATTTTCGAGAAAGAAGACTCGAGAATCGGACCAAATCAAAAGTCATTCAAATCTGTGTTCCCAAGAGTCTTCTTCCTCAAAAAAGACCACAGTAAAGGGAGTTACTTGGGTTCGTTAGAGGAAGTGAGAAAGGTTAGTGTGTTTGTGACTTGCGGGTAACTTAGAAAAGGATAAAAGGCCATTGGTACTTAGACAGTGGATGCTCACGCCACATGTCAGGAGATTGAAGAATCTATTCCGAGTTAGAAGATTTTAAAGGAGGCAAAGTCACTTTTGGAGATGACAGTGAGGGCAACATAGTTAGAATTGGGAAGATTGCGAAAGGAGACAACTTGGTCAGCCCAGTTTATCTTGTCAAGGGATTAAAGTACAATCCGCTTAGCATCTCTCGGTTATGTGACAAAGGTCGGAGGTAAGGTACACAAAGATCAACTGCTACATTTCGATGCATCTACCAAAGAGACTAAGCTCTCACGTAAGAGGTCGGATAACGCCTATACTATTCCTCTTTTTGATCCAAGTCAGAATTTATCTTGTTTAAAAGCATCATTGCATGATGATTCTTGGACATGGCATCGTAGAATACATCATGTTAGCATACCCACTATAAAAAGCTTGTATCTCATGGTTTAGTTAGGGGTTTACCTAACTCGTGCATTTAAGAAAGATAAAATCTGTGAAGCATGCACAAAAGGGAAACAAGTCGGATCATCCTTCAAACCTCTCAAAACTGTTTCCACATCCAAAGTGCTTGAGTTACTCCATATGGATTTATGTGGTGAAATCTCTGTGAAAAGCCTCGGAGGTAAATCATATGTACTTGTGATTGTTGATGATTTTTCATGATTTACATGGGTTTGTTTTCTTAAGAACAAGAATGAAGCTTTCAAAAAGTTCAGCAAGTTATGCAGGAAAATTCAAGTGGAGTCTCGGACTCAGATTAGAAGAATTCGAACCGACCATGGAAGGGAGTTCGACTACTCAAAATTTGTAGAGTTATGTTACAAGAATGGTATATCTTAGAACTTTTCAACACCCAGAACTCCTTAACGAACAGAGTAGTAGAGAGAAACAACCAAACTCTTGAAGAAATAGGAAGGATGATGATGATTGAAAATGATCTACCTTACTATTTCTACGCTGAGGCGATCAACACAACGAAACTACATACTTAATAGATGCCTTATCGGACCCATCTTGAAGAAAACTCCCTACGAGCTTTACAAGGGAAAGAAGCCAAACATCTCATATTTCGGACCATTCGGATAAAGTGCGTTGTTCACAATACGGTAAGGATCATCGACCAAATTTTATGTTAGGTTAGATGATGGTATATTTCTGGGTTACTTATCTCACAACAAAGCTTATCGTGTGTTTAATGAAGGTTTGTTCTTGGAGAGTCTTAGTTACCCTAGAGGACGGGTGAATAGGGTGATGAGGAAATTTTAACAAACTTGAAAAATTTAAGCTTGGAAAGAATACTCAAGACAATCTAAGTCTAGATTAGACTCAAAAAAAAAACTCGGATATACATGGAAACCCTCCTGGGGTAGAAAACCACGGACAAGTGCAAGTCCAAGCACCAAGTCAAATCGAAGGTTTGCTTAGGGAGAAGCTAAGTCACCCTAGAGGGGGTGAAAATGGTGATGATGAAATTTGCTTCCGATTAAAAATAAATATGACTCTAAAGAGAGTGAGAGTAAAAATGAACTCGTAAAATGAACTAACTCGGAATTCGTAGATAATTACGAAACAGAGTTGAACGAATTCAAAGCTGTCCGAATCTAGAATGTACTCGGAAAAGTAATAACTCGGAAAATACGTGGAAACCCTCCTGGGGCGGAAAACCATGGACCATGCTAATCTAAGCACGAAGTCAATCCACTATTTTGCGTCCACAAAATACGATAGATCGACTCAACCCGAGTTGTTCCCTTAGACAACTCCTTACAAGTTTTTCCTAGACTCGGAAATTCCCTTATCCGATCTAGTACTTCCTAGCTGAGATAACCCTTACAACTAGGGACAACTAAGCTGAGTTAACCCTTACAGCTCAGTCAAGGGACCTTACTTAGAGAGTAAGAAGAGAGTGTTTGTAATCGAGTACAAGACCTTACAACTCGGAATATAATGAATTATAGAGTTGGAGTTGTAAGTAAAAGATGGAGAATGAATACAATGACTTCGATCAAGTATGTGTATTAACAATAGATTCGGCAATCTTCAAGTCTTGAGAGTTGGATTCTATTTAGAGATGACCAGACAGCTTAGCCGTTGTGTCCATATTCGACTGGAAGTTCCTTTATGAACGTTGTGTAAGATTTTTGAGTCACTCATAAAATATCCGTTGAAATATGAGCATTGGACAACGGCTCTTGACTCCCTTGGAAGTGCCTAAAACCACCGGCGGTGTCTTCAAAAGTAAGGTGGAAACCACCGTTGAGCTTAGTGTTGCAGATTTCCATTTCGGAAACAGACAACCCCGACACGAGTGTCTTAGGCTAGGTCGGAGATGGAAAAAGCCTTGTCTGCTTGGTGATTTGACGTTTTGAAGCCGGTTACTTTTGTATTTCAAATTTAGGATAGCCTCGTTTGAATCATCTACAAAAGTAAATTAATTTGGTTCTCAAAGTATAAAATACTTTGATCCAAGATTAGGCACGAGATAATGATATAATTCAGATAATTAAGTTACTCACTATCCGGGTCGAAAAGAAATGGAATTTTTTAGTGTAATATTCATGAAAATCAAAATTCCATCCGAGTCGATCTAAAAGAGAATCAAGTTAACTAAAGAATACCGAGAGGAAATAAACTTGATCTAGACCGATCATGAATTCAAACTAAGATACCAGAGTTAGAACGTAGAACAAATGGTGTTTGAATCATGCGATATATCCGAGTGTCGATTGACTCGGAACCGAGTGAAACATGGTGAGTGCGAGATATGCTTTCGAGTCACACGGAATCATGTGTAAATGCATGAGATAAATTCTTTAACACTCGGAGAAAATATTATATCACTCAGAAAAGTTTCTAAGACACAGGGAATGACTTGGAATCAACACTTAATCGGTGAGAAAGTCTTATACCCGACTCCCTTGATAGAACTCGTAAAGGTATGTAAAGACCGAGTCTTCAATCTCCCCTTTTTGATGAAAGACATTCCATAGTTAGACAGAAACTTTGTTAGTGATATAATTCTGTTTTTGCATACTTGTACGAGAGAATAAGAGCATACTGAAGTATCGGAACATGAAGCAATAAAATAAATACTCAAGCAATTATCAACGAAAAGCATGTATTTTAACGAACATGTTAAGTAAGAGAACATATAAGATGGAAACTCAGAAAACCTTGCATTAACCATTGTACTCGAAAATTAGAACAAAATGCATAACTTCATTAAAATTAAAAATATGTACAAAGTGAGAGAGAGAGACTCCCTTAGACAAGACAACAAATTTTCTAATTCTCTAATTCTCCCCTTTGCCTTTCAGCAAAAACAAAAAATGGGAAGAATACAAGAAGTACAAGTTTGATGTCCGGACAAAACAGAAAAAAAGAAAAAAATGAAGAAATTAGGGTTCGTCCGAGTGGAAGAAGAGGGATGAGCGGAGCGCCGGCGCTGATAGGATCTTGACGATGTGCTTGAGCGTAGCGGAGGGAGGATTGAGATCTCCGGCATAGGCTCGGTTCGAGTGGGCGACCCGAATGAGGGGATCCAGAGGTTCTTCCTCTTGTATCTCGGCAGCTTGAGGGGATTGCTCAGGCCGACCCACTGCTGATTGTTCTCGTGCGGCAAGGTCTTCTAACCCACTCAGACTGTTGTTTGAGCTGAGTACTTCCGGATGAGCTTTAGGAGCACTTGTACCCTCAGCCGCGAGCTCCTCGGCTTCTGCTTCTTCTCGATCTTCTTCTTCCCCTCACCTCTATCTCGAGGAGGTCTTGGCCGGGCTCGAGGACTCTTCGGATGTGTCCGAGTCACCTTGGTCCTGAGCTGCCTTGGACCGTCTCTCCTAGAGGAGCTCTATCAGCTCCCTCTGCTCCTTTACCGGGGCCTTCATCTCAATAAGCGGATTCTGCTGCTCTCGGATTTGAGGCTGGGCGGTTTTCGGTTTATGGTCATAGGCCGAAAGATAGTCTAAAATGACCGGAGTATGCCCTTGAATTCCAAGGACATAGAACTAATTTTTTCCATGAAGGTGGAGGACAAAATGAAAGTAAGAGACTTAGAAGCACCTGAGGTGGAAGCACCACTAGGTGGGGCAGGAAGAGAAAGGGGGCATCTTTCCGAGTCCGAGAGGGCCTCGGCTACGAGCTATGTACCCGGATACCGGGTTCGGTTTCCTGGTACCCGTACTCCGAAGCTCCTTTTACCGACAACAATGGCAGCCTCGAAACAACATTTAGATCCGAGGGAAGAGGAACTTTGAATTGTTTGAAAACGAGGGTGAGAAGAGCACCGAAAGGAAGAGGGGTGTTCTTCTTGTTTTGGAGTTGAGTCAGCACAGTGCCATTTGCTCAATGATGGAGGGAAGAGGTTTACTTCGTAGCCCTCGAGAATGTCAAAGAGAGCTTTGAGGTGTTTGGAGTTGGGATTCTCTTTCTTTGGAGTCTTGAGAGAAATAGGTTCTCATCAGCAAGAAGCATAGAAGACGTGCTTCGACCTCAGCTGAGTCACGAAAAAATTTTGCGTGACCCGGGGAACTCTTTGGTATACTTTTCAAAGAAGTCATCAGTGACCTCGGTGAAAGGAATGTGGTTCGCTGTTCAAGAAGAGAGAAGAAACCCTGAACAGACGATGAAGAAGAGATGTGTTAATGCGAGCTCGTGATGTTACGAACCCCGGAGGTTAGAACACCTTTAGAGCTGGTGAGGTGAATGTAAAACTCGGATACGAGTTCGGGATATATGAACTTGTTGAAACAAAAAAATTATACACCCTGTTTATTGGATATGAGGCAACCACGAAAATTTGGTGGTTGGGAAGAACTTATCATCCAGCGCAAGATGCTTTGGGTGACAATAGGTTTAGAATTTGAAGGGCCTTCTTGGCTTTTGGTTCGGGGTTTCTTTGTAGCAGAGCCGAGAAAGTCGGGGTGAGAACCTCTTTTTGTCATCTTTGAGAGAAAAGAGAGAGTAGGAAGGCTTGAGAAGGATGAGGAAAGAAGAACTCGAAGAGAGTAAGAGAGAGAAAATAAAAGAGTAGAAGAAAGAGTTGAGAGCAGCTAAGCTTACTTGAGATGATCTTCACAAAGCTTGAAATAACCGAGAAATAACTGTAGACGCAAAGAGCTTGTGTGCGAAGTTTGGATTTCGAGAGAGAGAGTAAGTGAAAAGTAAAGTACCGAAATGAAGGAGAATAGTCGCTATTTATAGGGAAAGTAATCGTCCTTTAGTATCTATTCTGACTCAGCTCTTTCAAGAGTCACCTTAGACCGGTGTGACGGTTCTCTCCTTCAACGAGTTAGAATTCTAGTAGTTGCCGTCCAATGGCTAGTAGTCCGATAACAGCGCGCGATAGAGAGAAAAATATTTTGAAAATAAATTCTGAAATTCTCCACTTATCTAGAGATGATTTCGGAGAATTGATGTCCATTTTTCTCAACGTCCGAGTCCGACTCGGCTCAATTTCGAGTGACTCGAAGCTGGAAGCAAATAATAACTATCGGCTCAAGTATCACTAAGTCAACTGAACTAATGGTTATCAGCGAATTGTAAACACATAACACATAATCATGCAAAGAAGTTTTCACATAGAAAGCACATAATTATGCATTTAACATACCAAGCTCATTCCTAATAAAACAAAGCTGATCCTCACCAAGAGGCTTAGTAAAGATATCAGCTAGTTAAAGATAGGTGGGAATGAAATTGAGTTCAATATCACCTTTCTTAGAATGATCTCTTAAGAAATGATATTTGACCTCAATGTGCTTTGTCTTTGAGTGTTGAACTGGATTTTTGGTGATGCTGATCGCACTCGATTGTCACACTTGATTGGAACCGATTTGAAAGAAAGTCCAAGATCTCTCAAGTATTGGTTTATCCATAAGATCCGAGCGCAGCATGCTCCAGTTGTAATATACTCAGCCTCGGCAGTTGATAGAGCTACTAAGTTTTGCTTCTTTGAGTTCCGAGAAATTAAGGATTGACCCAGAAATTGGCATGCTCCTGAAGTGCTTTTTCTATCAACTTTGTATCCAGCTTAATCAGCATCCGAGTATCCAATGAGAGTCGGTTCCGAGTATCTTGAGTACCACTGGACCTAAATTCCGAGTCCCTGCAAGATATCTAAATATTCTCTTCACCCCAATGAGGTGTGATTCTTTGGGATTAGCTTGAAATCTTGCACACATATAGACACTAAACATTATGTCTGGTCTACTTGAAGTAAGATATAGCAATGATCCAATCATACCTCGATAGAGTTTCGATCTATTACTTTACCTTTGTCATCCGAGTCAAGTTTTATCGTTGCTTGCTCATAGGTGTAGCTGCGTGCTTTGCATCTTGGAGTTTATATTTTTCAGCAGCTCCTTGGTGTACTTTGATTGATGGACATAGATTCCATCTTTGTCTTGCTTGATTTGTAAACCAAGGAAGAAATTGAGTTCTCCCATCATACTCATTTGAAATTCTCGACTCATTAACTCGGAAAAGTCTCGACACGAGAATTTCATTAGTAGCTCTAAAAATTATATCATCAACATAAATCCGAACGATAAGGAAATCTTTCCCTTTGGTTTTTATAAAGAGAGTCTTGTCGATCTGACCTCTTCTAAAATCATTTTGAACCAAGAAATTAATCGAGTCTTTCGTACCAAGGTCCGGGAGCTTGTTTAAGACCACAAAGAGCCTTTTGAAGTTTGAAAACATGATTTGGAAAATCTGAGTTTTCAAAACCAGGAGGTTGCTCAACATAGACTTGCTCATCAATAAAACCATTGAGAAAGGCACACTTAACATCCATTTGATGTAACTTGATATTCATGCTAGATGCAAATGCGAACGAGGATTCTAATGGCTTCAATTCGGCAACAAGTGCAAAGGTTTCCCCACAATCAATCCCTTCTTCCTGATTGTAACCTTGAGCCATAAGTCTAGCCTTGTTTCTGACTACCAACCCACCTTCATCCAGTTTGTTCTTGAAAACCCATTTGGTTCCTATGACTGGGTGGTCGGAATGTCGTTTGGTCGAGTCCGGACTTGGTTTCTTTCGAATTGATTGAGTTCCTCTTGCATGGCCTCTACCCATTCGAGGTTCATTTAGGGCCTCTAGTGCATTTTTGGGTTCGAGTTAATGAAATGTGCAGTGAATGCACATAGATTCTAAAGAGAGGAACGAGTTCTTACCCCACTTGTTGATATCGAGATAATATGTTTTCTAGTGGATGACTAGAGGCATACTTGAATGCTCTACCTGTTCTCCGATTCACTAGATTTGTAGGCTGAACTGCTTGATCTTCGAAGCTTGTTCCGAGTGATCTTGTTCATCGATTGTTCTTCAACATTCCGAGCTGCCTCTTGAGTTGTCTCATTCCGAGTCACTTCGTTCCGAGTGACTTCATTCCGAGTTGGTTGGGTTTGATTCTTGATAGGGTCGCTTTTATCAAGGTCATCATCTCTGCTGAGCTTCATATCCGAAAATGATGATTCGCTGGGTTTTTCCTGTTCAATCTCATCAAACACAACGTGGATACTTTCTTCCACTTTGTTAGTTCTCTTATTGAAAATGCGACAAGCTTTACTATGAGATGAATAACCTAGAAAAATACCTTCATCTAACCGAGCATCAAACTTGGTCAGGTGATCCTTACCATTGTTGTGCACAAAACACTTACATCCAAAGGGTTTGAAGTAGGAAATATTGTGTTTCTTCCCTTTGCAGAGCTCATAAGGTGTTTTCTTCATAATGGGTCCGATGAGGCATACTGTTCAACGTGTAGTTGGCTGTGTTGATGGCCTAAGCCCGGAAATAGTAGGGTAGATTGTGTTCAATCCTCATTGTCCTAGCTATTTCTTCAAGAGTTCTGTTCTTTCTCTCCATTACTCCATTCTGTTGAGGAGTTCTTGGTGCTGAGAAGCTGTGAGAGATACCATTCTTGTCACAAAACTCGAGAATTATGAGTAGTCGAACTCCCTTCCATGGTCGGTTCGAATTCTCTGGATCTAAGTCCGAGACTCAACTTGGATTTTTCTGCAGAGCTTGCTGAACTCCTTGAATGCTTCATTTTTATGCTTAAGAAAACACACCCGGGTAAATCGTGAATAATCATCAATAATAACAAGTACATATGATTTACCTCCAAGGCTCTTAACACGGATTTCACCACATAAATCCATATAGTTCAAGCACTTTGGATGTGGAAACTGTCTTTAGGGATTTGAATGATGATCCGACTTGTTTCCCTCTTGTGCAAGCTTCACAAACTTTGTCTTTCTCAAAAGCACGGTTAGGCAAACATCTAACTAAACCATGACATGCCAATTTCTTAATATTATGCATGCTAACATAGCCTAATCTACGATGCCACTTCCATGAGTCATCATGAAGTGATGCTTTTAAACAAGATAAATTCTGACTCGGTCGAAAGAGGAATAATATAAGTGTTACCTGATCTCTTACCCGAAAGTTTGATCTCCATGGTAGTGTCATCGAAATGTAACATTTGGTTTAAGTGAATCTTACCTCTTGACCTTTATCACATAATTGAGAGATGCTAAGCAGATTATACTTTAGTTCTTTGACAAGGTAAACTAGGCTAACTAGATTGCTTCCCTTTCCAATCTTACCTATCCCAATTATCTTGCCTTTGTTGTCATCTCCAAATGTGACTTTTCCACCTTTGTACTCCTCTAACTCGGAAAAGAGTCCCGAGTCTCCCGACATATGGCGTGAGCATCCATTGTCAAGGTACCAGTGTCCTTTTCATCTTTTTTGAGTAACCTACAAAACAGAGACGAACTAACCCTTCTCACTTCCTCTAACGAACCCAGTAACACTCTTTACTGTGGTCCTTTCTCGAGGAAGAAAGTTTTTCGGAACCCGGATTTGAATGACTTTGGGTTTAGTCCGATTCCGAGTCTTCCGTTTAGAGAACCGAGTCCGTGTCTCTTTCTTTTGAAAGGTTTTTCCTTTTGTAAATGATGGAGATGGTTTTCTCCTAAAAGCTGGTGTGGGCTCAGTCCTTCTTTCATTCTTATGAGTGGGACTGTGCTCGGTTTTCCTGAACTTTATAGTTCGGAATCCTTTTGAAAAGCTCCGAGTAGGAATTGGATTCCTCCGCTTTGTTAAAACAAAGGCCTTCCTTTCTGAAGGAGACACATTTAGATCCCAAGAGCATGTCGAGGTTTTTCCGACCTTGAGTAAACTTTAAAACAAGATCTTGAGACTCATTGAGCTTTTGCTTTAGCTGCTCATTCTCTTTTCCGAGTAACTCGGACTCGGTCTCATTGATTTTAGCACTAGTCTTGAGTTCTTTAAGTGTGAGTCTCCGTTTTTCCAACTCATTTTTTAAAGAGATGCTCTCGGAGGAAATTGACTCAAGTTGATCTTTAAAGTGAAAAGAATCGAATTGGACTTTTCTTCCAAAGTGAAAATATATTTAGCTAAGTCGGCTTTGGAGAATTTGAGAAAGTACTCAATTACCTCTTGAGGATTAGCTTCCTCACCTTCCGATTGATCCGAGTCCGACTCGTTTCGCTTCTAAGTCGAAAGTGTCATCGGACACTTTGAGTCATCTCGAGTCCTCGTCATCTTCGGATGAGTCCTCGTCACTCCATGTGGCCTTTATAGCCTTTTTCTTCTTTTTATCCCATTTTCTTTTTGGACAATCCTTTACTATGTGTTCCTTGCTGCCACATTCAAAACACCCGAGTTCTTAGTCAAAAACAACTTTGAAGGGGAAGAGTATTTACCTTTTCTATCCTTCTTGTCTTTCTTATAGAATTCTTCTCTTGGCTTCTTATCCCATCTCTTGTGCTTCATCATTCTCTTGAAGCCTCTAGCAATAAGTGCCATGGGATCCTCTTCGAGTCGGACGAACTCGATATGCTTCTCCGGTTTCGAGGCTTTTAGCGCAATGTTCTTTTTGTGCCGACCTCTGCGTCCTCCTCTTCAAGGTGGATCTCATGGGTGAGAAGCTTCCCAATGAGTTCTTCCGGCTTCGGTAGTGCCAAGTTCCGAGCCTCTTCGATAACTCGTCACCTTGGGACCCCATCTTTTCTTAGGTAGGCTTCGATTATCTTTCCGCACATTTCCTCATGGGAAATCTTCTTGCCCAAAGATTTGAGATTGTTGGTAATCTCAGTAAATTGAATGAACATCCGAGTGATGTTTTCTTTTGGCTCCATCTTGAACAGCTCATATTTATGAAGATATTGGCTTATCTTTGCTTGTCCGACCTGGCTTGTACCTTCATAAGTGTTGACCAGTGTGTCCCACATTTCTTTGGCCGTGTCATAGGCGGACACTCGGTTGTATTCTTCCGAGCTGATGGTGCACATAAGAATGTTCATACCCTTGAAGTTCTTTCGAACATTTCGGTTTCATCAGCTGTGAACTCTGCCTTGATCTTGGGCACGAGTCTTGTTTCTACTGTCTTCATGGGAGTTTAGTTTCCTTGTTGTATGATGTTCAAGACATCTTCATCATGATCTAGGAGGAAACATTCCATGAGTTTCTTCCAGGAAGTTGGATCCTTTGAACTTTTGTGGTCTCGCTGGAAGATCTTCCTTCATCAAACTCTCCGTTGCTCCGAGCCATTTGATCTTTAAACCTTTGGATGGTTAGATCCTTTACGAAAGGCTAGGCTCGATACCAATTGAAGGTTTGCTCAAGGAGAGGCTAAGTCACCCTAGAGGGGAGGTGAATAGGGTGATGATGAAATTTGCTTCCGATTAAAAATAGATATGACTCCAAAGAGAGTGAGAGTAAAAAATGAACTCGGAAAATGAACTAATTCGGAATTCGGAGATGATTACGAAACAGATTGAACATAATTCTGAAACTATCCGAGTCTAGAATGTACTTAGAAAAGTAATAACTCGGAAAATACGTGGAAACTACTCGGGCGAAACCCACGGACCGTGCTAATCCAAGCACGAAGTCAAATCCACTATTTGAAGTCCATAAAATATAGTAGACTAACTCAACCCGAGTTGCTCCCTTAGACAGACTCCTTACAAGTTTTTCCTAGACTTAGAAATTCCCTTATCTCGATCTAGTACTTCATAGCTGAGATAACCCTTACAGCCGGGGACAACTAAGCTGAGTTAACCCTTACAGCTCAATCAAGGGACCTTACTTAGAGAGTAAGAAGAGAGTGTTTGTAATCGAGTACAAGACCTTACAACTCGGAATATAATGAATTACAAAGTTGGAGTTGTAAGTAAAAGATTGAGAATGAATATAATGACTTCGATCAAGTATGTGTATTAACAATAGATTCGACAATCTTCAAGTCTTCGAGTTAGCTTCTATTTATAGATGACCAGGCAGCTTAGCCATTGTGTCCATCTTCCGACTGGAAGTTCCTTTATGACCATTGTGTAGGATTTTGTGAGTCACTAAGAAAATATCTTTTGAAATATGAGCGTTGGACAACGACTCTTGACTCCCTTAGAAGTGCCTAAAACCACCGGCGGTGTCTTCAAAAGTAAGGTGGAAACAACCGTTGAGCTTAGTGTCGCAGATTTCCATTTCTGGAAATAGACAACCCCGACACGAGTGTCTAAGGCTAGGTCGAGTTGGAAAAAGCCTTGTTTGCTAGCAATTTGACGTTTTGAAGCCGGTTACTTTTGTATTTCAAATTTAGGATATCCTCGTTTGAATCACCTACAAAATTAAATTAATTTGGTTCTCAAAGTATAAAATACTTTGGTCCAAGATTAGACACGAGATGATGATATATATAATTAAGATAATTAAGTTACTGATTATCTAGGTCGGAAAAGGAATGGATTTTCCGAGTCTAATATTCATGAAACTCAAAATTCCATCTAAGTTAGTCTAAAAGAGAATCAAGTTACCTAAAGAATATAAGAGGAAATAAGCTTGATCTAGACCGAGCATGAATTCAAATTAAGATACCACAGTTAGAACGCTGAACAGTATGGTATTTGAATCATGCGATATATCCGAGTGTCGATTGACTCGGAACCGAGTGAAACATGGTGAGTGCAGATATGCTTTCCGAGCCACACGGAATCATGTGTAAATGCATGAGATAAATTCTTTAACACTCGGAGAAAATACTATATCACTCGGAAAAGTTTCTAAGACATAGGGAGTGACATGGAATCAAAACTTAATAACCGAGAAAGTCTTATACCCGATTCCCTTGATAGAACTCGGAAAGGTGAGATGTAAAGTCCGAGTCTTTAAAATCCACTATTTTGAATCCACAAAGTGCAGTAGACTAACTCAACAAGAATTGCTCCCTTAAACAATTCCTTATAGGGTTTTTCTAGACTTAGAAATTCCCTTATCCGATCTAGTACTTCCTAACCGAGGTAACCTTTGCAGCTAGGGACAACTAAGCTGAGTTAACCCTTACAGCTCAGTCAAGGGACCTTACTCGGAAAGTAAGAAGTAAATGTGATTGATTACACACCTTTACAACGCAGAAAGTATGAATTACAAGTCGGGAATTGTAAATAGAAGATTAAATATGAATACAATGACTTTTGCTTAATTAATATGTTTCAACAATAATTCCAGACAATCTTCAAGTGTTGAGAGGTGGCTTCTATTTATAGATGACCAAGCAGATTAGCCATTGTGACTAATTTCGAACAAAAGTCCATTGTGACCGTTGTAATGGTTTTTCCGAGTTGCTCAAAAGGATCCGTTGAGATGTGAACGTTGTGCAACGGCTCTTGACTCATAAGGGTGCTCCAATCAACCGATCTTGTCCGAAAAGTAGGGTGGAAACCACCTGAAGACTCGGACGCTGAAACTAGACCATTTTAAGTACTACCAAAGACTCCGGTACAAACCTTATCCCTCCTAAGTTTTGATTACAAGTCATTCCGAGAGTAATAGAAACTACATCATATGTTTTCATTTGATTTTGATCGACTCGAAAACACATTTCTATCTATCATCTCACACCGATGTTTCGAGTCACTCGGACACTACTCAGATTTGTTGCATGTTCAAATATGAAGACTCGGACACCTCTCAACGCATTTCGAGTTGCATTAAATGAATCGGGTATAACCATCTCATACTTATAGAGTTTTGATTCCAAGGCATTCTCCGACTCTCGAAACTTCTTTAAGTAAAATGGTATCTTTTCTAAGTGATACAGACTTTTACTTCTTATATTTCTCTGCTTATCCGTAAGTGACTCGAAAAGCTGGTTCTTTGTTCCGAGTCCAAGCATCACTCGGACTTATCGCAGATTAAATAGACTAGTATTTCGTCTTTTCTCACTCAGAATCTTTCTTCGATTATAAGCTCTATTTTCGTTAGAGTCAATACCTCTAGTCTGTTCATACTTAGTCTATATCAAGTTATCTCACTCGATATTCTTTATGGAACTTGATCTATTGCTTAGACTAAGTCGGATGGAATTCCGAGTATCATTGTTATTAGACTCGGAAAATTCGACTTCTCTTCGACTCGGATAATTAGTTGTTTAATCATCATAATTATTTTATTATCCGTGTCTAACCTTGGACCAAAGTATTTTATATTTTGAGAACCAAAATTGATTTACTTTTGTAGGTTATTCAATCGAGGATACACCTTTTTCAAACCACAAAAGTAACCTAGGCTTGAACGTCAAATCACCAGCAGACATGGCTTTTCACCTTCCCTCGCTCCAGTCCCGAATATTGTGTCGGAGCTATCTCGTTTCCAAATCTGGAAAACTGAAACGCCAAGCTTAACGGTGATTTCCACCTTATCTTTCAAGACACCGCCAATGGTTTTGGGACTTCCAAGAGAGTTAAACTGTTGTCTAACGTTCACATTACAACGGATACTTTCCGAGTGACTCGAAAGCTTCTATCAACGGTCACAGAAGACTCTCGGTTAGCGAGATGAAGATAATGGCTACTCTGCCTAGTTATCTATAAATAGAAGCCACTTCACAAGACTTGAAGATTGTCGAACCTATTGTTAATACACATACTTGAGCAAAGTCATTGTATTTACTTTCAATCTTCTACTTACAACTCCCACTCTGTAATTCATTACTTTCGAGTTGTAAGGTCTTGTACTTAGTTACAAACACTTTCTTACTTTCTCTGTAAGGTCCCTTGACTAAGCTGTAAGGGTTAACTCAGCTTAGTTGTCCCTAGTTGTAAGGGTTATCTCAGCTAGGAAGTACTAGATACGATAAAGGAATTTCGAGTCTAGGAAAACATGTATAGAGTTGTCTAAGGGAGCAACTCGGGTTCGGTCAGTCACGGTATTTTGTGGACTCAAAATAGTGGATTTGACTTCGTGTCCGGATTAACACGGTCCGTGGTTTTCTGCCCCAGGAAGGTTTCCACGTAATCTCTAAGTGTTTACTTTCCGAGTTCATTCTAGACTCGGACTATCTTAAAGCATTTGCCTTTCTTGCCATTTCTATCTATTTAGTCTTTCCGAGTCTCTACTTTTCGACTCTATTTTGACTCGAACCGGATTCTGCATTTTACTTGGCAAAAGAGTTTGAATTTCCACAAGATTACTTCCTCACCCTATTCACCCCCTCTAGGATGACTTAGACTCTCCTCGAGCAAACCTTCAATTGGTATCCGAGCCTAGCCTTTCGGAAAGGATCTAACCATCCAAAGGTCTAAAGATCAAATGGCTCGTAACACCGGAGAGTTTGATGAAGGAAGATCTTCCAACGAGGCCACCAAAATTCAAAGGATCAAACTTTGGGCACTTGGAAGAAGCTTATGGAATGTTTCCTCATGGACCATGATGAAGATGTATGGGAAATCATACGACAAGGAAACTACATTCCAATGAAGACAGATGAATTCAGAATCATTCCCAAGGCAAAGGCTGAATTCACTCAGGTGAAGCGAGAAGTTCGAAAGAACTTCAAGGCAATGAACATTCGATGTGCGCCATTAGCTCGAGAGGAATACAATCGGGTGTCGCACTGCGACACAGCAAAAGAAGTGTGGGACACACTGGTCAACACTTATGAAGGCACAAGCCAGGCCGGACAAGCGAAGATTAGTCAATATCTTCATAAATATGAGCTATTCAAGATGGAGCCGAAGAGAACATTACTCGGATGTTCATTCGGTTTCATCGAGATTACCAATAATCTCAAGTCTCTGGGTAAGAAGATCACACACGAGGAAATGTGCAGAAAGATACTCGAAGTCTACCCAAAAGAAGATGGGGTCCGAAGGTGACTGCCATAGAGGAACCTCGGAACCTCTCACTCTTAAAGCCGGACGAGCCCATCGGAAAGCTTCTAACTCACGAAATCCATCTAGAAGAAGAGGATGCTGAGGGAAGTACCAAAAGAAACATAGCACCGAAAGCCTCGGAATCCAAAGAAGCAATTCGAGCTCTTCGACTCGAAGACGATCCCATGGCACTCATTGCAAGAGGCTTCAAGAGAATGATGAAGCACAAAAGATGGGACAAAAGGCCAAAAGAAGAATTCTACAAGAAAGATAAGAGAGACAAAAACGGTAAGATTTCTTCTCCTTCAAAGTTATCTTTATCTAAGAATTCTGGGTGTTTCGAGTGTGGCAGCAAAGACCACATAGTCAAAGAGCTGTCCGAAAAGGAAAAAGGACAGAAAGAAGAAGAAAGCCATGATGGCAACATGGAGCGATGAGGATTCATTAGAAGATGATGAGGACTCGGACGACTCAAAATGTCGATGGCAATTTCGACTCGAAGGCTGAAAAGGAGTCGGACTCGGACTCGAGACAATGAGGAAACTAACCCTCAAGAGGTAATAGATTACTTTCTCAAATTCTCCAAAGTTGATTTAGCTAAATACATTTTTACTTTGGAAGAAAAGTCCAATTCTGATTCTTCCTATTTCAAAGAACAACTTGAGTCAATTTCATCCGAGAGCAATTCTTTGAAAAACGAATTGGAAAAGCCGAGACTCACACTCGAGAGAACTCAAGACTAGTGCTTAAACTAATGAGGCCGAGTCCGAGTTACTCAGGAAAGAAAATGAGCAACTAAAACAGAAGCTCACTAAGTCTCAAGATCTGGTTTTAAAATTTACTCAAGGTCAGAAAAACCTTGACATGCTCTTAGGATCACAATGTGTCTCCTTTCGGAAAGAAGGTCTTGGTTTCAACGAGAGAAGAGGAATCAAATTCCTACTCGGAACTGTTTAAAAATGATTCCAGAACTGTGAAGTTCAGGAAAGCTGAGCACGGTCCCATTCACGAAATGAAAGAAGGACTCAGCCCGGAAGCTGTTTACAAAAAGAAACCATTCTCTCCTGTTTCAAAAGGAAAAGTTTTCAAAAAGAAAGAGACACAAACTCGGTTCCACGAGAGGAAGACTCAGAATCGAGACAAAACCCAAAGTCATTCAAATGCGGGTTCCAAAACACCTTCTTCCTCGGAAAAGGACCACGGTAAGGAATGTTACTTGGGTTCGTTAGAGGAAGTGAGAAGGGTTAGATTCTCTTTGTTTTCCGGGTCACTCGGAAGAGATCAAAAGGACACTGGTACCTTGACGAGTGGATGTTCAAGCCATATGTCGGGAGATGCGGGACTCTTTTACGAGTTGAAAAGACATAAAGGAGCAAAAGTCACATTTGGAGATGATAGCAAAGGCAAGATAGTGGGGATTGGCAAGATTGGAAAAGGAAGCAATCTGGTCGATCCGAGTCTATCTTGTCAAGGGATGAAAATATAATCTACTCAGCATCTCTCAACTATGTGACAAAGGTCAAGAGGTAAGATTCACTCGGACCAATTACACTATTTCTGATGTCTCTACCAAAGAGATCAAGCTTTCGGGTAAGAGATCAGGTAATACTTACATCATTCCTCTTTCGACCCAAGTCGGAATTTATCTTGCTTAAAAGCATCTCTCCATGATGATTCATGGACTTGGCATCGTAGATTAGGCCATGTTAGCATGCATGCTATCAAGAAATTGGCATCTAATGGTCTAGTTAGGGGTTTACCTAACTGTGTTTTTGAGAAAGACAAAGTATGTGAAGCATGCACCGAGTGAAACAAGTCGGATCTTCATTCAAATCTCCGAAGACAGTTTCCACATCCAAAGCGCTTGAATTACTACATATGGACTTATGTGGTGAAATCCCTGTGAAGAGTCTCGGAGGTAAATCTTACATACTTGTTATTATTGATGATTATTCACGATTTACCGGGTGTGTTTTCTTAAGCATAAAAATGAAGCTTTTAAGGAGTTCAACAAGCTCTGCAGAAAAATTCAAGTTGAGTCTCGGACTCGAGATCCGGAGGATTCGAACCGACCATGGAAGAGAGTTCGATTACTCAGAATTCTCAGAGTTACTGTGACCACAATGGAATCTCTCACAACTTCTCAGCACCCAGAACTCCTCAACAGAATGGAGTAGTAGAGAGAAAGAACAGAACCCTTGAAGAAATAGCAAGGACAATGATGATTGAGCACAACTTGCCTTACTATTTACGGGCGGAGGCGATCAACACATCCAACTACACTCTAAATAGATGCCTCATCGGACCCATTCTGAAGAAAACACCTTATGAGCTCTACAAAGGGAAGAAGCCAAATATTTCCTATTTCGAGACCATTCGGATGTAAGTGCTTCGTTCACAACAATGGTAAGGATCATCTGACCAAGTTTGATGCTCGGTCGAGACGAAGGTATTTTTCTGGGTTACTCCTCTCATAGCAAAGCTTATCGCATCTTCAATAAGCGAACTAACAAAGTGGAAGAAAGCATCCACGTAGTGTTTGATGAGCTTGAGCAGGAGAAGCCAAGTGAGTCTTCATACTCGAAGCTGAAGCTCGAAAAGATGATGACGAAGCCGAGCCTACAAAGACTCAAACTCAACCTACTCGGAATGAAGTCACTCGGAAGGAGGAAACTCAGAATGAGACAATTCAAGAGCTCGCACGGAACGAACAAGTTAATGAAGAGGAACACTCGGAACAAGCTTCGAAGATCAAGCGGCTCAGCCCACAAACCTCGGTGAATCAAAGAAGCTGGTAAAGCATTCAAATTTACTTGCAGTCATCCCCAAGAAAACATCATTTCCGATATCAACAGTGGGGTAAGAACTCGTTCCTCTCTACATAATCTATGTGCATTCACTGCATTCATTTCATTAACTGAACCCAAAAATGCACTAGAGGCCCTTAATGAACCTGAATGGGTAGAGGCCATGCAAGAGGAACTCAATCAATTCGAGAGAAACCAAGTCCGGACTCGACCAACCGACCTTCGACCACCCAGTTATAGGAACCAAATGGGTTTTCAAGAACAAACTGGATGAGGGTGGAGTGGTAGTCAGAAACAAGGCTAGACTTGTGGCTCAAGGTTACAATCAAGAAGAAGGAATTGATTGTGAGGAAACCTTTGCACTGTAGCCAGAATCGAAGCTATTAGAATATCTGTTGGCATTTGCATCCAGCATGCATATTAAATTATATCAAATGGATGTTAAGTGTGCATTTCTCAATGGTTTTATTGAAGAACAAGTCTATGTCGAGCGACCTCCTGGTTTTGAAAGCTCGGAATTTGCAAATCATGTTTTCAAACTTCAAAAGGCTCTCTATGGTCTTAAACAAGCACCTCGAGCTTGGTATGAAAGACTGAGTAGCTTCTTGGTTGAAAATGATTTTAAAAGAGGTCAGATCGACAAGACTCTCTTCATAAAGACCAAGGGGAAAGATTTCCTCATTGTTCAAATCTATGTTGATGATATTATTTTCGGTGCTACTAATGAATTTACGTGTCGAGAATTTTCCGAGTTGATGAGTCAAGAATTCCAAATGAGTATGATGGGAGAACTCAATTTCTTCCTTGGGTTACAAATCAAACAAGACAAAGATGGAATCTTTGTTCATCAATCAAAGTACACCAAGGAACTTCGAAGAAATACAAACTTCAAGATGTAAAGCACGCATCTACCCCTATGAGCGAGTAGTATAAAGCTTGACTCGAAGAGAAAGGTAAAGCAATAGATCGAAACTTTATCGAGGTATGATTGGATCTTTGATATATCTTACTTCCAGCGAGGCGAGATATAATGTTCGAGTGTTTGCCTATGCGCAAGATTTCAAGCTAACCCAAAAGAATCACATCTCACTGCGGTGAAAAGAATATTCGAGATATCTTGCGGTACTCGGAATTTAGGGCTATGGTATTCCGGAGAGTCGGAACCGACTCTTACTGGATACTCGGACGCGAACTACGCAGGATACAAAGTTGATCGAAAGAGCACATCCGGAGCTTGCCAATTTTGGGTCAATCCCTAATATCTTGGCACTCAAAGAAGCGGAACTTAGTAGCTCTATCAACTGCTGAAGCTGAATATATTGCAGCTAGAGCCTATTGCGCTCAGATTCTATGGATTAAGCAACACTTGAAGGATCTTGGACTATTCCTCAACTCGGTTCCAATCAAGTGTGACAACCAAAGCGCAATCAGCATCACCAAGAATCCTGTCCGAGCACTCGAAAACAAAGCATATTGAGGTCGAGATATCACTTCCTACGCGATCACTCGGAAAAAGGTGATATTGAACTTGAGTTCATTCCTACTAACCTTCAATTGGCTGATGTCTTTACTAAGCCTCTTGGTGAAGATCGGTTTTGTTTTATTCGGAATGAGCTTGGTATGTTAAATGCTTAATTATATGCTATCCATTGCATAATTACGTGTTATGTGTTTTCACTTTTAATAATAACCATTAGCTCGGTTGATTCGGTGATACTTGGGATGGTAGTTATTTCGTGTTTACGAGTCACTCGAAACCATTACGAGTCAAACTCGGACGTAGAGAAACTTGGACTTCAAATTTTCCGAAACTATCTCTAGAACAGTGGAGAGTTTCGGATCATATTTTCAAAATCTTTCTCTCTCTCTCTCGAGCGCTATGATCGGATATTAGTCGTGGATTTCTAACCGCTGCAATCTTAACCGTTGAAGAGAACCGTCACACCATTCTTTGGTGACTAATGGACAAGCCGGGTCGGAACGAAGTTATACTTAACGGATAGTTGACGACCTTCTATTCTTTTATAAATAGCGCCTATTCATCTTTGTCTCGGTACTCTACATTCCATCTCTCTCAAACGAAACTTTTCGTGGAAGATTTCTACATGAACAATGATCCGTGAAGTTCTTCGGGCATCAAAGAAGCCATCTCTCGTAAGTTTTGATTGCTCACATCTTTTTCTTCTACATCTTTTTCGTTTCTTCTTTTCCACCTCTCTTTCTCTTTCCTACTCGAAAGTTTCATCTTTCCTTCCTTCTTTCAATATGCCTAAAAGAGGAAACCATCCCGACTTCCGGGTCTCCTCCTCTTCCAAAAAGCCTCGCCCCAATAAGCCGGAAAGATCAACCTCCTCTAAACCCATTGTCACCCAAGCACCTTGCGCTGGACGACAAATTCTTTCCAACAACCAAATTTTCCTGGTTGTCCCACATTCAAACCACCGGAGCATACCACTTCCTGTGTTTCAGCGAGTTCATCTATCCCGAACTCGTTTCTTAGTTCTATACTCACCTCACCCACTCCAAAAATGTTCTAACCTCCGGGGTTCGGAGCATAACCGTTCGCATCAACACCTCTCTCCTCCACCGCTTGTTCAAGGTCTCCTCTCTTTTCTTGAACAGCAGCCCCATTCCCTTCACTCGAAGTCGCCGACAACTTCTTTGAAAAATACGCCAAAGAGTTCCCCGAGTCCCGAAAAACTTTTCTTTGACTCGGTTGAAGTCAAAAGCTCACCTTACGTGCTTTCTGCCGATGAGAACCTTTTTCTCACGGAATTCCAGCAAGGAGAACCCCAACTCCAAGCACCTCAAAGCTCTCTTTGACATTCTTGAGGGCTACGAAGTAGACCTCTTCCCCTCCATCATTGAGCGGATGGCTGATGTGCCAGCTCAACTTCAATCCAAGAAGAACACCTCCCTTCCTTTCGGTGCTCTTCCGACCCTTGTTTTCAAACAATTCCAAGTTCCTCTCCCTCGGACCCAAACGCCGTGTCCGAGGCCGCCGTTGTTGTTGGCAAGAAGGAACTACAGGGTACGGATACCAGAAACCGACCTCGGTGTGTGGTTTCACAACTCGGAGCCGAGGCCTCCTTCTCCACCTCGGACTCGAAATCAACCCCTCTTTCTCTCCCCTCTCCACCTGGTGGTGCTTCCACCTCAGGTGCCTCCAAAACTCTCTCTGCTCTCTTGTCCCCGCTTTTATGGACAAGATCAGCTCCGTGTCCTCCCATTTCGGAGACATGCTCCGGTCTTTCAAATTTGTTCTCCAAAATCTGACCATCAACCAAAAGACTCGGTCAATCGCAAATCCGAGAGCAGCAGTCTCTTGTTCTTGAGATGAGGGAACTGGTGAAGGAGCAGAAGGAGCTAGTCGCACTCCTCGGAGAGAAAAGGTCCAAGGCGGCTCGAGACCATGATGACTCGGACGCGTCTCGAAGCGTCTTCGAGCCCGGGTCTAACCTCCTCGGACAGCGGGGATGAAAAAGAAGAAGCCGCAGATGCGAAGCTGCAGACGCCGAGGAACCTGCGGGCCGAGGCAGGTCCTTCCGGGCAAGGGAAGAACACCACGAAGAAGTAGTGGGAACTCGCTGAGGGTCAGCCTGCTCCACGAGATCGGATAGCTTTACTCGGCTCGGACGGCAGTCCGGGTGAGTCGAAGACCTCGCTACTCGCAGCGAGATCGGACGGAGCGGAGCCGAGCCCCCGACGATCATACCGGCTTCTCCCTCGCCGCGCTCAAGCACATCGTCAAGATCATATCGGCGCCGGCGAACCTCCAATCCTCTCGCCTCCACTCGAAATCCCCTCTCCCTCGTAGGCGCCATGCACTCGAGTCACAATTCCACAGTCCGCGATTCTTCTTCTTCGAGAGAAATTTTTCTTTCTTTCTTTTGTCCAAACATCTCATTTCTACTCGAATGCTCTGTTCTTCTCTTCTTTTTGTTGTTGTTTTTGCTGAAAGGCAAGGGGGAGAAATAGAGTCGAAACCTTGTTGTCTTATTTAGGGGAGTTTTCCCTTTTAACCCTTGTAATTTCGTTAAGTTCAATGAATTAATGCTTTCTCTTACATGATTTACGTGTTTATAATTTTTCCGAGTTTACATTATTTCACTGCTAAGCATTTTTACTTTATGCTCGACTATATACCTCTTGCTCCGATACACTAAGTATACTTTCCTCATGAGCAACTACTTAGAGTCAGATTTTATTTACTAACAAAGTTTCTGTCTAAGTATGGAATGCCTTTCATCAAAAAGGGGAGATTGAAGACTCGGACACCTCTCAACGCATTTCGAGTTGCATTAAATGAATCGGTATAACCATCTCATACTTATAGAGTTTTGATTCCAAGGCATTCTCCGACTCTCGAAACTTCTTTAAGTAAAATGGTATCTTTTCTAAGTGATACAGCTTTTACTTCTTATATTTCTCTGCTTATCCGTAAGTGACTCGGAAAACCGGTTCTTTGTTCCGAGTCCAAGCATCACTCGGACTTATCGCAGATTAAATAGACTAGTATTTCGTCTTTTCTCACTCGTAATCTTTCTTCGATTATAAGCTCTATTTTCGTTAGAGTCAATACCTCTAGTCTGTTCATACTTAGTCTATATCAAGTTATCTCACTCGATATTCTTTATGGAACTTGATCTATTGCTTAGACTAAGTCGGATGGAATTCCGAGTATCATTGTTATTAGACTCGTAAAATTCGACTTCTCTTCGACTCGGATAATTAGTTGTTTAATCATCATAATTATTTTATTATCCGTGTCTAACCTTGGACCAAAGTATTTTATATTTTGAGAACCAAAATTGATTTACTTTTGTAGGTTATTCAATTGAGGATACACCTTTTTCAAACCACAAAAGTAACCTAGGTTTCGAACGTCAAATCACCAGGAGACATGGCTTTTCACCTTCCCCGCTCTAGTCCCGGAAGATTGTGTCGAGCTATCTCGTTTCCAAATCCGGAAAACTGAAACGCCAAGCTTAACGGTGGTTTCCACCTTATCTTTCAAGACACTCGCCAATGGTTTTGGGACTTCCAAAAGAGTTAAACCGTTGTCCAACGTTCACATTACAACGGATACTTTCGAGTGACTCGTAAAGCTTCTATCAACGGTCACGGAAGACTCTCGGTCAGCAGATGAAGATAATGGCTACTCTGCCCGGTTATCTATAAATAGAAGCCACTTCACAAGACTTGAAGATTGTCGAACCTATTGTTAATACACATACTTGAGCAAAGTCATTGTATTTACTTTCAATCTTCTACTTACAACTCCCACTCTCTAATTCATTACTTTGTGAGTTGTAAGGTCTTGTACTTAGTTACAAACACTTTCTTACTTTCTCTGTAAGGTCCCTTGACTAAGCCGTAAGGGTTAACTCAGCTTAGTTGTCCCTAGCTGTAAGGGTTATCTCAGCTAGGAAGTACTAGATCGAGATAAGGGAATTTCGAGTCTAGGAAAACTTGTATAGAGTTGTCTACGGGAGCAACTCGGGTTCGATCGGTTCACGGTATTTTGTGGACTCAAAATAGTGGATTTGACTTCGTGTCCGGATTGACACGGTCCGTGGTTTTCTGCCCCAGGAGGGTTTCCACGTAATCTCTAAGTGTTTACTTTCCGAGTTCATTCTAGACTCGGACTATCTTAAAGCATTTGCCTTTCTTGCCATTTCTATCTATTCAGTCTTTTCGAGTCTCTACTTTTCCGACTCGTTTTGACTCGGAACCGGATTCTCGCATTTTACTTGGCAAAAGAGTTTGAATTTCCACAAGATTACTTCCTCACCCTATTCACCCCCTCTAGGGTGACTCGGACTCTCCCGAGCAAACCTTCAAAATAATCCTCGTACTAGTTTTTATCTCGAGTTCCGATCGCATATTCGAAGTAAAATGAATTACATCGTTAATTCAACTTTTACGCCAGCGTGTTTGTTTGAGAATTATGTGTCCGGATCAAGTACGTATACTCTGATATTTTCACTCTTATAACTTGATCTTTCTTGAGACTAACTCGATAGAATTTGAGTATAATGAATATGAGACTCGTAAAATTCCACTCTTCTAGGCCCGAGACAATTATACACTTAATTATCTTAATAAAATTATTATCTCGTGCTTAATCTTGGACCAAAGTATTTCATACTTTGAGAACCAAAATTATTTACTATTGTAGGTTATCCAAACGAGGTTATATTATTTTTGAATTGCAAAAGTAACCGGCTTCAAGTCATCAATCACCAGCCAGACAAGGCTTTTCTACTTCGAAGAAGGCCGAGAAGTCGTGTCGTGGTTGTCTGTTTCTAAAACTGGAAACATTTAATGCTAAGCTCAGCATTGGTTTCCACCCTACTTTTCAGACAACATCGGTTGATTGGAGCACCCTTAGGAGTCAAGAGTCGTTCCACAATGTTCACATCTCAACGGATCTTTTTGAGTTACCGAGAAGAATCGTTACAACGGTCACAAAGGACTTCTGTTCGTAAATTAGTCACAACGGCTAATCTGTTTGGTCATCTATAAATAAAAGACAACTCTCAAGACTTTAAGATTGCTGGATATATTGTCAATACACATTACTTAAGCAAAAGTCATTGTAGCCATACTCAATGTTCTATTTACAACTCCCATCTTGTAATTCATACTTTCTTAGTTGTAAAGTCTTGTAATCGGTTACATACTCTTTCTTACTCTCCGAGTAAGGTCCCTTAACTCGAGCTGTAAGGGTTAACTCAGCTCTATTGTCCCTAGCTGTAAAGGTTACCTCAGTTAGGAAGTACTAGATCGGATAAGGGAATTTCGAGTCTAAGAAAACTCAGTAAAGAATTGTTTAAAGGAGCAATTCTGGTTGAGTCGATCTGTTGTATTTTGTGGATTAAAAATATTGGATTTGACTTGGTGCTTAGACTGGCACTGTCTCGTGGTTTTCTCGCCCGATAGGGTTTCCACGTATATCCGACTTTACACTTTTTTGAGTCCAATCTAGACTCCTATTGTCTTGATTACTCTTCCGAAGCTTAATCTTCCAAGTTTGTTAAAATTTCCTCATCATCCTATTCTCTCCTCCTCTAGGTTAACTAAAACTCTCCAAGAGCAAACCTTCAATTGGTATCGAGCCTAGCCTTTCGGAAAGGATCTAACAATCTAAAGGTCCAAAGATCAAATGGCTCGGAATAATGGAGAGTTAGATGAAGGAAGATCTTCCAGCAGACCACCTAAGTTCAAAGGATCAAATTTCGTACACTAGAAGAAGCTAATGGAATGCTTTATGCTAGACAACGATGAAGATGTTTGGAACATCATACAAAAAGGCAATGACATTCCAATGACGATGGAAGATGCAAGACCCGTGCCTAAAGCAAAGTTTGAGTACACCGCTGAAGAGGCGTAAAAGTTCAAAAAGAACTTTAAAGTAATGAACATTCCGATGTGCGCCATCAGCTCGGAAGAATACAACGAGTGTCAGCTTGTGACAAAGCTAAATATGTGTGGGACACTCTTGTTAATACATACGAAGGAACAAACCAAGTGAGACAACCAAAGATAAGTCAATATTTTCACAAATATGAGCTGTTCAAGATGGAGCTAGAAGAAAACATCACTCGGATGGTTATATGCTTCACTAAGATTATAAACAATCTTAAATCTCTGGGTAGAAAGATTTCCCATGAAGAAATGTGCGGAAAAATTCTAAGAAGTCTACCCAAGACAAGATGGGGTCCCAAGGTGACAGCCATACAGGAAGCTCGAGAACCTCACTCAACTATAGCCGGACGAACCGATTGGGAAGCTACTTACCCATGAAATCCATCTCGGAAGAAGAGGATGTTGAGGTCAGCACCAAAAAGAACATTGCGCTGAAAGCCTCAAAAAGTAGAGGAGAAAATATGAGTTCTTCGGATTCGGAAGAAGATCCCATGACCCTCATTGCTCGAGGCTTCAAAAGAATGATGAAGCATAAGAAATGGGAGAAGACACCAAGGGAAGAGTTCTACAAGAAAGATAAGAAGGCCGTGAAAAGGTAAACACTCCTCCCCTTCAAAGTTATCTTTAATTAGGAACTCGGCTGTTTTGAATGTGGCAATAAAGATCATATAGTCAAACACTCGTATAAAAAGAAAGAGGGATAGAAAGAAGAGGAAGGCTATGATGGCCACATGGAGTGATGAAGATTCATCTAAAGAAGATGAAGACTCGGACGACTCAAAATATCTAATGACACTATCGGACTTAGAAGGTGAATCCGAGTCGAGTCCGACAACTCGAAACCGAGGAGAAAAATCCTCAGGAGGTAATAAAATACTTTCTTAAATTCTGCAAAGTTGATTTAGCTAAATATATTTATACTTTGGAAGAAAAGTCCAATTCGATTCGTCTCAATTCAAAGAACAATTTGAGTCTCTCACTTCGAAAGCATTGATTTGAAAAATGAATTGGAAAAAATGAGACATATTTTAATAGAACTCAAGACTAGTACTCAAACTAATGAGACTGAGTCTAAGACACTTGGAAGAGAAAATGAGCATCCGAAACAAAAGCTCAAAGAGTCTCAAGAACTCGTTTTAAAATTTACTCAAGGTGAGAAAAACCTTAACATACTCTTAGGTTCTCAATGTGTCTCCTTAAGGAAAGAAGGACTTGGTTTTAACAAGGAGGAGAAATCTAATTCCTCGTCAAACCTTTTCAAAAAGGATTCCGAACTGTGAAGTTCAGGAAGGCTAAGCATGGTCCTATTCATAAAAATGAAAGGAGGACTGAGTCCAGAACAATTTATAGGCGAAAGCCCTCTCCACCAGTCTATAAAAGAAAAGATGTTCTAAATAAAGAGACATAAACTTAGTTTTCTAAAAGAAGACTTAGAATCGGACGAAACCCAAAGTAATTCAAATTTGGGTTCCCAAGAGTCTTCTTCCTCGAAAAGGACCACGATAAAGGGAGTTACTAGGTTCGTTAGAGGAAGTGACAAGGGTTGGCGTGTTTCGACTTGCATGTAACTCAGAAAAGACAAAAGGACATTGGTGCCTAGATAGTGGACATTCAAGCCATATGTCGGAGAGTTAAGACTCTTTTCTAAGTTGGAAGATTACAAAGGAGGCAAAGTTGATTTTGAAGATGAAAGTAAGGGCAAGATAGTTGGATAGGTAAGATTAGAAAAGGAGACAACCTGGTCAACCCAGTCTATCTTGTCAAGGGATTAAAGTACAATCTACTCAAGCATCTCCCAACTATGTGACAAAGGTCTAGAGGTAATGTTCACTAAGGCAAATTGCTATATTTCGATGCAACCACCAAAGAGATTAAGCTCTCAAGTAAGAGATCGAGTAATACCTACACTACTCCTCTTTCCGATCCAAGTCGAATTTATCTTGTTGAAAAGTATCCTTGCATGATGATTCTTGAACATGGCATCGTAGACTAGGTCATGTTAGCATGCATACTATCAAAAAGCTTGTATCCCATGGTTTACTCGGAGGTTTACCCGACTGTGCATTTAAGAAAGATAAAATTTGTGAAGCATGTACAAAAGGGAAACAGGTCATATCAACTTTCAAATCTCTCAAAACTGTTTCCACATCCAAAGTGCTTGAAATGCCGCATATGGATTTATGTGGTGAAATCCCCGTAAAGAGTCTCGAAGGTAAATCATATGTACTTGTGATTGTTGATTACTATTCACGATTTACCTGGGTTTGTTTTCTTAAGTAGAAAAATGAAGCTTTCAAAGAGTTTAGCAAGCTCTGCAGGAAAATTCAAGTAGAGTCCTGCACTCCGATCAAAAGAATTCAAACCGACCATGGAAGGGAGTTTGATTACTTAGAATTTGTAGAGTTTTGCGATAAGAATGGTATCTCCCACAACTTTTCAAAGCACCCGTAACTCCTTAACGTAATGGGGTAGTGGTGAGAAAGAATAGAACTCTTCAAGAAATAGGAAGGACGATGATGATTGAACACGATCTACCTTACTATTTCTGGGCCGAGACAAGTCAACACAAAGAAACTACACACTCGAAGCGATGCCTCATCGGACCCATTATGAAGAAAACACCATACGAGCTCTATAAAGGAAAGAAGCCCAACATTTCATACTTCAAACCCTTTGGATGCAAGTGCTATGTACGAAGACTCGGACTCGAAGTTTATATCATTCTCGAGTACTATGAAGGACTCAGGAACAAACCTCATCTCTCCTAGGTTTTGATTACAAGTCATTCCGAGTGTTATAAAAACTATTGCATATGTTTTCATTCGATTATGACCGACATAGAAATCACATTCTTGTTCACTAACACTTCGAGTCACTCGGACACTACTCAAACTTATCGCATGTCCAAACAATCTCTCTAACACTTTTAATTTGTGGTCTCACTTCATATTCTAAGTTAAAGTGAATTACAACGTTAATTCAAATTTCTAAGTCGACATGTTTGTTTGAAACATATTTGTCTAGATCAAGTACTCATACTCGATATTCTCTTTATAACTTGATCTTTTCTAAGACCGACTCGGATGGAATTTGAGTATAATGAATATTAGACTCGAAAATTTCACTCTTCCAGGTCTCAAATAATTATGCACTTAATTATCTTGATGAAATTATTATCTCGTGCCTAATCTTGGACCAAAGTATTTTATACTTTGAGAACCAAAATTTGATTACTTTAATAGGTTATCTAAACGAGGTTATCCTATTTTTGAAGTACAAAAGTAATCGGCTTCAAGTCGTCAATCACGAGCGGACTAGTGTTTTCTACTTCGAACAAGGCCTAGACACTCGTTCGGGTTGTCCGTTTCCAAATCTGAAATCTTCAACGCTAAGCTCAACGGTGGTTTCCACCCTACTTTTCGGACACCACAAGTGGATTAGGATATCCTAAGGAGTCAAGAGGCGTTGCACAATGTTCACATCTCAACGGATCTTTTCGAGTGACTTAGAAGAACTGCTACAACGGTCACAAAGGACCTCTAATCGGAAGATAGTCACAATGGCTAATCCGCTTGGTTATCTATAAATAGAAGTCATTTCACAAGACTTGAAGATTGCTGAATGAAGACTTAGACCTTACATATACATCATTCTGAGTTCCATCAAGGAATTAGGTATAAGACTTCATCTCTTATAAGGTTTTGATTAAAAGTCATTCTATCTGTCTTAGAAGCTTTTCCGAATGATATAGAATCTTTTCTAAGTGTTACATAAACTATCGCATATGTTCTCACTTGATTCCGAATGACTTAGAAAACATAATCTGCTCACACACGCTTCCGAGTCACTCGGACAACACTCGGATATATTGCATGTTCAAACACTCACTCTAATGTGCATAAACTCGAGTCGACTTCATGATCTAAGTTTGATTGAATTATTGTGTTAATTCAACTTTCTAAGTCAGCATGCTTGGTTTGAACATTGGCAATCTAGATCAAGTCTTTCTACTTTGATGTTCTTTATCCGACTTGCTTTACTTCTAGACTTACTCAAATGGAATTTGAGTATAATGGATATTAGACTCGGATAATTATGCACTTAATTATCTTAATTAAATTATTATCTCGTGTCTAATCTTGGAACAAAGTATTTTATACTTTGAGAACCAAATTGATTTACTTTTATAGGTTATTCAAATGAGGCTATCCTATTTTTGAAATACAAAAGTAACCAGTTTCTACCAGTGACCGAAGACCGGACATTGTGTCAAGGTTGTTCGTGGCCAAAACAGAAAATCCGCAACATTAAGCTCAACGATGGTTTCCACCCTACTTTTCGGACACAACCAGTGGATTGGGACTTTCAAAGGAGTCGAGAGCCGTTGCCCAACGTTCACACCTCAACGGACATTTTCTCGAGTGACTCGGAAAAACCATTGGAACAGTCATAAAGGACTTCCAGTCGGAAGATGGTCACTACGGCTAATATGCTTGGTTATCTATAAATAGAAGCCAACTCTCAAGACTTGAAGATTATCGAATCAATTGTCAATACACGCATTTAAGCAAAAGTCATTGTATTTCATACTCAATCTTCTACATACAACTCCAACTCTGTATTTAACATCTTTCCGAGTTGTAAGGTCTTGTAATTTGTTACAAACACTCATGCTTACTTTCTAAGTAAGGTCTCTTGACTGAGCTGTAATGGTTAACTCGGTTCGGTTGTCCCTAACTGTAAAGGTTACCTCGGTTAGGAAGTACTAGATTAGATAAGAGAATTTCTAAGTCTAGGAAAATCTTGTAAGGAATTGTCTAAGGGAGCAATTATGGTTGAGTCTCTCTACTGTATTTTGTGGATTCAAAATAGTGGATTTGACTTGGTGCATCGATTAGCACTAATCGTGGTTTTCCGCCCCATGGGGGTTTCCACGTGATTTTTCTATGTTAATACTTTTCCGAGTTCATTCTAAACTCAGTCACTCCTCGAGTTCCGCCTAGTTTTATTCTTCCATTACTTGTTCAAATTTCCCCATCACCCTATTCACCCTCCTCTAGGGTGACTTAGTCTCTCCAAGAGCAAACCTTAAATTGGTATCATAGCCTAACCTTTCGAAAGGATCTAACCATCCAAAGGCTTAAAGATCAAATGGCTCGGAATAATGAAGAGTTCGATGAAGGAAGATCTTCCAGCTGACCACCAAAGTTCAAAGGATCTAATTTTGTGCTCTGGAAGAAGCTCGTAGAATGTTTTCTACTTGATCACGACAAAGATGTCCGGAACATCATACAAGAAGGCAAATACATTCCCATGAAGACGGAAGAAACAAGGCTCGTGCCCAAAACAAAGTCCGAGTATACAATCGATGAAGCAGAGAAGTTCAAAAAGAACTTCAAGGCGATGAACATTCCGATGTGTGCCATCAGCTCGAAGAATATAACCGAGTGTCGACCGTGACACAGCCAAAGAAGTATGGGACATACTTGTTAACACTTATGAAGGCACAAGCCTCGGTGAGACAAGCGAAGAGAAGCCAATATCTTCACAAGTACGAGCTGTTCAAGATGGAGCCGAAGAAAACATCACTAAGATGTTCATCCGCTTCACTAAGATTACTAACAATCTCAAATCTCTGTGTAGAAAAAGTTTCCCACGAGGAAATGTGCGAAGGATACTCAGAAGTCTACCCAAGAGAAGATGGGGTCCCAATGTGAGAGCCATCGAAGAGGCTCGGAACCCGTCCTCATCGAAGCCGGACAAACTCATTAGGAAGCTACTCACCCATGAGATCCATCTCGGAAGAAGAGGATGTAGAGGTCAAGCACTAAAAAGAACATTGCACTCGAAGGCCTCGGAAGACAGAGAAGCAAATCCGAGTTCCTCCGACTTAGAAAAGGATCCCATGGCAGTCATTGCTAGAGACTTCAAAAGAATGATGAAGCACAAAAGATGGGATAAGAAGCCAAGAGAAGAGTTCTACAAGAAAGACAAGAAGGACAGAAAAGGTAAACACTCTTCCCCTTCAAAGTTATCTTTAACTAAGAACTCTAATTGTTTTGAATGTGCAGGAAGGAACATATAGTGAAGGACTGTCCCAGGAGAAAGAGGGACAGAAAGAAGAAAAAGGCTATGATGGCCACTTGGAATGATGAAGACTCATCGGAAGATGATGAGGACTAAGATGATTCCAAATGTTTGATGGCACTCTCATACTCGAAGTCAAATCGAGTAAGACTCAAATCCCTAATACATTGAGGAAACAAATCCTTAGGAGGTAATTGAATACTTCCTTAAATTCTCCAAAGTTGATTTAGCCAAATATATTTTTACTTTGGAAGAAAAGTCCAATTCGATTCTTCTCGGTTTAAAGAACAACTTGAGTTAATTATTACTAAGATCATCTCTTTGAAAAATGAATTGCAAAACCGAGACTTACTCTAAGAGAACTTAAGACTAGTGCTCAATCCAATGAGACTAAGTCCGAGTCACTCGAAGAGAAAATGAGCAACTGAAGCAAAAGCTCAACGAGTCTTAAGAGCTTGTTTTAAAATTTACTCAAGGTTAGAAAAACCTTGATATGCTCTTAGGATCTCAATGTGCCTCCTTCAAAAAGAAGGTCTTGGTTTTAACAAGGGGAAGGAATCCAATTCCTACTCGTAACTTTTCAAAAAGTATTCAAGAAATGTGAAGTTCGGGAAGGCTGAGTACAGTCCCATTCATAAGAATAAAAGGAGGACTGAGCCCGGACAAGCTTACAGGAGAAAACCTTCTCCACCGGTTTAGAAAAAAAAAACTTTTCGAAGAAAGAGACACATAATTAATTCTTTAAAATAAAGACTCGGAATTAGACCAAACCCAAAGTTATTCAAATCTGGGTTCCCAAGAGTCTACTTCCTCATAAAAGGACCATAGTAAAGGGAGTTACTTGGGTTCGTTAGAGGAAGTGAGAAAGGTTAGTTAGTTTCGACTTGCAGGTGGCTTAGAAAAGAACAAAAGGGCATTGGTACCTATGTGACAAAGGTCAAGAGGTAAGATTCACTTAGACCAATTGTTATATCTCTCATGATGCTACCAAGGAGATCAAGTAACACTTATACTATTCCTCTTTCGACCCGAGTTAGAATTTATCTTTTTTAAAAGCATCTCTTCATGATTATTCATAGACAGGGCATCGTAGACTAAGTCATGTTAGCATGCATACCATTAAGAAACTTGTATCTCATGATTTAATCTGAGGATTGTGTAACTATTCATTTAAGAAAGATAAAATTTGTAAAGCATGCACAAAAGGGAAACAAGTCGGATCATCTTTCAAATCTTTGAAAATCGTTTCCACATCCAAGGTGCTTGAAATGTTGCATATGGATTTATGTGGTTAAATCCTGTCAAGAGTCTCGGAGATAAATCATATGTGCTTATTATTGTTGATGACTACTCACGATTTACCTAGGTGTGTTTTCTTAAGCACAAAAATGAAGCATTCAAAGAGTTCGAGCAAGCTCTACAGGAAAATCCAAGTTGATTCTCGGGCTCGGATCCGGAGGATTCGAACTAACCATGGAAGGGAGTTCGACTACTCGGAACTTGCAGAGTTCCGTGATAAGAATAACATCTCTCACAACTTCTCAGCACCAAGAACTTCTCGACAAAATGAAGTGGTGGCGAGGAAGAATCGATCTCTTGAAGAAATAGCTAGGACAATGATGATTGAACATAATCTACTAAGGTGAGGCACTCAACATAGAAAACTACACGTTGCACGGATGCCTCATCGGACCCATCCTGAAGAAAACTCCATACAAGCTCCATAAAGGGAAGAAATCCAACATTTCATACTTCAAACCATTTGGATGTAAGTTTTTCGTTCACAACAATGGTAAGGATCACTCGACCAAGTTTGATGCTATTTCGAGATGAAGGTATTTTTCTTAGTTATTCATCTCATAGCAAAGCCTATCATATTTTCAATAAAAGAACTAACAAAGTGGAAGAAAGCATCCACATTGTGGTTGATGAGATTGAACAGGAAAAACCAAGTGAGTCAACATTCTCATAAGTAAAGCTCAGCAGAGATGATGATCTTGATGAAAATGAGCTCATCAATAATCAAATCAATGTTACTCCGAACGAAGTCACTCAAAACGAAGTGACTCAAGACAACATGACTGGGAATGAGACGACTCAAGAGCCAGCTCGGAATGTTGAAGGTCAATCAGATGAACAAGCTCACTCGGAATAGACTACCGAAGGTCAACCAATTCAACCTACAATGAACCAAAGAACAGGTAGAGCATTCAAGTATGCTTCTAGTCACCCACTAGAAAACATATTATCCGATATCAACAGTGGGGTAAGAACTCGTTCCTCTCTACATAGTCTATGTGCATTCACTACATTCATTTCATTAACCGAACCTAAAAATGCACTAGAGGCCCTTAATAAACCTCGAATGGGTAGAGGCCATGCAAGAGGAACTCAATCAATTTGAAAGAAACCAAGTCCGGACTCCGACCAAACGACCTTCGACCACCCAGTCATAGGAACCAAATGGGTTTTCAAGAACAAACTGGATGAAGGTGGGTTGGTAGTCGAAATAAGGCTAGACTTGTGGCTCAAGGTTACAATCAAGAAGAAGGGATTGATTGTGGGGAAACCTTTGCACCTGTTGCCAAAATTGAAGCTATTAGAATCTTATTGACATTTGCATCGGGCATGAATATCAAGTTATATTAAATGGATGTTAAATGTGCTTTTCTCAATGGTTTCATTGACCAGGAAGTCTATGTTGAGCAGCTCCCAGGATTTGAAAACTCGGAATTTCCAAATCATGTTATCAAATTGCAAAAACTCTCTATGGTCTTAAACAAGCTCCCGGAGCTTGGTATGAAAGACTCGAGCAATTTCTTAGTTGAAAATGATTTTAGAAGAGGTCAGATTGACAAGACTTTTTTATAAAAACCAAGGGGAAAGACTTTCTTATTTCTCGGTGAAGACTCAAACACTGCTCAATATCTTTCCGAGTCATGCAAAAGGAATCAGGTATACCGATGTTATTCATGTAGAGTTTTGATTCCAAGGCATTCTCTCGTGTCTTAGAAACTTACTTGAGTAAAATAGTATTTTCTCTAAGTGATTCGGCCCTCAGTTATCTCTTTTATCGCTTTCAGTTAGCAACTCGGAAAAGTGGTTCTTTATTCTCGAGTCCACTCTCACCGAGATTAATCGCATTTCGAATATACCAAGTATTCCGCCGTTTCGCACTCGAATCTGACTTATGGTTTTCTATTCTATTATTTGCATAGTCGGTATTCGTAGTTCTTCTCATGCTTAGTGTATATCAAGTTTTTCCCACTCGATATTCGTTATAGAACTTGATTCTTTGCTTAAGACTAAGTCATATGGAATTCGAGTATCATGGATATTAGACTCGGAAAATTCCATTTCTTTACTCGACTCGGATAATCAATTGCGTAATTATCATAATTATTTTATTATCTCGTGTCTAACCTTGGACCAAAGTATTTTATACTTTGAGAACCAAAGGTGTTTTACTTTTGTAGGTTATTCAATCGAGGATATCTTTTCAAACTACAAAAGTAGCCGGCTCGTAACGTTAAATCACCAGCAGATATAGCTTTTCACCTTCCCCGCTTTAGTCCCGGAAGATTGTGTCGAAGTCGTCCGCTTCCATATCCGGAAAACTGGAACGCTAAGCCTAACGGTGCTTTCCACCTCATTTTTCAAGACACAACCGATGGTTTTGGGACTTCCAAGAGAGTTAAACCGTTGTCCAACGTCCATATTTCAACGGATACTTTCGAGTGACTTAGAAAGCTTCTATCAACGATCACAGAGGACTCTCAGTCGCAGATGAAGATAACGACTACTCTGCCTGGTCATCTATAAATAGAAGCCACTTCACAAGACTTAAAGATTACCGATTCTATTGTTAATACACATACTCGAGAAAAGTCATTGTATCTACTTTCAATCTTCAACCTACAACTCCAAATCTGTAATTCATTACTCGTCCGAGTTGTAAGGTCTTGTACTCAGCTACAAACTCTTCTTACATTCTTTGTAAGGTCCCTTGACTAAGCTGTAAGGGTTAACTCAGCTTAGTTGTCCCTAGCTGTAAGGGTTATCTCAGCTAGGAAGTACTAGATCGGATAAGGTAACTTCTGAGTCTAGGAAAACTTGTATAGAGTTGTCCAAGGGAGCAACTCGGGTTCAGTCAGTTCACGGTATTTTGTGAACTCAAAATAGTGGATTTGACTTCGTGTCCGGATTGACACGGGCCGTGGTTTTCTGCCCCAGGAGGGTTTCCACGTAAAATCTCTGTGTTCTCTTTCCGAGTTCATTCTAGACTCGCATGACCTTACCGTGCTTATTTATTCTCGATTCATTGCTTTCCGAGTCCAATCTTTTCCGACCTCGTGTTTAGACTTAGAAACTGTCTTTGCCTCTTTTCCGTAAAAAGAGTGTGTTTTTGCGAAGAATTTTCTATCACCCTATTCAACCCCGTCTAGGGTGACTCGGACTCTTCCCGAGCAAACCTTCACTCGGATCTATGTAGATAACATAATTTTTGGAGCTACTAATGAAATTCCAGTATCGAGATTTTCTTGAGTTAATGAGATAGGAATTCCAAATGAGTATGATGGGAGAACCGAATTTCGTCCTTGGTCTACAAATCAAGCAAGACAAAGATGGCATCTATGTCCATCAATCAAAGTATACCAAGGAGCTGCTGAAGAAGTACAAACTTAAAGATGCGAAACTTGCAAGCAAAACCTATGAGCAAGCAGACATAAAACTCGACTCGGACGAGAAAGGTAAAGGAGTAGATCATAAACTCTATCGAGGTATGATTGGATCTTTATTGTATCTTACTTCCAATAGGCCGGACATAATGTTTAGTGTCTGTTTGTGAGCAAGATTTCAAGCTAATCCAAAAGAATCACATCTCACTGCAGTGAAGAGAATATTCGGATATCTTGCAGGGACTCGGAATTTGGGTCTCGTGGTACTCTTAAGACTCGAACCGACTCTCACCGCATACTCGGATGCTAACTATGCTGGGTACAAAGTTCATAGAAAGAGCACTTCAGGAGCGTGCTAGTTTCGGGTCAATCCATGATATCTCGGCACTCAAAGAAGCGAAACTCAGTAGCTCCATCAACTCGCTGAAGCTGAGTATATTGTAGTTAGATTTTATGGATAAAACAACACTTGAGAGATCTTGGACTTTCATTCAAATAAGTTCCAATCAAGTGTGATAACAAAGTGCAATCAGCATCACCAAGAATCCAGTTCAAGCACTCAAAGACTAAACATATTGAGGTCAAGTATTATTTTTTGAGAGATCATTCTGAAAAGGGTGATATTGAACTTGAATTCATTCCTACCAATCTTCAATTAGCTGATATCTTTACTAAGTGCCTTAGTGAGGATCAGCTTTGCTTTTTCAGGAATGAGTCGGGCATGATTAATGCATAATTATGTGCTTTTATAAGTGAAATTACTTTGCATGATTATTTGTTGTGTGCTTAATTTCTTTAATAGCCATTAGTTTAGTTGAACCAGTGATACTGAGCAGATAGCTATTAGTTGTTTGCGGTTTCGAGTCACTAAGAAACTTAACCGAGTCGACTCGGACCTTGAGCAAAATGGACATCAAACTCCCGAAATCATCTCGTAGATCAGTGGAGAATTTCAGAAATTTCTTTTAAAATCTTTATTTCTCTCTGTCTCTCTCTCTCTCTCTCTCGCATTGATCAAACAACTAGACGTTGAGAGACAATCGCTGGAATTTTCACCGTTGGAGAGCAGAATCAGCCACACCGGTCCGAGGTGACCGTTGAAGAAGCCGAGTTAGAATAAAACCGAAGGATGATTATTTTTCTATAAATAGCGTCTATTTTCCTTTATTTCGTTACTTTACTCTCTACTTAATTTCACTCTCGCAATTACTCCAACTCAAAGCAAGCTCTCTACGATTAAAGAAACTCTCGTCGCTCTCAAGCTCAGTGAAGTTCATCTCAAGTAAGCTCTGTCATTCTCAGCTCTCTCTCTTTCTACTCTTTCCTTCTTCTTTTTTGCTCACTTTCGTAGGGCTATGTCTCTCTTTCTCTCTCTCTCTCAAAAGTTCATCTCTCTCTCTCTTTCTCTCTCTCTCTCAAAAGTTCATCTCTCTTTCTCTTTCGGATCAAACATGCCGAAAAGAGGTTCGTTAGCTCACCTTGACTTGGACAATTAGTGGCTTTGACGTCACTCATTTGTCTTTGATGCCTCCACCATAATAATAACGCATTAGAGCACTATTTTTCAATGGGAAAAATAAAATTCAAGTTAGACATACCATTGAACGATTACTAATTAACAAAACAACATAAAATGATTAAAAGTACAAACTCACAACTCGACGACTTCGTTGTTGTCTTCCCTTACGTCATGACCCGGAGGATCAAGCTAGTAGGCGATACTAGCCCTTGGATATATGACAGCACGCATCCAATGGTGGCTACAAAATCACAAATAAGACATTTTTATATAAATATGTATAACACCATCTAAAAACTTCAGTTAATTAGTTTATTATTTGTACACTTTCTTCTCATTGAATGACGCCAAGTACCATGTTTTATCCTCGCGCATTATGTTTCATGACGTCGAAGATATAGGTGACTTGTTCTTCAAGTTTCTCTCCAACTCCTTGAATGGAATTTGGGTTGTGAAACTAAACAAAGTCCTTTCCGATCTCATGCAGCCACCTTACATATTAATTGTATGTAGTTAGAAATTAAAATTAATAGTAAAAAAATAACTTATTACAAATATATTAACTCACATAATGCCAAGCATATTAGCGGATACGCCGATATCCTCCATCTATAAAAATTACAGTATGTCGTCCGACAAGACATAGACAGATCATATCCGCTGCATGTTGCCCAAACATGTGACCTAGCATGCTACAAATGAACGGTTCCTTTGCAGTATTCGCATAACTTTCCAGAGTAGCACACCAATCCATGTAGGACTCAATGGATATGAGAGGAGACTTCTTCGGATGACGAACAGGCATCATTGAACGTTTTCTTGTGCCACCGGCGCCCTTCATCCCACTCTCGTTCCCAACATCCTAATGAATAATCAATTCAAAAATGAAAAATATATATACGTGATATTAACAACAGAAAAATATAATATTTTAAAAAATGAATTACCATAGAGAGGATGACCAAACTCTTGGGCCAACGAAGAAAAGTGTTGATCTGCGTCGTCAACAGGTGTGGATGTTCGATGCCCCGATCGACAACTCACACTCGCCATTCTCGTGCATGACCTCTTTCATTCTCACCCTTACCTCATCAGCTGCAAGGGATGTCTCGTGAACGACCATATTTGACCTATAGGGGAAAACAACACCTAATGCCACCACATACTCTAGGGGAGGGTGATGAGAAGCTAGCTTGCACTTCGCCAGCTGCATAAGAACAGGTATAAAAATTACAATCATTGGATAACCTTTGACATAGACGTTCAACAACCTAAAAATCCTAAAAATAAACAGACAAAGTTTCCCTAAAAAGAAAACATTTTCCTGGGAAAACAGCCTTCATCCGAAACAACAAAACATACTAAATAAGTAATTGCTCAACGGCAACAATATACACAATTCATTCAACAAGATTATACACCAATTATTAAAATATAAACATGCATATATATAACGACACTCGTCATCTCGAAACAACAAAAACATACTATAAGTAATTATTCAACAAGATTATACACTAATTTGTAAAAATATAAACATGCATGTAAAAATAATTAGATTATAAAATTTGAATTACCTCCACTAGAACTTCAAATTGATCGATGGGTGAGCTCACGTTCACGCTTGTCGGTGTGTGGGGTGAGAATGGACGTAAATCATTGAAGTTGCTAGGTACCAACATACCCATATTGGTGATGTATGAAGACTCGGACTTTACATCTCACCTTTCTGAGTTCTATTAAGGGAATCAGGTATAGGACTTTCTCACTTATTAAGTTTTGATTCCAAGTCATTCCCTGTGTCTTAGAAACTTTTCGAGTGATATAGTATTTTCTCTAAGTGTTAAAGAATTTATCTCATGCATTTACACATGATTCTGTGTGACTCGGAAAGCATATCTACACTCACCTTGCTTCACTCGGTTCTAAGTTAGTCGACACTCGGATATATCGCATGATTTAAACACCATATGTTCTCGCATTCTAACTCCGGTATACTAGTTTGAATTCATGCTCGCCTAGATCAAGTTTATTTCCTCCGATATTCTTTAGTTAACTTGATTCTCTTTTAGATCGACTTGGATGGAATTTTGAGTTTCATGAATATTAGACTCGTAAAGTTCCATTCCTTTTCCGACCCGGATAATCAGTAACTTAATTATCTTAATTATGTCATTATCTCGTGTCTAATCGTGGACCAAAGTATTTTATACTTTGAGAACCAAATTAATTTACTTTTGTAGGTGATTCAAATGAGGCTATCCTAAATTTGAAATACAAAAGTAACCGGCTTCAAAATGTCAAATCACTAGCGAGACAAGGCTTTTTCCACCTCTAACCTAGCCTCGGACAACTGCGTCAGGATTGTCTCGTTTCCGTAAATGGAAATCAGTAACACTAAGCTTAACGGTGGTTTCCACCTTAGTTTTGAAGACACCACCAAGTGGTTTTAGGCACTTCCAAGGGAGTCAAGAGCCGTTGTCCAACGCTCATATTTCAACGGATATTTTCCGAGTGACTCAAAAATCCTACACAACGGTCATAAAAGGAACTTCCAGTCGGAAGATGGACACAACGGTTAAGCTGCGTAGTCATCTATAAATAGAAGCCAACTCTCAAGACTTGAAGATTGCCGAATCTATTGTTAATACACATACTTGATAAAAAGTCATTGTATTCATTCTCAATATTCTACTTACAACTCCAACTCTGTAATTCATTATACTCGAGTTGTAAGGTCTTGTACTCGATTACAAACACTCTCTTCTTACTCTCTAAGTAAGGTCCCTTGACTAAGCTGTAAGGGTTAACTCAGCTTAGTTGTCCCTAGCTGTAAGGGTTATCTCAGCTCGGAAGTACTAGATCGGATAAGGGAATTTCGAGTTTAGGAAAAACTTGTAAGGAGTTGTCTAAGGGAGCAACTCGGGTTGAGTCGATCTCACTGTATTTTGTGGATTCAAAATAGTGGATTTGACTTCGTGCTTGGATTAGCACGGTCTCGTGGTTTTCTGCCCCGGGAGGGTTTCCACGTACTTTTGTGTTACCGCTTTCGAGTTTACTCTGGACTCGCATTGTTTACTCGTTCGGTCTTTTCTGCTTCGTATTCTTTACTTATTTCCGAGTTAGGTCTTTTCCGAGTTCATCCTTGACTCCAACTCTACTCGAGAGAAATTTATTCTCCAATCACAAGCAAATTCCTTCATCACCCTATTCACCCCCTCTAGGGTGACATAGCCTCTCTAAGAGCTAACTTTCCATGTATGCCTCATTTGGGCTCGCATCCGGGCATGCATCTCTCGCCCACATCTACACCCTCATCTCTTCCATCTATGCAGCCATCTTTGCAACCACCATTTAGGACTCGCATTTGGGCCTTCATGTTGGCCATTTGGGCCTCGATATGTGCTTGACTCGGAAAACACGGGCCGCTTCTTCCTAGCCCTAAAGTGCTCAACTACCCAAACGCCGCCAACGACGGCTCGAACACCACCGAGATGCTCATCTCTTTGTAAGGCCAAGGCTAACTTGTCCCTCCTCCCGATGGTGTCAATGGCTTTTGAACTCGATGTTTGTGACAAAGACTCCTGTAACAGGAAAAAAAAAATCATTCACTACTAGAAAACCGACAATTTGCGACGGAAATAGCGACGGAATATCGGTAATTAGCCACGGAATTCCGCAATTAGCGACGGAATTTTTCCGTAGCTAAAAGCCGGGTCACTAAATTTTAGCGACAGATTTATTCAATTTTGTCGTTATTTAAATAGCGACAGTAATAGCGATAGAAGAAAATTCCGTCGCTGGTTGAATTCAGCGACGGAATGTAACGTCCGTCGCCGATCCGTCGCTATACGACGACGGACCAACGACGGATGTTTTCGGTGGCTGATGGCATTCGGCGACGGAAATGGTTGTATTTCGTCGCTGAATTCCGTCGCTATTTCGTGGATATCCGTCGCTGTTCCGTCAAAAATCCAAAATACCATTTTCTAATTATTGTTTAGCCTAGTACAAAAATTGTGAATGGATATATAAATCCAACATTCACATATGTGACACTTACATTTGGCATTTACATATGCCGACGACAAATAACTCATCAAAGTTGGATATACAAATCCAACTTACATGTTCAAAATCATGAACAACCAAACCATATTTAAAACAAATGCATAAGTTCAATAAAACAGGCAAACAAAACCTAACAAGAAACCTTAAACACATCCAAACAGGTTTGCAAAGTGATGATCACCAATATACACAAAAGTTGACAATGCATTCATGGTCCTCAATTTTCCTCTTCCTCTTCCTCTTCCTCGGTTGTACTGGTCGACGGTGAGACCCGGATGCTTGCTGAGACTGCAGAAATTCATTTACACGTGCTATTGGCTCGAGCATAACCGTCAACCTTTTCTTTCAGCTGCCTATTTTCCAACCCAAGCACCCGAGCATGCTCAATCCATTGATTTAACTCGAAGTTAAATTATGAACCGTTGCTCTCAAATCCGAGTCATCTGCAGTAGAAGCTTTCGGTGATTTGAAGGGCATGGTTGGTTTCAAGTTTTTAGCCTCGGATCCAAGTCCATAAATGCGACCTTTCTTGTTCGCATTGGCTTTGACCCACAACTCATGTTGGGAAGGGGTGGAGACATGATCCTCAAAAGAGTTGGGGTTATCACTAGAAGGTTGAGTGTTTTGCAACTCTTCCCACTCTTTTTGAAACTTGTCCTGAATATAATATAAATATTTGAGGCATGTAAATATCACAGAGTTGTTAACAAAAACCATAGAGTGAAAAATATTACTCACATAGATGGCCTTGGATTTTTGGTCGACCCATTCGTCCTTTTTTGTTTTGTGGGTACGTGAAAATAGTTGGGTCGGTAGAGGCTAAACTCCTTTAAGCTGCTTCATCTAAAAAAAAAAGTTAGTAGCGAAGTAATTTACTAATATGAACATGTCAATAGTTGCATGCGTAATCATTAATAAAGGGGTATGTACCAATCGCCGCTTATGCTCCGTCATAGGGAATGAGCCACAAGTATGGAGCGATGAACCAAGTCCCCCTTGATCAGCATGGCGGTTTTTCGAGCCTCGCTCACAAAACT
Source organism: Talinum fruticosum (assembly GCA_021018815.1). Lineage (NCBI taxonomy): Eukaryota > Viridiplantae > Streptophyta > Magnoliopsida > Caryophyllales > Talinaceae > Talinum > Talinum fruticosum. The sequence continues at coordinate 979,629 of JAITYX010000107.1, forward strand.
TCTTGTAGTCAGCAGCTTCCTAATATTCGAGCAACTCGAGCCAGTAGTTGTCACCCAACCATTTCGGCTTCTTCTTATTTTTCCTAGCCTTCAGCATGAAGTCCTTTAATCGATCACTTCCTTTCTTTTCAAAATTTCTTCTTATTTGGATTTCATCGGTTGGAGACCAAGTGAAAAATTTCTATATAAATAAACAAGTAAATATGTAAGTTATGAAATTATAATATAATGTTCGAACATGCACAATAAGTCATTATATTCTCCGAAATTTAGAAAACTAAAGATTTGTCATTACCTTAAACTCGGAAAACCACATATCACGTTGTGATCGAGGAACTTTTCCCCATGTAGGCCAAGCTCCGTCGTACTTGCTTTGGAAGATGTGGGAAATCGTATCCACAACTTTGTCAATGGGGAAGAACCTAAATGAGAAACATATAAAATAGTTAGTTCTACTAATAAACTATTATGCTTAATTTAAATTATTACTTATTATCATACTTACCCTTCACCATCCGACTCAATTCAAATCTTTTATTGGCTGCTAGCACTCGGTTGATTCAAGACTAGGATGCTCGTTCCCTGCATCGGTTGGCCCATCATTTGTAGGCCTTTGTGGTGGCCTTTGTTCAGCACCAACGTGGATGCGTGGTACATTATTTATACCATATTGGTGATATGCATATGTAGCGGCTGATGGGTTTGAGTACATATGGGGGTGTTGAGAATATGGAGAGTTTGGGATGAAAGACCAACCCATTGGGCTTTGCATGTATGGGATGTTTGGGGGTGGAAAAAAGGAGGGTTGGGAATAAATGACCCCCTAATTGGAGTTTTGTTGTAAGGGGAGTATGGAGATAGTGCTCCACCTACGGGAGATTGAAGGTTATGAGGGTTTTGAGAGGGGGTAGAAGTGCTCACATCATTACCTTCCCCATCGGTAGTGGTGTTTCTAGCCCTTCCCGAGTAGATGATCTTTTGGACCCGCCTCTACCTCTCTCCATTTTTTGAACATAAACAACTTATTAAATTATTATGTACAAATTCCGATTGGCTTCTAGCATGTGCATCAAACTCCTCAACCCCGTCTAAAAACTCTTGTCTATACCCAACTCTACAAGGTAATAACCTACGATACATCCATCTAAGATGCGTAGGCCCATCCATATATATTCTGATTGACATTTAACAATTTATTAAATTATTAGTTAATAATACCAATACATGGAGATGTTATATGATTACATATTTTCTATAACCAACATAATCTATATATAACCATTATGCATTTAACATATATTTTTTTATTATACATAAATTTCTTTAATTTATATATTTTACTCGTAAATATTTATATTCCAATTAAACAAATCATACCTAATTAGCATAAATAAACTCATATAAATATAGTTAAACTAATCATACCTAATCATACCTATAATCATACCGATAATCATACCTAATTAGCATAAACGACCTCACACAAATAAACAACAAACAATTACACATATATAAATCACAAAAACCATTTACCTCAACTTTAACAATAATGTCTAACAAATCCAACACAATTGCACATTTTTCTTTTCAATTTCATCCACAAACAACATTAATTTCCACCAAATTACATATATTCATCAATTTCAAGTTACATTTTTAAAAACCCTAAATTTAACTTCAATAACATTAACTCCATAAACAACACAATTGCACATTTTTCTTCTCAAATTCATTAACAAACAACATTAATTTCCAACAAATTACATATATTCATCAATTTCAATTTCAATTTTGTAAAACCATAAATCTAATAAAAATCAACAAAACCATACCTCAACACTATGGGCGGCACCGGTGGCGGCATGGGCGGCACCGGTGGCGGCATAGGCGGCGACGGCGGAAGTACTAGCGTGCGGCGGCAGCAGCGGCGGTGCGTCGGAGGCGTCCTCCACCCGAGCGGCAGCAGCTGGGGACACGGGTCGGGAAAAATGAAGGAGAACGGTGAAGTCTTCGGCCTTCGTGTTCCTCAAGTGGCGGAGGAAGGGCGGCGGCCGGCAGCAGGGGACGGCAGTGCAGGCGGGGCCGACCGGCCGGCGAGAGTGGGTGTTGGCGGTGGTGAATCAGCGGGGTTAACGCTCGGAACCTCGACTCTCTCTCTCTCTCTCTTTGCGCTGCAAAATTTAGTCCGGCCAAAGGCCGGATCTGGATATATTCGTAATTAGTGACGCAACAGTCTATCGCTAATTAAAAAATTTTCAGCAGCTACGAACCAGCGACGGAAAATTCGGTCACTAATTACTAAATTAATTTCATTGTTTTTTTTTGGTTTTCTAGAATCGGAAATATCGGTTTCTTATCGTCGATGGATAAGCGACGGAATATTCCATCGCTGATCCCAAAATAGCGACGGATTCCTTATTTCGTCGCTAATTCCGTTGTTGTCGAAGCGAGTGTCATTTTTGTCGATATCCGTCGCTGATTCTGTCAGCTATGTGGCGACGGAATTGTTTCCGTCGCTATTTAACAGCTTTTTAGTAGTGATTTGACAATTCATAAATATTAAAACCGATGAGTTCTTAAAATAAATAAAGGAAATATAGTAAAAAAACTCACGAGTCACCGTGCAATAGAATCTACATCGACCATAGTGAAGGTTCCATCTTTCTTCTTTCTTTCTTTGACTCACAGCTCGTCCCTATCGATAACGAGTTGTGAAGTATCTATGGTGGAACCTTCACCGGATGTTGTTTGAAGTTGTTCAAGTGTTTTTCTTGTACAACCTCTCGTCTAACTTCGCGTATCCCCTATGGGACATCACATGAGGGTGCGCATTGCTCTTAGTCCTCTTCCGGTTGGCTTCACCTATTGCCTACACAAGTAATTAAGACAATAAAAATATCAATGCATAAGACTTAAATCGAAAAAGCATAACAAATGAGGATGATAAATTACCATTTACTCCGGAGACGTGACGTGTGATTCAAACGATCTCCGAGTCCTCCTCGGTGATACAATTGTAGACCTCCCGGGTCTACCTTCTTGTTTTATCTGTTTTGTTCTATAGACCCATATACCCGCAATGCGAGATTTGAAGTCTCTAAAGTTTTCTGCTGCTGACATGAGGGTCTTATGTTTCACGAAGGGGATCTCGGATTCATTAACGTTCAAGTTGAACGTTTTCTAAAACACAAGAACGATATGCATTAGTACATGTTGTCCTTTATGGAATCGGGGACATTGTTCCTTTTTCTATTGAAGGTTTGCTCGGGGAGAGTCCGAGTCACCCTAGAGGGGGTGAATAGGGTGATAGAAAATTCTTTGCGAAAACACACTCTTTTTGACGTAAAAGAGGCAAAGACAGCTTTCGAGTCTAAACACGGGGTCGAAAAGATTGGACTCGAAAGCAATGAATCGGAATAAACAAGCACAATATGGCTGTCTCGAGTCTAGAATGAACTCGTAAAGAGAACACAGAGATTTTACGTGGAAACCCTCCTGGGCAGAAAACCACGGCCCGTGTCAATCCGGACATGAAGTCAAATCCACTATTTTGAGTCCACAAAATACCGTGAATCGATCGAACCCGAGTTGCTCCCTTGGACAACTCTATACAAGTTTTCCTAGACTCGAAGTTACCTTATCTCGATCTAGTACTTCCTAGCCGAGATAACCCTTACAGCTAGGGACAACTAAGCTGAGTTAACCTTTACAGCTTAGTCAAGGGACCTTACAAAGAATGTAAGAAGAGTTTGTAACTTAGTACAAGACCTTACAACTCGGAGAGTACGGAATTACGTGAATGGGAGTTGTAAGTAGAAGATTGGAAGTAAATGCAATGACTTTTCTCAAGTATGTGTATTAACAATAGAATCGGCAATTCTTCAAGTCTTGTGAAGTGGCTTCTATTTATAGATAACCAAGTAGAGTAGCCGTTATCTCTTTCTGCCGACCGAGAGTCCTCTCGTGACCGTTGATAATGGCTTTCCGAGTCACTCGAAAGTATCCGTTGAAATATGGACGTTGGACATCGGTTTAACTCTCTTGGAAGTCCCAAAACCATCGGTTGTGTCTTGAAAAATAAGGTGGAAACCACCGTTAGGCTTAGCGTTCCAGCTTTTCGGATATGGAAGCGACATGCCTTCCGACACAATCTTCTAGGACTAAAGCAGAGAAGGTGAAAAGCCATATCTGCTGGTGATTTGACGTTCGAAGCCGGCTACTTTTGGAGTTAGAAAAGATATCCTCGATTGAATAACCTACAAAAGTAAAACACCTTCGGTTCTCAAAGTATAAAAATACTTTGGTCCAAGGTTAGACACAGATAAAATAATTATGATAATTACGCAATTGATTATCCGAGTCGGAGAAGAAATGGAATTTTCCGAGTCTAATATCCATGATACTCGGAATTCCATATGACTTAGTCTTAAGCAAAGAATCAAGTTCTATAACGAATATCGAGTGGGAAAAACTTGATATAGACTAAGCAGAGAAGAACTACGAATGCCGACTATGCAAACAATAGAATAGATAACCATAAGTCGATTCTCGAGTGAGAAACGGCGGAATACTCGGTATATTCAAAAGCGATTAGTCCGAGTGAGAGTGGACTCGGAATAAAGAACCAGTTTTCGAGTCGCTAACCGAAAAGCGATAAAAGAGATAATTGAGGGCCGAAATACTTAGAGAAAATATTATTTTACTCAAGTAAGTTTCTAGGTCGCAGAGAATGCCTTGGAATCAAAACTCTATATGAATAACATCGTTATACCTAATTCCTTTTGCATGACTCGGAAAGATATTGAGCAGAGTGTCCGAGTCTTCAATCTGCCCTTTTTGATGAAAGGCATTCCATACTTAAACGTAAACTTTGTTAGAGGAAAATAGATTGATTCCGAGTAGTTCGCTCATGAGTAATGCATATTGAATAAGTTAGAGCAATATATAATATATCAAAGCAAAATAAAATAAAGTATGCTTTTCACATTAACTCGTAAAAAATAGAGAACTCGTAAATTAATAATGAAATGCATCACTTCATTAAAAAGTAGTTACAAGGGAATAAACTCCCCTAAATAAGACAACCAGTTTCGACTACATTTCTCCCCTTGCCTTTCAGAGAAAAACAAAGAAACAAAAAGAAGGGAGAAAAGTACAAGGTATACACATTAGTTGTCTGGACAAAAAGAAAATATGAACGAAGAAATTCTGAAAACACCGAGGAATTGTGACTCGAGTGCATGGCTCCAACTAGGGAGGAGGGGATTTCTAAGTGGAGGCGGAGGTGCGCCGGCGCTATACGATCTTGACGATGTGCTTGAGCGCGGAGAAGGGAGAACCGGAATTGTTCGCAGGGGCTCAACTCCGAGTGGCCGACCCGGAGAGAGTGGATCGAGGGGTTCATCCCTTGGGACCTCAAGGGCTGGAGGGGCTGCTCCGGCCGACTCACCGGAGGAGCGAGATCTTCGACCCACTCGGACTCACTGTCCGAGCCGAGTACAGCAATTTGAGCTTGGGAGCAGATCGACCCTCAGCAGTTGCCACGGCCTCTTCTTCCCTTTGCCCGGAAGGGCCTGCCTCAGCCCGCAGGTTCTTCAAGCATCCTCTCGCTGCATCTGCAGCCTTCTTCCTCTTCTTCCTCGGCTTCCTCGCTGTCCGAGGAGGTCAGGCCGGGCTCGAAGAAGCCTCGGACGCGTCCGAGTCATCCTAATCCCGAGCCGCCTTGGACCGTCTCTCTCGAGGAGCTCAGCCTAGCTCCTTCCGCTTCTTAACCAGCTCTCTCATCTCAAGAACGAGAGACTCGCTGCTCTCGGATTTAGGACTCGACCAGTCTTTTGGTTTATGGTCGGACCTCGAAGAATGGACTTGAAAGCCTTGAGCATGTCTCCGAGTTCGAAGACACAGAGCCGATCTTGTCCATGAAAATAGGGGACAAGAGGGCAGAGAGAGTTTTGGAAGCACTTGAGGTGGAGGCACCACCAGGTGAAGAGGGAAGAGGGAGAGGGGTTGATTTCTTAGTCCGAAGTGGAGAAGGAGGCCTCGGCTCGAAGTTGTGAACCCGCACACCGGGGTTAGTTTCCCGGTATCCGTACCCTCGGAGTTCCTTCTTGCCGACCACAATGGCCGCCTCGCACACCGCGTTAGGGTCGAGGGAAGAGGAACTTGAAATTGTTTGAAGACAAGGGTGAGAAGAGCACCGAAAGGAAGGGAGGTGTTCTTCTTGGTTTGGAGATGAGCTGGCACAGCGGCCATCCGCTCAATGATGGAGGGGAAGAGGTCGACTTCGTATCCCTCCGTGATATCGAAGAGGGCTTTGAGATGCTTGGAGTTGGGGTTCTCCTTGCTGGAATGCTGTGAGAAGAAGGTTCTCATCAGCAGAAAACACGAAGCCTAGCTTCGACTTCAACCGAGTCACGTAAAAGTTCTTTCTGGACCCAAGGAATTCTTTAGCGTACTTTTCAAAGAAGTCGTCGGCGACTTCGATGAAGGGAATAGGGTTGCTGTTCAAGAAGAGAGAAGAAACTTTGAACAGACGGTGAAGGAGGGAGGTGTTGATATCGAACAAGTAATGTTCGAACCCGAGAGGTTAGAACATTTTCAGAGTGAGAGAGATGAGTATAAAACTCATAGACGAGTTCGGGATAGATGAACTCACCGAAACACAAGAAAAGGTAGACTCCGGTGGTTTGGATGTTGGACAGCCAGGAGAATTTGGTTGTTGGGAAGAATTTGTCGTCCAGCGCAAGGTGCTCGGGTGACAACGGGTTTAGAAGGGGTTGAGCTTTCGGCTTGTTGGTGCCGGGCTTTTGGAAGATAAAGAAACCCGAAAGTCGGGATGGTTTCCTCTTTTAGGCATTGTGAGAATTGGAGAGAAAAGATGAAGCTTTTCGAGTGAGAAAGAGAAGAGGGTGTAGGAGAGAAGAAAACGAAAAATGGTAGAAGAAAAGAGAATAGAGCAGTCGAGACTTACGAGAGAGAGAGAGAGCTTCTTCAACGCTTGCGGACGATCGAGGAACACTGTTCACGTAGATAACTTCCGCGAGATGATTTTCGTTTGAGAGGGAAGGAGTTTTAGAATTTCGAGATGAAGATGGATAGTCGTTATTTATAGAGAATAAGCGCGCCTGTTCACTATCCGTTAAGTAACTCCGTTCGACTCAGCTCGTCCATCGGTCATTAATGCCCGTGTGACGGTTCTTCTTCAACGGTTGAGATATCAGCGGTTTGAAATCTACTGATTATGATCCGATCGCAGCGCTAGAGAAAGAGAGAGAAAAAGATTTTGAAAAAATAATCCGAAACTCTCCACTGTTCTAGAGATAGCTTCGAGAAATTTGATATCCAAATTTCTCTACTTCGAGTTTGACTCGTAAAAGTTTCGAGTAACTCGAAACACGAAATAACTATCAGCCTAGTATCACGGAATCAATCGAACTAATGATTATTAAGACGAAAACACATAGCACATAAATATGCAATAAACGTAACACGTAACTAAGCATTTAACATACCAAGCTCATTCCGAATAAAGCAAAATTGATCTTCACCAAGAGGCTTAGTAAAGATATCAGCTAATTGAAGATTAGTAGGAATGGACTCAAGTGCAATATCACCCTTTTCCGAGTGATCGCGTAAGAAGTGATACCCGACGTCAATATGCTTTGTTTTTTAGTGCTGGACAGGATTCTTAGTGATACCGATTGCGCGTTGATTGTCACACTTGATTGGAACCGAGTTGAGAAATAGTCCAAGATCCTTCAAGTGTTGTTTTATCCAGAGAATTTGAGCGCAACAAGCTCCAAGCAGCAATGTATTCAGCTTCCGCAGCTGATAGAGCTACCGAGTTTTGTTTCTTCGAGTGCCGGGATATTAAGGATTGACCCGAAATTGGCAAGCTCCGGATGTGCTCTTTCGATCAACCTTGTATCCTGCGTAGTCTGCGTCTCGAGTACCCAGTCGAGTCGGCTTCGAGTTTCGGAATACCACGAGTCCTAGATTCCGAGTGCCTCGCAAGATATCTCGAATATTATCTTCACCGCAGATGAGATGTGATTCTTTTAGATTAGCTTGAAATCGTGCGCATAAGCAAACACTAAACATTATATCTCGGCTCGCTTGAAGTAAGATATAACAAGTGATCCAATCATACCTCGATAGATTTTCCGATCAACCGCTTTACCTTTCTCATCCGAGTCAAGCTTTATGCCGTCTGCTCATGGGGTAGATACGTGCTTTGCATCTTGAAGCTTATATTTCTTCAGCAGTTCCTTGGTGTATTTTGATTGGTGAACAAAGATTCCATCTTTGTCTTGTTTGATTTGCAACCTAAGGAAGAAATTCGAGTTCTCCCATCATACTCATTTGGAACTCTTGACTCATCAACTCGTAAAATTCTCAGCACGTAAATTCATTAGTAGCACCAAAAATAATATCATCAACATATATTTGAACAATAAGAAAATCTTTCCCTTTGGTCCTTATGAATAGAGTCTTGTCGATCCGACCTCTTTTGAAATCATTTTGAACCAAGAAGTCGCTCAGCTCTTTCATACCAAGCTCGAGGGGCTTGCTTAAGACCATAGAGAGCCTTTTAAAGTTTGAAAACGTGATTTGGAAATTCCGAGTTTTCAAAACCAGGAGGTCGCTCGACATAAACTTCTTCTTCAATGAAACCATTGAGAAAGGCACACTTAACATCCATTTGATATAATTTAATATGCATACAGGATGCAAATGCCAACAAGTATTCTAATGGCTTCAATTCTAGCTATCGGTGCAAAGGTTTCCCCACAATCAATTCCTTCTTCTTGATTGTAACCTTGAGCTACAAGTCTAGCCTTGTTTCGACTACCATTCCACCCTCATCCAGCTTTGTTCTTGAAAACCCATTTGGTTCCTATAAGTGGGTGTTCGAAGGTCGGTTGGTCGAGTCCGGACTTGGTTTCTTTCAAATTGATTTAGTTCTTCTTGCATGGCCTCTACCCATTCAGGTTCATTAAGGGCCTCTAGTGCATTTTTGGGTTCAGTTAATGAAATGAATGCAGTGAATGCACATAAATTGTGTAAAGAAGAACGAGTTCTTACCCCACCGTTGATATTAGAAATGATGTTTTCTTGAGGATGACTCGGAGTAAATTTGAATGCTTTACCAGCTTCTTTGATTCACCAGGTTTGTGTGCTGAATTTCTTGATCTTCGAAGCTTGTTCCGAGTGATCCTCTTCATTGACTTGTTCGTTCCGAGCAACCTCTTGAGCTGTCTCATTATGAGCTTCCTCGTTCGAGTGGTCTCAATCTCGAGTCGTAGTAGGCTCATCTTCGTCATCATCCTTTCGAGCTTCGGCTTCGAGCATGAAGACTCACTTGGTTTCTCCTATTCAAGCTCATCAAACACTACGTGGATACTTTCTTCCACTTTGTTAGTTCGCTTGTTGAAGATACGATAAGCTTTGCTGTGAGAGGAGTAACCTAGAAAAATACCTTCGTCTCGACCGAGCATCAAACTTAGTCGATGATCCTTACCATTGTTGTGGACAAAGCACTTACATCCGAAAGGTCCGAAATAGGAAATATTTGGCTTCTTCCCTTTGTAGAGCTCATAAGGTGTTTTCTTCGTAATGGGTCCGATGAGGCATCGATTGAGAATGTAGTTTGCTCGTGTTTATCGCCTCTCGCCTGTAACTAGTAAGGCAAGTTGTGTTCAATGATCATTGTCCTTGCTATTTCTTCAAGGGTTCTGTTCTTTCTCTCCACTACTCCATTCTCGTTGAGGAGTTCCGGGTGCCGAGAAGTTGTGAGAGATACCATTCTTGTCACAAAACTCGAGAATTTCGAGTAATCGAACTCCCTTCCATGGTCGGCTCGAATCTTTTGAATCCGAGTCCGAGACTCAACTTGAATCTTTCTACAGAGCTTGCTGAACTCCTCGAAGGCTTCATTTTTATGCTTAAGAAAACACACCCAGGTAAATCTTGAAAAATCATCAATAATAACAAGTATGTAAGATTTACCTCCGAGACTCTTCACTGGGATTTCACCACATAAGTCCATATGCAGTAATTCAAGCACGTTGGATGTGGAAACTGTCTTTAGAGATTTGAATGAAGATCTCGACTTGTTTCCTCTCGGTGCATGCTTCACATACTTTGTCCTTCTCAAACGCACAATTAGGTAATCCTCTAACCAGCACTATGAGATGCAAGATTTTTGATAGTATGTAAGCTAATATGACCTAATCTACGATGCCAAGTCCATGAATCATCTTGAAGAGATGCTTTTAAACAGATAAGTTCCGACTTGGGTCGAGAGAGGGATGATGTAGGTATTACCCGATCTCTTACCCGAGAGCTTTACCTCTTTGGTGGTCTCGATCTATGATGTAGCACTTGGATTGAGTGAATCTTACCTCTTGACCTTTGTCACATAGCTGGGATATGCTAAGTAGATTGTACTTTAGCCCTTTGACAAGGTAGACCGGGCTCACCGGATTGCTTCCTTTTCCAATCTTTCCAATGCCCACTATTTTACCTTTGCTGTCATCACCAAAAGTTACCTTTCCTCCTTTATATGACTCCAGCTCGTAAAAGAGTCCTTGGTCACCCGACATGTGTCGAGAGCATCCGCCGTCCAGGTACCAGTGTCCTTTTGATATTTTCTCGAGTGACCCGCAAAACAGAGAGAATCTAACCCTTCTCACTTCCTCTAACGAACCCAAGAACATTCCTTAGTGTGGTCCTTTTCCGAGGAAGAAGGTGCTTCGGAACCCAAATTTGAATGACTTTGGGTTTTGTCTCGATTCTCGAGTCTTCCTCTCAAAGAACTAAGTCTCGTGTCTCTTCTCTTTTAAAAACCTTTCCTTTTAAAACAGGAGAAAATGGTTTCTTTTTGTAAATAGGTTTGGGTTTAGTCCTCCTTTCATTTTTGTGAATGGGACCATGCTCGGCCTTTTTGAACTTAACCGTTCTAGAATCCTTTTTGAACAATTCCGAGTAAGAATTGGATTCTTCCTCTTTGTTGAAACCAAGACCCTCTTTTCGAAACGAGACACATTGTCATCCTAAGAGCATGTCAAGGTTCTTCCGACCTTGAGTAAACTTTAAAACCAGATCTCGAGACTCGGTAAGCTTCTGTTTCAGCTTGCTCATTTTCTTTCCTGAGTAACTCGGACTCAGCCTCATTAGTTTCGAGCACTTGTCTTGAGTTCTCTAAGTGTGAGTCTCAGCTTTTCTAATTCGTTTTTTAAAGAAGTGCTCTCGTAAGTGATTGACTCAAGTTGTTCCTTGAAATGAGAAGAATCGAATTGGACTTTTCTTCCAAAGTGAAGATGTATTTAGCTAAATCAACTTTAGAGAATTTGAGGAAGTAGTTTATTACCTCTTGAGGATCGGCTTCCTTGTTGTCCGAGTCCGAGTCCGACTCTCTTTCGCTTCGAGTCGAAATTGCCATCGACACTTCAAGTCATCCGAGTCCTCGTCGTCTTCGGATGAATCCTCATCACTCCATGTTGCCATCATGGCCTTTTCTTCTTCCTGTCCCTTCTTTGTTTTGCCTCTGACTATGTGGTCTTTGCCGCCACATTCAAAGCATCCGAATTCTTAGACAAAGATAGCTTTGAGGGTGAAGAAAACTTACCTTTTCTCGCCTCTCTTGTCCTTTTTGTAGAATTCTTCTTTTGGTCTTTTGTCCCATCTTTTGTGCTTCATCATTCTCTTGAAGCCTCGTGCAATGAGTGCCATGGGATCATCTTCCGAGTCGAAGAGCTCGGACTTGCTTCCTTGGATTCCGAGGCTTTAAGTGCAATGTTCCTTTTGGTAGTACCCTCAGCATCTTCTTCTTCCGGATGTATCTCATGAGTCGAAGCTTTCCGATGAGTTCGTCCGGCTTCAAGAGTGAGAGGTTCCGAGCCTCTTCTATGGCAGTCACCTTAGGACCCCATCGTCTCTTGGGTAGGCTTCGAGAATTTTCCAGCACATTTCTTCATGGGAGATTTTCTTTCCCGGAGATTTGAGATTGTTGGTGATCTCAAGTTAAGCGTATGAACATCCGAGTAATGTTCTCTTCTGGCTCCATTTTGAAAAGCTCATATTTGTGAAGATACCGACCGATCTTAGCTTGTCTCACCCGACTTGTACCTTCGTAGGTGTTGACCGGAGTATCCCACACCTCTTTAGCAGAGTCACGAGCAGAGACTCGATTATATTCTTCCGAGCTTATGGCGCACATGAGGATGTTCATGGCTTTGAAGTTCTTTCGAACTTCTCTCGCTTCGCTGGTGTGAACTCAGTCTTTGTCTTAGGAAGGATTCTAAATTCATCTCGTCTTCGTTGGAATGTAGTTTCCTTGTTGTATGATTTCCCATACTTCTTCATCATGATCCATGAGGAAACAATCCATAAGCTTCTTCCAAGTGACCAAAATTTGAACCTTTGAATTTTGGTGGCCTCGTTGGAAGATCTTCCTTCGTCGAACTCTCCGGTGTTCTCGAGCCATCCGATCTTTAAACCTTTGGATTGGTAGATCCTTTCGAAAGGCTAGGCTTTGATACGAATTGAAGGTTTGCTCTGGGAGAGTCCGAGTCACCCTAGAGGGGGTGAATAGGGTGATAGAAAATTCTTTGTGAAAACACACTCTTTTCGACGTAAAAGAGGCAAAGACAGCTTTTGAGTCTAAACACAGGGTCGAAAAGATTGGACTCGTAAAGCAATGAATCGGAATAAACAAGCACAAGTAAGGCCGTCCGAGTCTAGAATGAACTCGTAAAGAGAACACAGAGATTTTACGTGGAAACCCTCCTCGGGGCAGAAAACCACGGCCCGTGTCTATCCGGACACGAAGTCAAATCCACTATTTTGAGTCCACAAAATACCGTGAACCGATCGAACCCGAGTTGCTCCCTTGGACAACTCTATACAAGTTTTCCTAGACTCGAAGTTACCTTATCTCGATCTAGTACTTCCTAGCCGAGATAACCCTTACAGCTAGGGACAACTAAGCCGAGTTAACCTTTACAGACTTAGTCAAGGGACCTTACAAAGAATGTAAGAAGAGTTTGTAACTTAGTACAAGACCTTACAACTCGGAGAGTACGGAATTACATAATGGGAGTTGTAAGTAGAAGACTGGAAGTAAATACAATGACTTTTCTCAAGTATGTGTATTAACAATAGAATCGGCAATTCTTCAAGTCTTGTGAAGTGGCTTCTATTTATAGATAACCAAGTAGAGTAGCCGTTATCTCTTTCTCGCGACCGAGAGTCCTCTCGTGACCGTTGATAATGGCTTTCCGAGTCACTCGTAAAGTATTCGTTGAAATATGGACGTTAGACAACGGTTTAACTCTCTTGGAAGTCCCAAAACCATCTGGTTGTGTCTTGAAAAATAAGGTGGAAACCACCGTTAGGCTTGGCGTTCCAGTTTTCCGGATATGGAAGCAGCACGGCTTCGACACAATCTTCCGGGACTAAAGCAGAGAAGGTGAAAAGCCATATCTCGCTGGTGATTTGACGTTCTTGAAGGTTTGCTCGGGGAGAGTTAGAGTCACCCTAGAGGGGGTGAATAGGGTGATGAAAAATTCTTTCTAAAAGCGCACACCTTTTGACAGAGAAGAGACAAAGACAGATTCCGAGTCTAAGCAAGGGGTCGAAAGTAATGGACTCGTAATGTAATGAATCGGAGTAAACACGTTCAGTAGGGATGTCCGAATCTAGAATGGACTCGTAAAGTGAACACAGAGATTTTACGTGGAAACCCTCCCGGGGCAGAAAACCACGGCCCGTGTCAATCCAGACACGAAGTCAAATCCACTATTTTGAGTCCACAAAATACCGTGAACTTGATCGAACCCGAGTTGCTCCCTTAGACAACTCTATACAAGTTTTCCTAGACTCGAAATTCCCTTATCTCGATCTAGTACTTCCTAGCTGAGATAACCCTTACAGCTAGGGACAACTAAGCTGAGTTAACCCTTACAGCTTAGTCAAGGGACCTTACAAAGAATGTAAGAAGTGTTTGTAATCGAGTACAAGACCTTACAACTCGTAAAGTAATGAATTACAGAGTGGGAGTTGTAAGTTGAAGATTGAAAGTAAATACAATAACTTTGATCAAGTTGGTGTATTGACAATATGTTCCGCTATCTTCAAGTCTTGTGAAGTGGCTTCTATTTATAGATAACCGAGCAGAGTAGCCGTTATCTTCATCTCGCTGATCGAGAGTCCTCTCGTGACCGTTGATAAGGGCTTTCCGAGTCACTCGAAAGTATCCGTTGAAATATGGACGTTGGAGAACGGTTCAACTCTCTTGGAAGTCCCAAAACCATCGGTTGTGTCTTGAAAAGTGTGGTGAAAACCATCGTTAAGCTTGACCTTCCAGCTTTTCCGGATATGGAAGCGCATGCCTTCGACACAATCTTCCGGGACTGGAGCAGGGAGGTTGAGAAGCTATATCTCGCCGGTGATTTGACGTTCAAGCCGGCTACTTTTGTAGTTTGAAAAGATATCCTCGATTGAATAACCTACAAAAGTAAAACATCTTCGGTTCTCAAAGTATAAAATACTTTGGTCCAAGGTTAGACACGGATAATAATATAATCATGATAATTAACCAACAGATTATCCGAGTTAGAGAAGAAATGGAACTTTCGAGTCTAATATCCATGATACTCGGAATTCCATATGACTTAGTCTCGAAGCAAAGAATCAAGTTCCATAACGAATATCGTAGTGGGAAATACTTGATGTAGACTAAGCACGAAAAGAACTACGAATGCCGACTTTGCAAACAATAGAGTAAATAATCACAAGTCGATTCCGAGTGAGAGTGGACTCGGAATAAAGAACCAGCTTTTCGAGTCACTAACCGAAAAGCGATTAAATAGATAAGTGAAGGCCGAAACGCATAGAAACGATACTATTTCACTCAAGTAAGTTTCTAAGACACAGAGAATGCCTTGGAATCAAAACACTATATGACATCGTTATACCCGATTCCTTTTACATGACTTAGAAAGATATAGATCGTTGTCCGAGTCTTCGCTTCGAAGCCGGCTACTTTTGTAGTTAGAAAAGATATCCTCGATTGAATAACCTACAAAAGTAAAACACCTTCGGTTCTCAAAGTATAAAAATACTTTGGTCCAAGGTTAGACACAAATAAAATAATTATGATAATTACGCAATTGATTATCCGAGTCGAGAAGAAATGGAATTTTCTCGAGTCTAATATCCATGATACTCGGAATTCCATATGACTTAGTCTCGAAGCAAAGAATCAAGTTCTATAACGAATATCGAGTGGGAAAAACTTGAAATAGACTAAGCAGAGAAGAACTACGAATGCCGACTATGCAAACAATAGAATAGATAACCATAAGTCGATTCCGAGTGAGAAACGGCGGAATACTGGTATATTCAAAAGCGATTAGTCCGAGTGAGAGTGGACTCGGAATAAAGAACCAGCTTTTCGAGTCGCTAACCGAAAAGCGATAAAAGAGATAATTGAGGGCCGAAATACTTAAAAAAATATTATTTTACTCAAGTAAGTTTCTAGGACGCAGAGAATGCCTTGGAATCAAAACTCTATATGAATAACATCGTTATACCTAATTTCTTTTGCATGACTCGTAAAGATATTGAGCAGATGTCTCGAGTCTTCATCTATAATTTATGTTCACATATGTGCAGGTTGCGACACCAACATAGCTCGTAAAGGGAGCTTTATTATCACCTACAACATTTCCATGCTTTTAAAAATCGACCCGTGGAAGGAGGATTGGATCATCTCTACTCCGGACTAGCTTCTCTTTGTTAATCATAGTTCATCCCCCTTGTATAGTTTTTGAAGAATCCATTTTATACTGCAAGCAATTATATAAATCTTGATAAATAATGATGTACCATAATTTTTTGATTTTGACGAAAACACGAAGTTAGGCTGGACAGCGACCAACACAGCTGACTATGTATTCCGGCATAGCCCGTGCTTGGTCGCCTAGAACCCCGGTTCCTCAATTTTGGTCGTTTTTTCTCTTCTTTTGTTTTCATATTCTATCCATTCCCATTCCTCAATTATAAGATTAATCTACAAATTTTCTCTAAAACACCGCGGAACATAAGACTACTAAATTACACTTTCGAGTTTAGATTCAAACTGGAAAGCACTATCGATACTTTCGAGTTTTATGAAAATGCCGACAATGATAAGGCAAACAATAATAGAATTAAAAACCCCCAATGGAATTCAGGGCAAAATTACTAAAGATAAAGAGAAAAAGACAAACGTTGTGGTGCCCGGAAAGAGAAGTCGATGAGAGAGGTCCAGCCATGCGGATAGAGTGCCGTCGGCGAGAGTGAGATGGTGAGAGAGGTGTAGCCACGCGGAGAGACTGAGGTTGGAAAGAGAAGTCAGCGAGAGAGTGGTGCAACCTCAATGGGAAACGCAGAGAGAGTGAGTGGGGGAGGGGAGTGCAACCATGACCGGAAACAACGAGAGAGAATGAGTGGGAAACCAACGAAACCACTAGTAATCCAAGAGAGAGAGTGTAGGATTGAAAGGAGTGAAAAAGTGAGACTCGGCGTTGGCCGAGGGTTTTTTTATGCGGAACTTTAGAATACGGTTCACTAACAAGAACTGTCATCTAAAGTTCTTATACTACTGGTTCTTTTACTAAACCGTCATCATAATACATCTATGACGACGGTTAAGAAAAAGAACCGTGGTCTAAGGTTGAGTAGAAACTTTAGACGATTGTTTTTATGTTGAACCGTCCTCTTATATGCATTAAAAATTGCATATTTTTTACAAAAATGTCATCGGTCCATTTTTCATGACCGTTTGTCCTTTTAATCGTTGTTAAAGACCCGTTGTTAAAAGTGGTTCCTGTAGCAGTGTGTTGATAAGGTAATTCTAGGTCGGATACAGGGTGGCTCGCAGTCTAAAAATTTCGTCTCCTAAGGGATGCATAGTGGGACTTAAATTCTTAGTGCTTTTTGATCAAAAGATCAAGAGAGCATGCTATAAGTTGATAGAAATCATACTTTAGTGTTGAGTTGACCCACCAAGATAACTATGTCCAAGGTCGCTTAAATGCGAAATGTCTAACGAAAAACACAATAAAAACTCACAATTTTGATTTTTGAGTTTCACCCTCTTAATAAGTTATGTTCCCTAGTGGAGTCGCCACTACAGGAGCAACGACCCGCCCCGTGGAGGGCAGCTTGGACCGCATTTCCCACGATGTATCAGCTCTCTTATTTTTTGTTAAGATTATTTTTTATTTTGAAAGTCAATTTTTATTTTGAAAGTAGGGTGCGTCTCTTATTAAGTTTTTAGAATCAGATTTTGGAAGAGGTTTTGGATTAAGGTGTAATTCGTGATTTTATTAATCGTTTTACTTTCAAAATTAATTTTAGGAAATTCTTGGCATATTATTTCAAAGGATAACGAAATAGAAAAAGAACAGTACATTTTGCCAGTAAAGCTTCCGTACCAAACAAGTAGAAAACCGCTGGGCCGGAGCCGAGCCTAGTTACTAGCCGGCACCAATTAATGCTGATGTTAATTGGTCACCGGAACCGGCAATAAGGCCGAGACCGAGGAATCAGTATGAAGAAATAAAAAGCTGTAAAAAATAACCAAAATTTTCTACTTTTGGCATCAAATGGCAGAAGCCGTATTAAGAAATAAAAGCTAAAAATAAGGAGTTGCCGGTCAATTTTAGGAAATAAAACCCAACAAAAATACAGAAAATACTTTCCGAATTTTAGTATGGAAAAACTAAACTTAGAAAAGGTTTTTAAAAGAGACTCCATCGGCCTTAAACGGAGAATCCGATGTTTGAGGGCGACGGTATGAAACGAAATGGGATAGTCCTCATTCCGCTTGTCAACATATGGCTTTTACCAATCTAAATTGTGAGTTTAAAAATTGTATTTAATCAACAGGTAACCAACATGCAATAGGCTGAAATAAAACACCCAACATGCTTAGAAATCAATAAATAAGCAAGTGAGTAAAGCCATAAAAAAAAGCGATAAAGAAAGCAAAGAAGAAAGCGGAAAAGTAATACGTAAAATTACATCGGGCATGAAGGAATTAAATATGATTACAACTTCGAAAAACGTAATTTGAAAAGCAATAAATAAATGAAATTAAAAGAAAACTGTCAAGGTGAACTTGAAAATGAATTTGGTGCCCTTAGGACATCCCACTTGCTGATCTTGAATCACGGAAAAATTTCAATAGTGTAACGACACAATGAGCTCAAATGAAATGAAATGAAGGCATTTTATGCGGGTTGAGAAATGGAGAAATGAGTGACGTTAATGAGAAATAGAGAGTAGAGAATGTCGGAGAAAAGGAGAGGGAGAGATTTTCAACTTAGGGGGTTTTGCAGTTGAAAAATAGTGCAGCAAACACAAGTAGGAAGCCCCCTACTTGTAGAAATTTTTTAGGTCAAAATGAAACACTAAAAGCCACCTACCCGTTGTTTTTAGCTTGAATCGAGGCCCAAAAATAACAGATTTAGATGATGTAGAAAATCGAATATTCGCCTTGCCAAAACGACGTCATTTGTAGAGTCTTGAAAACCTCGTGCCGACTATACGACGTCGGACGAACGTTTGGGACGCGTGACGCTTTTGGTCACCGAAGGAGGATAAAAACGCTGCGTGTAATGTAAGTGCTTCCTAACCGGCATCGGTTCGGATCTTGTTGGGAGTTAAAACCTGGATTGGTGCTGCTGAAGGAAATGGGTTGTGGGTCGGCCCAAGAAGAAAAAGCTAATTTTTGTGGTGCTAATGAGTTTTTTATTGTTTATTGGTTTCCGTCACGTTGATTTCAATCCGATTATGATTTGAGTTCGCAAATGGGACCGAGATTTCATCGTCGGACCAATAGAAAAAAATAACTTGAATACAAGGATAAGGACGACACATTTTCGGTGTTTACAAATTGATAAAACCTTATTTACAAATGCCAAGGGAAATATTTTATTATTATCCAGATTTTAGTTTACGATATTATATTTGGTGCTCGCTAATGAAACTCTTTAGTAAGAATTTTCCAAGTTAAGTCGGCATGAATTCCAAATGAGTATGATAGGAGATTTAAATTTCTTATTTGGATTACAAATCAAACAAGCGAAGGATAGAATTTATGTTAATTAGACTAAGTATATGAATGAGTTTCTAAAGAAGTACAACCTTCAAGATACAAAACCAATAGCTATAACAACAACAAACAATACAAAACTTGACTTAAACAAGAAGGGTAAGTCAATAGATCAGAAAATTTGTAGGGGTATGATTGCATCTATACATTACCTAACTTCCAATAGGCCAAATATCATGTTTAGTATATGCCTTTGTGGCCACATAGATATTATTTCACTACGTTGAAGAGAATGTTTAAATATCTTATAGGAACTCACTAACTTGGTCTTTGGTATTTGAAAGACTTAGGTCCGACCCTTAGTTACCAGTTAGATACTGATTATGTTGGATAAAATGTTGATAGGAAGTGTACATTAGGAGCCTCTCAATTCCTTGGACACTCCTTGATCTCTTGGAAGTCAAAGAAGAAAAACTCAATCGCTTTATCAACTACCGAAGTTGAGTACATACTGCAGGAGCTAGTCGTTCTCGGTTACTATGGCTCCAAGCAAATCTTAAAAGATATTAGACCGACCTTGGCCACTCTAATAAAATATGATAACTACAATGCTATGAGCTTAACAAAGAATCAAGTTCAACACTCAAAGACAAAGCACATTGAGGTCAGGTATCACTTTTTTGAGAGATCACGCTAAGAAGGTGAGTGTTAGAATTTGTTCCTATTAAGTTTCGATTAGATGAAATTTTCACTAAATCATTAGGTGAAGATAAGTTTTGCTTTATTAGAAATGAGATTGATATTTTGAATGCATGATTTGCGATTACTTGAGTTATTTAATATATGTTTATATTATTGAACTTGTTTTCTTTGCGAGAGTTCTGTTAGGCTGGTAGTTTAAGTGAATTTTCATGAAACTAAGCCTCACTCATTGGTTAACCGAGTCTTATCCGATCACTCGGATGAGTAATTGTTATTGTTTTTAATTAAAATGGACATTAAAATATCTAAGTTCATCTCTAGTTGATAGAGAATCTTGGATAATGTTTTCGCAAAGTGTCTTGCTCTATCCCACGTGTTTTTAAACAAATATCTAGCCGTTAGGACTGTTGACTCATCACTGCACTTGGAATTAGTCATTAGAGTTCTGGTCTTTAGAGAACTCTAGCACTCAATTTACAATTCTGGCCATTGAGAGTGTTTTTCTATAAATACTCCTCATTATCATTCATTTCCTACTCCACATTCTAATTCTCAAACACTTACTCAATCACTCTCAATCAACATAGACTACTTGTAAGCTCGCTTATATTCCACTTTATCTCAAGCTTATTCACTCAAACCTATGTTCTATGCTCTACTCTTATCTTTTTTTTTATATTTCTCGTTTTAAGACTTCATTCTTACTTCGTAGTCTTACTTCTACTTTTACGCCTTTCACCTTCTTTATTTCTTTTAGTAAGTAAAAATTGTGAAAAAGAGAAACCCAGATCTTGAGGAAGCTTCGGTTACTAAGAAAAAGCCCGAAACTTCTTCTCGTCTCAAAATTCAAATTTGAAAGCCTGAGGCTCCAGAAAAGGAGACCTCGGACCACAAAAAGGATCCTCCCTAAAATTAAGAGAATCGAAATTGTCCTCTGTCACTCCACACTACTGTTTGGATGACAAATTATTTCTCTAAACAAAAATCTCGTGGGTTAACAACTTGAATTCCAAAAATTAATTGATCTTCTTACCTTCCGTGACTATCTCTACTATGACTTAGTCATTTAGTTTTGCTAAAATTTATCTTCTACTAACTCGATTCTTATTTCTTTTATTCAAGGGAAGAAGATTATCATCAATCCTTCCCTTGTTCACAAACTTTTTAATATTGGTTATCCGAAGACTTATCTATGAATTTATCTCTCTTAATAGTTTTGAATTCAAACTATTCTCATACTTTAGAAACATTATCTTTAAGTTTTCATCTCTATCTGACCCACATAGATGGCTATTCTTAATAAACACTTAGTTAGGGGTTTGTGACCCACTCAGATTTAACTCAAGTAGAAATTATTCTTAAATAATTTCTTAAATTCAACTTGTTATTTCGACTAACCCATTTCAAAATTTAAACCAGAATTACTCGTGTTAATTTTAACTGAAGCTAGATTTATTTTAACTGAAATTATTTTATGACAAATGATGAATTATGTCTATATATTTCTCTAACTCTGTTATCATCTAAACATAGACAGAAATGGAATTAAAACATTTTGAATATTAGACTTAAAACATTCCTTTTATTCAGTTTAGGGATATTCAAGTGTTTAATTATTTGAATTAATTTATATCCTTGACTAATCTTGGACTAAAGTATTTTTATACTTTAAGTACCACTTTGATTTATTTTTTCAGGTTGATAACATTTGTTTCATCTTAATTTGAAAAGCTAAAATGACCAACTTCTTACCGTTAAATACCGGCAGTACGTAAAAGCCACATATTCGACATGGCTCAAACACCTTGTTAGAGTTGTTTGTTTACATTTCTAGTAAACTTCAACTTTGAGTCTAATGGTTGTTTCCACCCCAGTTCAGTCTCAACAAGTGGGCTGGATTACTTTTGAGCCAAGGACCGATGCACAACATCTCTCCTTATAACGGTTCTAATTCGAAGGACTCGGACTATCCAGTTACAATAGCTAGTGAAGCTTCCTAGTCAAGACTAAGGCACAATGACTATCTTCTTTGTTGATTACAAATAGAAGCCACTTCATACGACTTAGAAGATTGCTAAAGTCAACTGTCAACTCATATACTCAATCATTCTAGCTTGGAACTCGTACTTAGTTTTTCTTAACTTCGAGTTAAAAGAAGAAGTCTTGTAATAAGTTACATTATTACTTAATTCTTCAATAAATTCCCTTGACTAAGTTGTAAGGGGTAACTTAGCTCAGTTGTAATTAGCTGTAACAGGTAACTCAGTTAGGAAGTAGTAGGATAGATAAGAGATCTTTTATGCTAGGAAAACACTCGTATTGAATTGTCTAAGAGAACAATTTAGAGAGTCGGTAATTTTTAAATTTTGTTGATTCAAACTAGTGGATTTGACATGGTATCTCGACTGATACCAGGTGTGGTTTTCTGCCTCGAGGGTTTCCACATAAAATATCTTATTCTTATCTTTTCTTAGACCAATCTAGACTTAACTCATGTTTTCGGGGTTCGAATTGTGTATTTAATTTCAGTATTTCCGCAAAATTTCCTTCAAACCCTATCACCTCCCCTCTAGGGTTATTTGGACTCTCGGAGCTTGAAGCTTCAATTGGTATCGAGCCTAGCCTTTCTAAAGGATCTAACAATCCAAGGTCGAAAGATCGGATGGCTCTTAATTATGGAGAGTTTGTTGAAGGAAGATCTTTCACCAGGTCACCAAAGTTTAAAGGATCTAACTTTACCCACTGGCGGAAGATCATGGAATGCTTGGTCCAAGACTATGACACGGAAGTTTGGGCAATTATCCGTAGTAGAAATTACATTCCTACAAAAATGGATAAGACTCGACCAGTAGCTAAGGTGAAGTCAGAATTCATTCCAGAGGAGAATGAGAAGCACATAAAGAACTCCAAGGCTATGAACATTCTAATGTGCGCCATTGATGCCGTAAAGTACAATAGAGTGTCCGCTTGTGATGCTGCCAAAGAAGTGTGGGAAACTCTTCTTACTACTTACAAAGGTACAAGTCAAGTGAGGAAGGCAAAGATAAGTCAATACCTTCACAAATATGAAATTTTAAAGATGGAGGTTGATGAGAACATAACGTAGATGTACATTTGCTTTACTGAGATTGTTACTAATCTCAAATCCCTTAGAAGGAAAATGTCCCACGAGGAGATAGTCAAAAAGATTCTGAGGAATCTTTAAAAGAAAAGATGGGGACCAAAGGTGACAAGTATTGAAGAAGCACTAGCTAAAACTAGACGAGCTCATAGGGAAACTTCTCACCCAAGTGTTACATCTAAAGGAAGAAGAATCTAAGGTCTGCACCAAACGAAACATTGCTCTAAAAACCTTAGAGGAACATGGTCTAAATCTGAGCTCATCGATTCTAAGGAAGACCGCATGGCACTTCCTGCCGGAGGATGAAAAAGTTGATGAAATATAAAAATGACAGAAGAAGCAAAAGCAGGATGTCATCGAAGAAAAATAAAGGTGATAAACTAGTTTCTTAAGTTGTCCAAGCATGATTTGGCTAGATACATTTTTATATTGGAGGAATAGTCCAATTCTGATTAAGAGTGCCTTATAATAGAGAAACTGAAGTCTCTTAAGTCCGAGAACAAATCTTTACAAAATGATTTAAAAAAATTGAGATTTAAGATGCAGGTATTAGAGACTAGTTCTCAAGATAATGAGACTAAGTTAGAGTGCCTCATAATAGAGAATGAGCAACTGAAACAAAAGCTCATTGAGTCTCAAGATTTGGTTCTCGAAAGTCACTCAAGGTAAAAAAAATACCTTGGCTTACTAATAGGTTCTCGGTGTGTTTCATTCCGAAAAAGGTCTTAGCTATAATGCTTAATAGGATGATAACTCTTATAAAAATATTTTCAAAACTAATTCTGGAAAAATCAATTTTAGAAAAGTTGAGCATGATCTTATTCATTCAAAGAGGAAAGGGACTGAGCCCAAACATATCTTTAAGAAAAAGTCTTCACAGACTTGTTTACAAAAGGAAAGAATTTCAAAAGAAGGAGACTCGGACTCAATTTCCTCGAAGAAGACTTAGAATCGGACCAAGCCCAAAATTATTCCAATATGGGTTCCCGAAGTGCTCTTCCTAAAAGAATGACCACAATAAGGACAATAATTGGGTTTGTGAGAGGACGTCAAAAGGGTTAGTTTGTTTCTATTTCTCGCAGGCAAATTCGAAATGGAGATGAAGACTCAAGTATAACTATCTATCTCTCTATGGTTTTAATTTCAAGTCATTCTAAGCATTTAAGAAGCTCATCGCTAAGTTTTCAATTGTGTTTGACCCACTCGTAAATTAAAAAAGGAGATGAAGACTTAAGTATAACTGTCTATCTCTCTATGGTTTTAATTTCAAATCATTCTAACCATTTAAGAAGTTCATCTTTAAGTTTTCAATTGTGTCTCACCCACTCAAAAATCATCTATTGAGCATAATGCATTTAACTATGTTTCGGACCCACTCGGACGTAACTCAAAACAATATCACGAGTAAATAATTTCACAAACACTTCATATTCCGAGTATTGACTTAGTGTTCATACTGAAAATGAATTACAACGTTAATTCTCTTTTCCAAGTTAGTTTATTGAATGAAATTATTTACTTGATCAAGTTTATGAATTCCGATTGTTTATTCTTATTAACTTGATCATTTAAAGAATTTACTCGAGATGGAATTTGCAACTAATGAATATTGGACACGAGAAAATTCCATTTATTTAGGGTGACGATAATTAAGTGCTTAATTAGTTTGAATTAATTATTATCTTTACATAACCTTGGAGCAAAGTATTTTTATACTTTGAATACTACGTTGATTTTCTTTTGCAGGTTGATTAAATATTTTAATCTCATTTTGGATAGCAAAAGCAACCGGTTTCTAGCCATTGAACATTGGCGGATAGAAGAGCAACATTTCTGGACACGGCTCAAACACCGTGTTAGGGTTGCTTGTTTCCAAATCTGGTAAACTCCAACTTTGAGTCGAACGGTTATTTCCAACCCAAATTTCAGTCGGAACCAGTGGGATTGACCCCTTTCGAGCCAAGGACCACCGCACAACGTTCACATTACAATGGATCCTTTTCGAGTGACTCAAACTAGCAGTTACAACGGCTATTGAAACTCACTAGTCCAGAACAAGCCTCAACGGCTAATCTGCCCTGTTGTGTATAAATAGAAGCCTCTCTACAAGACTTTTTGATTGCTACTCGAACATTGAAAAACACTTACAAAGTGCATACTTACTCAATCTTCATATTACAACTCAAATTCTTAAGTTTCTTCTTTCTTAGTTGTAAAGAGAAAGTCTTGTAATCACTTCAAAAGTTTATATTCTCTATAAGTCCCTTGAGTGAGCTGTAAGGGTTAACTCAGCTCGGTTGTACCTCGCTATAAAAGTTACCTCAATTAGGAAGTACTAGATCAAAGAAAGGAATTTACGAGTCTAGGAAAAATTTGTAAGTGAATTGTCTAAGGGAGCAATTATGTAAAGAGGCAGTCCTTGTATTTTATGGATTTAAAATAGTGGATTTAACTTGGTGCTTGGATTATCACTATCCGTGGTTTTACGCCCCATAAGGGTTTTCACGTATTTCTATGTATTACTTATTTTTGAGTTTATTATAGACTCAAAATTATTTTCTAAGTGTTTGTTGGCCATAATTCTTTGTTAATTCACAAAAATCTTTCATCACCCTATTCACCCCCTCTAGGGTGATCAAACCTCTCCAAGAGCAAACTTTTAGGAGATATCACTAGTACTTAGATAGTGGTTACTCACATAACATGTCTAGAGACTTAAGATCTTCTCGAAGTAGAGAAGATGAAATGAGGAAAGGTCACATTTGGAGATACCAACAAGGGCAAGATTGTAGGTATTGGTGGAGTTGGTCATCATGACAACTTAGTTAGTCCAATCTATCTTGTTAAGGGTATCAAATATAGTTTACTTGAATATCTCTCAACTATGTGACAAAAGTCAAGTGGTAAGATTCACTCGGACCAATTGTTCCATTTATGATGCTACTAAAAGTAAGACAAACCTCTATGGTCTAGGGTCAGGTAACACCAATTCATCTTTCTAATTCTACTCAAAATCTATTGTGTTTGAAAATTTTACGTAGTGATGATTCATGGACATGGCATCGTAGATTAGGCCATATCAGCATCTATATTATTAAGGAACTTACATCTCTAGGGTTAGTCAAAGACTACCTAATTGCAACTTTAAAAAACATAAAATATGTGATGCCTCCACGAAAGGAAAACAAGTCGGATCATCTTTTAAGCCACTCAAAATTGTTTCTAACTCAAAAGTTCTTAAACTAATTCATATGGATTTGTGTGGTGAAGTTCGTGTTAAAAGCTTAGGAGGTAAATCATATGTACTAGTTGTTAATGATTTCTTACGATTTACCTGGGTTTATTTTCCAAAGAATAAGAATGAAGCCTTTAAAGAGTTCACCAAGATCCGTATGCAAATTCAAGTGGAGTCTTAGACTCGGATCGGAAGAATACCAACTCGACCATGGAAGAGAGTTTAGTTATTCGGAATTTGTAGATTTCCGTGACAAGAATGGCATTTCCCATAATTTCTTAGCACCAAGAACTCCTCAACAAAAAATGGAGTAGTGGAGAGAAAGAATAAAACTCTTAAAGAAATAGGAAGGCCAACGATCGTTGAGAATGACCTTCTCTACTATTTACGGGCTAAGGCGAGCAAACACAACAAATTACACATTCAATAGATGCCTCATTCAAACTATCTTAAAGAAAGCACCCTACGAGCTTTACAAGGAAAAGAAGCCTAACATCTCTTATTTCAAGCCATTCGGGTGCAAATGCTTTGTGCATAACAATGGTAAGGATAATTTGACTAAGTTTGATGTATGGTCAAAGGAACTATATTTCTTGGTAATTCTTTACATAGCAAAGCTTCTCGCATTTTCAAGAAAAGAACAAACAAAGTGGAAGAACATATCCATAGTATCTTTAATGAAGTTGATAATGGCAAGATAAGTGAATCTACCTTTTCGGATCTCAAGCTCAACAGCAATGATAATGAAATAGTGGAAGTTGGACTCGGAATGACTAATAACAAGCGAATGAGCCAACATTTAATGAGTTAGCTCAAGAACCAGCTTATACCACTAAAACATAAGGAGAAGAAAAGATACAACCAGTTGAACCAGCTGAAGAACCTTGCATTCAACCATCAAAGCTGTTAAACCATAGAACAGGTAAAGCTTTCGATCTTACGGTTGATAAAAAGGCCTTGAAGGACATTTTTGAGAGAGTGAAGAGTCTCTCGAAGTTCTTCAACCATAGAAGCAATTTTGTCTACCAACTCGATAATCATAGTAATAGAGGGTGGAGAAGGTGGTAGAGAAGTAGAGGGACCAGCTCATACCACTAAAGCATAAGGAGAAGAAAAGATACTAACTAGTTGAACCAGATGAAGAACCTAGCATTCAACCATCAAAGCTGTTAAACAATAGAACAGGTAAAGCTTTCAATCTTCTAGTTGATAACTAGGCCTTGAAGGACATTTTTGAGAGAGTGAAAAGTGTCTCGAAGTTCTTCGAGCACAAAAGCAATTTTGTCTACCAACTCGATAAACATAGCGAGTGGAAGGTGGAGGAGGTGGTAGAGAACTAGAGGGACCAGTAGAGGGAGGTAGAAGTGTTAGAAGAGTCTAAGTCCGAGTGGGAGGGGTGAGGCAGGATACAACTCGGACCCATGGACCCGAAACTACGCTTGACTTCCTAGTACCCGTACCGAGAAGCTCTTTTCTGCCAACCATAATAGCGACCTCGGAGATAGCATGTGGATCCGAGGGAAGGGGACATTGAACTGTTTGAAAATAATAGTCAAAAGGGCTCTAGAAGGAAAGGGAGTGGATTTCTTTAAATAAGGTGGCACGAAGCCATCTCCTCAATGATAGAGGGGAAGAGCTCTACGTTCTAGCCCTCTAAGATATCGAATAAAGCTTTGAGAATCTTTGAGTTAAGAGTCTCTTTGTTGGAATGATGAGAGAAGAAGGTTCTCATCAAAATGAAACAGAGTAATCTTTCCTCGGTCTTTATTTGAGTCACCGAGAAATTCTTCCGTGACTCAGGAACTTCCTTGGCATACTTCTCGAAGAATTTATCAGCAATCTCCATAAATTTTATGGGATTGCGAGTTGATAAAAAGAGAAGAGGTTTTGAAAAGTTTATGAAGAGGAGAGAGATTTACACGAACAACCTTCTCTTGAACTCTTGAGGTAATGATTTTTTCAAAGAACGACATGTATGAATAGAACTTCGACAATGAGTTTCGGTAAATGAATTCATTGAAGCACAAATAATTGTACACCCCGAGTGCTTTTGATGCGCTGCAACCACAAGAAAGAAGTGGTTAGGAAGAATATATCATCTAATATGAGACGTTGGTCGACAAAAATTTTCAAGGGGTTGGAGGTACCCTCCGGAGGATTTTTGGTGTGGGGCTGGTAATGAGACCCCAACAACTCAGTGCTGAACCTCGCTCGGGCATGGTGTAAATTGAGACACAGAGAGGACACGAGATAGCAAAGAGAGAATGACAACTTTGAATTCAGAAAGTGAATATAATAGAGCGAGACATTTCGAGAGAGGAGAGCGAAAAGCAAAGAAATAAAAAGAAGGTGAAAAGATGCTATTTATAGCGAAACGAAATCACTTGTTAGCCTTCGGTCTAACCTCGAACTTCAAACGGCAATCTTAGACGAGTGTGACGTTCGCTCTCCAATGGCTAGTATTCCAACAGACTTTCTTCTAACAGACTGGAATTCTTCAATTGAAACGTGCATATGAGAGAGAGAATAAAGACTTTTCGAAAATATTTCGAAATTCTTCATTTATCTAGAGAGAATTCTAGAAATTTGATGTCCATACTATTCAAAAGCCGAGTCCGACTCAGTATGTTTTTGAGTGACTCAAAACACTCAAAGAACTAATAACTCATAGCTCGGTTTCACTCGGTCAACTGAGCCATTTGTTATTAAAACAAAAGAAAACATATAACACATAATTATGCTAGGATAATTCACTTAGAAATCATATAATCATGCATTAATCACACCAAGATCATTCCTAATAAAGAAAAATTGATCTTTACTAAGTGGCTAAGTGAAAATATCAGCTAATTGAATTTTCGTAGGAATGAATTCAAGTTCAATATCACCTTTCTCGAGTGGTCTCTTAGAAAATGATACCTGGCCTCAATATGCTTTGTCTTTGAGTGTTTAACTAGATTCTTGGTAATGTTGATTGCACTCTAATTGTCACACTTGATTGAGATAGATGTGTATGATAACCCTAGATCCTTCAAGTATTGCTTGATCCATATAATCCGAGCACAGCAAGCTCCATCTACAATATACTCAGCCTCGACAGTTGATAGAGCAACAAAATTTTATTTCTTTGAGTGCCGCGAGATGAGGGATTGACCTAGAAATTGGCATGCTCCTAATGTGCTCTTTCTATCAACTTTGTATCCAACATAATCAGCATATGAGTATCCGAGTAAGAGTTAGTTCGTAGTCTTTTGAAAACCATAGACCAAGATTCCGAGTCCCTGCAAGATATCTCGAAAATTCTCTTCACCATAGTGAGATATGATTCTTTTGGATTAGCTTGAAATCTTGCACAAAGGCAGACACTAAACATAATATATGGCCTACTAGATGTGAGATAGAATATAGATCCAATCATAACTTTGAAGAGTTTTTGATCTACAACTTTACCGTTTTCGTCTAAGTCTAGCTTCAAACAGACTACTCATAGGTGTTGTTGTATGCTTCACATCTTGTAAGTTGTACTTCTTCAAAAGTTCCTTGGTATACTTTAATTGATGGATATAAATTTTATCCTTGTTTTGTTTGATTTATAGACAAAGAAAGAAGTTGAGTTCTCCCATCATACTCATTTGGAACTCCTATCTCATCAACTCAGAAAACTCTTGACATAGAGTTTCATTAGTAGCTCCAAAAATGATATCATCAACATAAATCTGAGCAATAAGAAAATCTTTCCCCTTGGTTTTTCCGAAAAGAGTTTTGTCAATTTAACCTCTTTTGAAATTATTTTCAACCAAGAAATTGCATATCTTTCATACTAAGCTCTAGGAGCTTGTTTAAGACTATATAAAGCCTTTTGCAATTTGAAAACATGATTTGGAAATTCTGAGTTTTCAAATCCAGGGTGTTGCTCAACATAGATTTCTTCTTGAATGAAACCATTCATAAAAGCACATTTGACATCCATTTGATAAACCTTGATATTCATGCTAGATACAAATGCCAATAAGATTTTGATTGCCTCAATCCTAGCAACAGGTGCAAAGGTTTCCCTACAATCAATTCCTTCTTCTTGATTGTAACCCTGGGCAACAAGTCTAGCCTTAATTTTTACCACCAACCCTTCCTTATCTAGTTTGTTCTTAAAAACCATTTGGTTCCTGTGACGAGGTAGTTAGATGGTCGTTTGGTTAGTGTCCGGACTTGGTTTCTTTCAAATTGATTTAGCTCTTCTTGCATGGCTTCTTCCTATTCAGGTTCATTTAGGGTGTCTAGGAATTTTTGGGTTCAGTTCATGATATAAATGCGGAAAATGCACACATATTATGCAAAGAAGATCGAGTTCTTACCCCAGTGTTGATTTCGGAAAGTATGTTTTCGGTGGGTGGCTGGATGCATATTTGAAAGCTTTACCTGTCCTTTGATTTACTAAATTTGTTAATTGAATAAGCTGATCTTCAGTTGCTTGATCTTGCTAAGACTCATTGTTATGTTCTTCAACGATTCTGAGCTGGCTCTTGAATTTGTTCGATCCGAGCCATACCATTCCGTGTTGCTCCATTCTCGGTTGCTTTAATAATTCTGTTTTGACTTTTTTGAGCTCATCTTCAGCAAGGTTATCTTCATTTCGTTAAGTCCGAGATCCGAGTATGTTAACTCACTTATCCTGCCAAGATCAATTTCATCGAGGACCACGTGGATACTTTCGTCCACTTTGTTAGTTCTCTTGTTAAAAACATGATAAGCTTTGCTACGAGATGAGTAACCCATAAATATACCTTCATTTGACCTAGCATCAAACTTAGTGAGATGCTCTTTACCATTGTTGTGGACAAAGCTCTTACACCCGAATGGTGTGAAGTAGGAGATGTTGGGTTTCTTTCCCTTGTAAAGCTCGTAGGGTGTTTTCTTCATGATGGGTTTGATGAGACATTTGTTGAGTGTGTAATTTGCTTTGTTGGCTGCCTTAGCCAAAAAATATTAAGGTAGATTATTTTCAATCACAATTAGTCCTTCCTATTTCGTCAAGAGTTTAATTCTTTCTCTCTACTACTTCATTTTGTTGAGGAGTTCTTGGTGTAGAGAAATTGTGAGTAATGCCATTCTTGTCATAGAAGTTTGTAAATTCTAAGTAGTCGAACTCCCTTCCTTGGTCGGTTCGAATCTTTCCGATCCGACTCGAGACTCTACTTGAATTTTCTTACAGAGCTTAGTGAACTCTTTGAAGGCTTCATTCTTGTTCTTGAGAAAACATACCCAAGTAAATCATAAGAAATCATCAGCAATAACAAGTACATACGATTTACCTCCAAGACTTGTCACATGAATTTCACCACAAAAATCCATATGAAGCAATTCAAGCACTTTGGATGTAGATAGAGTTTTCGAGTGGTTTGAAAGATGATCTAACTTGCTTACCTTTTGTGCATGCCTCACAGATTTTATCTTTCTTAAAACCACGGTTAGGTAAACATACCCAAGTAAATCATGAGAAATCATCAACAACAACAAGTAC
Source organism: Talinum fruticosum (assembly GCA_021018815.1). Classification (NCBI taxonomy): domain Eukaryota; kingdom Viridiplantae; phylum Streptophyta; class Magnoliopsida; order Caryophyllales; family Talinaceae; genus Talinum; species Talinum fruticosum. The sequence continues at coordinate 1,011,310 of JAITYX010000107.1, forward strand.
ATACGATTTACCTCCAAGACTTTTCACATGAATTTCACCACACAAATCCATATGAAGCAATTCAAGCACTTTTGATGTAGATACAGTTTTTAGTGGTTTGAAAGATGATGTAACTTGCTTATCTTTTGTGCATGCCTCATAGATTTTATCTTTCTTAAAACCACGCTTAGGTAAACCCTTAACCAGCCCAAGAGATGCAAGTTTCTTGATAGTATGCATGCTAATATAACCTAGTTTATGATACCAGGTCCATGAATCATCATTCACGGATGCTTTCAAACAAAGATAAATTCTAGTTTGAATAAGGGAGAGGAATAGTGTAGGTGTTACCTGACCTCGGACTCGAGAGCTTAGTCTCTTTGGTGATTACATCAGAAATGTAACAAATGGTCCGAGTGAACATTACCTCTTGACCTTTCTCACACAACTAAGAAATGCTTGAGGAGATTGTACTTGAGTCTTTTAACAAGGTAGACTAGGGTGACTGAGTTGTTTCCTTCACCAATTTTGTCAATCCCTACTATCATGTCCTTGTTGTTATCTCCGAACATGAGTTTTCCTCCTTTTAGATCTTCTAGCTTAGAGAAGAGTCTTGAATCTCCCGACATGTGGCGTAAGCAACCACTATCTAAGTACCAATGACCTTTCTTCTTCTTTTGAGTTATTTGTAAGACAAGAACAAACTAACCCTTCTCACTTGCTCTTACGAACCCAAGTAACTCCCTTTATTGTGGTCGTTTTCTAAGGAAGAGCACTTTTGGGAACCCAGATTTGAATAATTTTTGGTATGGTCCGATTCTGAGTCTTCCTTCTAGAAAACTAAGTCCGTGTCTCTTTCTTTTGAAAATCTTTTCTTTTGTAAACACGAGGAGAAGGCTTTTTCATATAAACTAGTATGGGCTTACTTTGTTCATTTGTATGAATGGGACCATGCTCAGCCTTCCTAAACTTTACAGCTTTGGAATCAGTTTTGAAAGATTAGAATATGATTTTGATTCCTCTTCTTCATTGAAACCAAGTCCTTCTTTCCTGAAGGAGACACACTGAGTGCCTAATAGCATATCAAGGTTTTTCTGACCTTGAGTGAATTTCAAAACAAGCTCTTGAGACGCATTGAGCTTTCTTTTCGGTTCCCCATTCTCTACTCTGAGTGACTCGGACATAGTCCGATTTGTGTGAGTACTAGTCTTAAGTTTTTCGAATTTTTTCGAGTTTTTCCAATTCGTTTTTCAAAGCCTTGTTCTCATCGGTAAGAGACTCAAGTTGTTCTTTAAGCGAGAACGAGTCGAATTGGACTTTTCTTCCAAAGTGAAAATATATTGTGCTAGATCAACTTTTGAAAATTTGATAAAGTATTCAACTACCTCATCAATATCTAAGTCCTTATTGTTAGACTCGGATTCAACTTCGAATCCATAAGTGCCATAAAACACTTTGAGTCGTCCGAGTCATCTTCTTCGGATGAGTTATCATCACTCCAGGTAGCCATTATAGCCTATTTCTTTCTATCCTTCTTTCTTTTAGGACAGTCTTTGAATATGTGCTCCTTGCTGCTACATTCATAGCAACCGGAGTTCTCGAGATAAAGATAACATTGAAGGAGAGGAATGTTTACCTTTTATGTCCTTCTTATCATTCTTGTAGAACTCATCCTTTAGCCTCTTTTCCAACTTCTTGTATTTCATCATTCTCTTAAAGCCGTGGGCTATGAGTGTCATAGAGTCTTCTTCCGGTTCCGAGGAGCTCATACATTCACGTCCGCTTTATGAGGCCTTCAAGCACAATATTCTTTTTGGTGCTGATAAGCTCATGATCGAGTCGCTTGCCAATAAGCTCGTCCGGCCTTAGTTGAGAGAGGTTATGAGCTTCTTAAATGGCTATCACTTTCGGACGCCATCTCTTCTTTAGTAGACTTCTTAGAATCTTTCCGAACAGTTCTTCGTGAGAAATCTTTCTACCTAGAGATTTGAGATTATTGGTATTCTCTCGTGAACCGAACATACATCTAAGTTATGTTTTCTTCGGCTTTATCTTAAACAACTCATACTTATAAAGATATTAACTTATCTTCGCCTGCTTTACTTAGCTTGTTCCTTCATAGGTGTTGACAAGATTGTCCCACACCTCTTTGGCTGCGTCAAGGCTGAGACTCCGTTGTATTCTTCTCATGCTAATGGCACACATCGGTGTGTTCATAGCTTGGAAGTTCTTTACGAACTTATTAATTTCTTCGATAGTGAACTCGGATTTGGCTTCGAGCATAGTAGTTCCATTCTCCGTCTTCATTAGAATGTAGTTGCCTTCTTGGATGATGTTCCAAACATCTTGATCGTTGTCCCAGGAAACATTCCATCATCTTCTTCCAATTGGCAATGTTTGACCCTTTGAACTTCGGTGATCCGGTGGATGATCTTCCTTCATGGAACTCTCCATTGTTCCGAGCCATTTGATGTTTATACCTTTTAATTATGAGATCCTCTTGAAATGCTAGGCTTTGATACCAATTGAAGGTTTGCTCGTGGAGAGTCTAAGTCACCCTAGAGGGGGTGAATAGGGTGATGAAGAGAACTAAATAATTTTTGCAAGAATTTAGCTCAATAACTGATTTTGAGTCTATATTAGATTCAAAAAGTGATAACATAGATTTACATGGAGAACATTCTGGGCGAGAGAAAAGTGATAATATAGATTTACATGGAGAACCACGGACAGTGCTAATCCAAGCACCGAGTCCAATCCACTATTTTGAATCCACAAAATACGGAGGACTCGACTCAATCGAATTGATCCCTTAAACAATTCCTTACAATGTTTTCCGAGACTTATAAGTTCCCTTAACCGATCTAGTACTTCTTAACCGAGATAACCTTTACAATCGGGGACAACCGAGATGAGTTAACCCTTACAGCTCGGTCAAGGGACCTTATTTAGAAAGTAAGAAAAGAATGTAACTGAATACAAGACTTTCGTTACAACTTAGAAAATATTAAATATAGACTTGGAGTTGTAAATAGAAGATTGATTAAGAATGAGAACAATTAGTTCAACAATAAACTAAGTTCAAGCAATGTGTTCAAGCAACCTTCTAGTCTTGTGAGGTGGCTTCTATTTATAGCCAAGCAAGCGAGTGACGAGTTGATTCTTGGTTTTGGATTAAAGTCTTCACTAGCCATTATAACGGCTTTTCTAAGTCACTCGGAAAAGATCCATTGGGATATGAACGCTCGTCAAACGGCTCTTGGCTCCAAAGATAGTCCAATCACTTGGTGGTGATTGAAAGTTGTGGTGGAAGTAACCGTTAAGCCTAGAGCTGGAGTTTTCCAGCTTTGGAAACAAACAACACTAACACGGCGTCGAGCTATGTTTAGAAGTAGCTAAAACATGTCTACTAGTAATTAACGGCTAGAAGTTGGTTGCTTTTGTATTTAAAAAATAAGTTAGCCTCGTTGGGATAACCTACAAAAGCAAACCACATTGGCCAAAAGAGTTGAATTTTCCGAGTCTAATATTTAATATACTCAAATTCAATCTAAGTCAATCCTGAGGATGGTTAAGTAGAGAGAGTAAAATATAAAGACTTAGACCTTACATATACATCATTGTGAGTTCCATCAAGGAATCAGGTACAACACTTCATCTCTTTTAAGGTTTTGATTAAAAGTTATTCTATCCGTCCGAGAAGCTTTTCCGAGTGATAAAGAATCTTTTCGAGTGTTACGAAAATTATCGCATATGTTCCCACTTGATTCTAACCGACTCGAAAGCATAATCTGCTCATACACAGTTCTAAGTCACTCAAACAACACTCGGATATACTGCATGTTCAAACACTCACTCTAATGTGCATAAACTCAGGTCCGACTTAATGATCTAAGTTTGATTGAATTATTGTGTTAATTCAACTTTCTAAGTCGAGCATGCTTGGTTTGAACATTGGCAGTCTATATCAAGTCTTTCTACATTGATGTTCTTTATCTAACTTGCTTTATTTCTAGACCGACTCGAGATGGAATTTGAGTATAATGGATATTAGGCTCAGAAAATTCCACTCTTTTAGGACTATGATAATTATGCATTTAATTATCTTAATTAAATTATTATCTATGTCTAATCTTGTACCAAAGTATTTTATACTTTGAGAACCAAATTGATTTACTTTTCTAGGTTATTCAAACGAGGCTATCCTATTTTTTAAATATAAAAGTAATCGGCTTCAAGATGTCAAATCACCAGCAGCCAAGGCTTTTTCTACCTTTGACCGAAGACCGGACAATCGTGTCGGGGTTGCTCGTTACCAAAACTGGAAATCCACAATGCTAAGCTCAACGGTGATTTCCGCCGTACTTTTAGACATCACCGAGTGGATTGGGACTTTCAAAGGAGTCAAGAGTCGTTGCCTAACGTTCACACCTTAACGGACATTTTCCGAGTGACTTAGAAAAACCATTACAACGGTGACAAAGGTCTTCCGAGTCATAAAATAGTCACAACGGCTAATATGCTTTGTTATCTATAAATAGAAGCCAACACTCAAGACTTAAAGACTCGCTGAATCAACTGTCGATACACGCACTTAAGCAAAAGTCATTGTATTTCATACTCAATCTTCTACTTACAACTCCAACTCTGTATTTAACATATTTATGAGTTGTAAGGTCTTGTAATCTATCACAAACACTCATTCTTACTTTTTGAGTAAGGTCCCTTGACTAAGCTGAAAGGGTTAATTTAGCTCAATTGTCCCTAACTACAAAGGTTACCTCGGTTAGGAAGTACTAGATCATATAAGGGAATTTTTAAGTCTAGGAAAATCTTATAAGGAATTGTCTAAGGGAGCAATTTTGGTTGAGTCTCTCTACTGTATTTTGTGTATTCAAAATAGTGGATTTGACTTGATGTTTGGATTAGCACCGACCGTGGTTTTTGCCCCAGGAGGGTTTCCACGTAATTTTTCCGAGTTAGTACTTTTCTAAGTTCAATCCAAACTCAAACTCTCCTCAAAGTTACTGTCTTGTTATATTCTTCCATTACTTGTTCAATTTCCCCATTGAAGGTTTGCTCGGGGAGAGTCCGAGTCACCCTAGAGGGGGTGAATAGGGTGATGGAAAAATCTTTGCGAAAACACACACTTTTGTGCGGAAAAGTGACCAAGACAGTAATCCGAGTCTAAACACGGGGTCGAAAAGATTGGACTCGTAAAGCAATGAATCGAAGAAGCAGGAGCACTAATGCCGTCTCGAGTCTAGAATGAACTCGTAAAGAGAACACGTAAATATTTACGTGGAAACCCTCCCGGGGCAGAAAACCACGGCCCGTGTCAATCCGGACACGAAGTCAAATCCACTATTTTGAGTCCACAAAATACCGTGAACTTGGACGTAACCCGAGTTGCTCCCTTAGACAACTCTATACAGCATTTTCCTAGACTCATAAGCTACCTTATCTCGATCTAGTACTTCCTAGCTGAGATAACCCTTACAGCTAGGGACAACTAAGCCGAGTTAACCTTTACAGACTTAGTCAAGGGACCTTACAAAGAATGTAAGAAGTGTTTGTAACGAGTACAAGACCTTACAACTCGTAAAGTAATGAATTACAGAGTGGGAGTTGTAAGTTGAAGATTGAGAGTAAAAATACAATAACTTTGAACAAGTAAGTGTATAGACAATATGTTCTCGCAACCTTCAAGTCTTGTGAAGTGGCTTCTTCTTATAGATAAGACCAGGCAGAGTAGCCGTTATTTCCATCTCGCTGACCGAGAGTCCTCTCGTGACCGTTGAGAAAGGCTTTCTGAGTCACTCAGAAAGTATCCGTTGAAATATGAACGTTGGACAACGGTTTAACTCTCTTGGAAGTCCCAAAACCATCGGTTGTGTCTTGAAAACCGAGGTGAAAACCACCGTTAGGCTTGGCGTTCCAGCTTTTCCGGATATCAAGCGCATGCCTTCCGACACAATCTTCCGAGACTAAAGCAGGGAAGGTGAAAAGCCATATCTCGCCGGTGATTTGACGTTCGAAGCCGGCTACTTTTGTAGTTTTGAAAAGATATCCTCGATTGAATAACCTACAAAAGTAAAACAACTTTGGTTCTCAAAGTATAAAATACTTTGGTCCAAGGTTAGACACGTATAACAAAATAATCTTGAGAAATTACGCAATTGATTATCCGAGTCGAAAGGAAATGGAATATTCTCGAGTCTAATATCCATGATACTCGTAATTCCATATGACTTAGTCTTAAGAAAAGAAACACGTTCTACAAAGAAATATCAAAGTGAGAAAGAACTTGATATAGACTAAGCATGAAATGAACTATGAATGCCGACTATGCAAACGATAGAGTAAATAATCACAAGTCGATTCTCGAGTGAGAAAGGACTCGTAATAAAGAACAACTTTTCCGAGTCGCTAACAAAAAACGATTAAAGAGATATGTGAAGGCCGAATCGCATAGGAAGGATACTATTTAATTCAAGTATGTTTCTAAGACACAGAGAATGCCTTGGAATCAAAACTCTATATGAATGACATCGTTATACCCGATTCCTTTTGCATGACTCGTAAAGATATAGAGCAGTGTCCGAGTCTTCAATCTCCCCTTTTGATGAAAGGCATTCCAAACTTAAACGTAAACTTTGTTAGAAGAAAATAGATTGATTCTGAGTAGTTTGATAAAAAGATAAGGCATATTGAATAGATCGTAGTGATGTACAATATATCGGAGCAAGATAAAGTATGCTTTAACTCATTAACTCGTAAAAGAAAGAACTCGAAATAATGAAATGCATTAATCCATTAAAATTTACAAGGGCAGTAAAAACTCCCCTAAACAAGACAACCAGCTTCGACTACATTTTCTCCCCTTGCCTTTCAAAGAAAAACAAGAACCAAAAAGAAAGGAGAAAAGAACAAGTAATACACATAAGTTGTCCGGACAAAAAGAAAATTTTGAAGCAGTAAATTCGGAGACACCGAGGAATCGTGACTCGGTGCATGGCTCCAACTAGGAAGGTGGGGATTTCGAGTAGAGGCGGAGGTGCGCCGGCGCCGATAAGACCTCGACGATGTGCTTGAGCGCGGCGAAGGGAGAACCGGAATAGTTCGCAGGGGCTCGCCTCGAGGGGCTGACCCGGAGATAGTGGATCGAGAGGTTCTTCCCTTGGGACCTCGAGGGCTGGAGGGGCTGCTCCGGCCGACTCGCCGGAGGAGCGAGATCTTCCGACCCACTCGGATCGCCGTCCGAGCCGAGTACAAGCAATTTGAGCTTGGGGAGCAGTAGCCACGGCCTCTTCTTCCCTTTGCCCGGAAGGGCCTGCTTCACCCGCAGGTTCCTCGCGTCCTCCGCCGCATCCGTAGCTTCTTCCTCTCGCTTCCTCGGCTTCCTCGCTCTCCGAGGAGGTCAGGCCTGGGCTCGAAGACGCCTCGGATGGGTCCGAGTCATCCGGGTCCCGAGCCGCCTTGGACCGTCGCTCTCGAGGAGCTCAGCCAGCTCCTTCGCTCCTTAACCAGCTCTCTCATCTCAAGAACGAGAGACTGCCGCTTCCGGATTTGGGACTCAACCAGTCTTTTGGTTAATGGTCGACCCCGAAGAACAGACTTGAAACCCCGAGCATGTCTCCGAAATCGGAGGACACAGAGGTGATCTTGTCCATGAAGACAGGAGACAAGAGGGCGAGAGAGAGTTTTGGAAGCACCGGAGGTGGAGGCACCACCAGGTGAAGAGGGAAGAGAAAGAGGGGTTGATTTCCGAGTCCGAGGTGGAGAAGGAGGCCTCAGCTCCGAGTTGTGAACCCGCACACCAGGGTTAGTTTCCTGGTATCCGTACCCTCGGAGTTCCTTCTGCCGACCACAATGGCCGCCTCGGACACCGCGTTAGGGTCGAGGGAAGAGGAACTTGGAATTGTTTGAATACAAGCGTGAGAAGAGCACCGAAAGGAAGGGAGGTGTTCTTCTTGCTCTGGAGTTGAGCTGGCACAGCGGCCATTTGCTCAATGATGGAGGGAAGAGGTCGACTTCGTATCCCTCCGTGATATCGAAGAGGGCTTTGAGGTGCTTGGAGTTGGGGTTCTCCTTGCTAGAATGCTGTGAGAAGAAGGTTCTCATCAGCAGAAACACGTAAGTCCGGCTTCGACTTCAACCGAGTCACGTAAAAGTTCTTTCCGGACCCAGGGAATTCTTTAGCGTACTTTTCAAAGAAGTCGTCGGCGACTTCGATTAAGGGGATAGGGTTGCTGTTCAAGAAGAGAGAAGAGACTTTGAACAGACGGTGAAGGAGGGAGGTGTTGATATCGAACAGTAATGTTCTCGAACCCGAGAGGCTAGAACATTTTCGGAGTGGGTGAGATGAGTATAAAACTCGTAAACAAGTTCAGGATAGATGAACTCACTAAAGCACAAGAAAGGGTAGACTCCGGTGGTTTGGATATTGGACAACCAGGAGAATTTGGTTGTTGGGAAGAACTTGTCGTCCAGACGCAAGATGCTCGGGTGACAACGGGTTTAGAAGGGGTTGAGCTTTCGGCTTGTTGGTGCGAGGCTTCTTAGAGGATGAAGAAACCCGAAAGTCGGGATGGTTTCCTCTTTTAGGCATGGTGAGAGATGAAAAAATGAAACTTTTCGAGAGAAAAAGAAAGAGAAGGAGGTGTAGAAGAGAAGAAAACGAAAATGGTAGAAGAAAGAGAGATGAGCAGTTGAAAACTTACGAGAGAGAGAGAGCTTCTTCGACGTCCGCGGACGATCAGGGAACACTATTCACGTAGTATGCTTCCGCGAGAGGGTTTCGTTTGAGAGGGAAGGAGTTTTAGAATACCGAGATGAAGACGGATAGTCATTATTTATAGTGAGTACGCGCGCCCGTTCACTATCCGTTAAGTAACTCCGTTCCGACTCAGCCCGTCCATCGATAATTAATGCCCGGTGTGACGGTTCTTCTTCAACGGTTGAGATATCGGTGGTTTAAAATCTGCGGTTAAGATCCGATCGCAGCGCTCGAGAAAGAGAGAGAAAACGGGTTTGAAATTATAATCCGAAACTCTCCATCTGTTCTAGAGATAGCTTCAGAAAATTTGATGTCCAAATTTCTCTTACGTCCGAGTTTGACTCGTAAAAGTTTCGAGTGACTCGAAACACGAAATAACTATCAGCCCAAGATCACGTGATCAACCGAACCGATGGTTATTAACAATGAAAGCACAAGGCACGTAAATATTCACGAATCATAACACAAAACTAAGCATTTAACATACCAAGCTCATTTCGAATAAAATGTAATTGATCTTCACCAAGAGGCTTAGTAAAGATATCAGCTAATTGAAGATTAGTAGGAATGAACTCAAGTGTAATATCACCCTTTTCCGAGTGATCGCGTAAGAAGTGATACCCGACTTCAATATGCTTTGTTTTTGAGTGCTGGACAGGATTCTTAGTGATACCGATTGCGCTTTGATTATCACACTTGATTGGGACCGAGTTGAGAGATAGTCTAAGGTCCTTCAAGTGTTGTTTTATCCAGAGAATTCGAGCGCAACAAGCACCAACGAGCAATATATTCAGCTTCGCAGCTTGATAGAGCTACCGAGTTTTGCTTCTTTGAGTGCCAGGATACTAGGGATTGACCCGTAGATTGGCAAGCTCCGGATGTGCTCTTTCGATCAACTTTGTATCCTGCATAGTCTCGCGTCCGAGTACCCGAGTCGAGTCGGCTTCGAGTCTCCGGAGTACCATAGTCCTAGATTCCGAGTGCCTCGCAAGATATCTCGAATATTCTCTTCACCGCAGTGAGATGTGATTCTTTTGGATTAGCTTGAAATCGTGCACATAAGCAAACACCGAACATTATATCTCGGTCCGCTTGAAGTAAGATATAGCAGTGATCCAATCATACCCCGATAGAGTTTCGATCTACCGCTTTACCTGTCTCATCCGAGTCGAGCTTTATACTCGTCGCTCATAGGAGTAGATGCGTGCTTTGCATCTTGAAGCTTATATTTCTTCAGCAGTTCCTTGGTGTATTTTGATTGATGAACAAAGATTCCATTTTTGTCTTGTTTGATTTGCAATCCAAGGAAGAAGTTGAGTTCTCCCATTATACTCATTTGGAACTCTTGACTCATCAACTCGAAAATTCTCGACACGTAAATTCATTAGTAGCACCGAAAATAATATCATCAACATATATTTGAACAATGAGAAAATCTTTCCCTTTGGTCTTTATGAATAAGGTCTTGTCGATCCGACCTCTTTTAAAATTATTTTGAACCAGGAAGCCGCTCAGCTCTTTCATACCAAGCTCTAGGGGCTTGCTTAAGACCATAGAGAGCCTTTTGAAGTTTGAAAACATGATTTGGAAATTTCGAGTTTTCAAAACCAGGAGGCTGCTCGACATAGACCTCTTCTTCAATAAAACCATTGAGAAAGGCACACTTAACATCCATTTGATATAATTTAATATGCATGCAGGATGCAAATGCCAACAAGTATTCTAATGGCTTCAATTCTAGCTACTCGGGCAAAGGTTTCCCCACAATCAATTCCTTCTTCTTGATTGTAACCTTGAGCTACAAGTCTAGCTTTGTTTCGACAACTATTCCACCCTCATCCAGCTTTGTTTTTGAAAACCCATTTGGTTCCTATAACCGGGTGGTCGAAGGTCGGTTGGTCGAGTCCGGACTTGGTTTCTTTCAAATTGATTCAGCTCTTCTTGCATGGCCTCTACCCATTCGGGTTCATTAAGAGCTTCTAGTGCATTTTTAGGTTCAGTTAGTGAAATGAATGCAAGTGAATGCACATAGATTATGAAGAGAAGAACGAGTTCTTACCCCACCGTTGATATCGAAATTATGTTTTCTTGGGGATGACTGGAAGTAAATTTGAACGCTTACCAGCTTCTTTGATTCACCAGTGTTTGTGGGCTGAATAGCTTGATCTTCGTAAGCTTGTTCCGAGTGATCGGCTCCATTGACTTGCTCGCTCCGAGCGACTTCTTGAGTTATTTCATTCCGAACTTCCTCGTTCGAGTGATCTCCTTCTGAGTCTTTGAAAGCTCATCTTCATCATCATCCTTTCGAGCTTCAGTTCCGAGTATGAAGATTCACTTGGTTTTTCCTGTTCAAGCTCATCAAACACTACGTGGATACTTTCTTCCACTTTGTTAGTTCTCTTGTTGAAGATACGGTAAGCTTTGCTATGAGAAGAGTAACCTAGAAAAATTCCTTCGTCTCGACCGAGCATCAAACTTGGTCGATGATCCTTACCATTGTTGTGGACAAAACACTTACATCCAAAAGGTCCGAAATAGGAAATGTTTGGCTTCCTCCCTTTGTAGAGTTCATAAGGTGTTTTCTTCGTAATGGGTCCGATGAGGCATCGATTGAGAGTGTAGTTGGCTGTGTTTATCGCTTCGCCTGTAAATAGTAAGGCAAGTTGTGTTCAATCATCATCGTCCTCGCTATTTCTTCAAGGGTTCTCGTTCTTTCTCTCAACTACTCCATTCTCGTTGAGGAGTTCTGGGTGCCGAGAAGTTGTGAGAAATTCCATTCTTGTCACAAAACTCGAGAATTCCGAGTAATCGAACTCCCTTCCATGGTCGGCTCGAATCTTTTGAATCCGAGTCCGGGACTCCACTTGAATCTTTCTACGTAGCTTACTGAATTCCTTGAAGGCTTCATTCTTATGCTTGAGAAAACACACCCGGTAAATCTTGAAAAATCATCAATGATAACAAGTATGTAAGATTTACCTCCGAGACTCTTTACAGAATTTCGCCACATAGATCCATATGCGTAATTCAAGCACGTTGGATGTGGAAACTGTCTTCGGAGATTTGAATGAAGATCTCGACTTGTTTCCTCTCGGTGCATGCTTCACATACTTTATCCTTCTCAAACGTACGCTTAGGTAATCCTCTAACTAGATGATGAGATGCAAGCTTTTTGATAGTATGCATGCTAATATGACCTAATCTACGATGCCAAGTCCAAGAATCATCTTGAAGAGATGCTTTCAAACAGGATAAATTCCGACTTGGGTCGAAAGAGGGATGATGTAGGTATTACCCGATCTCTTACCCGAAAGTTTTATCTCTTTGGTGATCTCATCCGTGATGTAGCACTTGGATTGAGTGAATTTTACCTCTTGTCCTTTGTCACAAAGCCGGGAGATGCTAAGTAAGTTGTACTTTAGTCCTTTGACAAGGTAGACTGGGCTCACCAGATCTGTTTCCATTACCAATCTTCCCAATGCCCACTATCTTGCCCTTGCTCGTCATCACCAAAGGTCACCTTTCCTCCTTTATATGACTCCAACTCGTAAAAGAGTCCTTCGTCACTCGTCATATGTCGTGAGCATCCACCGTCCAGGTACCAATGTCCTTTTGATCTTTTCGAGTGACTCCGCAAAACAGAGATAATATAACCCTTCTCACTTCCTCTAACGAACCTAGTAACATTTCTTACCGTGGTCCTTTTCCGAGGAAGAAGGTGCTTTGGAACCCGGATTTGAATGACTTTGGGTTTAGTCCGATTCCGAGTCTTCTTCTTAGAGAACCGAGTCTCGTGTCTCTTTCCTTTTAAAAACCTTTCCTTTTGAAACAGGAGAAAATGGTTTCCTTTTGTAGATAGGTCTCGGGTTTAGTCCTCCTTTCATTTTTGTGAATGGGACCATGCTCAACCTTTTTGAACTTAACAGCTTCGGAATCCTTTTTGAACAATTCCGAGTAAGAATTAGATTCTTCCTCCTTGTTGAACCCAAGACCTTCTTTTCTAAAAGAGACACATTGTGAACCTAAGAGCATATCAAGGTTCTTCCGTCCTTGAGTAAATTTTAAAACCAGATCTTGAGACTCAGTAAGCTTCGTTTCAGCTTGCTCATTTTCTTTTCGAGTAACTCGGACTCAGCCTCATTAGTTTGAGCACTTGTCTTGAGTTCTCTCGAGTGTGAGTCTCAATTTTTCCAATTCATTTTTTAAAGAAGTGCTCTTAGAGGTGATTGACTCAAGTTGCTCCTTGAAATGAGAAGAATCGAATTGGACTTTTCTTCCAAAGTAAAGATGTATTTAGCTAAATCAACTTTGGAGAATTTGAGGAAGTAGTTTATTACCTCTTGAGGATCGCTTCCTCATTATCTCGAGTCTCGTGTCCGAGTCCGACTCTTTTCGGCTTCGAGTCGTTGATTGCCATTAGACACTTTGAGTCATCTCGAATCCTCGTCGTCTTCGGATGATTCCTCATCGCTCCAAGTTGCCATCATGGCCTTTTTCTTCTTCCTGTCCCTTCTTCGTTTTGGACAGTCCTTGACTATGTGGTCTTTGCTGCCACATTCAAAACATCCGTAATTCTTAGACAAAGATAACTTTGAGGGTGAAGAAAACTTACCTTTTCCGTCTCTCTTGTCCTTTTGTAGAATTCTTCTTTTGGTCTTTTGTCCCATCTTTTGTGCTTCATCATTTTCTTGAAGCCTCTTGCAATGAGTGCCATGAGATCATCTTCCGAGTCGAGGAGCTTGGACTTGCTTCTTTGGATTCTCGAGGCTTTAAGTGCGACGTTCCTTTTGGAAGTACCCTCAAGCATCTTCTTCTTCCGGATGTATCTCATGAGTCGAAGCTTTCCAATGAGCTCGTCCGGTTTCAAGAGTGAGAGGTTCCGAGCTTCTTCTATGGCAAGTCACCTTAGGACCCCATCGTCTCTTGGGTAGGCTTCGAGAATTTTTCGGCACATTTCTTCATGGGAGATCTTCTTTCCCGGAGATTTGAGATTGTTGGTGATCTCGGTGAAGCGTATGAACATCCGAGTAATGTTCTCTTCGGCTCCATTTTGAAAAGCTCATATTTGTGAAGATACTCGGCTGATCTTTGCTTGTCTCACCCGACTTGTACCTTCATAGGTGTTGACCAGAGTGTCCCACACCTCTTTAGCAGAGTCACGAGCAGAGACTCGATTATATTCTTCCGAGCTTATGGCGCACATGAGGATGTTCATGGCTTTGAAGTTCTTTCGAACTTCTCCGCTTTCGTCGGCGTGAACTCAGCCTTTGTCTTTGGAAGGATTCTGAATTCATCTCGTCTTTGTTGGAATGTAGTTTCCTTGTTGTATGATTTCCCAAACTTCTTCATCGTGATCCATAAGGAAACATTCCATGAGCTTCTTCCAAGTGACCGAAATTTGAACCTTTGAATTTTGGTAGCCTGTTGGAAGATCTACCTTCGTCGAACTCTCCGGTGTTCCGAGCCATCCGATCTTTAAACCTTTGGACTGTTAGATCCTTTCCGAAAGGCTAGGCTCGATACCAATTGAAGGTTTGCTCTGGGAGAGTCTCGAGTCACCCTAGAGGGGGTGAATAGGGTGATGGAAAAATCTTTGCGAAAACACACACTTTTGTGCGTAAAAGTGACCAAGACAGAATCCGAGTCTAAACACTGGGTCGAAAAGATTGGACTCGTAAAGCAATGAATCGAAGAAGCAGGAGCACTAATGCTGTCTCGAGTCTAGAATGAACTCGTAAAGAGAACACGTAAATATTTACGTGGAAACCCTCCCGGGGCAGAAAACCACGGCCCGTGTCAATCCGGACACGAAGTCAAATCCACTATTTTGAGTCCACAAAATACCGTGAACTTAACGTAACGCGAGTTGCTCCCTTAGACAACTCTATATAGATTTTCCTAGACTCGAAGTTACCTTATCTCGATCTAGTACTTCCTAGCTGAGATAACCCTTACAGCTAGGGACAACTAAGCCGAGTTAACCTTTACAACTTAGTCAAGGGACCTTACAAAGAATGTAAGAAGTGTTTGTAACGAAGTACAAGACCTTACAACTCGTAAAGTAATGAATTACAGAGTGGGAGTTGTAAGTTGAAGATTGAGAGTAAAAATACAATAACTTTGAACAAGTAAGTGTATAGACAATATGTTCTCGCAACCTTCAAGTCTTGTGAAGTGGCTTCTTCTTATAGATAAGACCAGGCAGAGTAGCCGTTATTTCCATCTCGCCGACCGAGAGTCCTCTCGTGACCGTTGAGAAAGGCTTTCCGAGTCACTCGAAAGTATCCGTTGAAATATGAACGTTGGACAACGGTTTAACTCTCTTGGAAGTCCCAAAACCATCGGTTGTGTCTTGAAAACCGAGGTGAAAACCACCGTTAGGCTTGGCGTTCCAGCTTTTCCGGATATCGAAGCGCATGCCTTCCGACACAATCTTCCGAGACTAAAGCAGGGAAGGTGAAAAGCCATATCTCGCTGGTGATTTGACGTTCGAGCCGGCTACTTTTGTAGTTTTGAAAAGATATCCTCGATTGAATAACCTACAAAAGTAAAACAACTTTGGTTCTCAAAGTATAAAATACTTTGGTCCAAGGTTAGACACGGATAACAAAATAATCTTGAGAAATTACGCAATTGATTATCCGAGTCGAAAGGAAATGGAATATTCCGAGTCTAATATCCATGATACTCGTAATTCCATATGACTTAGTCTTAAGAAAAGAAACACGTTCTACAAAGAAATATCAAAGTGAGAAAGAACTTGATATAGACTAAGCATGAAATGAACTATGAATGCCGACTATGCAAACGATAGAGTAAATAATCACAAGTCGATTCTCGAGTGAGAAAGGACTCGAATAAAGAACAACTTTTCCGAGTCGCTAACAAAAACGATTAAAGAGATATGTGAAGGCCGAATCGCATAGGAACGATACTATTTAATTCAAGTATGTTTCTAAGACACGAGAGAATGCCTTGGAATCAAAACTCTATATGAATGACATCGTTATACCCGATTCCTTTTGCATGAATCGGAAAGATATAGAGCAAGTGTCCGAGTCTTCACCCATCACCCTATTCACCCCCTCTAGGGTGACTTAGTCTCTCCAAGAGCAAACATTCAAAATATCAAAGTATAACAACTTGATCCGGTCAAATAATTCTTAAGGAAATAAACCGACTTAGAAATAGAAATTAATGTTGCAATTCTCTTTGCGTTGAGATACACGATCCATTGCTCGGAATAAGCGTGTTAGAGAAATTGTTTACGAATGCGATACTTTTAAATGATGTTCGAGTGAGTAAGAAACATCGAGTGTAGGAGATATGAAATAAGGTGCTTTCGAGTCAGTCGAACAAAAAAACTTAGATAAGAGTTTCTATAGTGCTCATAATGACTTGAAATCAAAACTTAAGAGAGATAGGATTTATACCGAGTCTTTACGTAATACTCGGAATGAGTTAGAGTAAAAAACCGAGTGTTCAATACATCAAGTCACCCCACTTGAGGAAATCATTTCAAACATCAACTCAGGGGCAAGAACTCATTCTTTTTACATAACTTCTGTGCATTCTCTGCATTTATTTCATTAATTGAACATAAAAAAATGTTAAACGCCCTACTCGAACCTAAATGGGTAGAGGCCATGCAAGAAGAACTCGACAATTTCAAAGAAACCAACTTTGGACCTTTACCAAATGACCTTCGGACCACCCAGTTATAGGAACCAAAAGGGTATTTGAGAACAAACTGGATGAATGAGGTTGGGTAGTCGAAATAGGGCAAAACTTATTGATCGGGGGTATAATCAAGCGAAGGAATTAATTGTACGGAAACATTTGTACTTGTTGCTAGGATTGAGGTAATGAAAAATCTTTTAGCATTTACATCTAGCATGAACATTAAATTATATCAAATGTATATTAAGTGTGCATTCCTTAATGGTTATATTAAAGAGGAAGCCTATGTTGAACAGCCCCCTAGATTTAAAACCTTCAATTTCCTAGTAATGTTTTTAAGTTTCAAAAGGCTTTGTGTGATTTAAAACAAGCTCCGAAGTTAGGTATGAAAGATTAAGTAGCTATGAAACATTTTAAGATTAAGTAGCTTGATTTAAAAACAATAAAAGAAACTATTTTTAAACCACACAAAAAGACAATAAACATGATATTTTAAAACAGAAAACTAAAGAAGTACAGGCTACAAGATGACAGCCGCTGCCTTCCTTCACTCGCCCACATCACAGCTCACACACGCCTAACCCTTGCTGCCCCCTTGTTGCCTCACGCCATACCTTGCTCACTTTTTCTTGACCTACCATCATCATAATCCTAATTGTCATCATCCCTCTTTATCATAATCATCATCAACTCTCCATCATCACATTCTTGCTCATCACCATGGCAACAATTATTATGGTATTATTATTATTATTGTAATTTTTATTTTAAAGACTCTATTTTTATTGTTGGTTTAATATTAAAGATGATATTTTTATTTAGTTTACGTATTTTAAATTATATTATGTTTGAGTAAGTTTTTATACTTAGTATAATCTACTTGAAACCATGTTAAATTATTTACTTTGAAACAAAGTTTCGATCTTTATTGTGTTATTGATTCGATCCATGATTCTATGATAATTTGATTTTAATGTTTATGATTTTATGTCTAATTAATTAGAGTGCACGCTAATTAGTCTTATATAAATTTATATGATAGTGTAAAGCATTTAAGTAGGTAATCGCTTGATCTTTTAGACATAAGTATCAACCTAATTAATCATGGATGGCTCATACCCATCACTTTTAATTAGGAAATTATCGGAGATCCTTCTTAAATCAATTTGCTAGTAGATTGGTTATTAGGTGCTACATGATATTATTCTAATACTTAATGCTCTAATTTGATTAAATTATAGTCCTAGCATACTTAATGCTCTAATTTGATTAAATTATAGTGCTAGTGCTAGGATTATCAATATTAGTAGGGTTTATATTAGGCTAGGCCTATGTAAACTAATATTTAAGAAAAAGCAGGAGGATCCGCTAGTGGTTGTCTTCTACAATTTAGCTCATGGGTAGATCAATTTGTGTGTTAATGATAAATAATAATTTGCATGGTGGATATAGATTATACTAAGTGTTTTTAAAAATTTGATATCTTTGATAATTATTTGTTTGCTTTTTAGTTATTTTCTTTAGTTTGTCAATTTTTATTTATAAATTTATAGTCTTTTATTTTCAATTTCATTATCTCCCCCTAAAGATCAGTATTTTAGGTTAGTTTTAGGAATTTTATTTTAATTTAATTTTGAGTCTTTACATATTTTAATTTTCAGATTATTTTTACATCGCGCTTTTATTATTTTTGAGTCAGTTGGTTAGAAATTAGTTTAAAAATAGTTTCTTTTATTTTTTTCATTTTTTTTTCTTCTTTTAGGGTTTAGATAGAGTCCTAGTTTGATGTGATTAAAGTTTAGAATTTTTGGAATTAATTTGATAATTTTTCAGATTTAATTCTTGAATTTAATTATTGCGGGTTTTCGGTTAAATAATTTTGTAAATTCGATTTAAAATTTTATTTTTATATTTTTAGGTTCTGGTTAGGTCTAGAAAATTAGTGTTAATATTCTAGGTAATTTTAGTATTTATTTTCGTAATTAATTTAGTGCAGAATTTTAGTTATTTAATTTTCTGTTTTAGAATTTGTTTATTTTCTCGCTTTAGTTTTCTGTTTTAATTATTCTAAAAAAAATATAAAATTATTTCTGGGTCGTTATAGTATTTTTTCATTATGTATAAATTATTTATTTAGTTGTTAGATAATTTTCTACAATTTTAAGTTATTGATTTTAATTTATATTTTCTATTTTGTTTTTAAGAGTAGTAAATTGAATTAGATTTAAGCTTACATATTTATTATATCTTTCCTCATGGATTCGATTCCTACTTCCATATGCTATATTGTTTATTATAAGCCTAAGTAGTGGTTTAATTTGTAACCGTATGACAAGCTAACAAGGGTAACTAAGTCTCTCCAAGAGCAAACCTTCGGCTTTGATCGACCATGCAGCTTCTTGGTGGGAAGCCTGGTTTAGAGTTGGGCATCCCATCGAGTGGTATATCGAACATTAGAGAGTGCCTTGGTTGAGGATCCACACTATGCAACATCCTTTTGTACTTTTGTTGGGTCCGATAACTAGTACGTATTTTTCTCTTACTCGTAATGAGGAAAAGGGACAGTCCAAGAGATCCCTTACTTCGACCGTATCTCGCCTACTTCTTTTGAATTATTTAAAGGTTTCTATTGCTCTAGGTGAGTTCCGACACGTCTTGATTACTGGACAAACTCGTCGATGTTGCTCGAAGCCTCGCAGAAAACGGAACTACTATAGTTTCTTAAGTTTATGTGGAAAAGATAAAAGAGGTTGACCCTAAACAAGGGAAGGCACCGAGGATTTGAGAACGGGACACAAAAGGAGTTGTTCTTGCTGCAGCACCGCTTCAAATTTGCGATGTGAACCCACAGATAGACGAAGGAGCCCGCAGGAGGAAAGCTCAAGCCAAAGAAGCCGACGAGAGGTTACAAGATCGAAGAGTTGAAGAAGCGAACCCAAGAAGATGTAGCTGAGTCCGCCGATGCAAAAGGGGAGAAAATAAAAATTTACTACTCGCTGAAAAATTTAGGAACAATTGAGAATTTAGTAAGCAATTAAAAGTAGGGAATTTTTTTAGTTTTGTCTCTTTAGAACAATTTATTTTTCAGTAGTTTTCTTGTTTTATTTCCTCTTGGTTTTTTAGCTATGTATTAAGGTAAAAGTAGGCTTACCTCTTATTAATAATAAAGTGAAAAGTAAGTTTTGTGCTCACTTTATGCTTCATTTATCTTATTGCTCACTTAGAGGAAGAAATAAAAATTGGACAGACCTAATTGGACCATCCTTAAAATACCAATTAAATATAAAATACTTCCTCTAAAGGAATTAATTAATTAAGCACACCGTCCGATTGGACCGTCGAAAAATAACAATTAAATATAAAATACGGCCGGAGGGATTTCTCGTCTCCTCCAGCCCATCGTTGTCGGGACGGTGGCCAGCGCGGCTAAGGCTCGGCTTGGTTGGGCCTGTGCTTAGCTAATTAGTAGAACTGTTTAGTGTCATGCTAAACATAGTATTTCTTTAACTCGATCCAAGTTTGTATATTGAAATATTTCTTCACCATCCAAATCAATCAATTTAACTCGCCCCCTAGCAAGTATTTGATGAAGTATGAATGAGCCTTGTTAGTTAGGCCTACATTCTTCTTAAGGATCTTCAATTGGTGTTCTAATCTCCATAAGGACCAAATCTCCAATCTACAAACTACAAGGCTTTACCTTCTCGTTAAATGCGCTTGATATACATGATTGGTATATTTGGACATTATGCAAAGAATTTTAGTGTCTAGTAACATTAACTCCTCGTAACGTGCCTTAGCCCATTCCGCTTCATGAATTTAACTTTCTGTGATGATTCATAATGAATGAAAGGTAATTTCTATTGGAAGTACTACTTCCAAACCACATACTAGGGAGTAGGGCATTGCTCCCGTTCGGGTTGACTCGCTGCCGGACGGATGGCTCGTTATGCTCTAGGTGTGGAGTCCAAGTAGGTACTCTTGATTTTCTAGGTGTCAATAGATGTCATGGTACCAACTGGTTTGGTTACTACTAGACACTTTAAGTGCGTATATCTCGCGCAGGTTGACTCCGTCGTTCTATATGAATAGGCATTGAATGAATGCCACTAGGTATAGTAGTCATGGATGCTCATTTGACTAGGGCATCCGCAAATTGGTTGTCATCCCTAGGAAGGTATGTGTATGATGTACTTGTCAAAGTATTTCACTAATTCTATCAAATGTCCTTAGTAGGGTGCAAAGGCTTCACTACGTACCTTCCATTTTTGTGAAATCTAATAAATGATAAGACTAGAGTCACCAAAAATGCTGATGTTCTTGGCTCCAATTTCTATCGCATCTTGAAGTCTTGTGATGCATGCTTCTTATTCAGTAGCGTTGTTGGTAACCTCCGACTCTAACTTGACTCGAAATGGGAATGTGTGCTCCTTTTGGCGAGAATAGAAGGATCCCTACTTCAAAGCCCTTATGATTGGAAGCTTTGTCAAAGTACATTGTCCACTTGCAGAATATTTTTGTCCGAAAAGTGGAGATGTTAGGGTTGTGATTCGAGTTACTAGTAGATTAGCTAGGAATTCCGATACTACCCTTCCTTTGATTACCTCTTGAGAGACATACTTGAGTTTGAATTCTAATAGCATAACTATCCATCTATCTATCTTGCTACCGATAGTTGGTTGCTCAAGGATGTACTTAATGAGATCTGTTGGTGCTACTACATGTATCGTGTGGGCCAACATATAGTGCATGAGCTTATTGGTGGCCTAGACCAAAGCCAACAATGTCTTCTCTAAGGGCGTAGACCGAGTCTCCTAATCTAAGAATTTCTTACATAGATAATACACTCGCATATTCTTCCTTTCAATCTCATTGAGCTAACATGGCTATCATTGTAGTTTCCGGTGTAGTGAGGTACAAGAGTAAAGGCTTCCTATTTGGGCAGAAATAATACTCGGTGGATTGGCCAAATAGTGCTCGACTTTCTCGAATGCTTTTGGCACTCTTCATTCCAAATTGGCTAAGACCCTTTTCTAATCTTCTTGAAGATGGGTTCACATACCATAGTCACTTTTGATATGAAACGACTAATGTACTACAAATGTCCTAGGAAACCCAATATGTCTTTCTCTGTCTTCGACGATGGAATCTCTTGAATGGCCTTGATCTTGGATGGATCAACTTCGATTCGTCAAAGGTTAACCACATAGCCTAACGAATTATGTAAGGTTACCCCAAAGGCACACTTTTGCGGGTTAAGGTGCATGTTATACTTTCTTAGTCTTTCAAAGAATTTTCTAAGGCTAGGTAAACGCCCTACCCTATCCTTGGACTTGATGATCATGTCAACCACATAAACTTCAACTTCTTTATGTATCATATCGTGTAGTAATGTTGTGGTTGTCCTCCGATATGTAGCTCCAGCGTCATTGAGCTCAAAAGGCATTACTACATAATAGTACGTCCCCATTGAGTGATAAAGGTCCATTTTTCAATATCTTATTCAACCACCTTCACCAAACTATGCCTAGCATAATTGTCCATGAACGAGAGCAAAGCATGTCCCATTGTGTTATCTACGAGAATGTCGATATGAGGCAACGAGAAATCATCTTTAGGGCTTGCCTTATTCAAATCACTAAAATCGACGAACATTCGGACCTTACCATCTTTCTTTTGGATCGGCACTATGTTTGCTACCCACTTAGGGTAGTGGACAACTTTGATGAATCCAACTTCTAACCGCTTCCGGACCTCTTCCTTGATTTCTATGCTTAGCATCTTCATAGAGTTGAATCCTATGTTCTGCTATACTTGGATCTATCCCTGGCATGTCTTTGTAGGACCATGGAAAGACATCTATGAATATTGTAAGGAGCGAAGTGAATTGCTTCTACTCTTTTGGATTTAGTGTTTTCCCAATTTTGACCTCTTGGTGTTGCTCAACAGATCCTACGTTAATTGTTATCGCTTTCTTTATTATTGGTGAGTGATTTTCTTGATCTTCAGCTTTTATTAATTCCTTAGGGATTTCTTGTTCATCATTAGAGGCAAAACAATTAAAAATAGGAGGAGACAAAGAGTAAGCGTAAAGGTTCATCTTATTGA
This sequence comes from Talinum fruticosum, assembly GCA_021018815.1. Taxonomy (NCBI): domain Eukaryota; kingdom Viridiplantae; phylum Streptophyta; class Magnoliopsida; order Caryophyllales; family Talinaceae; genus Talinum; species Talinum fruticosum. The sequence continues at coordinate 1,033,856 of JAITYX010000107.1, forward strand.
ATGAAGAAATGAGTACATCAGCCTTGGAAGCAGTAGTTGCAGAAATAAAAGTTGCAAAAACTAGAAGATGAACCAACAAAATTGTAAACGAAACAACAAGCAATTGTTCTAGTCTTAGGAATAGAAAGCTCTCCTACGATGACAACAAATTCTTGGCCTTCCTCAAGCATTAATTAAAGTAATATGCTACGACCCTTCGGCGTTGGTGTCGATAATGAATGTCAATGGATCAAACTATGAGTGTAACATGGCTTGGGATAGTACTGAAATTGAATTCCCATCTCGATTTTTCTCCCTCTAAAACGTAGACCAAAAATATTGCTCTCGACTAGATTGGTCCCATCTTATGTGGACTGTCCCTTCTCGAGGACGTAGGGTGCCTCCTTTTCTAGCGCATGGCAATCATTAAATACTTCTAAACCAGGTACCAAGATGCCCTTCTCTTTCAAGTAATAAGACTTAGGAAAACCATAGCAGGGAAATCATCCCCTTCTTTTAGGAATTTCCCATTTAATGTACGAGGAAATGGTTTAATTGAATGAACTGTGACTGGTTCAATCCTCTTAGTTTATATATCCTACTTAGCTTGGCTTTTTCTTTAGAAGATGGTTAGCCTAGCCCGAACTTATAGGTGTTAGTGGATTCAAGTGATGGAAAGATTAGGTGGTATGCCTTCCTGCCTGCAGCCTAAGCTAAGAAAATACACCTTCTTCCTTAGCATCGAGTGGACACTAGGGTTGATATAAGGATTGAAGTTGAAAGGTGCTTCATCCTTGTCTACGTAAGTAACAATTTCACACCCGTAAAGCTCCTCATCATCAGCATCTTGTTTAATTTCAACGACGGACTCTTTGGAGGTAATGGTGCCAAAGAGGTTATCTCCATTGATGGTTAAAATCAGAACTTTGATAATCATATAGACATTTTGATGTAGTGTAGAGGGCACTTCCTGATTTTCGTGTAACCAAGGGTGTTTTAGAAGAAGGCTAAAGGCATGTGGAATATTTAGGACTTGGAAGTCAATATTTTTAACCACAGGATGGACATTAATCGGAAGAGTCACCATTCCCAAAGTTGTTCTTTTGGAGTTATCATAAGCATAAAGATGAAATGTTTTCTTAGAGAGTTATTTCTCTCTAATGCATAACCTTTGGCGGTACTCCAAGCACGTGACATTTTTAGCAGATCCATTGTCTACTAAGGCTAGAGGGATAAACACGTTAATGCAAGTTACAGATCATGTAAAGGGCATTGTTGTGTGCAATGTCTTCTTCAGGTAGATCATTCTTGTCAAACGTGATGGTTTCATCCCTATTGTTGACAAATCCTACTACTTTCTTGGGCGTAGTTTTGGGAAAGACCTTAATGTTTTTGGGAAGTAGGTATGAGTTGTCGGATGGTGATCTCAAAGTGCATCAATCAAGGCCTACCTATGATTTCGAGAAACTAGTATGAGTATCCAGATGGAGATATTAACTTTATGTTTTTAAAGTTGTTTTAAGATTAGGTCTTCTTCTTTAGCAAGTTCTTGTTCTTTTGGGGCTTCTTGAGTCCGTTGTGGACCCATTGGTAGATTATGTCACGCAGATCTAGAGAGGAATTGGATTTTTGGACTCTTTGGTTCTCCTCAAAAGTTGTCTTCTTCTAAGGGTGGTGTGTCCCAAAAGTCATCATCACTATCTTCTTTGGTTTCATATGCATCTTCTTCATCGCTTACCCACAATCCACGGACTTTTAGGTCTACGAAAGCTAGGCTAGCAGGTGGCTTGAACTCACTAAAATCTTAAATTCGGACAAATGAATCCCACTCGACCTAGAATGGGTTAAGAGGATATGGCTAAGGTACCGCTAAATCGATTCTTGTTGTTGCTAGGTTTCGGGCCGGCTTAACAGGAGAGGGAGTATAATAGTGCAGAACATGCTCTCTAATTTGTTGTTGAATGTCCAACATTACCCTAGGTCATGTCCTCGTGCACGATGGTACTTGTAGAATTTTCCTATGTCCCAGCTTCTTCGATCTGTTTCATGGTTTATGATTCTACTCATACAGGTGGCATTTTAATCTTCTCTTTAGACAATGCAGACGATCAAGGGCTTGAGCGTATATAGTATCAATGGGAGTGTAGTCATTATACCCATTAAAGGCATTGACATCTCGCACCCTCGCTAGTATTGCCTTGTTTAGAGGCCTTCTTGTCGTTGGATTGATAGGTACCTCTATATCTAGCCATGACTTTTGTGGTCATGGTAGATAATTCTTCTTCTATAAGCATGTCGACATCTCTAAGAGATATAAAACTTGTGAATGGTAAGAATTTGAGGTCATGGTTATAACCGGGCTAAAGGTTCTTTACGATGATTGTCGGTTGGTCCTTCTCGGATGGTCGGTCCACCATATGGGCAGCCATGCCCTCCATCCGGTCGAAAGTCGGTAAAGCTTTCTTTGTTTCCCTATTTGATTAAGTCCATGTCTCTAAGTGTCACGGATAAATCGGTGTTATAAGAGTATTGATGTAGGAACTCCTTACATAGATCATTCTAATTGGTGACCTTATGTGGGTCAACGACATTATACCACTTTATTACATTACTATTAAACGTCCATGGCAAGATGATGTGGTAAGTGTTATGCAACACATTCTTCGAGTCATTGCTCCTAAGAAGTTGCAAACATGATGATGGGGATTCTCCGAACCACGAGACATAATGTCCGGCATGGTGAACTTAGGAGGTAGCTTCCTTTTGGGGATTGAATTGAACCCCATAAGATCAAAGTAGTCACTCTTGAATATGGATTACTCCCTTAGCGTTTGTTCTATTTGATCTATGCGTGGATCAAACTTAGGCTTGTGTTCAAGACTAGTTTCAAGAGAAGGATTAGGTGGAGGGCCTCCCCTTCTTCTTCTTCACTATCTTTCTTATTATCCTCAAGAGTGTTTAGGATGACATTAAGATCGGTGTTAGATATGGACTCCATCCTCTTATCCCGAGCCTTGATTCGAGCTTCCATCTTAGGTGAGGATTAATTGAGTAAGGTGATGATAAGGGATTTTTCCGGTGCTCCATCTATTAGAGGGGAATTATTTTCGGTGCATCGTCCTATGACGGAAGATTGCTTGAACCGTTGTTGTATGCACAGTAGTAGGTTCCACTAGCATAGACCGAACTTTAGAGGGAGGTGAAGAGCGAGGGAAGAGGTTTTGAACTCCTTGTTGAGGCGTTCTAACCTTTTGGAGATCGGATTTTGACGAAACCTAATGGCAATAGACTCACCTATTCTGCAGCCCAAAGGATTATGTTTACGACGATGTGAAGGAAAACCACTTTAGGTAGGAAGGAACTTATGTGCAAGACTCAAATGAACTAAGAGTGGATGCCTTTTTATTTTGATGAACATAAGGAATGCAAAGCAAATGCAATGAAATGTGATGATGCTAATGACTTAGTTTGGGATGATTTGTGATTTTGGCTAATTCATAAATGGAATGCACAAATGGATACTCCTAGTTAGAGATGATTTATTCTTGACTAGATGCATGATAAGGTGTAAAGTTTGACTTACCTAATTTGAGATCAATTTACTTTTGGCTAAATGAAAAAAGAAATGCAAAATTTGACTCACCTAATTTGAGATGAATTTATTTTTTTAAATGCAAAATTGGACTCACCTAATTTGAGATGAATAGATTTTTGGCCAGATTAAAAATGAAATGCAAAATTGGAATGTAGAATGCTGAAATTCAAAACCCAAAAAAAGATAGACTTACTCGAAGAGAAAGGAGGGTCCCCGGTAGGACTCTTCGGCCTTAGTGGCGGTGACCAACACCGGCAAAGCTCCGCGCCCGGAGGCTTCCTGAAACCTAAACTCTAAACTTATGAATTTTTGGAATGACTTACAAATGCAATAAATGATCTATTAAAAAAAAAGAAGGCAATTTTTTTACTTTTGGCTAAAAATGCACATAATTAATGGACTCAAGGAAATTAATTATTGTAATTTATTCGCACCCATGCAAGGGTTATTCAACACTCCTAACCTAACCCAAAGGCTCACAAGCAGAATATTAATACTAAAAACAACCACATTAATTCATGCATGCAAATGAAGAGAAAGGGACCACCTAAACAACAAAGGATATACGGTCAAAAAGAGGGATAAAACTAGGTAGGATACATGGTGTCTCATAGTCCAAGCATTTAGTCCTCCATGTACCGCACGACATCAAAAAGCATGAATCCTCGGTGCCTCTTGGTAAACCAAAGAGAGCTTGGTATGAGAGAAAAGGTACCACCCCCTTGACAAGCAAGCCTAGTAAAGCCCTGTCTGGGTTAGTAGTTTGAACCTCTTCTAAAATTATTTTTAAAGATATAACCTAAAGGTTGAAATTAAAAGCAACTATGTTCAAGGCTGCCTAAATGCAAGATGATTAATACAAAACACATTACAAAAACTCACAACTCAAACTTTAAAGTCTCACCCTCTTAATAAATGATAATCCCTAATGGAGTCGCCACTCGAAGGAACTGCGACGCTTGCATCTACCTCCGTTAGAATAGGAGCCGGATTCAGATCGAGCTTCCTTACAAATGGCGGATTTCTATTTTGGAAATGATTTTTTAAAACATGATGTTTTTAGAAATGGGGATGCATCTCTTATTAGGATTTATGATTTTTATAATCTAATTTAAAATAAATTAAGCAAAGGCGATTGGTGATTTTATTAATCATTTTATTTCATGAATTATTTTTAGAAGTATGACGATTTTATTTCACAACTAAAGAAAATAAAACAGAATTAATTTATTCTTGCTATAAGGCTTTTGGGCAAATCTATGTAAAAACACCTACTTGGACGAAAGGTTTACCCGATGGCCGTCCGGTGTCGACAACGAGCAGCATCATATGGTCGCTGGCACCGGCCATGGTCATGACTCGGGTGGGTCAATCTCACTCCATGGCTTGGCTGTCAGGAAATAAAAACTCCTTTTTGTGATTTTCGGTTAAAAATGTTGAGGACCGAATTAAAGAGAAATAAAAAAGAAAAATAGTGTCGGCAAAAAGAAAAGCAATAAAGAAAAGCGAAAAGACAAGCGAAGGAAAGCGAAAATAGAAGATTACATCGGCGAGGAAGAATTTAAAAGCGGTTACATCCTTTGTCGAAAATAATAAAAACAATAAATAACATAAATTAAATAAATGGTATGAATTGAAGGCGGATCTAGTCCTATCAGGTTGTCTTAGCTATCGATCCGGATCTAGAACCGGATCGGAAGCGTGACGTTGGTAAACTAGAAGTGGCTTTTTTGTGAGCTTTTGTGAAGGTAGAAAGATGTATTTAATCGATGAAGGATTAAGGATCTAATGTTGGTAATATAGTAGGGATTAGATGAAAGGAAACCAAGAGCTCAAAATACATCAATATTCAATAACTCTTAGTAAAATTTTGGCGAAGTTTAATAGAATAACGCATAGGAAATGGTCATATGAAAAATGAGCGCCTAAGCTCTCCATTTATAGTGGAGGATTAGGTCACAAGATCACGTAGGATTTAGCTTTATGAATCTTCCAAATCAAGCAGCAAATCGGCCAAAAAAAAAGAAAAATTGAACCAAATCCACCTTGAGCCGGGATCCCTGGGACAATGCCGAGATACGCGGCGCCGATTAAGAAACGGTGTCATGTGCTCCAACATTCCTTCCGTATTGCAGCTTGAAATCGGAGCAAAATGCGGCGTTTGGGGAAAACTCTCCTAAAACACGTTGTTATTTTGTGAAAGTGAGCTCCCTGTCTCGGTTAGATGCATGAAGTAGAACAAAGTGTTTTTGAAATGGTTGCCATAGTAAATAAGGTTTTTTTTTTTGTGATAAAGGGTTTTTGTTGTTTATCGGCTTCTATCACGCCCATCGGACTCCAACCGTTATCCGAATCTTCAAACATGACTCGAAATTTGATCATCGGACTAACAAAATAAAATACGGATATAAAAGAAATAAGATGACACGATTTTGGTGTCTACAACAGATCGCTATTAGAGATATGAATTTTTATTACGGTCAATTTACGATGGAAAAATCGTCATGAAAAATGAGGTGGTGGCATTTTTCTAAATAACCGGCCTTCTATAACACCTATAACGACAGTTCTTTCAATCAACTGTCGTCATTAGTTGAGCTGTCAACTTTTGACTACGGCTCCTTCAAAGAATCGTAATCATAGGATACATTTGAGGATAGTTCTTCCATTGAACCGTCATCAAATGCGTCTCCAAACATATCCGAAAAACCCGAGAACCGGCACTGTTGTATTCGATGCCCAGTTCATCTCGCTCTCTACTCTCAATCTCATCGCTCTTTGTAGTTCCTCTTATCCACTACTATATCACATCTAGATGTTCTCGGTCTAATACTTCTCACCGATAAGCTCTCCTCTCTTGCATTGTATTTGTCATCCGTCGTTGTCGTTGCTCGGTCTCACTCGTTGTCATCGTTCTTTCGGTATGAATCTCTATCCTGTATTATTTACAAAATTTAGATAGTTGAATGTTGATGGATTTGCGATAATTATTTGACTGTTGAGAATGCGGGTAATGTTTGAGATTATTGAAATGTTGAATTGTATATTGAGAATATGGGTAACATTTATTTAGTTTGTTAAGTTGGAAGTTCGTGAAATGTTTGAGATTTTGAGAAAGAGATTTAAGATTTTAGGATTTCATTAATATAAGTAAATAGAATGATAGTTAGAATAGTAAATCAAAAGAGTATATCCAAATTTGTTTAGGGTTTAGAGAAATAGAAAGATAATTTGGATATAGAGTCATCCCGAAAAACTTGTCATAAAGATAAGTTTGTATCCAAATTTGTTTATTTTGATGATCCGATATTGGGGTGGACTCATTTATCTAATTATCGAAATTGGCATCTATATTTGGTTAGAGTTTAGAAAAATAAAAAGATTTATGGTTAAGGGTTTGGGGAAATAGAAAAATTTCTGGTTTAGGGTTTAGAAAAATAGAAATATGTATGTTTTAGGGTTTATGGATTAAAGGGGAGAAATACAAACGTGAAAATATACAAAATTGGAAAGGTTTTTGGATATGGGGATTCCCACAAAAACTTTTCATAAAGTAAATTTGTTATCAAATTTGTTTATTTTGATGAGCTGATGTTGGGGTGAACTAATTTATCTAATTATCTAAATTTCTGACCGGTTTCCCATTTAGTTGTAAATTTGTTGTATTATACATGATCGTAAACTACATTAAATGAATTATTTAAAAAATTTACGTAATGCATAAGACAATAATGAATATGAATGAATTGTTGAGGTCATCCATTTAATTTGCTTTAACTAACCCAAGAGGTAACTAGAACTGAAGTTCTCATAACCCTTGTTGTCTTTAGCAATGAGGTTGGGTTCTTTACGCACGACATAGTCTATCTACTACATGGGTCGGTCCATGAAGAATGGGAAGAGGGGTAGAAGATTCATTGGAGAAAAAGGTGATAAATAGTAGGGAACTATTACTAGTTGTGTCATTATTTATGACATTTTTCTCCAATGAACCCTTTACCCCTCTTTCCTTTCTTCGTTGACTCGACCCACGATGTAGATAGACACTATGTTTTTCTTGTGAACCCAACCTCATTGTTAAACACAAGAAAGGTTATGGAGACTCCGATTCTAGTTATGTCTTGGGGTCATTAAAGTAAACTAGGATTTCATCACCACGTTGACAAAATAAAATATGGGACTAAAAAGATAAGAGTGACATGTTTTAGGTGTCTAAAAATGAACCCCTACTTGAGCGAGAAAACCTTGGACTATACTAATTCAAGTACAAAGTTAAAATCCTTTATTTGAATTGTTAAATGCAATAATAATGACTACTCGAGGTTTTCTCCCTTACACAAATCTCCGATATTTTTGCCCACACCCGTAAATTCCCTTATCTAACTTAGAGAAGTACAATATTCCTAATAGAATGTAAGTTCTAAATCATAAGTGTAAACCCACCATAGAGCAAGGTCGTAAGTGCAAGGTCATACTGTACTAACCCAAGTACAAAGTCAAAACCCACCATAGACCCTAAAATTCGCTTTCAAGTTACAACTACCTCTTTAGTGCTTATCATATACTCATACAAGGATATATGTCCAAACCCACCATAGAGCAATTGGTTGCCTTTTGGTTGCATGGGCCTAAGAAGTACAACACTCCCAAAAGACCAGGGTATGAGACTCAAGTCCGACTACTAGGGGCAATGTCATGCATCCTCAATGCGAGACGTTCCTAAATAGGACCATTGCTCTACTTTTTTGACAAGTTACAAGTTCCTATTAGAGAAAGTACCAATACTTACCATGCAACTTTTCTTTCTTATTGGCTATTCCCATGAATTTCACTAGTTAGAGATGAAGGTGGTATTCTTCCTGGACCTTTCAAGATTGCATCAAAGACAATGGTTGAAAATGTATATCGTCTTCCCTCTACAATTCTTGCAAGTATCTATAAAAGACTCGATGACATCTCCTGCTCTTCACATACAAGAAGAAACAAAGGCCTTTACTATTCCTATTTCCTTTATGCATGGGTAGAAAAATATTTTGGGATGCGTACTATTGAAAGTCAATCTTCATCTAGCACAAGTACGATAAAATTCGAGTGGCCTCGGCTGAGCTAAAATATTTCCCCTTGAAGAAGCTCGAGAAATGATCCGTTTAGGCAGAGATTTTGTTAGCATTCATTAATTAGCAACTGAATTAAAGAAATTATCATGGATGATTACTTATCGAAAACTTGATTTGCTTACTTTTGAGCATTCATTTAAGCTTCATTACTTATCGAGTGAGGACGAGTTTATTACAGAGCATTATTTCTTTTATCTCGTTTAGCAAATAGTTTGGTGTTCATTAGAGTGAATTTAGGGAGTACGGGATTTGTCGAATCGTAGAGATAGTATAAAATTTAATTCATATTGCCTAATGAGATTAAGGATACTCAAAAATTGAACTAGCCTATTAACCTAAAATCAAGACTGAAATTAAAATATAGACTACTAACCTCAATTGGATTAAAGAAAATCAAAACTAAATATACGAACCTACGCAACTCATAAATCATCAATTTATAAACGGATTATTATCATCTGTACCCCTGGTACTATGCTTCGCAATAATGTTTGTACCCATGTCTAATTGAAAATTATTTTCAACCCCACGACCTTACTTGACATATTAAAATTATAGGTAAACTTGAGATTTTAAGTTGATTGGAGACGTTAAAAGACAAAAATACCCTTGTATTATCTCCACCCTCCTACCCCCTAATCTCGACACCCTCCTCTCTCTCTCGGTCTCTCTCGCTTTCTCTCTCCTTTTCCTCTCCCTTGCTCTCTCTCTTCCAATTCCCTGGCATGCTGCTAAGCAAAAAGGACCAAGCTGAGATTGCCTTCATCCCGACCAAATCGGACCAAGTTCTATAGTTATTGGTGAAAGAATCCCAAATAATAAGCATAATAGTTTGGGTCTCCTCCGGGTATGTAGACCCAAAAAACCCATGAAGCTAAGGCAATCCGGAAGGGCCATAATAGTATTAGAGTTAGAGTTAGAGGACTCAAAATGAAGGAGGGCACGAGAGAGAACGGGGAGGCCCTCGTCGAACACCTGGTGGGCATGTTCTCCTCTGGCGACAAGATTGACAACCAATAAGGAAACAAGTTTGAGGGAGAGAAGGAGCTCGGGCTTGGAGACTTTGGACCGCTTGTGATTTCCATTGTTGATGGAGTGGAGGGAGTGGAAGAGAAGCGAGACATAGTTGCCCGATGTGAAGCCATAGGAGGGGCGGGAGGAGAGACGGGTAGAGAGGGAGGATAGAGCCTCTATTCTCACCGATCACTTGGGGTGAGGGAGGAGAGAGAGATTGTGCTGCAGGTCGGAATGATCGGATGAGATTCGAGAGGGAATTAGAATTGGAATTGATTGGAGTCGAGCATGACCCCATGTCTATGTTACGGGTTTCCGATTATGATTGCTTTCGCTATATTGGGTTATCCCTCTCCTCCCGTTCTTGTCTCGTTCGCATCGCCATTGTTGCGCGAGACACAAAGAGAGATAATACAAGGGTATTTTTGTCTTTCAACGTCTTCGGTCAACTTAAAATCTCAAGTTTACCTACAATTGTAATATGTCGATAAGGTCATGGGGGTTGAAAATAATTTTCAATAGGACATGGGTAGAAAAATGATTGCAGCATAGTACGAAGGGTACAGATGTTAATAATCCATTTATAAACCAATTCGAAACTATCATTAAATTAGAAAGTAAAATAACAAAATTCAAAGTTGAAGAATTAAGAATTGATACCGGCAAAATCAAGGATTCAAGGTGTAGGAAATACTTCCGCAACTCGCATTCTAATTTCGAATAGCAAAATACCTAACTTTGACAATGCAAACCAACAATCCACAAATTGAACACAAGTTCGGTAGAGTTCTAAAATCGAAAATAAAAAACTAACAATTCAAATTCTACGAACTAGAGACTAAAATTTGAAGCTAAGTATTGAAAACTTAAGAAGCTAAACTAAAATTTTAAGAACTCAAACTAAAGATGGAAGATCCGAAAGCTGAGTTTTTAAACCTAAAGTCGCGGCTGCGGCTACCGGATAGCGGCTTGTCACGACGTCACGCTTCACCATTGTCTCCTTATTGCTCTGTCTCGCTGCTCCCTTTTATCCTCTTGGTCTCGCCATTCTCCTTCTTCTCTTCCACTCTTGGTCCCGACTTGAATGTGGATAGAGTCCTAGATTGCCAAGTAGAGAGAGGTTTTGTTGGATATGGTTTCTTCGTGGGCCAAACTGTGAAGATGAAAGCGATAAGAGTTTGAAGAAAAGTCGAAGACGAGAGGAGGATAAAGGATGGATTTTCGGACAACAACAGAGGTGAGAAGGAGAGTCCAGATGGGTTAGGTTTGGGTGTTTGCATAGCGAGATAAGAGTGAGAGAGATAAGGCATCAAGGGACGGGGCTAACATAAGGAGAGAGAGATGAAACTAGGGTTTACGGTGAGGGCTAGGAAGAACAATGCGAAAGGAAGAATAGGGTAGGGGTGAGGTAGGGTTTTGCTGAGGGGAAGTTGAATGGAGTTAGGTTTTTTCATGGTAAGCATAGGAAAGACATGAGATTTAAGATTGTTTTGGGCTGGTGAAGAAGCACGAAGAGGGGAAAGGTATTTCGGCTTTACAACTATTTGGAAGTAGAGGGAGGAGGAGGGAGTTCCTAAGAAGATTCCCTAGTGCCTTTCTTTTCCTTTTTGCCTTCAAAGATTAATTTTATGACTGAACCGCCTCGCTGGATGAACAAGATGATCGAAGTTGACAAAGTAGGGTTGTCCCTTTATAGATCGAATAGCATGTTTAGCATTTGGCGGGTGAAAGTTTACTTGGACTCTTCTAAGGTCTGTCATGGTCTTTTGGGATCCAAAATATCACGTCTTTAGGTTTGGGGATAAATAATTATGTCCCCTTCCTGAAGAATTTGATGTTATCTTAGGCATTCATCGTCGGACAAAACTCGTGGTTCCGACGCCTTCTACCAATACGTATGAAACATATAAGCGTCTTCCGAAGCACAATAATAGGAATCTAAATTGAATTGTAATTAGGGACAAGGTGCATCTAATATTGTTGTACTATCGCCCGATGCATTCTTCATGACATGCACACAATCATAGATGTCGGGCCATAATCACTTGCACGATAGGTGGTTTCCTAGTAGTGGGAGGTCACGGGGACATGGCATCTCGCTGCATTGCTGAACTTTACCAAGCAATTGGAGGATCACCGCTCCCTTACTCCTCTACTCGTTGGAGAGAAAATTATAGGGATGGACCAGGTTCAAGCAAATCCAATCTTCTTCTTCGATCTTCAAAGTTTTTTGGTTTGATGTGAAGGAATGGAGGAAGGAAAAATGGAGGATGAACTATGGAGGATTCTGGACTGGATCGCCTGCAGTAATGGCCGTAAATCATCTTAAATAAGCCATTAAGGAACAATCAAGTGTCGAAACCATCAAAACCGAATCGTCTCGGCATATTTTACCTCCAACACGGGCCGTGTCCTTTGACACGGGCTGCCCGTGTTGGATGCTTGGCATGTCAAAACCGGACGGGGACGTTCAAAGCGGGCTGTGTCCTTTGACACGGGCTACCCGTTCTCGATGTAAATACTCCGAGTAGGCTCACCTTCTACACGGGCCATTTCGGTTGAAACGGGCTACCCGTGTTGGTTCGCTGGAAGGACAAACTTTAAGAAATCGAGGGGAACGACCGTTTTGATTGCAAAGATGGACCGTATTGGTCTTCTTAAGGCTTGGAACACTCACTAATCTCGGGAATACTCGGTATTGGTGATCAAATCTGCAAAAACATCTCAAAACACCAAAACACAAGCGTAAAACCGAAAATGGAGCATAAACACACTCCTATTAACCAATTTTTTCCTAAAGAAAAGTATCAAATCGTCTAAGAATCTAATGCATTTTATGCACTTATCAACTATTAATTTTAGAGTATAAGACCACCCACCTTAATTCTTTCGACATTGAAAATTTGCTGAATTAGTAGGCCTAGGTTACTCTCCTTCTCTTCCTTCCTCTTCCTCTTCTACTAGCCCCGGTCTTCATTCCGCTTTCCCGGCCGCCGGGTGCCGTACTTTCACTTGCCAGCCTCCTCTTCCTCTCTCCGATCATCGCACATGCTTCTCTCTCTCTCTATTCTCCCTTTCCTCTTTCTTTCTCTTATTCCCCCTACTCCTGTTTCTATTCCTCCTCTTCTCCTTTTTCCGAGCCTTTTCTCCTTCTTTTCCCTTAATCTCTTTATCTTCCTTTTTGTTATGGCTTCATCGGATATTGCCACCACAACACCCCCTTTACACTAATCACTCTATGGCCTATCTATTACACATGTATTAGCCCCCATTCGTTCATTATCGCTTTCTGTTTTTTGTTATGTTTATTTTATGGGAATAACTATTAAAAAGTTTTCCCGGGTTTTATTTATTTGGTTGGCAAAAAAGAGATCAAATTTATTAATTAAACCATATAAGCACATAATAATTACAAACAATAAATTATGTACTTAGTTCAATTTAATTGTATAATTAATCTACTCGGAATCTCGGGTCTCAAATTTCTCCCCTTCTTCAAAAACAATTCCATACTTGAAATTTATATAGCTGAAGTAAACGGAGCGGGGTATTTGTCCTGTATCTCACGTTCGTTTTCCATTTCGCTTAAGCTAACTTATGGTGTTTCTAGAGTACTCGATATACGGAATAGCGTTAGTCCTAAGCTTCTACTCTTGTGTACGTAAGATGTGGATTGGTTCTTCATCAAATGTAAGGTGTCCCTTAACCTTTAAAGGTTCAATTTTACGACGTGCTCCCGATCCGACACATATTTGCGAAGGCTAAATACATAAAAGACTTCATGAATACCTTGAAAAACGAGTGGTATAGCCAATTTATAAGCTACAGAACCAATGGTTTACAAAATTTGAAAGGGTCCAACAAATGTAGGGCTAAGTTTACCTTTTATCCCAAATCTCAAGCTCCCTCTTAGCAGAAACACTCTTAAAAACACGTGATCGCCAACTTGGAATTCTAAAGGGTTTACGCTTTAGATTCATGCAACTCTTTTGTCTATGTTGGGCCGCTTCATAAGGAGCAATACCCGGACTCGTATGGTAATTGTTATTATAGGTAATTTAAATCAATGGTAGGTTGTTATCCCGATTACCCATAGAATCCATGGCACATGCTTTAAACATATCTTTTAGAGTCCGAATTGTACGTTTTGTCCGCCCACCGGACTCGAGGTTGAAATTTGTGCTTATGTGGAGATTTGTACCCATGGCATCATGAAACCCATGCCGAACTTAGCAATGAACTTATTATCCCGATCCGATATGATACCGAGAGGAACACCACGAGCCTAACTATCTCGGCTATATAGTGGTAAGCTAGTTGTTGAGACGTGAAAGTTATCTTGACAAGCAAGAAAAGGGTTGAGTTTGTTAATCTATCGATTACCACACATATGGAATCATGGTACTTCCCAGTCTTGGGTAATTCGTGATAAAATCTATGCTAATATCTTCCCACTTCCATTCAGGAATTGGCGGAGGTTGCGTAAACTGTCATGGTCTTTTGGGTTCAATTTTGAGCTACAATTTGTGTTACATCCCTTTTCATTCATATCCACCTAAAATGACTTTTTAAATCATGGTACATTTTTTTACTTCTAGGATGCATTCTGAATGTCGAGTTGTGAGCTTCCTTCATCAATTCGCTTTTCGCTCACCGTAGTTAGGTACACATAGCCCCCTTTATACCAAAGTGTCCTGTTCTCAAGACAGAATTCCTTAATCTGGTTCTCCTCTACGCTCTTTTTATCTTCAACAATTACGAATCCGAACATTGAAGTTATTTGATCCCGTTGACCAAGGGAAACTTCATTTGTATAGATGCTAAATAACCTTTGTCATTTGGTAAGTATCCTCCCAACCTGAAGTTTTTCTAACCGCCTTATGACTCGGTTTTGACTGGTAAGCAAACAAGTTACCGAACTCGTTTTTCTACCGAGGGTATTTGCTACCACATTTGGTTTGCCTGGATGATACTTGATTTCTATATTATAATCCTTTAGGAGTTCTAGCCATCTTCTCCGCCTCATGTTTAAGTCCTTCTGCATAAATATTAACTTTAGCCTCTTATGGTTTGTATAAACTTCTCACCTTACTACATAGATAGTGCCTCCAAATTTTTACCACGAAATTTACTCGCGGCTAACACCAAGTCATGAGTTAGTAATTTTCTTCATACGTGTTTATTGTACTCGATGCGTAAGCAATCACTTTACCATTATGCATCGAGTACACAAACAAGCCCTTTTCCGAAGCATCACTATATACAACGAATCCTTCCGTTCCCTCGAGAATTTTAAAAATTAAGGCTAGCATTAGCCGTTCCTTTAGCTCTTGAAAGCTATTCTCACATCCTTTAGTCCAATCAAACCTATTACCTTTGCGTATTAATGAAGTGAGAGGAAGAGAAATTCTAGAAAAGTTGTCCACGAACTTTTAATAGTAGCCAACTATACCTAGGAAACTTCTCACTTCAAATACGTTTATAGGTCTTGGCCATTCCACTATGGATTTTATTTTAGTTGAGTTCAACAGATATGCCTTCCCTGGAGACTACATGCCCTAAAAAGTGGACTTTTTCTCACCAAAACTTGCATTTCTTGAGTTTGGCATACAATTGATTCTCCTTGAAGGTCCGGACTACTATCCTCAGGTGTTCTTCATGTTCCTTTCTATTTTTTAAATACATGAGGATATCATCAATAAAGATCATCATGAACTTATCGAGGAAAAGGTGGAACACTCTATTCATCAAATCCATGAAAAAGGGAAGAGCATTGTCCAAATGGAAGAAGCTAAAACTCATAGTGACTATATCGCGTTCTAAAAAAGCACTTCAATTTTAATTAGGAAGAGGATTCGAAACCGTAAGCGCTAATTCCCAATATCTTGAGGGTACGTGCGTGTAGGAACCGCGGCCTGGGTGAACCTGGACCGAGCTTCCCCACATGCCTTTTTGGCCTTTCTTTGGGTTTTAAAAAATGAGATATGATAAAATTTTAAAATATGGGGAATGATCTCTTATTCGAGTTCCTCAAATTTTATTACATCAAATTAACAGATTTGGATTGATTGGAGTTTTATTAATCATTTCATTTTATAAATTAATTTCAGAATTCCCGGGATATTATCTCCTAATTGAAGTAATAAAAGAAATTACGTTCGCCGTGAGGCTTTATAGACAGCACCAATGTGAAAACACCCATGCCGGACCTAAGCCTCGGTCTTTGACCACCCAAGACGAGCGGTAGCCTGCATTTGGCGATCATCGGTGCTGGCCAAGGGCCTAGGCTAAAACAGTCAGCCTCGGCCTCGGCTTGGCGAGGTAGATCCAGATCTCCTTTTTTTACCCTACAATCAGAAAATAACCGGGATGCATTTTTTAATAAGAATACAAGCACAAAAGGGAGTCACCAGTGAGTTTTTATGAATGAAAAACTAATAAAAATAAAAACTTGCTCTTCCAATCTTAGTATAGAAAAACTAAGACTAAAAGTGGCTATAATTGAGTCCATCGGTCTTTCAACCGAGAATCGGACCGGGGATGAGGGTACAAAATGTAGGGAAAACCCTTCCATTCCGCTCGTCCGAAGACGACCATGACTAGTTTGAGAAGTGCATTAAAATAATATGTTAAACACAAACATACAACAACATGCTAAACGAAATTAAAGCAACCAAACAAAATTAAATGAAAGCAATAAAGAAAGTGGTTAAGAAAGCTATAAAGAAAGACAAGAAAACCGAAAAGTTAAAGAATTACATCGGGCGAGGAGGAATTAAAAGAAACGATTACATCTCTTTAAACCACAATATGGAAAACGATAAATAAAACATAAATTATATAACCGTTTGAAGGCTGACTGATCGCCCTTCGGTTGTCCCACTTTGTTAATCTAGATCTCTTGATGCGACGATGAGCAATCAAAAAAAGGGCTTGTTTTTGTGAATTATATAAAAGGTTAACATGTAAGGAGTAGAAAAGATAAGTTGAATAAGTGGCTAGAGATCATAATAACTAAATATCTTTAGCCCTTTTCACAAATTGAACGGCAATAAGTAGAGAAAAGATGAATGTTTGATACTTATTTCGACAGAGTAACATTTAGGTATGAGTGCTCTGGTTAACTTTCTCCAACGATTACGCATAGGAGAAAGCCATATGGGAAATACAACCAAAGCTCTCTATTTATAGGAAAAGAACTAGGTCACAAATGACCTAGGTTTACACTCGACCAGCCATCCATGCAACTGCAAACAAACCAGGCCGAATTTCATAAGATTGAATCGGATAAAGCAAGGATAGAACCGAATAGAACCCGGTTCACGACACCGGCCACTCGGGCGTGCCTAGGATTTCATGTCGCAGCGTGTTTCCAAGGGACTCTCCAAGGCAAAATGTAGCGTTTCACTTAAAATTTTGAGGTTGCGGACGCCAACCACGACGTCGTTTTAGGGGGAAAACTCATAGTCTCCTGTGGACTATTTTGTGTAGCTTAAACGCAAGCACTTTGATGCTCATGATCATTAAATGCAAGATTTTAATGCCGTCTTCGGTCTTCGACTCCTTGTCCGATTGGACAAAAGTAAAATGTAGTATTATGAAGATAAAGGCTTGGCCTCGATTCTTAGATCGTCCGAAAGAAAGGTGGATTTTTGGATCAACCCAAGGAAAAAGGCTATTTGTGTAGTGCTAAGGTCCTTTATGGTCTTACTTAAGGACTCATACCTTGCAAAGCATCCCTTTGTACGCCTTCTAGGCTTAGAAAGCAGTACTTACTACATCCTTTACTGTGTCTTGCGGCGAGATGGGAAGAGAGAAACCGATTCCTTTATTAAATTGCATCCGGCCTCGCTACCTTTGAATTGTTCAAAAGGGTTTGGTAGCTCTAACCGGACAAAATCGTGGCCCGAATACTAGATGAACCTACCGAAGTTGTTGACACCTCCGAGACAACCAAATACTTCTATTTCAACCTATTATTTGGAGTGGATAATAGAAGTGGACCCCCAATAGTGTAAGGCACCGAGAGCCGGAGAGATTGATCCTAAAGATATTGTTCCTGCTGCTACCCCTCTCGAAATTCGAGAAATAAACCCTCGGGTGGCTGAACACATACTCCAAAGAGAAACCGAGGCCAAAGGAGCTATAGAGAGGAGGGCCCACAGAATTGAGGAACCGAAGGAACGCACCCAAGCATGATGAAGCGAGTGTAGTAACCCTCAAGGAAATAAAGCAAAGATAGATCGAGGCTTACTTCATTTAGATATAACTTAGGATAGAATAAAAGAGAAGGAGGTTTAGGATTGCCTATTTAGAACAAATTTATTATTGATTTACAAGTAGTGTGCTTGCAGTGACTTCTTTTTATTACTATGTATTCGGGTAAGTAGTAGGCTTACCTGTTATTAAATAAAACTAAGTATTAAGCTATACGTTTATGTCTTATCGCTCACCTAGAGGTAAAAAGCAAAAAAACTGGACAACCTAATTGGGCCGGCCTAAAATAAAAAACCATCTAATTGGACAGTTAACAAAAAAATTATATCTCGACCTAGCCATCCAACCATTTTCCGGGTGGTGGTAGGCGCCCACCACAACATGACCTAGTTGGTTCAGGCTCGGGCCACTGTCTCAGGGTCATGCTAGACATAATACTTCTTCAATCGATCCAAATTCGTGTACTTGGAACATATCTTCTCCATCCAAATCAGTTACTTTCATCACCGCGGGTAAGATTTGACTAAGTATAAATGGGCCTTAGTTTGTAAGGCATTTTGATGTTTTTCTTAGGGAAATTCGGTTAATTAAAGTGTGTTTACGCTCCATTTTCGGTTTTACGCTTGTTTTTTGGTGTTTTGAGATGATTGTCCAGATTTGATCACCAACACTAGGTATTTTCTAGATTAGTGAGTGTTTCAAACATTAAGAAGACCAACACGGTCCAACTTTGTAGTCAAAGCGGTCGTTCCCTTGATTTGTCAAAGTCCGCACTTCCAACGAACTAACATGGGTAGCCCGTGTCGGTGAACACGACCTGTGATGGAGGTAAATTCTGCCGAGACCATTCGGTTTTGACGGTTTCAGCTCTTGATTGCCTCTTAATGGCTTATTTAACCCCATTTTTGTGTGATCCGGACGCTATCCAGTCCGGAATCTACCATTCATGGTCCATATTAATCCATCACCATTTCCTTCCTTCATTCATCCGGATCAAACAGAATTTTGAAGATTGAAATAGAAGACTAAAGCAGTTGTGGGATTCCATTCGAAGTCCGAGTGATTCAAGTAGAGTTCTTGAAGTCTATCATCTTACTTCTTCATTTCTTGCTTTTGGAAGTTTGATTTCCATGTATTGGATTTTATTTAAGCTTTCAATAACAATGTGTGAATCGTTTTAATTTATCTAGGGATTTGTAATCCGAAACAATGAAGTTTGATTAGTTTTCCATAATTTGTGCTTGAATTCTTATTTTGATCAATAGAAGGTTGTGTTTATCATGTTCATGATTGTTTTGAAGGCCTAGAATACTTGTGTTTAGAGATTAGTTTATCATGTACTCGAAAGTGAAATAGAATAATCCGACAACCAACCTTTTCTACCTAGTTTATGAAATTTGAGAAAAGATTAGTAAAATAGGGGATCACTTCGATAATTTGAAATCTCTAACTTTGATTAAGTTAACAGGCATATGAAAGTTGTTTGATAGGTTAATTAGAGCGATTCTATTAACTATCGAAAGAGCGATAGAATTTTGTGATTATCGATCCTTGACTTACTTCAAAGAATGATTGCACAAATTATGTTTAAATAATCAAAGTCATTGTTAGGAAAGCAAATCCGTAGATGTTTCTACCCATTGATTTAAGTCCGACTAAATTTTCCTAATTTTAATAGTTAGAACTAGTTTAGAAAGAACAATTTCCAAAAATCAATTTGCTTAGCAATTGAGTAGAGCGCTAGTTTAGTGCGTTGCTAGACCGAGTTCTTATAGGATTGACCTTGACTAACAACAACTTATATACTGTGCACTTGTGGCTTGTCATGTTTTGGGTGCCGTTGCCAAGGACTCTATAGTGGAC
This sequence comes from Talinum fruticosum, assembly GCA_021018815.1. Taxonomy (NCBI): domain Eukaryota; kingdom Viridiplantae; phylum Streptophyta; class Magnoliopsida; order Caryophyllales; family Talinaceae; genus Talinum; species Talinum fruticosum. Next base: position 1,053,641 of record JAITYX010000107.1, read on the forward strand.
ATTTTGGCCCCAATAAAACCACCTCCAAGGTCTTACAAGCTAGCTTCTACAAACCGACCCCGAAAAGATTAGTGTTTGAAGCTTGACGATGCACTATGGGGATACCGCATTGCTTACAAGACTCCCTTGGCACTACTCCCTTCCGGTTAGTGTATGGGAAGCCTTGTCACTTGCCGGTAGAGATCGAGCACAGGGCTTTCCGGGCAATCCGGACACTAAATTTTAACACCAAGGCGGTCGGTGAGAAGCAAGTTCTCCAATTGCAAGAGTTTGAGGAGTTGAGATTGCAACCTTATGAAAGTTACCGAATCTATAAATAGAAAACCAAGAGGTGGCATGATAAGTATATTCTACATAGGGGTTTGAAGAAGGTGACATGGTCCTTTTGTTCAAGTCAAGATTGAAGTTATTTCTAGGAAAACCGAGATCGCGATGGTCCAAGCCGTTTCAAGTCACAAGGTATTTCTTCATGATGTAGTTCAGGTGTGGAGTGAGTTCACCAGTTCCTTCAAGGTCAATGGTCAACGGCTTAAGCTCTACATTGTGGGCACTCTGCACGTGAAGACCACTTATTATGCCTTTACCGACCTGGTAAGGTATGAGCAATGACTTATATATAGTCAAGCTAACGTCCTTAAACAAGCGCTTCTTGGGAGGCAACCCAAGTCATTTTGTATTGTGTTTATCAAAACAGAAAAAAATATAAAAAAAAGAGCACAAAAACACGATCGAGGCAACAACCAAAATGGGCTACCCATTTCCACGGAGATGGCCTCGTGTTGGATGCTACCTCCAAGTTAGCAACAACACACCCGTTTTCCAAGAAAAACGGGCCGACTCGACGTAAAGTAAGCAAGGCAACACCAAAAATTGGCCGCTTGTGTGAGTGGACACGGCCCGTTTTGAGTGTTTCCTCCAAACAAGCCAAGGTCACCCGTTTTTAACGAAAATGGGTCGAAGATCACAGCAGCCATTGAACCAAGCATCCAACACGGGCTCCTCGTTTCGGAGGAAACGGCCCGTGTCTAAGGTAATTTTTGGCGGGTTGCTTCTTTTGAGCCCGATTTCTTCTGTCTCCTTTCATATTCCCCTGCCTTTGTCTTCCTTGCTCTCTTCCAGCCCTAAATTCTCCATAGCCAACCTTCCCTTTCTTCCGCATTCCATTTTTTTCTCTCTCAATTCTCTCCTAAAGTTCGAATTTGTGACCTTATTTACCAGATTTGTTTCTATCGGTTCTTCAATTTCACCCTCATTCCGACTGTCCTGTTCTCTCCATTCAGTTTATCCTACTCTTCTCTGCAAACACGTCGGCGCCGTTACACTCTTCTCGCTCGTGGGTGTCTCCGTCGCATCGCCTTTCTCTCCCTCTCGCTCGAGTTCTTCGAGTTTTTCACTGCCTGAATCCGGCGCCCTTCGCCATTCCTCTGCTGCTCCTGCTCTTGTCACCGACACCTGATTGTTACATGCCAGTGCTAACGCTGTCGTTGCACCACCATCCTTCCTCCCTCGTTTTCTAACCATTGTCTTTCTTTTTCTCCTATAAAAAACCAACCTTTTTTCGCCATTCTTCTCCACAAATTTTTGCTCCTTCACTTAGTTTAGGATTTTAGAATTGCTCCAATGGCACCCAAAAGGCGAAGCTTACTCAAGGGAGTCCTCCTGACCGAGCTTCGCAGCCCGGGCCCGAGCCACTCGTCCACCAGGCAGGAATGTCCGTATTGCGCACAACAGAGTTAACCCAAACAACCCTCTTAACGTGACTATTCCTAAACATATTACATGCTACAATTCATTGATTAATCGTGAACTTATCACAACCCGTTATTATGATGATATTAATTTAGAAAAGTTAGATTTGCTTGAGGATTTTCTTTGGATGATTGAACGATGTCGTTTGTTAAATTTTGTAAATATTCGATTAGGGAGCTATAGAGTCCCGACTTTGGAATTTCTAAGCACGTTAACTGTTGACATTGGGCGTGGTTCTCACGCCGAGCATGGCTTAGTTTCATTTCACCTATTAGGGAAATACCATGAACTCACTTTTAGTGATTTTAATGCTTTATTTACCCTCCCTAGAGACCTAGGACTTGGACACCGTGTAGTTCCTGATTGTTTAAATTCGATACGATTTTGGAATTCTATTTACGGTGAGCAAGACTATCAGCCTAGTTTGACTAAGGTGACATCTGTTAGGAATCCCTATATTCGATACATTCATCGGGTTTTGGGCCATGGTCTATTTGGGAGGGATGACAGTAGCACTAATATGTGTCTCATCGAATTATTTTTTTATATGTGATGTGGACTGGTGATGCATCCGAGTTTAATCCTGGGGCTTATTTAGCTCGTCAATTTGTGAGTCCTACTACTTGTTGCTAAGCTAGGATTGTTATTGGGGGTTTAGTTACTACAATTGCTGTAGCTTTAGGTTGGAACCTCGATGAGCACCATGATGATAGGGTATGCGGGTCCGAAAGAATAGATATTAAGGCTTTGCGGGCTATGGGCATATGTCGTACACTTTTTAGAGAGTTACATTGGTTGTATCCTCACAACCGTGTGTTGCGTCTCCATTGTCCTCGAGTGCACATCCCTTAGGGATGCAGCCAACCTAAGATTTTTTCCGGTAACGATGAAGTCCTCGCCCTCCACCCCATACCGGTGTGGGTGCCTCTCCCTCTTTTCTTCCCCCACTCCTTGTGCTTAATGAGCCTAATGCTGATGCATCTATACATTTACTTCTCACTGCCATGCATCAAGAATAGCTCTCCTTCAGGGAGTGTGTGTATTATGAGCATGCTAGTCTTAGATCCGAGCAAGCCTCACGTATGGAGTACATCCACTCGAACATGCCTCTCTTTAATATTATGTTCATTTAAAGTGTAAGACTATACAACATGCCCAAATTGAACTTTGTGACATGCTTGCCAATCAGAACCATTATATGCATATGATAAGTGAATGTTTGATTGCTTGGCATGATTGGCATATCTCACATGGTAACCCTAATCCTGCTCCTCCTCCCCCGGCGCAATTTGAGTGATCTTTTGTTCTTCCCTATCTCCTTTTTACTGATTGTGCATGCATTGTGGACAATGCTGTGTCCAAGCATGGGGGAATGTGCCTACTTAGGTTGCCCTTGTTGAATAATGTACAGTTGCATTTTATTTAGGTTAGAGCATGTTTTATTTCACATTTAGCATGTAGTTTTGCTTTTGAAAACAAAAAAATTTTTAAAAAACTTCAAAACATTGAAAAATACAAAAACTTTTAGGATTGCATTTACAGCATTTAGCTTGCATCATATATACTTTCATAAAAAAAATAAAAAAATTGAAAAATTAAAAAACAAGAGATGAACCTCCAATGATGATTCTTTTTCGGCCAAATAAGTTTTTAATGGAAATGATTTCAATGCATAGCCCTAACAACAAAAGTTTTTGAAAACTAGTTAGAACTTTAAGATTTTGACCATATTGGAGGGATGAAAGTTTATTGCCCTTGTTTCCTTGACAAATAGTGGTGGCATGTGAAACTCTTTGAGCTAGTTGAGATTGTGGTAGAGACCATGGGAGACTTTTGAGCCTTGAAAAGACTAAACATTACAATTAGTCTCATGTTTTCTTCATGTGTGATTCTCCTCCATGATTGCATCCGTAGAACTTGTTTGAATTATCTTCAAAATCACATGTGTGCATGCTTTGTGACAAAATGATTGAGACAATCTTTGATTTTTGAGCTACACTAACCAAATTGCCACCTTGTTACATTTTATTGACCCTTTGATAGCACTTTAAGCCTAATTGCTTATTTGATTTGTTTTGAACCCTCCTAACTAGCCCTCAGCCAAACACATAACCTAATATCTAAGCCAAGTCTACTGGAGCTTCTTACACATGTTGTTGGGTCATTTGGGGTCTTTGATGTGTTGGTGATAATTTGGATCCTTTTGTTGAGTTGAAGGGTTATTTGTGTTGAGCATGAGATAATTCCCCTACTTGGTTATAAGGATAAGTACTTTGATATTTAAATGAGCTTTTTGTTTTGTTAGAAATTCCTAATGCCAAGCATAAAAAAAAAAGAAAACAAATAAAATTAAAAAAATTGGAAAAAGAAGTAATCAATAAAATGTTTGATATTATATGAGCTTTTTCCTTCCTTCATTCATCCACAACAAACCGAATTTTGAGGATCGAAGAAGAAGACTAAAGCAGCTTGTAGGATTCCATTCGAAGTCAAGAGATTCAAGTGGAGTTCTTCAAGTCTATCATCTTACTTCGTCATTTCTTGGTATTTGAGGTTTGATTTCCATGTATTGGATTTTATTTAAGCTTTTAATAAGAATGTCCGAGTAGTTTTAGTTTATCTAGGGATTTGTAATCCAAAACAATGAAGTTTGATTAGTTTTCCATGATTTCTACTTAAATTCTTTTTTGATCAAAACAATGTTGTGTTTATCATGTTCATGAGTGTTTTGAAGGCCTGAAATACCTGTGTTTAGAGATTAATCTATCATGTACTCGAAAAGTAAAATAGAATAATCCGACAACGAACCTTTTCTACCTAATTTATGAAATTTGAGAAAAGATTCGTAAATTAGGGGATCATTTTGATAATTTGAAATCTCTAACTTTGATTAACTTAAAAGGCATATGAAAGTTGTTTGATAGGTTAATTAGAGCAATTCTATTAAGAATCGAAAGAGCGATAGAATTTTGTGTGTATCGATCCTTGATTTACTTGAAAGAATGATTGTACAAATTATGTTTAAATAATCAAACTTATTGTTAGGAAAGCAAATCCCTAGATGTTTTTACCCATTGATTTAATTCTAGATAAATTTTCCTAGTTTTCATAGTTAGAACTAGTTGAGAAAGAACAAACACCAAAAACCGATTTGCTTAACAATTGAGTAGAGGCCTAGTTTAGTGCATTGCTAGATCGAGTCCTCGTGGGATCAACCTTGACTAGCTACAACCGATATAGTGTGCGTTTGGGGCCTGTCGGTCGACCCAATCCTTATAAGTAACCGCCATCTTCTCCACTATTTTACGAATATTTTTATTAGCGGCATCTACTGTTCCGTTGGTCGCGAGGACAATATGGGGAAGATTTATGGTGTTGGATGTTATACTTGTTCAACAAATCTGCTCGTCCTTCCTAAAATGACTACCGTGGTCACTAATTAGCTCGTGGGGCACCCCATTACGATAGAGGATATGCTTGGGTAATAAACTTAGCTACCTGTTTTGAAGTCAAAGTTGCATAAGAGGCTACCTCTACCCATTTTGCGAAGTGGTCGATTGCTACTAGCACGAACTCCTAACCACTTGTTCCTTTAGGGGTCACCTTGCCAATGATGTCTGTTCCCTAAACCGAGAATGGTCGGGGTGAAGCTAATGTAAATTTGTGGCACCTCCTAACAAACTCATGATAGTCAACCACTATGGTCGACCAAGTACTATCCGAGTCTCTAAACCTTCTACACCAACATCTTACTGTTCATATGAGGCCCACACTCCCCTCCATGAATCTCATCCATGATGCGCTTTGCTTCTTGTTGGTTAACACAAAGTAAGCTAATTCTACAGTTGGTTTCTTGTATAGTTGCCCTTGATTGATGAACAATTGGGCAACCAACATCCTCACGACTCGTTGGGCTGTAGGTCTGCAGATACAAGGGGTATTCTTACTTATCAAAGTATTGATAAATGTCATGACACCAACTGGTATGGTGAGTATTAGACACTTCTAATGCCCAAACTTGTGTAGGGTCACTCCGTCGCTCGATCCGAGCGGGCATTGAATGAATTCTAGTAGGGATATTAATCATGCATGCTAACTTAGCTAATGCATCCGTGAATTGATTATCATCCTTAGGAAGGTAGGTGAAAGAGATGTTCTCAAAATGTTTTGATAATTCTATTGGATATGCTTGGTAGAGTGCCTAGGCTTCACTACGTACCTTCTATCTTTTTGAAATCGATTACTAATCAAACTGAAGTCACTGAAAACCCTAATTTTCTTAAACTCGATCTCTTTAGCAGCTTCAAGTCGTGTGATGCAACCTTCATACTCTGCGACGTTTTTGGTGACTTGGAAGTCTAGTTTATCGAAACAGGAGTATGTGCTCCCTATGGTGAGACTAGAAAAATCCCTATTGCAAAGCCCTTCCGGTTGGAAGCACCATCGAAGTACACTTGTTCAAATTCGACGAAGCATGACGAGTGCATCTTCCTATCTTGTTACTCGATAGTTGGTTGCTCAAGTATATACTTAATAGGATCCATAGCTGCCACCACATGCACGAGTGTGGGCTAACATGAAGTGCCCGAGGTTCTTTGTAGCCCGGACCAGTGCACATGATCTCTTGTCTAATGGTGTGTTTCTAGTCTCATAATCTAAGAACTTTTTACTTACGTAATAAATCTGGGCGCTCTTCTTTCCCCTCCCATTGAGCTAAGCATGGCTCCCATAGTCATTTCTGTTGTGGTGAGATACGAAGCCAAGGTTTCCCCTTTTGGGTGGAACTAGCACTGGAAGATTAGCAAGGTATTCCTTAACCTTCTCGAATGCTTGTTGGCACTCGGTATCCCAAATGGGCTCACATCCTTTCTTTAACTTCTTGAAAATAGGTTCACGGACCATAGTCGGTTTTCATATAAAATGACTAATGTACTGTAAACGTCCTAGGAAACCCCTTATCTCTTTTTCTATGCTTGGTGGAGAGATCTCCTGAATGGATTTGATGGTGGATGGATCAACTTCAATTCCTCTAAGACTGAAAACATAACCTCGACCGTGTGCATGAGTTTACTCCAAAGGCACACTTTTGAGGGTTAAGGTGCATGTTGTATTTCCTGAGTCTCTGGAAATATTTCCTTAGGCTGGGTAGATGCCCTACCCTATCTTGGGATTTTATGATCATGTCATCCACATAAACTTCATCTTTTTGTGGATCATGTCATGCAATAAGGTCGTAGCTGTCCTCCTGTATGTTGCACCGAGCGTTCTTGTGCCCAAATGGCATCACTACATAGTAGTAAGTCCCCCATTGAGTGATAAAAGTTGTCTTTTCCATATCCTCTTCTTCCATCTTCAATTGATTATACACAGCGTAGCTGTCCATGAAAGAAAGCAAAGCATTGCCCGTTATGTTATCTACAAGGAAAATAATCTTTGGGATTGGCCTTATTCAAATCTCTCGAAGTCAAAACACATACGAACCTTGCCGTCATTCTTCGAAATTGGTACTATATTTGCTACCCACCGAGGATAGTGAACAACATTAATGAACCCGAAGCATTTAATTGCTTATAGACCTTTTCCTTAATCTTCAAAGCCTATTCAGGTTTCATTCTCCTCAACTTCTGCTGAACTAGCTTAGCATCTTTGTAAAGTGGAATTTTATATTTCACTATACTCGGATCTATGCCCGGCATGTCTTTGTAGGCCCATGGAAAGACATCTATAAAGAGCAAAGTAAATTGCTTCGCTGTTGTGGATCTAATGTTTTCCCGATCTTAAGTTCTTGGAGTTGATCAACCGACCCTAGATTAATTGTTACTCATTTCTCTATTATTGGTGAGCGATTTTCATGATCTTTCATAGCTTTTATTAGTTCTCTAGGGATTTCTTGTTCATTATTAAAGGGAAAACAATTGAAAGTAAGAGGAGGCAAAGAGTAAGAGGAAAGGTTCACTTTTTAAATGAAGTAAAGAGTACATCGGACTCGAAATTGAAGATATAAAGAACTGGAAGTGACACAATTTGGAAAAGAACTAGAAATAACAAAACGAGAAATAAAATCCCTAGTGCTAGAATCGAAAGAGGATGCGCTCCTAGATCGACAGCGAATATCCCGGCCTCGCTTATTGTCAATCCATGTGACATGCTTATACCATTCATTATCAACATCGGTGATGAATATGGATGGATCGAACTAAGGGCGCGACAGAGCTCGTGACAGATCGAGACCGAATTTCCTTCTAGGTTATTCTCTTGTCCGAACAAAAGACCAAAAAGATTATTCTCGGTAAAATTGGTATAGTCCGGCGTGGACTATCCCTCTTCAAAGACGTAAGGTGCCTCCTTCTCCGGAATATAGCGATCACTTGAAAATCTCTAAACCATGTACGAGGATGCCCTTTCCTTAATATAATAAGGCTAAGGATAACTATAATAGGGAAGTTATCTCCTTCTTTTAAGAACAACCCGTTAAAAGTATAGGGAAAGGGCTTGATAGAGTGGATTGTGTGCACTGCAATTCTTTTAGTTTGAACATCCCACTTGGCTTGGGCTATTTCCTTAGTATTAGGTCAATAACCTAGCCTAAAGTTAGTGGGTTCAAGGGGTTGAAAACTAGGTTGGTATAGACACCTACAAAGTGTCGTCCCTTATCTCTTTATTTGTGCATTTTATTCTATGTGCCCGATAATCAAATCCCGAGTACTTGTTTGAGGATTTGGATCTCGGACTCCGATCAATTCGTGCGAAATAAACGATCGAACTACAAAGAACCCCCAACACCAAATAAATAACCTTTTGCCTTGGGTTGATCCACAAATCCTTTTGTCATTCGAGAGGATCCAAGAACCGGGCCGAGCCTTAAGAAACAATGGAGTACAATGCTAGGTACCAGGAAATTTAAAGTTCAGAATATTGCATTTTACTTTTGTTTAATCGGACAAGGAGTCGAAGACCGAAAACGACGTTAAAGCATTGCATTTCTTGATCACGAGTATCAAAGTGCTTTGTTTAAGTTCTATAAGATAGTCCACACGAGGCTAGGAAGTTCCCCCTCAAAGCGACATCATGGCCCACACCTACCTTCTAGAAGCATTAATTGGAACACTCGCATTTTGGCTTCGAGAATCCCTTGGATACGCATTAGGACACGAAATCCTAGGGACACTTGGGTGGCCAGTGCCCTCCAACCGGGTTCTATCCAATTCTATCACTTACTTATCCGGTCCAATCTCTTAGGATTTGGCCTTGTTTATTTTGTGTCATTTGGACAGCAGATTAGAGGCAAACCCTAGGTCATTTGTGGCCTTGTTCCTCTTCTATAAATAGAGATCCTTGGCACTCATTCCTATACGACTTTCTCCTATGCGTAATGATGCTGAAAGTTAACCATAGCATTCTTACCTAAACGTTAATCTGCCGAAATCAACCTTAAACTCTCATTTTATCTTAAATAACCGTCGTTGAATCCGTGCAACGTGTTAAAGAATATGGAATTATTCTAATCTATGGACATTTATTCAACTGATCGTTACTATACCCTACACAAAAACAAGCCCTTTTTCTCTTGTCGCCATTGCATCAAGAGATCTAGTGTGGAGATCCGGATCAGCAAGGTTGGACAACCCGAGGGCAATTGTTCCGCCTTTAAATGGTTTATTTATTTTTATGGTTTTATCGCTTTCCGTATTGTGGATTCAAGATGTATCGCTCTTTTTAATTCCTCCTAGCACGATGTAATTCTTTTAGTTTTCACTTTCTTTTCTTTATCGCTTTCTTATCTTTATCGCTTTCTTTACAACTTTCTTTATTGCTTTTACTTTTATTCCGCTTGGTTCCTTTTATTTATCATCATAATATGCCGCTTTCTTGTTTGTTTTACATTATTTTAATCCAAGATCTGGAACTAGTAATGGCCATCTTCGGACGGGCGGAATGGAAAGGGTTTTCCCTATGTTTCGTACCCTCGCCCTCGAATTTGATTCTTGGGTCAAAGCCCAATGAAGTATATTTGTAGCCTCTTTTAGTCTTACACTTCCCATACTAAGATTAGAAGAGCAAGTAATTTTTTTGTTAGTTTTCATCCTAAAAGCCGACTAGCAACTCCCTTATTTTATACTTTATTGTGATTAAATTTACATCCCAAGTATTTTCTTATTGTAGGATTAAAAAATTTGGTTCTAGATCTGCCAACAAGGGTACAGGCTGAGGTTGATTTCACCGACCCGGCCTCTAGCCGGCACCCAACACCGTCGTGTATAGGTTGTCGCCTACGGCAGGTGGTCGGCAAGTGAGGCTTCGGTCCAGATTGGTGTTTTCACACCAATCGGGCCAAAGCCTCACGGCGGAAACAAAACTTAATTTGTATTTATTCTTTAGATAGAAAATAACATCCCGGGAATTCTAAAAATAATTTGTAAAATTAAAAGGATTAAAAAATCCCCATTCAAACTTTATCTAAATTAGATTTAATAAAACTCGGAAATCTTAATAAAAGATTCATCCCCACTTTCTAAAATGCATCTTCAAAACCCTAAGTCATTCTTTCCACTTTTCAAAACCCTTATGCCAAAAAGGCTTGTGGGGAAGCTCGGCCTGGTCCCGGTGTGGGGCCCGCGACCGTGGTTCCTACAGATGGCGACTCCACTAGGGAATAACTTTTTATTAAGAGGCGAAACCTTGAAAATTTGAGTTGTGTGTTTTTAATGATGTGTTTACATTAGGCATACCGCATTTAGCAACCTTTGAACTACTATAAATACTATTCGGACTCGTAGGAAAATTTTTATTGTACCCCTTGTTTACCTTTTCTAGAGAGAGACTCCCATTGGTTCCTTTAGGCAGGCCGAACTACGCCTCGTAGCCCGAGAAAACGGTACCTCCTCTCTCGTAGCGCGTACTCCTGGGCTAAATCCTTTGGTTCACCATGAGGCACCGAGAATTTTGATTGGTATCCTTATCCGTGCAACCCATGGGGACCACATTCTTGGACTATGTGTCACCATGTATTTAGACTCTTGAACTCTTTGACCATAGAGCTTTCTAGACTTTTTAGGTTATCCCTATACTTCATTTGCATGCTTGAAATGAGTGTGTGTGCTTTAGATTTAATCGTCTATTTGTGAGCCTTTAAGGATAGGTGAGGAGCGTTGATTAAACCCTTGCATGGGTGAAATTAAAACACTTTGATAAATTTCCTAGAGTTAGTACATTATGTGCATTTCAGTCAAAAGTTAAAACTAATTCTCATATTAGGGTTGGTCCATTGTTTACACTTCTATGTCATTCTAAAATCTTTCTTTTAGTAGTCCAAGTAATTGCTATTAGCGAAAGGGTCTTACCGAAAGTTCTCTTTTTCTTTGTTTAGTCTTTTACATTCCCATTTTCCATTTGCATTAGAAAAATAAAATGATCTCATATTAGGTGAGTCCATTTGCATTAGCCAAATAAAATCGTCCGATATTAGGAGAATCAATTTGCATTAGCCAAATAAATTTATCTCATATTAGGTGAGTCCATTTGCATTAGCCAAATAAAATCATCTCATGTTAAGATTAGTCTTTTTGCATTTAGAATTCATTTTGTAATAGGTGAGTCCGTTCCTTTCATCCGCATTTAGTCCAAAATAAATTTAGCCCAAATAAAGAAATGTACTATCATATCGAAAGGATTTTTAAAAATTCATGCATCAAATCATCGTCACATTCTTTATGTGCATCCAAATAAAAAGCATCCTTAGTTTCTTCAGGTCTGGTGCTTAAATCCCTTACTCTCAAAAGTGATCTTCTCTCACGTGGTCCTAAACCTCATCCTTTGGGCGGCAGAATAGGGAAGTCTACGGCAGTCGAGTATCATCGGAATTTCAGCTCTAAGAGATTAGTGCACCTTATTAAGGAGTCGTGCATGTCTTCTTTTCTTTCAACTCCTCGGTTTAAATCGGTGTGACAAGATTCGGTGCACACTACACTATCACAATCTACACATTGTCCTAAGACAGTACCTAGAAAAGGTTCTATTCCAGTGGATCCTAACCCGAACGAGTATCTTAACCTATGTTTACTTAATGAGAACATAGCTAGGGTGGAAACAAAATTCAATAATGAAGAGGAACATATGCCATCTATATCAAGGGATCTTAAGACTATTGTAAGGACTATTGAGGCTAGTAAAAAGATAAGGAAGCTAAACGTTTGAAAAGGGAAGAGGCCGAGGAAGCTGAACGTTTGAAAAGAGAAACAACCTTGGTTCTGCTAGTTCCACCTATCTTGTTTCCTCAAGGTAGTCCCAAAACACGAATCCCCTAAGTGTGAATCCAAATCTTAGCTCGATTCCTGTATAGATATGATAGAACGGATGTTAAGGGAGTCATTCATATTCAGTAATCATGACTTTGATCATAAGGGATTCACTTCAATCCCTAAAGGTAAACTACCCCGTAAGTTTACCATGCCCGATATTAAATTCAAAGGGTTTGAGAATCCCCATCATTATGTACGCAACTTCCTAGGAACAATGACTCTTAAGAACATTCCTGAAGACATTTACCACATCATCTTCCCCTGGACATTCGACACTTAAGTAATGAAGTGATACAATGTGGTTGACCCACGCAAGGTTACCAATTGGACTTATTTGTGCAAGGAGTTCCTCCATTAAGACTCTTATAAGCTGATCTCCCTGTTGCCCTTAGAGACATGGAATTAATCAAGTAAGGTGAGAAGAAGAGCTTCATAGATTTCCTTACCGGATGGAGAGCAAAGGCAGCCCACATTATTGATCGATCCTCCGAGAAAGACCAGGTCCGAATCATCGTAAAAACCTTAAGCCCAATTACAATAAGCACCTCAAATTTTTACCCATGGTGAACTTTTCAACTCTTAGTGATGTTGGTTTGCTGATAGAAGAAGAGATGTCTACCGCAACCACAAAAGTCGCAATCTGGGTATAAACGTAATTATCATTCCAAAGATAAGAAACCTCCAATATTGGCTTTAACAAGTATACTTACGGCACTTCTATTGATACTACCTACACTAAAGCCCTTGATCGTCTCTTGGTAAAAGGGATGATAGAGTTGCCACCTATTAGAGCGAGAATGAGAAACCTGCGAAACAATTCAAAAGTTAGGATGTCGGAAAATTTTGCAAATACCATCGTGCACGAGGACACGATATCGAACACCTGTTGGACATTCAAGAATAAATTAGAAAGCATCTTGGAATGGCCAACTACCCTTGCCTAAGGCTGCCTAGAAACCAAGCAATAATAAAAACTCTTTTAGCGGCAGCTTACCCATTTTCACCGAACCCATTCCAGGTAAGTGGGATTCGTCTATTCTTATCCATGATGTTAACACGTTGAAACCAGTTCTTAGCTTACCCCCTTTAGATCTAGAAGTCTAGGGGCTGTGGGTAAGTGATGAAGAAGATGTCTACGAAACAAGAAGCAACAACGACAACAATAGTGTTAACTTCTTGGGCACATCACCCTTGGACGAAGAAGACTTTTGGGGAAACACTAAAAGTCATGCAATTAAGTTCCTTACTAGATCAGGATGGCACAATACACCTATAGGTCCACAATAGACTCAAGAAGCCCCAAAAGAGCCCGAAGCTATAAAGGAAGAAGACCTAATCCTTAAACAACACTATAAATTAAAAGTTGATATCTCAATTTTGCAATTAATATCTACTTCCCTGAAACATAGATAGGTTTTAATAGATGCACTTAGTAAGATCGAAGTCTCTCTTGAAACAACACCTGACGAAGTGGTTGGATTAGTTAACACCGGGGATGGAACCATTACCTTTGATCAAAGACATCTCCCGGAAGAAGGTGCTGCACACAACAATGCCCTTTACTTAATCAGTAACTTGCGTCAACAAGTTTGTTCCCCTAACCGTGGTAGACAATGGATTAACAAGTGAACGTATGTCCCTTGATAACTGCAAGAAGGTTAGGAATTAGGAACCAACAACTCTTTAAACAAACTGTCCATCTTCGAGCTTATAATAATTCTAAAAGAATAGTCTTAGGAACAGTGACCTTCCTAATTAATATAGGGTCGAGTGGAGAAGAACATCAAATTCTAAGTCCTAGATATTCCAGCTGCCTTCAATTTACTTATAGGACACCCTTTCTTACATGATGATCGAGCGAGTGCCCTCGACGAGTGCATCGAAGGTTAAGATGATCATTAAAGGTCAAGTCATAACCGTCAACGGGGATAATCTTTGTGCTACTATCACTTCGAAGACTTAGTAGTTGAGATCAAGCATGATGCTAATGATAAGGAACTGAATAGATTTGAAACCGTCGTTGCCTTAAAAGGGATGAAGCAACTTTTAACTTCAACCCTTATGGCAACCCTATTGTCCATTCGATACTTAGGAAGAAGGGATATTTTCCAGGTCGTCTGTAGGGCGAAGGGCATACCACCCTGTTTTTCACAATATGAGCTTATTAATAACTACAACTTCGAACTACGCTATCAACCTACTGCAATGGAAATAGCTCATGCCAAGTGGGAAATTCAAGCAAAGAGGACTACACCACACAAACTCCGCTCTATGAAGCCCTTTCCCTATACTCTAAATAGGTAGTTTCTAAGAGAAGGTGAAAACGTACTTCCTTAAAGAGGGACACTCCACATCGAGTGGACCAATCTTGCTTGGAAACAATCTTTTTGGTCTTTTGTTTGGACAAGAGGGTAACAGAGAAGGGAGTTCGGTCTTGGTACTTTCACGAGCTATGTCGCACCCACGGTTCGATCCATCCCGGTTCGTCACTAACGTTGATATTGAAGGGTCCAAGCATGTTACTTCGATTGACGTTAAGGAGGGCACTGGAATTTGTCTGTCAGCCTAGGAGCACATCGTCTTTCTAAGTCTAGTCCTACGTCTTATACTTCTCCTTCTCCGGTATTTAGTTCTTTTCCCAATTCTGTCATGTCTAATTTTGTTTCTAACTTTGATGTGCTCACTACTTCATTCAATAAAGTGAACCTTTCCACTTACTCCTTGCCTCCTCTAGCTCTTAATTGTTTTGCTCGTAATGATGAACAAGAAATTCTTAAAGACTTAATAAAAGCTATGGAAGATCATGAAAATTGCTCATCAATAATAGAGGAAACAATAACAATTAATCTAGGGTCGATTGATCAACCCCAAGAAGTTAAAATTAAGAAAACTTTAGATATAGAAGAGTAGAAGCAATTGACTTCGCTCTTTTTAAAATTTATCGATGTCTTTGCATGGTCCTACAAAGACATGTTGGGTATAGATCCTAGTATAGCGAGAACACAAAATGCTTGCTTTACGAATATGCTAAACCGAGTTAAGCGAAGCCGAGAAGGATGAAACTAGAATGGGCTTTGATGTTTAAGGAAGATGTTCACATATAATTGGAGGTTGGGTTCATTAAGGTAGTTCACTATCCTCGGTCGGTAGCAAATATAGTTCCGAGTCCCGAAGAGAGAGGGCAGAGTTCGTACGTGTGTCGACTTCCGGGATTTAAACAAGGCCGATCCTAAACATGATTTCCCGTTGCCTCATATCGATCTCCTAGTAAATGCGTTGCTTTCGTTCATGGATGGTTATGTTGGCTATAATCGGTGAAGATGGCTGAGGAAGATATGGAGAAGACGACCTTTATCTCTCAAGGGGGACATATTGTTATGTGGTGATGCCATTTGGGCTCAAGAATGCCGATACAACGTATTAGAGGACAACAAAAACTCTATTGCATGATATGATCTATAAAGAAGTTCATGTTTACATAGATGATATGATCATAAAATCTAAAGATACGGCAGAGCACCTACCGAGCCTTAGAAAATTCTTCTATGGACTCGGGAAGTACAACATGCGCCTTAATGCTCAAAAGTGTGCCCTTAGAGTAATCTTAGATAACCTCGCTAGGATATGTTGTCAGCCTTAAAAGATTTTTGGTTGATCCATCCAAGATCAAGGCCATTGAGGAGATTCCTCCACCAAGTACGGAAAAAGAGATAAGGGGTTTCCTAAGGCGTTTATAGCACATCGGTCGTTTCATATCAAAGCCGACTATGATCCGTCAACCTATTTTCAAGAAATTAAAGAAAGGATGTGTCCCCATTCGGGATACTGAGTGCTAATAAGAATTCGAGAAGGTTAAGGAATACCTTGCTAATCCTCCAATGTTAGTTCCACCCTAATTAGGGAAACCTTTACTCCTCTATCTCACCACAACAAAAATAGCCATGGGAGCCATGTTAGCTCAATGACATGGGAAAGAAGAATGCGCGATCTAGTATCTATGTAAGAAGTTCCTGGATTATGAGACTAGATACACGCCATTGGAGAAGACATCATTGGCATTAGTTTGGGCTACAAAGAAGCTCGGACACTACATGTTAGCCCACACAGTACATGTAGTGACACCTATGGATCTTATTAAGTACATACTTGAGCAACCGACTATCCGTAGTAAGATAGCGTGATGGACGAGTCATGCTATTAGAATTCAAACTCAAGTTCGTCTCTCAAAAGTTGATCAAAGGAAGGATAGTGTTAGAATTCTCAACCGACCCGCCTGTGCCTTAATCACAACCCGAACAGCTTGACTTTTCGGATGAAGAAATTCCGCAAGTAGAGGTGAACGTTTGGACAATGTACTTCGATGGCACTTCCAATCGGAAGGGCTTTAGAGTAGGAATTCTTTTAGTCTCACCTGGAGGGAGCATATACTCTCATTTTAGTAGAAGTAGACTTTGAAGTTACCAATAACGTTGTAGAGTACGAAGCTTGCATCACATGACTTGAAGCTTGAAGACTCGGTTTATAACTCTAAGTCGTTACGAGTATTACATAAAGACTCGGTATAAACCTATATTTCTTAACTTTTGATTTTAAGTCATTCTAAGCAGTATAGAAACTATTATCTAAGTTTTCATTCCGTTACGATTGACTTAGAAAGCACCTTATTGCATATCTCCTACACTAATGTTTCGACTCACTTAGACATCACTCAAAACTACCGCATGCTCAAATAATTTCTCTAACACGCTTATTTTGAGCGAGAAGCGTGTATATCAACACAAAGAGAATTACAACGTTAATTCCTGTTTCTAAGTTAGTTTATTTCCTTGAGAATTATTTGACCAGATTAAGTTGTTATACTCTCATATTTTACTCTCCCTACGTGATCATCCTTAGGATTGATTCGAGATGGAATTTAAGTATATTGAATATTGGACTAAGAAAATTCCACTCTTTTGGGCCAAAGATAATTAAGCATTTAATTACTCGAATTTAATTATTATCTATGCTTAATCTTCGACCAAAGTATTTTATACTTTGAGAACCAATGTGGTTTGCTTTTGTAGGTTATCCAAACGAGGCTAACTTATTTTTTAAAATACAAAAGCAACCGGCTTCTAGCCGTTAATCACCAGCAGACAAGTGATTGGAATATCTTTTGGAGCCAACGACCATTCTACATCATTCACATCCCAACGGATCTTTTCGAGTGACTCAAAACAGCCGTTACAACGGCTTGTGAAGACTTCTGTCCGGAACCAAGAATCAATGGTCACTTTGCCCGATTTGCTATAAATAGAAGCCATGTCATAAGACTAGAAGATTATTGAACACATTGTCTGGAACCGAATTTATTATTCACCTAATTATTCTCATTCTATGATTGTGTAATTTCATTTACGAATTTCTTTAATTTGCATTGAATTTGCGAGAAATTCGTTTGCTTCACAATTTCTGTTTTAGGGTTCGCGAATTTGTGAGAAATTCGTTTGCTTCATGAATTTGAATGTTCCCTTCCTTAATTTGTGAGAAATTCGTTCATCTCTCTCTATGACGAGTTTTAGGGTTGTGTTTTTGCTCTCCAATTTCTGTTTGCTTTACAATTTAATTTGCGAGAAATTCGTGTCTTAGTGATCATATTGCTTGTTTATTGATCAATTGATTCAATTCTTCCCCTCATATTTTTATGCATCTTTCCCCTTTGATCATTAATTGAAATACAAGGGTTGGAGCATGTTCATTTCAAGTAGTTGAACATTGAACCTAACCAGTAGTTTCTAGTTAAGAGGCGACCCAGGATGCCAAGTTTGGATTGTGTATAATTATTTGCTTTGATAAATAAATTGGTCCTTCTCTATGTTTGCTTTCCCCTTTGATCAAATTTTAAGGCATTACTCTAGTTGACTTGGATGACAGCTTATAGTTTATGATCTCATCATTCGTGGGTTTTGAAGAATGTTAAAATTATATCTTTGATGTGACATAGTTGGAGCCTCTAGGACCTAGGAGTTGCCTGCATTCATTTGCGGTGTTGGTAGCTTCCAATAGGAAAGGTGTTGTAAAAATGGTCAGTTTTGCTAGCATTCACAACACAAGTAGTTGAGAGGATTCTATGTAAAGCGAGGAATAAGGTTAAAATTTAGCCATGACCATGCCCCGAAACCCGCCTTAAGTTTTAATCTTTCCTAAGAAGTTTGCGAGTGACATTGGATGATATAAAGCCCCCTCTTCAGGATCAATTAATTGATAATTCAATTCAAAGTAGGGTAAATTACGCATTTATTAAAAATCATTGTTCGGATTAATGTTGATTACTTAGGTTGCCTTGATGGAGTACGAGCAATCGAAAGACCTGCCGGACAAACTCTAGCTTGGATATGCTAATCTAGTGCATGTTATGGCTGAAAATGATCCTACAAGAGCAATTAAGAGCTTTAGGTTGGCATGACCTAGATGTTTCTTTTGAAATTTATGATTTCTAGCTTTCTCGTAGAGGATAAGGGAAAATCAATATTTTATGTTTTAATACTGGGGGTAGTTGGACTCTTCATCATAGTTCGAGGTTGTCAAGTCCGACCCTTGTGTGAATATCCGTCTTTGCTGAGCTTTTAATTGTCTTTAATAGTTTTTCTGATAATAATAGCCACATGACAATAAACTTTGGGTAGTCCAAATGGAGCTCAAATTGAGACATTTAGACCTACAATATACACAGAGCTTAATTGTTTTTTAGGCTTAGTTCTTGCTTTAATTCTTTCAAACTCGTTAGATCATTTTTCATAATTCTTTAAGCCACATCACTTTAGAAGTTTGTTGCACTTTGAACCCCAACCTAGATTATAAGGCAATGATAGGCTAAATGTGAGAATGAACAAAAGGAGATGCTTGAGACTAGCATCAACTTAGTTTGACACAAAAATACCCGATGGAGTGACTATGCTTGCAACCTTTCGCTGACAACGCCGCAATTAAAATAATTGTCGTAAAGGTACTTGAACTGATCATCAAAATCACTTTCTTTTTGCCTCCATTTTTCCTAAGCTCTGCTGCTTCGTCTCTTAGGCTTTTCCTGAAGAACTTATTAAGAGGACGAAGTATTGGCCTTGGCATAAACTACTCTCGCTCTAGGCAATGGTGGCCTAATGAAGAAGAAGCATTCAAGGTGGCCTTCGGCTCTTCTCCTCTATTATTGGTTAAGCGAGTTCAATACATGTATCCGGCCTTTGGACATTGAGATGATATATCATACACTACTGTGGTAAGGTGGCAGTTTTTGGGAGCATTGATTTCAAAAAGAGAAGGGGGTTCCTGCATTGTTATATGCCGGGAATTCATCATGCACAAAATGCTATGTAGTTAGGGCTCCCACAATTATTATAGAAAAATGTGAAAACGATTTTTCAGCTTTGTTATTAGAAAATATCATTACTCATATGGTCTTCCCTTTTCAGGATATGAACATTGAAGAAAAGGATATCGTTGATCTCGTCGATCAAATTGAAGAGCTTGAGCGAAGTTATTTTCCCATCCGAGTGCATAAGGGTCATCTCATTGAAACATTAAGCTACCCATGATTTTTTTGTTTGAAATATTTGTACATTGGACTGGCCCATGCTTCCCTCCTTATTTTATGATCATCATACTTTGGAGACGCAAGATGTGCATCAAGTCAAATGTCTCCAAGGAAAAGCGGAGGTCAACCATGAAATTCAACGAGATGAAATGAAAGATGCGTGAGTCTCAAGTACTATGATTTGGTTTTGTTAAAGTAGCTAGTTGAATATACTAGAGCATTATTTTACTCACTTCTTGATTGGGAGACATAGAAGTATTCTACTTGCTACCTAATCATGGAGAAGTTGTCATTACTTCTCGTGCAGGTGTTTGCATCGGTAGTATGCCCCCTCTTTTTCTTGGTGTGGGGGTTGTTGCACCCATACTGTGTATGTGGATATCATCGTGCATCTTAAGTAACCTACTCCTAGGGAAATTGATCAATTATTTCTGTTATGTTTTCCACATACGAAGATCTTTACCATAGATTATTAGATTTTGGTGCTTTTGAAACTGTGGTGCTTGGATTTGTATATAAACAATTATAAGAGTCGGATGAACTTTTTTGGGGACGAGTGCCTTTTATTTTCTTGTTTTTTTAAGAGTCATCTATAGGTCTTGGAGTTTTTGAAGCTGTGATGTTGTGGCTTATATTGAAGCAATTTGAAAATTCCGGTGTTAAATGTGTATGATTCCTATAAAGTTGTGTTTCGGAGGCCTTTTTGCTAACAATTTGTTCTTCTGCGGTGCGTATGATATTAAAACACTTCAAATCTGAGATGGATAAGTCTGTTTCCAACTGGAATTTGTGCAGCTTCAAAAATTTTGTGATAAGCTCAAAAATCGTTCTCAAGTTTTGAAGAAGCTTGGTTATATTGATGCCGATGGTGTGGTCTTGTTGAAAGGACGGGTTGCCTCATTGCTAGACACCTGGAGTTGAACTTCTTGTTACTGAGCTGATGTTCAATGGTAAACGAGTTAATATCCGACATCTTGTTTGTTTCTGTTAGGATACTATGTATTTGTTGAAACAATGGGAATTTGATAAGAAGTTAAATACTTTTGCAATTTTGTAAAAGTTCTATTAATTCTCTATTTTTGCAGATGTGGACTTGTTTGGAGGTGTGGACTTGCTCATTCAAGTTCGACACTTCCTTTACCTTTTATGAGTAGTTGATGACGATTTATACTTCTAAATCATTTGGAGGACTTCATTATTTTTTTAGTTTTTTAGTTAACATCGCTTTTACTCGGATATCAATTCCTATGAGAACTTCTAGTTTCCTCGATTGTTTTTTAGATTATGTATTTTAGGATCCTTTTGATATTAGGTTATTTTTTATATTGTGTATTCGCAGACCGGTGGTATTCAAAGAAATTAATACATATCAATTCGAGTTTGTTGTTACCATACATTAGTGATCAATAGTTTATTACATTATTTTAAAGATAATTGGCAAAATTATATATTTAGCTTATCTACGATATTATTAACGATGAAAATGTTAATCGTTAAAGAAATAACAATGAACCAAATTGGTCGTTAATGATCATGATTTTAATTTTTGTATTTATGGTTCTTTTAAATCTATGACGAAAAATTTTGTCGTTAATGATATGTAATTCATCGTTATTCAATCAACTAATTACGACGACATCTTGTTTCATCGTTATTTTAAGTGACGACGAAAATTTTAAAGTCATCATTAAAAGTATTAACGAGGGAACCACTAACGACAACCGACGAGCAAAATTTTTTTATCGTTAATCACTTTTAACGACGATAAAATGTACTTTTAAAGAGCAATTTATTCGTCGTTAGAACCCTTTTTCTAGTAATGGATCTCACCATCCAAAGGTATAAAGATCAGATGGTTTATAACAATGGAGAGTTCAATGAAGGAAGATCATCCACCGGACCACCGAAGTTCAAAGGGTAAAACTTTTCCCATCGGAAGAAGACGATGGAATGTTTCCTGATGGACAACGATGAAGATGTTTAGAAGATCGTCCAAGCAGGCAACTTCATTCCAATGAAGATGGAGAATGGAACTACTGTGCCGGAAGCCAAATCTAAGTTCACCACTGAAGAGACTAATATGTTCGGAAAGAACTTCAAAGCTATGAACACACCGATGTATGCCATTAGCATAGATGAATACAATAGTCTCATCCTGTGGCACGGCCAAAGAGGTGTGGGACACTCTTGTCAAAAACTATGAAGGAACAAGCGAAGTAAAGCAGGCGAAGATAAGTCAATATCTTCATAAGTATGAGTGGTTTATGATGGAGCCGGAAGAAATCACTCGGATGTATGTTTGCTTCACGGATATTACCAATAATCTTAAATCTTTGGGTAGAAAGATTTCTCACTTAGAAATGTCCGAGAAAGATTCTAAAAGCTGTACCAAAGAAGAGATGGGGTCCCAAAGTGACAGCCATTGAAGAAGCTTAGAACATCTCTCACCTAAGGCCGGACGAGCTTATTTGCAAGCTACTCACTCACGAGATTCATCCGGAGGAAGAGGATGCGAGAGGTAAGCACCGAAAAGAATATTGCGTTCGAAGGCCTCGGAAACAAACGTGAAAGTATGAGCTCCTTCAAATCAGAAGAGGACCGTATGGCACTCATAACCCGCAACTTCAAGAGAATGACAAAATACAAGAAGTGGGAAAAGAGTCCACAGGATGAGTTCTACAAGAAAGATAAGAACGATAGAAAATGTAAGTATTCCTTTCCTTCATAGTTATCTTTATCTAAGAACTCGGTTGCTATGATTGTCATAGAAAGGAGCACATAGTTAGAGATTGTCCCAAGAGAATGAAGGATAGAAAGAAAAAGGCTACGATGGCTACTTGGAGTGATGATGACTCATCCGAAGAAGATGATTTAGATGACTCAAAGTGTCTTACGGCACTTACGGACTAAGAAGCTAAATCTGATTTAGACAACAAGGACTCGAGATATTGATGAGGTAGTTGAGTACTTTCTCAAATTTCAAAATTTGATCTAGCACGATATATTTTCACATTGGAAGAAAAGTCCAATTCGACTCATTCCATTTTAAAGAACAACTTGAGTGTTTTACTAATGAGAGTAATGATTTGAAAAATAAATTGGAAAAACTAAGACAAAATCTGAAAGAACTTAAGACTAGTACTCAAGCTAATGAGACTATGTATGAGTCACTCGGAATAGAGACTGAGCAACTGAAAGGAAAGCTCAATGAGTCTCAAGAGCTTGTTTTGAAGTTCACTCAAGGTCAAAAAACCTTGATATGCTATTAGGCTCTTAGTATGTCTCCTTCCGGAAAGAAGGACTTTGTTTTGATGAAGAACTGGAATCAAAATCCTATTTTATTCTTTTTAAAACCGATTCCGAACTATAAAGTTCAGGCAGGCTGAGCATGGTCCCATTCATACAAATGAACAAAGGACTAAGCCCAAACTAGTTTACTTGGAAAAAGCCTTCTCCTTCTATTTACAAAAGAAAAGCTTTTCAAAACAAAGAGACACAAACTTAGTTTTCTGGAAGGTAGACTCAAAATCATACCACACCCATAATTATTCAAATTTGGGTTCCGAAAAGTGCTCTTCCTTAGAAAAAGTCCATAGTAAAGGGAGTTACTGGGTTCGTAACAGGAAGTGAGAAGGGTTAGTTTGTTTCGTGTTGCTGATAACTCGGAAGAAGAAGAAAGGTCATCGAGTACTTAGATAGTGGTTGCTCATGCCACATGTCAAGAGATTCAAGACACTTCTCCGACGTAGAAGATCCGAAAGGACAAAAAGTCACATTTGGAGATAACAACAAATGCAAGATAGTAGGGATAGGCAAAATTTGTGAAGGAAACAACACAGTCATCCCAGTTTATCTTGTCAAAGGAATCAAGTACAATCTCCTTAGCATTTCTCGGCTATGCGTTCAAGGTCAAGAGGTAATGTTCACTCGGACTAACTGCTACATCTCCGATGCGGTCACCAAAAAGACTAAGCTCGAGGTCCGAGGTCGAGTAACGCTTACACTATTACTCTTTCAAATTCAAATATGAATTTATCTTGTTTGAAAGCATCTGTGAATGATGATTCATGGACTTGGCATCGTAGACTAAGTCATGTCGGCATTCATACTATCAAGAAACTTGCATCTCATGGATTGGTTAGGGGTTTACCTAATTGTTCCTTTAAGGAAGATAAAATCTAAGAGGCATGAACAAAAGGTAAGCAAGTTAGATAATCTTTCCAGCCACTCAAAATTGTATCTACATCAAAAGTGCTTGAATTGCTTCATATGGATTTATGTGGTTAAATTCCGTGAAAAGTCTTCGAGGTAAATTGTATGTACTTCTTGTTGTTGATGATTTATCATGATTTACTTAGGTATGTTTTCTTAAGAAAAGAATGAAGCCTCAAAGAGTTGACTAAGCTCTGCTGAAAAATTCAAGACTCAAATCATAAAGATTCGAACCGACCACGGAAGAGAGTTCGAATACTCGGAATTCGCGAGACTTTTGTGACAAGAATGGCAGCTCTCACAACTTCTCTAAACCAAGAACTCCACAACAAAATGGAGTAGTAGAGAGAAAGAACAGAACTCTTGAAGAAATAGAAAGGACTATAATGATTGAAAATGATCTACCATACTATTTCTTGGTCGAGGCGATCAACATAGCAAATTACACACTCAACAAATGTCTCATCGGACCCATCTTGAAGAAAACACCGTATGAGCTTTACAAAGTAAAGAAACCCAACATCTCCTACTTCAGACCATTCGGGTGTAAGTGCTTTGTCCACAACAATGGTAAGGAGCGTCCGACTAAGTTTGATTCTAGGACGGATGAAGGTATATTTATGGGTTACTTATCTCATAGCAAAGCTTATCGTGTTTTTAATAAGAGAACTAAAAAGTGGAAGAAAGTATCCTTGTTGTCTTTGATGAAATTTTTCTTGGAAGGATAAGTGAGTCCACATACTCGGATCTCAAACATAACGAGAGATGAAGACGACCTTGCTAAAGTTGAGCTCGGAAAAAGTTACTGAGGCAACTCATAATGGAGCAACTCATAATGTTATGACTCGGACTAAACAAACTTTAGAGCCAGCTCGGAATGCTAAAGATCAAGTCGATGAGACTCAACAAGATTAACCAATCGAAGATCAGACTACTCAACCAACAAACTTGGTAAATCAAAGGACATGTAAAGCTTTCAAATATCCATCTAGCCACCCACACGAAAATGTACTTGTCTAAAATCAACGAGTGGGGTAGGAACTCGATCTTCTTTGCATAATCTAAGTGCATTTTTGGCATTCATATCATTAACTGAACCCAAAAATACACTAGAAGCCCAAAATGAACCTGAATGGGTAGAGGCCATGCAAGAAGAGCTCGATCAATTTGAAAGAAAACAAGTCTTGACTTTGACCAAACGATTATCTAACCACCCATTCATAGGAACCAAATGGGTTTTCAAGAACAAACTTGATGAGGAAGGGTTGGTAGTTAGAAATAAGACTAGACTTGTTGCCCAAGGTTACAATCAAGAAGAACGAATTGATTGTGCGAAAACCTTTGCACCTGTTGCTAGGATTGAGGCAATCGGAATCTTATTGGCATGTGTATCTAGCATGAATATCATACTTTATCAAATGGATGTCGAATGTGCTTTTCCGAATGGTTTCATTCAAGACGAAGTCTATGTTGAGCAACCCCTGGATTTGAAAACTCAAAATTTCCAAATCATGTTTTCAAATGGCAAAAGGCTTTATATGGTGTTAAACAAACTCCTAGAGCTTGGTATAAAAAGCTGTGAGTTTCTTGGTTCAAAATAATTTTAAACGAGGTCGATTTACAAAAATCTTTTCATAAAAACCATGGGGGAAGATTTTCTTATTGCTCAAATTTATGTTGATGATATCATTTTTAGAGCTACTATTAAAACTCTATGTCAAGAGTTTTCTGAGTTGATGAGAGAGGAGTTCCAAATGAGTATGATGGGAGAAATCAAACAAGACAAGGATGGCATTTATGTGCATCAAGCCAAGTATACCAAGGAGTTTGAAGAAGTAAAAACTACAAGATGTGAAGCATGCAAGAACACCTACGAATAGCAATTTGAAACTGGATCTCTACTTTATCTTACATCTAGTAGGCTGGATATCATGTTAAGTGTTTGCCTATGTGCAAGATTTAAAGCCAATCCAAAAGAATCACATCCCACTGCGGTGACGAGAATTTTTAAATATCTTATAGGGACTCGGAATCTTTGTCTATAGTTTTCAAAAGCCTCATAACTTACTCTCATTGGATACTCGGATTCTGATTATGTTGGATAAAAAGTTAATAGAAAGAGCGCCTCAGGAGCGTGCCAATTTATGGGTCAATCCATCATCTCGTGGCACCTAAAGAAATAAAATTATGTTGCTCTATCAACTGCCGAGGTTAAGTACATTACAGCTGGAGCTTGCTGTGCTCGGATTCTGTGGATTAAGTAGCACTTGAAGGACCTAGGGTTATCATTCACATCTATCCCAATCAAGTGTGACAATCAAATTGTAATCAACATTACCAAAAATCTAATTCAACACTCAAAGACAAAGCATATTGAGGTTAGGTATCATTTTCTAATAGACCACTCTAAGAAAGGTGATATTGAACTTGAATGCATTCCTATGAAATTTTAGTTAGCTCATATTTTCACTAAGCTACTTAGTGAAGCTCAGCTTTGCTTTATTAGGAATAAGCTTGGTATGATTAATGCATGATTATGTGATTTCTAAGTGAATTATCCTTGCATAATTATGTGTTATATGTTTTCTTTTGTTTTGATAACAAATGAATCAATTGAGCGAGTGAAATTGAGTTATGAATTATTAGTTCTCTCGAGTGTTCCGAGCCACTCGGAAAACATACCAAGTCGAGACTTCGGAATTATCTCTAGATAAATGGAGAATTTCATAAATATTTTCGAAAATTCTCTCTTCCCTCTCTTGGACGTGCATGTCAATCGAAGAGTTCTAGCCATTAGAAAAAAGCTGCTACAATACTAGCCGTTGGAGTGCAGAATGCCACACCTGTCCGAGACTGCCGTTTAAACATCAGGTCGGACCGATGGCCAATAGTCATTTCGTTTCGATATAAATAGCATCCCTTTGCCTTCTTTTTATTACTTTATTTTGCACTCTCCTCTCTCGAAATCTCTTCTCTCTCATATTCACTTTCTAAATTCAAAAGTTTTCATACTCTTTTTGCTCTCTCGTGTCCTCTCTGTTTCTCAATTCACATCATGCCTAAGTGAGGTTTAGCACCTGAGTTGTTGGGGAATGAATTCAAGATCAATATCATCTTTCTAAGAATGGTCTCTCGAAAAATGATACCGACCTTAATGTGCTTTGTCTTTGACTGCTGAACTAGATTCTTAGTGATGCTGGTTACACTCAGATTATCAAACTTGATTGGGATAGATTTGAACGAAAGTCCAAGATCCTTCAAGTGTTGCTTGGTCCATATAATCCGAGCATAGCACGCTCCAACTGCAATGTACTCGGCTTCAGCAGTTGATGGAGCAACCGAGTTATGCTTCTTTGAGTGCCAAGATATAAGGGATTGACCAAGAAACTGGCATGCTCCTGGTGTGCTCTTTCTATCAACCTTATATCTAGTATAGTCAACATCCGAGTATCTAGTGAGTGTTAGTTCGGACTCTCTTGAGAACCATAGACAAAGATTCTCGGTTCCTACAAGATATCTAAAAATTCTCTTCACCGTAGTGAGATGTGATTCTTTTTTATTAGCTTGAAATCTTTCACACAGTACATACACTAAACATGATGTATGGCCTACTGGATGTGAGATATAGCAAGGATCCAATCATACCTCGATAGAGTTTCGATCTACTTGCTTTACCTTTTTCATTTGACTCAGCTTTTATGCTTCGCTACTCATTGGCGTTACTGCTTGTTTTGCATCATAAAGCTTGTACTTCTTCATCAACTCCATGGTATACTCAGATTGATGGACATAGATGCCATCTTTATCTTGTCTAATTTATAGAACAAGGAAGAAATTGAGCTTTCCCATCATACTCATTTGGAATTCCTATCTCATTAACTCGGAAAATTCTCCACGAGAGATTCTCATTAGTAGCTCCAAAAATTATATCATCAACATAAATCGAGTAGTGAGAAAGTGTCTCCCCTTGGTTTTTATGAAAACACTTTTGTCAATCTGACCTCTTTTGAAATCATTTTCAACCAAGAAACTGCTCGAGTCTTTCATACCAAGCTCCGGGAGCTTGTTTAAGACCATAAAGAGCCTTTTGCAATTTAAAAACATGATTTGAAAATTCTGAGTTTTCAAATCTAGGGGGTTACTCTACATAAACTTCCTCTTGCATGAAACCATTCAGAAAGGCACATTTGACATCCATTTGATACAATTTAATATTCATGCTTGATGCAAACGCCAAGAGGATTCTAATTGCTTCGATCCTAGCAACTACTGCAAAGGTTTCTCCACAATCAATCCCTTCTTCTTGATTGTAACCTTGAGCCACAAGTCTAGCCTTATTTCGACTATCAACCCATCCTCATCCAGTTTTTCTTGAAAACCCATTTGGTTCCTACAACCGAGTTGTCAAAAGGTTGTTTGGTTAAAGTCCGGACTTGGTTTCTCTCGAATTGATTAAGTTCCTCTTACATGGCCTCTACCCATTCAGGTTCATATAGGGCCTCTAGTGCATTTCCGGGTTCGGGTAATGATATGAATGCATTGAATGCACATAGATTTTGGAAAGAAGAAGGAGTTCTTACCCCACTATTGATGTTATACAAAATGTTCTCGAGTGGGTGGCTCGAAGCATATTTGAATGGTCTACCTGCTCTCTCGGTTTACTAGATCCGTTGGTTGTACTCGGCTGATCTTCATTAGCTTGATCTGGCTGAGTTCGCTCATCTACTTGACCTTCGACGATTCCGAGCTGGCTTCGAGCTATTTCGGTATGAGTCATGATGTTACGAGCTGCCTCATTCTATGTTGCTTTCTTTTGACTTTATCTAAGCTTAGCTTCAAGCAAGATAATCTTCATCTCGACTTAGTTTCGGATCTAAAAACGTTGACTCACTTGTTGTTCCCTAATCAATCTCATCAAACACAACGTGGATGCTTTGTTCGACTTTGTTAGTTCATTTGTTAAAGACACGATATGCCTTACTTGTGTGATGAGTAACCCGGAAAGATACCTTCATATGACAGAGCATCAAACTTGGTCAAGTGATCTTTACCATTATTGTGAACAAAACACTTACATCCAAAGGGTTTGAAGTATGAAATATTGGGCTTCTTTCCCTTGTACAGCTTGTATGGCGTTTTCATCAAGATGGGTTTGATGAGGCATCTGCTCAGTATGTAGTTTACTATGTTGACTACCTCATCCCAGAAATAGTAGGGTAGATCATGTTCAATCATCATTGTCCTCCCTATTTCTTCAAGAGTTCGATTCTTTTTCTCCACTACTCCATTCTCGTTGAGGAGTTCGGGTGCTGAGAAGTTATGAGAGATATCATTCTTATTGCGGAACTCTCCAAATTCCGAGTAATCAAACTCCCTTCCATGGTCGGTTCGAATTCTTCCGATCCGAGTCTAAGACTCTACTTGAATTTTCTTACAAAGCCACTTGAATTCTTTGAAAGCTTCAGTTTTGTTCTGGAGAAACAAACCCAGGTAAATCATGTGTAGTCATCAACAATCACAAGTACAAACCCTTAACTAAACCATGAGATGCAAGTTTTTTGATAGTATGTGTACTAACATGACATAGTCTACGATGTCATGTCCAACAATCATCATGCAATGATGCTTTTAAACATGATAAATTCTAACTTGGATCGGAAAGAGGAATAGTGTTGGTATTATCTAAGAGCATAGTCTCTTTGGTGGTTGCATCATAAACAAAGCAATTGGTCCGAGTGAATCTTACCTCTTGACCTTTGTCACACAACCGAGAAATCCTGAGTAGATTGTACTTTAATCACTTAAAAAGATCGACTGGGCTGACCAGGTTGTTTCCTTTCCTAATCTTCCCTATTCCGACTATCTTGCGCTTACTATCATCTCCAAAAGTGACTTAGCCTCCTTTATAATCTTCCAACTCAAAAAGAGTCTTGAATCTCCTAACATGTGGCATGAGCATCCTCTGTCTAAGTACCAACGACCTTTTTTGTTCTTTTCTTAGTTACCTCCCGGGGACTTGTCTCCTCGGTGTATGAGTTGTCGAGTCCGACTCGGATTCGACTTCCGAGTCCGTTAGTGCCATTAAACACTTTGAGCCTTCGGAATCAGAATCATCATCTTCTTCGGATGAATCTCCATCACTCCATGTGGCGATCATAGCCTTCTTCTTCTTTCTGTCTCTCTTTCTCCTTGGACAGTCCTTGACTATGGGATCTTTGCTGCCACATTCAAAACAACCGAGTTCTTAGTTAAAGATAACTTTAAAGGGGTGGAGTATTTACCTTTTCTGTCCTTCTTATCTTTGTTCTATTACTCTTCCTTTGGTCTTTTCTCCCATTTCTTGTGCTTCATCATTCTTTTAAAGCCTCAGCCAATGAGTGCCATGGTGTCTTCTTCGAGTATGAGGAACTCGGACTTTCTCCTCTCGATTTCCGAGGCTTTCAAAGCAATGTTCTTTTGAGTGTTGACCTCAGCATCCTCTTCTTCCGAGTGAATTTCATGGGTGAGAAACTTCCCAATCGGTTTGTCCGCCTTTAGTTGAGAGATGTTCCAAGCTTCCTCGATGGCTGTCACCATGGGACCCCATCTTCTCTTTGGTAGACTTCTTAGAATTTTTCTGTATATTTCTTCATGGGAAATCTTTCTACCAAGAGATATGAGATTTTTGTAATCTCAATGAAGCGTATAAACATCCGAGTGATGTTTTCTTCTTGCTCCATCTTTAATAGCTCATATTTATGAAGATATTGACTTATCTTTGCTTGAAGACTCGGACTTTATACTTACACTTTTTTAGTTTCATCAAGGAATCAGGTATAAGACTTCTTCTCTCATAGAGTTTTGATTTCAAGTCATTTTATGTACCTTAGAAAGTTTTCCGAGTGATATAGCATTTACTCCGAGTGTTATAGAAAATATTTCATATATGTATGTGTGACTCGACGGACTCGTAAAGCATACTTATACTAACTCAATTCCGAGTTACTCAACACTCAGAATTATTGCATGTTCAAACACTCGTATTCACACACATAAACTCGGGTCGGACTTCATGTTCCAGGAATTACAATATTAATTCTTTATTCCATGTCGACTTATCTTGTTTGAACCTTGTTCGGTCTAGATCAAGTCTGCTTACTCCGATTTTCTACTTAACTTCATTCTCTTTTAGATTGACTCGGATGGAATTTTGAGTATCACGGATATTAAACTCGGAAAATTCCATTCCTTTTCCGACTCGGATAACTAGCCATTTAATCATCTTACTTATGATATTATCTCGTGTCTAATCTTGCACCAAAGTATTTTATACTTTGAGAACCCAACTGATTTACTTTTGTAGGTTATTCAAACGAGGCTATCCTAATATTTGAACCGCAAAAGTAACCGTCTTCAAAACGTCAAATCACCAGCGAGACAAGGCTTTTTCCACCTCTGACCTAGCCCCGGACACTATGTCAAGATTATCTCGTTTCCAAAATTAGAAATCTGCAACACCAAGCTAAAAGGTGATTTCCACCTTATTTTTAAAGACACTACTAGTTGTTTTGGGACTTCTAAAGGAGTCGAGAACCTTTGCTCAACGTTCATAGCTGAACGGATATTTTCTGAGTGACTCGGAAAATCCTTTACAATGGTCACAAAAGACCTCCAGTCGGAAGATGGACACAATGGCCAAGCTGCTTGGTCATCTATATATGAAGCTAACTTTCAAGACTTAAAGATTGCCTAATCTATTGTTAATTTACATACTTGAGCAAAAAGTCATTGTATTCACTCTCAATCTTCTAGTTACAACTCCAATTATGTATTTAATAACTTTCTGAGTTGTAAGGTCTTGTACTCGATTATAAACACTTTCTTTCTTACTCTCTAAGTCGGGTCCCAGGTCCCTTGACCGAGCTGTAAGGGTTAACGCAGCTTAGTTATCCCTAACTGTAAGGATGATCTCGGTTAGGAAGTATTAGATTAGATAAGGCAATTTCTAAGTCTAGGAAAAACTTGTAACGTGTTGTCTAAGGGAGCAACTCAGGTCAAGTCGACCTACTGTATTTTGTGGACTCAAAATAGTGGATTCGACTTCATGCTTGGATTAGCAGGTCCGTGGTTTTTTGTCCCAGGAGGGTTTCCATGTATTTTCCGAGTACATTCTAGATTCGGATAGTTTCGAATTCCGTTTAGTCAATTTCTTCACCACTTACTAAAATTTGAGTTTATGCTTTTCGAGTTTAACCTTGCTTCACACTCACCCCGATTCATATCTGTTTTAATTTTAAAGCAAGTTTCCTCATCACCCTATTCATCCCCCTTAATGTGATTTAGACTCTCCAAGAGCAAACCTTCAATTGGTATTAGAGCCTAGCCTTTAAGAAAGGATCTAACCATCCAAAGGTTTAAAGATCAAATAGCTCGTAACAATGGAGAGTTCGATGAAGGAAGATCTTCCAAGTAGACCACCAAAGTTCAAAGGATACAACTTCGTGCACTCGGAAGAAACTCATGGAATGTTTCCTACTCGGATCATGATGAGGATGTCCGGAACATCATACAAGTGGGCAACTACATTCCCATGAAGACAGAAGAAACAAGACTCGTACCCAAGACAAAGGCCGAGTTCACAGCTGATTAAAGTTTAGAAAAACTTCAAGGCGATGAACATTCTAATGTGCACCATCAGCTCGGAAGAATACAATAGAGTGTCAGCTCGTGATACAGCCAAAGAAGTGTGGGACACTCTTGTCAACACTTATGAAGGCACAAGCGAGGTCGGACAAGCGAAGATAAGCCAATATCTTCATAAATATGAGCTGTTCAAGATGTAGCCGTAAGAAAACATCACTCGGATGTTCATTCGATTCACCGAGATTACCAACAATCTCAAATCTCTAAAAAGATTTCCCACGAGGAAATGTGCGTAAAGATACTCGAAGCCTACCCAAGAAAAGATGGGGTCCCAAAGTGACAGCTATGGAAGAGGCTCGGAATTTGTCTCTACTGAAGCCGGACGAACTCATTGGGAAGCTTCTCACCCATGAGATCCACCTGGAAGAGGAGGACGCAGAGGTCGACACCAAAAAGAATTTTGCGCTCAAAGCCTCGTAAACAAGAGAAGCAGATCCGAGTTCTTCTGACTCGAAGAGGATCCCATGAAACTTATTGCTAGAGGCTTCAAGAGAATGATGAAGCACAAGAGATGGGATAAGAAGCTAAAAGAAGAGTTCTACTAGAAGGACAAAAAGGAAGAAAAGGTAAATATTCTTCACCTTCAAAGTTATCTTTACCTAAAAACTCTAGTCTGTTTTGAATGTGGCAGCGAAGGAACATATAGTCAAAGACTCGTCCAAAGAGAAAAAGGGACAGAAAGAAGAAAAAGGCTATGATGGCCACATGAAATGACGAGGACTCATCAGAAGATGACGAGGACTCGGATGACTCAAAGTGTCCGATGGTACTTTCGACTCATAATCGAAACAGAGTCGGACTCGGATCAATCGGACAATGAGGAAGTAAATCCTCAAGAGGTAATTGAATACTTTCTCAAATTCTCCAAAGTTTATTTAGCTAAGTATATTTTCACTTTGGAGGAGAAGTCCAATTCGATTCTTCTCATTTTAGAGAACAACTTGAGTCAATCTCTTCGAGAGCATTTCTTAAAAAATGAGTTGGAGAAACTAAGACTTTCACTCACGAGAACTCAAGGCTAGTGCTCAATCTAATGAGACCGAGTCCGAGTTACTCGGAAAAGAAAATGGGCAACTAAAGCAAAAGCTCAACGAGTCTCAAGATCTTATTTTAAAGTTTGCTCAAGGTTAAAAGAACCTTGATATGCTCTTGGGATCTCAATGTTTCTCCTTCAGAAAAGAAGGTCTTGGTTTTAACAAAGAGGAAGAATCAAATTCCTACTCGAGCTTTTCAAAAGAATTCCAAAACTATAAAGTTCGAGAAGGCCGAGCACGGTCCCATTCATAAAAATGAAAGGAGGACTCGAGACCAGACCAACTTACAAGAGAAAACCATGTCTTCCGGTTTATAAAAGAAAAGTTTTCCAAAAGAAAGAGACACGGACTCAGTTCTCTAAACTAAAGACTCAGAATCGGACTAAACCCAAAGTCATTCAAATCGGGTTTCGAAAAACCTTCTTCCTCGAAAAGGACTACAGTGAAAGGCCGTTCATCGGGTTCGTTAGAGGAAGTGAGAAGGGTTAGTTTATTTTCTGTTTTGCAGGCCACTCGAAAAAGATCAAAAGGGGATTAGTACTGGACGGTGGATGCTCACGCCACATGTCGAGAAACCCGAGACTATTTTCCGAGTTAGAAGAGTACAAAGGAGGAAAAGTCACATTTGGAGATGACAAAGAGAGGCAAGATTGGAAAGGAAGGTAATCTGGTCAGCCTAGTATACCTTGTCAAAGGATTAAAGTACAATCTACTTAGCATATCTCAATTGTGTGATAAAGGTCAAGAGGTAAGATTCACTCGGACCAACTGTTACATTTCGATGATACCACCAAGGGAATAAAGCGCTTAGGTAAGAGATCGGGTAACACTTACATTATTCCTCTTTCGACCTGAGTCAGAATTTATCTTGTTTAAAAGCATCACTTCATGATGATTCATGGACATGGCATCGCAGATTAGGCCATGTTAGCATGCATAATATTAAGAAACCGGCATCTCATGGCTTAGTCAAAGGATTGCCTAATTGTGCTTTTGAGAAATATAAGATTTGTAAAGCTTGCACAAAAGGGAAACAAGTCAGATCATCATTCAAATCTCTGAAGACAATTTCCACATCCAAGGTGCTTGAGATGCTACATATGGACTTATGTGGTGAAATCCTCGTTAAGAGTGTTGGAGGTAAATCATATGTACTTGTTACTATTGATGATTACTCACGATTTTCCTGGGTATGTTTTCTTAAGCACAAAAATGAAGGATTCAAAGAGTTCAGCAAGCTCTGCAGGAAAATCCAAGTTGAGTCTCACGCTTAGATTCAAAGAATTCGAACCGACCATGGAAGGGAGTTCGACTACTCGAATTTGCAGAGTTTTATGACAAGAATGGCATCTCCCACAACTTCTCAGCGCCAAAAACTCCTCAACAGAATGGAGTAGTGGAGAGAAAGAACAGAACTCTTGAGGAAATAGCTAGGACAAAGATGATTGAACACAATCTACCCTGCTATTTATGGGCTAAGGCAGTCAACATAGCCAACTATACCTTGAACAGATGTCTCATCGGACCCATTCTGAAGAAAACACCGTACGAGCTCTACAAAAGGAAGAAACCTAATATTTCATACTTCAAACCCTTTGGATGTAAATGTTTTATTCACAACAATGGTAAGGATCACCTGACCAAGTTTGATGCTCGGTCGGATAAAGGTATTTTTGTGGTTTATTCTTCTTATAGCAAAGCTTATCGCATTTTTAATAAGAAAACTAACAAAGTTGAAGAAAGCATCCACGTTGTTTTCGATAAGCTTGAACAGGAAAAACCAAGTGAGTCAACATTCTCGGACCTAAAGCTCAGTAGAAATGATGATCATGATGAAAACAAGCCTATCAGGAATCAAGCCCAACCAGCTTCGGAATGAAGTCACTCATAATGAAGGGACTCGGAATGAGACAACTCGAGAACCAACTCGGAATGATGAAGGACAATCTGATGAACATGTTCACTCGGAACAAGCCTCGGAGGATCAAGCAATTCAGCCAACAGATCTGGTGAATCGGAGAACAGGTAGAGCATTCAAGTATGCTTCTAGTCATCCACTAGAAAACATATTATTTGATATCAACAGTGGGGTAAGAACTCGTTCCTCTCTTCAGAATTTATGTGCATTCACTGCATTCATTTCATTAATTGAACCTAAAAATACACTAGAGGCCCTAAATGAACATGAATGGGTAGAGGCCATGCAAGAGGAACTCAATCAATTCGAAAGAAACCAAGTCCGGACTCCGACCAAATGACCTTCCGACCACCCGACCATAGGAACCAAATGGGTTTTCAAGAACAAACCGGATGAAGGTGGGTTGGTACTCGAAACAAGGCTAGACTTGTGGCTTAAGGTTACAATCAGGAAGAAGGAATTAATTGTGGGGAAACCTTTGCACCTGTAGCCGAATTCAAGCCATTAGAATTTTGTTAGCATTTGCATCTAGCATAAATATAAAGTTACATCAAATGGATGTTAAGTGTGCTTTTCTCAATGGCTTTATTGAAGAGGAAGTCTATGTTGAGTAGCCCTCTGGATTTGAAAACTTAGAATTTCTAAATCATGTTTTCAAACTTCAAAAAGCTCTTTATGGTCTTAAACAAGCTCCCGGAGCTTGGTATGAAAGATTGAGCAATTTCTTGGTTCAAAATGATTTTAGAAGAGGTCGGATCGACAAGACTCTCTTTATAAAAACCGAGGGGAAAGATTTCCTTATCGCTCAAATATATGTTGATGACATAATTTTTGGAGCTACTAATGAAATTCTGTTTCGAGATTTTATGAGTTAATGAGATAGGAATTTCAAAAGAGTATGATGGGAGAACTTAATTTCTTCCTTGGTCTGCAAATCAAGCAACACAAAAATGGAATTTATGTCCATCAATCAAAGTATACCAAGGAGCTGCTGAAAAGTATAAACTTCAAGATGCGAAGCATGCAAAGCAACACCTATGAGCAGTAGCTAATCCAAAATTTAGGTCGAAACTGGTCTCGGACGAAAAGGTAAAGCAATAGATCGAAACTCTATCAAGGTATGATTGGATCTTTGCTATATCTTACTTCCAGTAGACTAGACATAATGTTTAGTGTCTGTCTATGCGCAAGATTCAAAGCTAATCCAAAAGAATCACATCTCACTGCGGTGAAGAGAATATTAAGATATCTTGCAGGGACTCGGAATTTATGTCTATGGTACTCCGGACACTCGAACCGACTCTCGCTGGATACTCAAATGCCGATTACGCTGGATACAAAGTTGATAGAAAGAGCACCTCAGGAGCTTGCCAATTTCTTTATCAATCCTTAATATCTTGGCACTCACAGAAACAAAACTCAGTAGCTCTATCAACTGCCGCGGCTGATTATTTTACAACTGGAGCATGTTGTGCTCGGATTTTATGGATAAAGCAACACTTGAAAGATCTTGAACTTTCTTTCAAATCAGTTCCAATCAAGTGTGATAATCGAGTGCAATCAGCATCACCAAAAATCCAGTTCAACACTCAAAGATAAAACACATTGAGGTCAAGTATCAGTTTTTAAGAGACCATTCTGAGAAAGGAGATATTGAACTTGAATTCATTCCTACCAATCTTCAATTAGCTGATATCTTTACTAAACCACTTAGTGAGGATCAGTTTTGCTTTATTAGGAATGAACTTAGCATGTTAAATGCATAATTGTTTGCCTTCTCTGTGAGATTTTTACTGCATGATTATGTGTTATGTGATTTTATTTCTTAAATAACCATTAGTTCAGTTGATTCAGTGATACCGAGCCAATAGTTATATTTATTTCCAGCTTATGAGTCACTCAAAAACCTAGCTGAGTCGGACTCAAACTTTGAGAAAATGGACATCAAACTTCGAAATCATCTCTAGACATGTGGAGAATTTCAGAATTTGTTTTCAAAATCTTTCTTTTCCTTTCTCTCTCTCTCGCGCCATGATCGGACATCTAGCCGTTGGGAGACAAACCGCTGGAATTCTAACCATTGTAGAAGATAACAGTCACACCGGTCCGAGGTGACCGTTGAAAGAGATGAGTTAGAATGGATATCGAAGGACGTTTATTTTCTTCTTATAAATAGCGCCTATTCTCCTTCATTTCATTACTTTACTCTTCGCTTACTCTCTCTCTCGAAATCAAATCCTCGTGACCATGTTCTCAGTGAATAAAAGCGACACATAGTGCTCTCAAGCTTCGTGAAGAACATCTCAAGTAAGCTCTGTCGCTCTCAAACTCATTCTACTTCTACTCTTTTCTCTTCGAGTTCTTTTCTCCTACTCTCTCTCAAGCCTATCTTCTACTCTCTCTTTTCTTCATCAATATGCTAAAAAGAGGTTCTCACCCCGATTTTCTTGGCTCTGCTACAAACAAACCCCGCACAAAAGCCAAGAAGGCCCCTCAAATTTTAAACCCCTTGTCACCCAAAGCATCTTGCGCTAGATGATAAATTCTTCCCAACCACAAAATTTTTGTGGTTGCCTCACATACAGATCGACCGGGGTCTTCAATTTTCTTTGCTTCAGTGAGTTCATCTATCCCGAACTCGTTTCGAGTTTTCCACTCATCTTTCCAACTCGAAGGTATTCTAACCTCCGAGTACGGAACATAAATGTTCGAATCAATACTTCCCTCTTCCATCATCTGTTTAAAGTATCCTCTCTCTTCTTAAATAGCAATCCTATACCTGTCATTGAAGTCGTTGACGACTTCTTTGAAAAGTATGCAAAAGAGTTCCCCGGGTCCCGCAAAACTTTTCCGTGACTCAGCTGAAGTCGAAGCTCGTCTTCCGTGTTTCTTGCTAATGAGAACTTTCTTCTCACAAGCACTATAGCACCTCAAAGCACTTTTTGATATTCTAGAGGGCTACGAAGTAGACCTATTTCCTGCTATTATTGAGCAAATGGCAGCTGTGCCGGCTCAAACTCGAACAAGAAGAACAATCGTCTACCTTTCGGTGCTTTTCTCACTCTCATCTTCAAACAAGTCAAAGTTCCTCTTCCCTTAGATTCGATCGTAATTTCGAGGTTGCCATTATAGTTAGCAAAAGGAACTTCGGGGTACGGATACCGGAAACCGAACATGGTGTCCGGGTTCACATCTCGGAGCCGAGGCCACCTTCTCCGCCTCGGACTCGGAAAGACACCTCTTTTTCTCTTCCGAGCTCCACCTGGTGGTGCCTCCACCTCAGGTGCTTCTAAAACTCTCTCTTCCATTTTGTCCACTTGCTTTCATGGACAAAATCTCCTCTGTTGCCTTGGAACTCAAGGACCTCCTCCGATCATTCAAGACTGTCTTCCAGTCTATGACCATCAACCAGAAAACCGCCCAATCTCAACTTCGAGAGCAATAGGATGTGCTCCTTGAGATGAAGGCTCGGTGAAGGGGCAGAGGGAGCTGATCAAGCTTCTTCGAGCAGAGACGATCTAAGGTAGCTCAGGATCAAGGAGACTCGGACACTTCGAGGAATCCTCGAACCTCGCCAAGTCCTCCTCCGACGAGAGGAGATGGTAAAGAAGAAGATCGAGAAGAAGCGGAAGAGCTCGCGGCCGATGCAGCTCTTTTCGAGCATGGTGAGCCAGAAGGCCAAGTAGACCAAGAAGAACAAAGAGCAACAACCGAGGGTCCGGGTGCTCCTAAAGCGCAACCGAAGTGATAAGCTCATGCAACGATCCGAGTGGGTCGGAAGAACTCGCGGACCAAGGACAGTCAACACCAGGTCAACCTGAGCACACCCCCGGTCGTTCGGTTCCAAGAGGACGAGCCTCCGGACGACCTAGTTTTGGGTCAGCCACTTAGAACCGAGACAATGCCGGAGATCCTTGTACTTCCTCCACCACGCTCAAGCACATCGTCAAAATCCTATCGGCGCCGACGAACCACTCGTCCTTCCTCCTCAACTCCGTCTAATCTATCCCTTCCTTAGATTCTTAGTCTTTTGTTTATAATGTTTCATTTTTTTTGTCAAGACATCAAATATGAACTTGTTAAATTCTTCCCTTTTTTTTTTTTTTTTTTTTTTGCTAAAGGGCAAAGGGGAGAATAGATAGAAAATGTTTGTTGTCTATTTTAGGGGAGTCTCTCTCACCCTGTGTTAATATTTCTTTCTGTTAAATTAATGAAGCACTGCATTTCATTAATAATCTCAAGTTTCTTGCTCCGATATGTTATTTACGAGTAATGCATCTATCTACTTTTGCTTTGTTTCTTACTCGATATGTTAGCTCATTCTACGAAATCTTAAGTTATTTTCCGAGAAAATTTGCAATATCACTAACAAAACTTCTGTCTAAGTATGGAATGCCTTTCATCAAAAAGGGGAGATCGAGTTAGAAACACTTTCTTTCTTACTCTCTAAGTAACGTCCCTTGATCGAGTTGTATGGGTTAACTCGGCTTAGTTGTCCCTAACGATAAGGATGATCTCAATTACAAAGTACTAGATTAGATAAGGTAATTTCGAGTCTAGGAAAAACTTGTAAGGTGTTGTCTAAGGGAGTAACTCAGGTCAAGTCGAGTCTACTGTATTTTGTGGACTCAAAATAGTGGATTTGACTTCGTGCTTGGATTAGCACGGTCCATGGTTTTTGCCCAAGAGGATTTCCACGTATTTTCCGAATTATCACTTTTCCGAGTGCATTCTAGACTCGGACAGTTTGAATTTCGTTTAGTCGGTTTCTTCACCACTTACTAAAATGCGAGTTTATGCTTTTACGAGTTTAACCTTGCTTCACGCTCACCCAGATTCATATCTGTTTTAATTTTAAAGCAAGTTTCCTCATCACCCTATTCACCCCCTCTATGGTGATTTATACTCTCCAAGAGCAAACCTTCATTTGCTTGTTTCACTTGGCTAGTTCCTTCATATGTGTTGACAAGAGTATCCCACACATCTTTAGATGTGTCATATGCTTGACACTCTGTTGTATTCTTCTCGGTGATAGCGCGGATCAGAATGTTCATCGCTTTAAGTTCATTATGAACATTTCGACTCCTCATTGGTGTACTCAAACTTCTCTCTAGGCACGGATCTTGTACCTTCTATCTTCGTTGGAATGTAATTGCCTTCTTGGATGATGTTCCTAACATCTTCATCGTTGTCTAGCAGAAAGCATTCCATTAACTTCTTCCAGTACACGGAGTTTGATCCTTTGAACTTTGGTGGTATGGTGGAAGATCTTCCTTCGTCGAACTCTCCGATGTTCTAACCCATCCGATCTTTAGACCTTTTGATTATTAGATCCTTTTCAAAAGGCTAGGCTCCGATACCAATTGAAGGTTTGCTCTTGGAGAGTCCTACTCGCCCTAGAGGGGGTGAATAGGGTAATGAGGAAATTTTAACAAACTTAGAAACTTTAAGCTTGAAAAGAATAAACAAGATAATTTGAGTCTAGGTTGGACATAGAAAAGTGTATACTCAAAGATACGTGGAAACCCTCTTGGGGCGAGAAAACCACGGACAGTGCTAATCCAATCACCAAGTCAAATCAACTATTTTGAATCCTCAAAAAACAATGAAGCCGACTCAAACAGAATCGCTCCCTTAGACAATTCTTTACGGAGTTTTCCTAGACTCGAAGTTCCCTTATTTTATCTAGTACTTCCTAACCGAGGTAACATTTGCGAGTTAAGGACAACTAAGCTGAGTTCACCTTTACAGCTTAGTGAAGGGACCTTACTCGAGAAAGTAAGAAGAATATGTGACTTATTACAAGACTTTACAACTCGGAAAAGTGTTATGTACAGATTTGGAGTTGTAAGAAGAAGATTGAATGAGTACCGTACTAAGAGATATAGTTTCAGCAATAAGTTCGGTAATCTCTTTAGCAATCTTCAAGTCATATGAAGTGGCTTCTATTTTTAGATGATCAAGCAGATTGGTAGTTGTTTCTTGGTTTTGAACAAAAGTCTTCATTGGCCATTGTAATGACTCTTCTAAGTGGCTCGAAATGATCCGTTGGGATGTGAACGTTGTGCAACGGCTCTTGGCTCCTAAAGGTGCTCTAATCAACTAGTGATGTCTAAAAAGTAAGGGGAAAACACCGTTGAGCTTAGCATTGAAGTTTTCCAATTTTGGAAACAAACAATCCTAACACGAGTGTACGAGCCTTGTT
This sequence comes from Talinum fruticosum, assembly GCA_021018815.1. Lineage (NCBI taxonomy): Eukaryota > Viridiplantae > Streptophyta > Magnoliopsida > Caryophyllales > Talinaceae > Talinum > Talinum fruticosum. The sequence goes on from JAITYX010000107.1 coordinate 1,095,312, forward strand.
CGAAGTAGATAAGCCTTGTCTTTTGGTGATTGACGACTGAAGCGGAGTTACTTGTTGTAATTAAAACATGAGATAACCTCTTTTAGATAACGTACAAAAGTAAACCACTTTGGTTTTCAAAGTATAAAATACTTTTGTCCAAAATTACGCAAAGATAATAATTTAATTAAGACAATTAAGTGCGTAATTATCCTAGGCCTAGAAGAGTATAATTTTCAGAGTCTAATATTCAATATACTCAAATTCCGTTATAGTCGAGTCCTAAGAAAGATCAAGTTAAAACAGTGAAAACATAAGAGTATAAGGACTTGTCGGGACAAAAATTCTCAAACAAGCAAGCCGACTTCGAAAAAGGAATTAACAGTGTAATTCACTTTGCGTTAAAATATGCAATCGGAACTAAGATAAAAAGTGTTAGAGAGATTATTTGAACATGCGATTGATCCGAGTGCTATCCGAGTGAGTCGAAGCACTAATACGGAAGATATACAATAATGTGTTTTTGAGTAAGTCACAAACGAATGAAAACATGTACATGAGTTTCTATAATACTCGGAATGACTTGTAATCAAAACTTAGGGAGGATGAGGTTTATACCGAGTCTTCATGTAGAACTCGGAATGGTTTAGATTTAGAGTATAAGTCATCGGAATCGGAAATTGCCATATTACATATCTCCTACATTGATGTTTTTACTCACTCAAACATCACTCAAAACTATCGCATGCTCAAATAGTTTCTCTAACACGCTTATTACGAGCACCGATTATGTATCTCAACGCAAAGAGAATTACAACGTCAATTCCTATTTTTAAGTCGGTTTATTTCCTTCGAATTATTCGAGCGCTAACTTAGATGAAATTTGAGTATATTGAATATTAGACTCATAAAATTCCACTCTTTTGGGCTAAAGATAATTAAGCATTTAATTACCTAATTTAATTATCTATGCCCAATCTTAGGCCAAAGTATTTAATACTTTCGGAACCAATGTTGTTTGCTTTTGTAGTTTATCCAAATGAGGCTAACTTATTTTTCGAAATACAAAAGCAACCGGCTTCGAGTTGTTAATCACTAGTAGACAAGTTTTAGCTACTTCGGACATGGCTCAAACACCGTGTTAGGGTTATTTGTTTCCAAAATTGAAAAACTCTAACTCTAGGTTTAACGGTCGTTTCCACCATAACTTTCGAGTCACCATCAAGTGATTGGATTATATTTTGGAGCCAAGAGCCATTGTACAATGTTCACCTCCCAACAGATTTTTCTAAGTGAGTCGGAAAAGCCGTTACAATGGCTAGTGAAGAGTTTTGTCCAGAACCAAGAATTAATGGTCACTCTGCCTGGTTGGTTGTCAATAGAAGCCACCTCACAAGACTAGAAGATTGCTTGAACACATTGCTTGAACCGAATTTATTGTTGAACTAATTGTTCTCATTCTTATTCAATCTTCTATTCACAACTCCAAGTGTGTATTTAATATTTTCCGAGTTGTAAAGAAAGTCTTGTATTCAGTTACATTCTTTTCTTACTTTCTAAGTAAGGTCCCTTGATTGAGTTGTGAGAATTAACTCATCTTAGTTGTCCCTAATTGTATAGGTTATCTTAGTCGGGAAGTACTAGATATGATAAGGGAACTTCGAGTCCAGGAAAGCATTATAAGGGATTGTTTAAAGGAGCAATTCTGGTTGAGTCGAGTCCTCTGTATTTTGTGGATTCAAAATAGTGGATTTAACTTGGTGCTTGGATTAGCATTGTCCGTGGTTTTCAGTCCCAGGATGGTTTCCATGTCAATCTGTGTTATCACTTTTCTAAGTCTAACCTAGGCGAGAATGCATTGTTGAACTCAATTGTTATAAAAATTTTTTAATTTCATCATTACCTTATTCACCCCCGTCTACGGTGACTTGGACTCTTCACTAGCAAACCTTCAAAGCTATTATAAAGATTAGGGTCAAGAATATTAGGGTTTTCGGCGACTCTAGTATGATCATCAACCAGATTTCGCAAAAGTGGAAGGTACGTAGTGAAGCCTTGGCACCCTACCAAGCCTACTCGACGAGAATTATCCAGGACGCTTTAAAAGCATCTCTTTCACTTATCTTCATAGGGATGATAACCAATTCGCGGATGCACTAGCTAAGTCGGCATCCATGATTAATATCCCTACTGGCATTCATTCAATGCCCGTTCATAGTGAGCGCTGGAGTCATCCCGCACACATCCGTAGATTAGAAATGTCTAATACTGATCATAATAGTTTGTATCATGACATTTATTGATATCTAGATAGGCAAGAGTATCCGTTGGACTCCACACCTCTAGCCTAACGAGCCATCGGGATGTTGGCCGCCTAATTCTTCATCAATCAGCGGCAATTGTTTAAGAAAACCAATTATGGCATTAACTTACTTTGTGTCAATCAACATGAAGTAATGTACATTGTGGAGGAAATTCATGATGAGGAGTGCAAACCTCATATGAAAGGTACGATGTTGGTTTAGAAAGTTCGGAGGCTCTGTTATTACTAGTTAACCATGATGTTAAACTGTCATGATTTTGTTAGAAGATGCCATAAATGTCGGTGTATGCAAATTTACAACAACAACCACCGTCATTTTCGACAACGTTAGCTTCACCATGGCCATATTCGGTTTGGGGAATAGACATTATTGGCAAGGTGACTCTGAAGGAATAGGTGGTCATGAATTTGTGTTAGTAGTAATCGACTACTTCACCAAATTGGTAAGCGCAGCTTGTTATGCAACTATGACGTCGAAACAGGTAGCCAAGTTCATTACCCAAAATATTATTTGTCAATATAGGGTGCCTCACGAGTTAATAACTTATCATGGTAGCCATTTTAAGAAGGAAGTAGCTTATTTGTTAGAGAAGTACAAAATCTAACATCACAAGTCGTCCCAGTATCACCCTCACACCAACGAGTTGTTGAGGCCACTAATAAGAATATTCGAATGATAGTGGAGAAAATGGAAGTTACCTATAAGGATTGGCCTCACAAATTGCCTTTCGCTTTCTAGGGTTATAGAACTTCTATGAGGGCCTCTACGGGGCAACGCCTTACTCCCTAGTTTATGGCATGGAAGGAGTCCTTCCAATTGAGATCGTTATTCCCTCATTAAGGATCATTGCTTGAGAGCCAAATTCCATAAGCGAGAATGACCCAAAGCACGTTATGAGGAGTTAGTATTATTGGATGAGAGGCGCCTCAACGTGTTGCATAATTTCCAAATATACCAGGCTTGCATATCTAGAGCATCAAATAAAAAGGTTAAGCCTCAAAATTTTCAAATTGGGGATTTGGTCCTTAAGGAGATAAGAGCACTAATTCAGGACCCGCGAGGAAATTTAAGCCCAATTGGCAAGGCCCGTTTATACTTAGTGAAATCTCACCTAGAGGAGCGGTCAAATTAACTGGTTTGGATGGAGTAAGAGATTTTCTAGTACACTAATTTAGATCAGCTGAAGAAGTACTATGTCTAGCATACCCTTAGGCAAGAGGTGAAGCCCGACCTAACCGAGGTTAGGCCATGGCGGGCGCTGGTCACCACACCGACAACGGTAGGCTGGCCGGGCCACGATTTTCCCTTTTGATTATGGTATTCATCTTCAAGTATCTATTTTATTGGTTCCCTTATTTATTTAATGGATCGCCCAATTAGGCGGTCCATCATTGTTTTTATTTATTTTAAGGGTGGTCCAATTAGGCGGTCTAATTTATTCATTTTTATTTTCACCTCTAAGTCAGCGATAAACATATAAAAGTATGGCATAATACTTACTTTTATTTAATAAAAGGTAAGCCTACTACTTACTTAAATACATGGCTAATAAACGAAAAAAATGGCAAGTATATTACTTGTTCAATACTAAAAACACTTGTTCTAAAGAGGCAAAACTAAAACCTCCCTTTCTTTTATTCTATCCTAAATTCTATCTTAAGAGTCTCAGCCCTAGACTATCTTTGCTTTCTTTCCTTTGGAATCACTAGACTCAGCTTCTTCATCCGAGGTGCGTTCCTTCAATTCTTGAATTCGACGAGCACTCCTTTCTTCGACTTCTTTGGCTTCGTTTCTCTTGAATGAGCCTGTTCAGCCATCCGAGGGTTTATTTAGCAAATTTTGAGAGGGGCGTAGCAAGGACAGGTGTCTTCGAGGATCCATCTCTCTAAGTCTTAGTGCCTTCCACCATTGGGGATCTACTTCTATTATCCACTCGTAGATAATAGGGAGAAACAACAACGTTTGGTATGCCTTCGAGTGTCAACAAGTCTGCAGGTGTCAACGGCTTTGGCGAGACTCCTCCAGATGTCGGGCCACGACACTGGTCCGTTTAGAGCTACCATGCTTATTGAACAAATCAAAGGTATATAATCTAATAGGGGTATTACTTTCTCTCTCCCCATGTGCCGTAACATATGGCTAGGGAAGTACTATGTGTTGTTTTTCGAGCCCGGTAGTCGTATGAAGGGGAGCTACAAGGTATGTGTCCTAAACTAGGACACCTTCTAGTGTTTAACATACCAACGAAGATCATTACATTGATATTTGAAGTGTTCCTCCCACCAAGAAGCCTGGGTGAAGACTCGGACTTTATACTTACATTTTTCTGAGTTCTATCAAGGAATCGGGTATAAGACTTCATCCCTTATAGGGTTTTAATTTCAAGTCATTCCATGTGCCTTAGAAACTTTTCTAAGTGATATAGCATTTTCTCCGAGTGTTGTGCATTGGAAGGTGTCCTAGTTCAGGACTCGAAGACTCGGACTCGAATTTATATTATTCTGAGTACTATCAAGGACTCAGGTATAAACCTCATCCTTCATGAGTTTTTATTACAAGTCATTATGAGTAATATAGAAACTATTGCATATGTTTTCATTCGATTCCGACTGACTCAAAAACACATTTTTGTTCATCAACTCACACTGATGTTTCTTAGTCACTAAGACAAGTACTTAGTTTTATCTCATGTTCAAACAATCTCTCTAACATTTTTAATCTAAGCTCTCACTTCATATTCTAAGGTAAAGTGAATTACGAGCGTTAATTCAGACTTTCTAAGTCGGCATGTTTGTTCGAGAATTATTTGTCTACAAAAATTACTTATACTCGATATTTTCTTTATAACTTGATCTTTCCTAAGACTAACTCTAATGGATTCTGAGTGTAATAAATATTAGACTCAGAAAATTCCACTTGCTTTAGGCCTAAGATAATTTTGTACTTAATTATCTTAATTGAATTATTATCTTTGCCTAATCTTGGACCAAAGTATTTTATACTTTGAGAACCAAAATTATTTACTTTTGTAGCTTATCTAAATGAGGCTATCCTATTTTTGAATTACAAAAGTAACCGGCTTCAAGTCGTCAATCACCAGCGAGACAAGGCTTTTCTACTTACGTACGAGCTCAAAAGTCTGTGTCGGGGTTGTTTATTTCCAAAATTGCAAATCTTGAACGCTAAGCTTAGCAGTGGTTTCCACCTTACTTTTCGGACACCACCAGCTGATTGGAGCACCTTTAGGAGTCAAGAGCCATTGCAAAGCGTTCACATCTCAATGGATCTTTTCGAGCGTCTCAAAAGAACCGTTATAAGCTGTCACAAAGGACTTCTATTCGGAAGATAGTCACAATGGCTAATATGCTTGGTCCTCTATAAATAGAAGCCAATTCTCAAGACTCGAAGATTGCTTGAGACTTGTCTGGAATTATTCTTAATACACATTACTTAAGCCAAAATCTTTGTATTCATAGTCAATCTTCTAATTATAACTCCCAGCTTGTAATTCTTACTTTCGAGTTGTAAAGTCTTGTAATCAATCACATACTCATTCTCACTTTCTGAGTAAGGTCCCTTGACTAAGCTGTAAGGGTTAACTCAGCTTAGTTGCCCCCGGCTGTAAAGGTTACCTCGGTTAGGAAGTACTACATTAGATAAGGGAACTTCGAGTCTAGGAAAACTCTATACGGAATTGTATAAGGGAGCAATTCTGGTTGAGTCGATCTGCTGTATTTTGTGGATTTGACTTGGTGCTTAGATTATCACCGGTCGTAGTTTTCTGCCCAGGAGGGTTTCCACATATATCCGAGTTCAAACATTTCGAGTCCAATCTAGACTCGGATTGTCTTGATTATTCTTTTCAAGCTTTAATCTTCCAAGTTTGTTAAAATTTCCTCCTCACCCTATTCACCCCCTCTAGGGTGACTAATACACTCCAAGAGCAAACATTCAATTGGTATCGAGCCTAGCCTTTCATAAAGAATCTAACAATCCAAAGGCCTAAAGATCAAATGGCTCGAACAGCGGAGAGTTTAATGAAATAAGATCTTCCAGCAGACCACCTAAGTTCAAAGGATCAAATTTTGTGCATTGCAAGAAGCTAATGGAATGATTTCGATGGACCACGATGAAGATTTATGGAACATCATACAAGAAGGAAATTACATTCCAATGAAGATGGAAGATATAAGACCTGTGCCTAAAGCAAAGTTCGAGTATACCACTGAAAAGGCGGAAAAGTTAAGAACTTTAAAGCAATGAACATTTTGATGTGCGCCATCAGCTCGGAAGAATACAACAGAGTTTCAGACTTATGACACAGACTAAAGATGTGTGGGACACTCTTGTCAACGCATATGAAAGATCAAGCCAAGTAAGACAAGCGAAGATAAGTCAATATCTTCACAAATATGAGCTGTTGAACATGGAGGCGGAAGAAAACATCACTCGGATGCTTATATGCTTCACTGAGATTACCAATAATCTCAAATCTCTAGGTAGAAAGATTTTCCATGAAGAAATGTGCAGAAAAATTCCAACAAGTCTACCCAAGAGAAGGTGGGATCCCGGGGTGACAACCATCGAGGAAGCTCAGAACCTCTCTCAACTAAAGTTAGACGAACTGATTGGGAAGCTACATACCCATGAAATCCATCTCGGAAGAAGAGGATGCCGGGGTCGGCACCAAAAACAACATTGCACTCGAAGGCCTTAGAAAGCGAGAGGAGAAAATATGAGTTACTCATATTCGGAAGAAGATCCCATAGCACTCATCTGCTCGAGGCTTCAAAAGAATGATGAAGCACAAGAAATGGGATAAGAGGCCAAGGGACGAGTTCTACAAGAAAGATAAGAAGGACAGAAAAGGTAAACATTCCTCCCCTTCAAAGTTATCTTTTGTAACGCCCCGAGTTACCATCACTTAATAATTCTCTAATTCGAGAATATCGGGTAAGGTCGCAGCGGAAGTTAACGATCGAAGGCGTTACCGCCGCCCTAACAAGAGGACAAGGCTGAAATAAAGTACTATAATAACCTCGTGTCTATTAGTTACGCCTCCGTGAGTCAAGGGAAATATTGAATGCTACGTCACAAGGTGATATGACAACAACTTAAATAAACCAATCCCAAAGTACAGTCTTGCTACATACTTACAGATATTAATGGCAAAAACAATACGCAATATTTAATTACAGTCCGAGGTCACCCCAAACTTAACGAGGAAGAGAATCACTTGTGAGCATCTAACCCGTCATAGAGCAATGATAGTGAGGTATTCAGCTAAGTCTTGCTCCCGTCAGGCTTCTTAGGCAAGGGACTCGTTGACATATGCTTTTCCTAAAAACAAAAACATTAAAATAATTCGAAGAATGAGTCGAAACTCAGCACGAACGTTCTCGCACGATTAAATAATTTTGAAACACTTTGATTGAGCGCGCGCATTTCAATTCATTTTAGTTTGAAATCGGGGGAGAGAATATAATTAAAACTTGCTTGCCGCTTATTATCTGAAAGTGGAACCCCTTGATAATTGATACGATCTTAGTAAGGTGCACACCTCCCGGGCCGACCGAGAACCCGAGTTGAAGCTGCGCGGGTTGGGCATAAGCCCCGATTATTGATAATTGGGCGGGGACCACTTGATTAGGTGGCAAAACTTGATTTGCAAATAATTCATTATTAGTTATATATATGAGAAATGTTGAGATTTGATGAAACATGTGAGTTTTCGAAAGGTACAGGCAATGAACGTCATCGGAATTGAGAATATTTGTTTCTCCCCTTTTATGAAAATCCAAGTTACCAGCTAGTCGGCAACGGAAGTGGCCCGAGTTCCGCTTCAAATAGGTTTTTATTGTTAATAATATGCCTCTTGAGTTTTAATATTTGAATTTGTATAAGCATTGACAATTATTTCATTTTCTATATTTATTACGTAATCAATTAAATTTACTGCATTATTTCCATTTTGAACATTGATTACAATGCATATTAAAGAAGTTAATTAGGCTAATCGGATGGCCAGTGACATTCATGTAATTCAATTCATTAGTTAACTTGGATTGAAAATTATATATATATACTTATTTATATAATCAAACACTTATCCCTAGTTTATTCCTTCCCTCTCCCTTCATTACATTCAAAACCTATAGTTAGGTAATTAGTTAACCCATCAAATGCCTTCCCTAGGAAGGTTCCATAATTTACCGAATTGCTCAAACTCATGCATACACCGTTTTAAGGTCATAAGCATTGTTTCCCGACAACTTCACATTCACAACCACAATTAGGTACGCTTAATACTCAATTATTTTCCATGCCCGTATACTTGCACATTACCGAATTTCAACTTCTACGCACGCATTCCCTTCGTTTGCTCAGTATAATCATTTCCAAAATGTAATAGTTCCACCAAATTGTTCCATTCGATAATAACACTTCCTCAATCTCATTCGTTAATTCATAATTTCCCAAAAGGAATCACTTTTATTCACATTCGTACAATCACTTCACCAAAACACCAAACCTAAATCCTCCACACCAATTTGAATTTTCCCAAATTAATCTTTAAATTCACTCCACAAACATATTTATAAATCAAATAATTCAATTTCACAACTACAATTGCTCAAATAAATAATGAACTTGATAATTTAGGGTTTAGGGTTTTACCTTCGAATTCACGAGAGGAGGAGTCAAGGAGAGGAAGGAGAGGATGTCGGTAGTGCACGGTTGCTCCGGTGACTACGGGGCAGCACCGGCGTCGAGCTCCGACGGCCGAGCTGCGGATGGTGGTTGGCGGTAGAGTGGGTCGTGGCAGTGGTGAGGCAGGGCATCTGCTCGCGCGCGAGAGAGAGCGATGGCGATAGAGAGACGCTAGGCGTCTCCCCGACGACGCCGGTGTCGGCTTCGGCCGGCGTTGGTGGCGTTTGGTGGCCGAGAGAAGGCAACGGCGGTGGCTGCGAAGGGAAGCCGGGAAACAGGGAGCAGGCTCGCGAAAGCGAGAACCAGCACAAGATGCGACGGATAGAGAGAGGGAGGTAAGAAGAAGGCCGGCGTCGGTCGTGTTGGTGGCCGGAGTAGCGGTGCTCACGGGGAGGAAGAAGCGAGGGGAACGGAGGAGGAGCGAGAGGAGGCAGAGGAAGCAGATGAACGAGGGGGAAAGGAGCTGGTGACCGAGGTTCCTCATTTCATTAACCTCAAAATTTTTATTTTTTTATTTTTTTCTATAATTTCCGGATAATTCGAGTTCGGATTTTTCCTATAAAAAATTCTGGTTAATTTCATTGTTATTATCTTTGCTTTATTTTTATGTTTGTTTTTATGTATCTATTTATTCATTTGTTATCTTTGTTACTCTTTAATTTTATTTTATCTTACTGATGATGTTTGTAACTTATAAATATAATCGTTCGCTTGAAATATAATATTAGCGACCTTGTAATTATACACCAACTCATGTAAATTTTTGAAATTTACATACACGTAATTTATAATCGTTATTATGAGATTTTTATTAGGGCCACTTTGTCGCCTTAGCCGCATAACACATGTATAAGGATAATGTAAATACAAAATATCGAATTGAAGTGCACGCGCTCAATTATATTGTAATTAGCAAAATAAATAATGTGATTTAGGGTCGGGTTGTTACATCTTTAACTAAGTACTCTGGCTTGTATGTAACTCAAAAAAGAGAAAAGGTCATCGGTACCGAGACAAGTGGATGCTCACACCACATGTCGGGAGATTCAAGACTTTTCTCCGAGTTGGAAGATTACAAGGGTGGAAAAGTCACTTTTGGAGATAGAAGTAAGGGCAAGATAGTTGGAATAGGCAAGATTGGAAAAGGAGACAACCTAGTCAGCCCAATCTATCTTGTCAAGGGATTAAAGTACAATCTACTCAACATCTCTCAACTATGTGACAAAGGTCAAGAGGTAATATTCACTAAGACCAAGTGCTCTATCAACTGCTAATGTTGAGTACATTGTAGCTGGAGCATGCTGTGCTCATATTTTATGGATCAAGCAACACTTGAAAGACCTTAGATTTTCATTCAAATCGATTCCAATCAAGTGTGACAATTAGAGTGTAATCAGTATCACTAAGATCCAGTTCGGTAGTCAAAGACAAAGCATATTGAGGTTAAGTACCATTTTCTAAGAGACCATTCTGAGAAATGTGATATTGAACTTGAATTCATTCCTACAAAACTTCAACTAGCTGATATCTTTACTAAGCCACTTAGGAGGATCAGTTTTGCTTTATTAGGAATGAACTTGGCATGATAAATGCATGATTATGTGTTTTTCTAAGTGAAATTATCTTGCATGATTATGTGTTACATGTTTCTTGTCTATGTCTTAATAACAATTAGTTCAATTGACTCAGTGATACTTAGCTAGGGGTTATTATCTATTTGCGCTTTCCGAGCCACTCGGAAACTTTACTGAGTCACTCGAAACTTTATTGAGTCGGACTCAGCTTTTGAGAAAATTGGACTTCAAACTTATGAAATCATCTCTAGATTAGTTGAGAATTTCATAAATTTCTTTTGAAATCTCTCTTTTTCTCTCTCTCTCTTGCGCGTATAGATTAGTGAACTAGCAGTTGGGAGACACACACTCGGAATTCTAACTGTTGGAGAGCGGAACGGACACACCGGTGTGAGGCGACCATTGGAGAGTTGGGTCGAACGAATACTAAAGGACACTTCTTTCGCTATAAATAGCATCTATTCTCCTTAATTTCGCTACTTTACTCTTAGATAACCTACTTTCTCACAATCTCAGCTCTCAAGCAATCTCGGTTCTCTCAAGCGCTCTCACTACTCTCTCTCTCTCGCTCTCTCTTTCTCTTTTCTTCGAAGCTAACCGGCCTTCTTCCGAAAGCTTATCAAACATGCCTAAACGAGGATCTACTCCGGACTTTCTAGGTTCCGCCACCAAGAAACCTAGAACCAAAAGCCACGAGGGCCCTTCTAACCCCTCCAAAATCCTTGTCATCAAACATCTTACGTTGGATGACAAATTCTTCCCAACCACAACTTTCTCGTGGTTGAAACACATCAAGACCAGTAGGATGTACAATTTCCTCTGTTTCAGCGAATTCATATACCCATCACTCGTTGGTGAGTTCTACTCAAACCTTTCCACCTTTGAGGGGATCATCACCTCCGAGTTCCCGATACGAGTCTTTCATATTAACCTCTCTCTCCTCCATACTATTAGAAATTAGGCTTCTAACGATGACACTTTAACGACGGATCATACAATTGGTCGTTAAAAGTTACTAATAACGATGGAATTAATTTTTCGTTGTTTAATTTTATCAAATAACTATTATTACACGACGAACATAAAATATTGGTCGTTATTACTTTTAATATGTTGGTCGTTAATACTATTAAGACTTAAAAACTTAATTATTATTATTTTCTTTTCTATGATAAATTTAGAAAAAAATTAAATTAAAATTTCCCTCCTAAAATAAAATTATAAGGGCAAAAATTAAATTAAAAGGTTAAAATTTTTCTAAATTACTAGGGGAAAAGTGATGAACAATTTCTGTTCAAGTAAAAACCTGATGAAGTAAAAGAAAAAAAAAGCCCTCATAGCACATTTTGTTCTTCGTTCCAGTTCATTTGCTCATACCCTCTCTCGCTCATAACCATTCGCCTTACTCATGTTGAGTCTCAATCGCCGACCACCGCTGCGCCATCGCCCTTTACCCTCAATCGCCGGTAGTAAACACTCAATCGCCGGCGAGCAAGTTCGTTTCCAGTGAAACCCACCCCTCTCTCGCTCTTACCTCTCGCACTACCCTCAAACTCGGTCTCTATTAGCCGGCCGCTCGTCTACCGCAAACTCCGAGACCGCCGGTCCGCAAACTCTATGCTGCCTGGCCGTTGCCTACCCTTGCCTAGCCGACGTTGGATCCGAGAGCAGGTGCTCCCGAAACCCTAAACTTTTCGGCCCTTTTATGCAAAATTCGATATTTTTTGGTTGCGTTTAAGGTAAATTGTTTTAGGGATATTGATTGCTACATAATTTATCATGTCTTAGAGCTTTCAATTTGCAATTCATTCAAGTTGATGCAAATTAATTTGGGCTTTTCTTTTTGGGATGGTTAGTCATATTATTGGGCTTTCAATTTCGATTTTCATTGATTAATTATTTGGTCAAATTTTGAATGCTAAACCATAACTTTCTGCACTTATTTTGCAAAATTGGGATCGAATTTGCTCCAATCTTACGCTTTTGACTCAACCACCTAACACTGTGAACGGGTGGCTTCGTGTTATGGTATAAGGTGAGGCAATTGAACAGTTCTTTGGAGAGGAGCATTTGTGTTTTAAGACACTCCGGATGTGTACAACTCCTACACTTAAACATGGGATGCATCCACCTATCTCACCTTAGCCGGAATGGTGTGTTCTATTGGATGATATGGTTGTTGTTTCTACAAAGGAGTTTCTCTTTGTCATTTTTTAATATCCTTGATTTGTCATGTACTTTCTCCTTGTAAGTTCTTATACCGTTTCTATAGACTAGAGCTATATGTATCATGCTCTTAGTTGTTTCGTATAAGTTTGATTTATTTCCTAACACTCCGGGTATGCCTTGATTGGTTCCGGATCAATAGAAATGGGAGCCTTTGATGAAGAAAAGGAGAGAATAAGATGTGAAGAAAGCTCCTTTTTTTAGCAAGATGCACAATTGAAACTAAATGTCTACTCCTAGAGGTTATTTTTTTGCTTACATAATTTGTGAAATTGGGGATCTTATACATATCTCATTATTGTATTTTCGAAAATAACTAGGAGGGAAAAATATGCAAAGATAGTTTGTTGTTTGGAAATTGAAACTCTATAGTTGTTCACACCTTAGCTCAATTGGTAGAGCGGAGGACTGCAATTGTTCGGACATAGAATCCTTAGGTTGCTTGGTTCAAACCCAGCAGGTCGGATTTTAGTTTGTGTAATTTTTCGTTGATTCATGCAGTGGCATGTGTCCGAGCGAGTTAAAGATTTCCTGCTTCATAGTCCCTGCACAAACCACGTTGAAATCAATCACTTCATTGAATAGAATTGGCATTGGTGAGTACAAGAGCATTACCTATATGTGAAAATGGAACACGAAATTTGGACAAAAGCATATACACCAAAAAGTGGCTTCACGAACTCAGTCGCTGCAGACCGGTAGCTATCTGTAGCACATGGCTACTGCTGGCTGCTGCAGGCATCTATAGCTATGATTCTGCGAGTGAAGCCGAGCGCGAGTTAGAAAAGGAGAGAATGGTGGCTTCATCCGCTGCCGATGAGGCAATGACAATGATTCTGCGCTTTCGGAATGAAAAGAATTCTCTTCAAATGCAAGTTAATCAATTGCAGAGGCTTATCGAGGAGAGGGAACTATGTGATGAAAGTGTCATTCAATCACTTGAATGGATTATAATGAATCATGAATATGAGAGGAGTTCAAGTTAATCTATAGCTGTGAATGTACAAAATATATCCAATTACCAGTTCCAAGTAACATGACTAGTTTATGTTAAGGGACATGAATGATGGTACCTTCATAGCGTTGTTAATTTCCTTTTTCTTTCCTCAACCCCCTTACCGTATAAAGCTATATATGATGATGCAATAGTTTTGCCTGTTACGAACTATGTAAGCATTGGTTTTAATCAACCGCATAAAGTCTGTATATATGATTTTAATAAACTCGTATAAAATTGTATATATTAATACATTATATTTGCATTATTTTTTCCAATTATGAGCTATGGATAAGCATCGGTTGCATATATCTTCATCCCAAAAACTTAAATTCTTGTAAAATATAGCTCTAGAATATAACTCTAGATAGTCACCGACGATGTCGGAGATTATATTTTCTTTCACTGTTTGTAACTATTGAGTTCTCTCCGATGTGTTCATAAGTTGCGGGTAGCATATAATTTGGGTCTTCCTTAATGGCCACCTCTTCGAGCAACTCCGCCACCACCCAAGATGGCCAGTCAACTTCGGTGTCCACATCGTCATCTTTCTAGAAGCATTCTTCGTTATGCACCCCATTTAACTTGGCCATCAATGACACTAGTATCTTATGGTTTATTGCTTCATAGTCCCTGCACAAACCATGTTTGAATAGAATTAGCACTGGTGAGTACAAGAACATTACCTATATGTGAAAATGAAACACGGAATTTGGACAACAGCATATACACCAAAAAGTGACTTCATGAACTCTAACTAATACTGCATGGGAGAAATACTTATCTACAGCAGATGGTCTGCTGCTGGTCTGCTACTGACCAGCTGCAGATGAGCAGACTATCTGCAGCGAGCCAAGAGCAGACCATCTACGATTATCTGCAGCTGACCATTTGTTGTAAATCTTATATTGACATGTTTATTTTGGGAAATGATTTAATTTTATTTGCTTTTAACATATTGCATGAAGATGATTAATTGCACAAGATTAGGGAAGAAGTCTATATGCCATGGTCCGATAGACCGTCATTTGTATGTTGGTTTATTTGAGTTACATGTTTGTTTGATAAGAAGTTGAATACTTTTGCAATTTTGTAAAAATTCTAATAATTCTCTATTTTTTGCAGGTTTGGAGATGTGGACTGCTCATTATAAGTTCCAACACATCATTACCTTTTATGAGTAGTTGATGAAGATTTATACTTTCTAAATCATTTGGAGGACTTCATTTTTTTTTTTTAGTTTTTTGGTTAATATTGCTTGTACTCGGATATCAATTACTATGAGAACTTCTAGTTTCCTTGATTGTTTTTTAGATTATGTGTTTTAGGATGCTTTTGGTATTACGTTATTTTTTATATTGTGTATTCGCGGACCACTAGTATTCAAAAGAATTAATACATATCAATTCGAGTTTGTTGTTACTATATGTTAGTGATCAATAGTGTATTACATTATTTTAAAGATAATTGGCAAAATTATATATTCAGGCTATCCATAATATTATTAGCGGTGAAAATGTTAGTCGTTAAAGAAATAACGATGAAATAAATTGGTTGTTAATGATCATGATTTTAATTTTTGTATTTATGGTTCTTTTAAATCTACGATGAAAATTTTGTCATTAATAATATGTAGTTCATCGTTATTCAATCAACTAATTACGACGACACCTTGTTTCATCGTTATTTTAAGTGACGACGAAAATTTTAAAGTCATCGTTAAAAGTATTAACGAGGGAACCACTAACGGCGACTAACGACCAAAATTTTTTTGTCGTTAATTACTTTTAACGACGATAAAATGTACTTTTAACGACCAATTTATTCGTCGTTAGAACCCTTTTTCTAGTAGTAGCAACCCCATTCCCTTCAATGAAGTTGTTGATGAGTTCTTTGAAATGTATGCCAAAGAAGTCCCCGAGTCACGCAAAAACCTTTATGTGACTCGAGAGGAGGACCGAGGTTTGTCTTCTCTGTTTCTTGCTGATGAGAACCTTCTTTTCTCATCACACCAGCAAAGGGAATCCTAATTCAAATATTCTCAAGGTTTTGTTTGACATTCTTCGGGGCTACGACGTAGACCTCTTCGAAGCCATTACCAAGCGAGATGGCCTTTGTGCCGGCTAAGACCAATAAATCTACTCCTCTCCTTTTCGGAGCTCTTCTCACCCTTATCTTTAAACAATTTAAGGTCCCGCTCCGCTCGGACCCTAACGAAGTGTCCGAGGCTGCCATAGCGATTGGCGTAAAAGAGCTTCTTGGCGATGGATACTAGGAAACCTAACCGGGTGTCCGGGTCGATAACTCGGAACCGAGGCAACCCTCTCCTCCGCCTCGGACTCGGACTTCTCTCTCACTCCCTCCTCTACCTGGCGGTGCATCCACCTCCGGTCCCCCTCTTCAAGCTACTATCGCTTTGTCTACATCCCTAATAGACAAGCTTTCCTCGGTGTTTGTTGATCTCTAGGACACTCTCTGCTCCTTAAAACTTGCTCTTCTAACATGTCCATCAACCAAAAACGGCCCAATCTCAAATTCGAGAGCAACAAGATATGCTTCTTGAAATGAAAAATTTGGTTAAGGAGCAACAAGAGATGATCGAGCTCCTCCGAGAGAGGCGATCCAAAGCTGCAGAGGACCCAAACAGCTCGGACATATATGAGGAATCCTCGAGCCCGCCAAGTCTCTATCCGGTGAGGCAACCGAAGAAGAAGAGGAGGCTGTGGTTGAAGTAGCTCCTTCGAGGAGAAGGAGGACGAAGAGAAGGAAGAAGAGAAAGAGGAAGAAGGAGAAAAGCGAGGACGAAGCCGGGGACGAGGTGCTTTCGGTCCTCAGCCGGAACCGATAAGCTCGAGACAGCGGTGTGAGTGAGTCGAAGATCCTGCCGATGTTGAACGGTTAGTAGCAATCAAGCCGGAGGAAGCACCTTCTTCTACAACGGTCCAAGAGGATCAGCCTTTGGATGACCTTGTTCTAGGTCAAGCCACTTAGAGCTCAGCCCATTCGCGAGATCCTAATGCTGCCGCCGCAAAGATCTTCAACGTCTTCACAAGAGTATTAGCGCAGGGCATAGCACGCTCAACCGCCTCAACTTAAACCACTCCTACTCCACTATCTGGATTTCTTTTTCTTGTTTTTGTTTTTGTTAGTTTTTTTTTTTTTGTCTACACAAACAAATTGTATCAACTTGATACATTCTTCCCCATTTTGATTTTTGTTTCTGTTGAAAGACAAGGGGAAGAATATATAGAAAATTTGTTGTCTTGTTTAGTTTTCTCATCCTCTCTTTTGTATGTATTTTATGTATTTACGTATATATATGAATGAAGTTTCGATTTCGAGCATATTGCTTTGTGAGTATAACTTCTTTCCGAGTTTAAATTTCTTATTTTGTTTTGTTCGATATATCAGCTCATTTCGCTATTTTCCTCTCGATATAACTACTCAAACTTTTTCACCAAAGGAGCTATCTGCAGCAATATTCTAAGTCCGAATCACTTCATTTATTATTCTATTTTTCTGTGATATTTTATTCTTTGCTCCGATATATTCTTTGTCAAATGAGTAAGAATGAAAACTCTTGATTATTTCACTAACAAAGTTTCTATCTCGAGTATGGAATGCCTTTCATAAAAAGCGGGAGATTGAAGACTCGGACTTTGAATTTATATCATTCCGAGTACTATCAAGGACTCGAGTACAAACCTCATCCTTCCTAAGTTTCGATTACAAGTAATTCGAGTATTATAGAAACTATTTCATATGTTTTTATTTGATTCTAACTTACTCAAAAACACATTCTTGTTCATCAACCGACACCGATGTTTCCGAGTTACTCGGACACTACTTAGTTTTATCGCATGCTCAAACAATCTCTCTAACACTTTTAATCTAAGCTCGACTTCATATTTGGAGGTAAAGTTAATTACTGCGTTAATTCATCTTTCTAAGTCAGCATGTTTGTTCAAGAATTATTTTTCTAGATCAAGCACTTATACTCGATATTTTCTTTATAACTTGATCTTTCCTAAGACAGGACTCGACCGATTCAAAGAGGTACAATGCCTCCTTCTCCTAAATATTTTAGTCACTTAAAATCTCCGAACTAGGTACTAGGATGTCATTTCCTTGATATGATAAGCCTTAGGAAAACTATAATAGGGAAGTCATCTCCTTCTTTTAGGAACTACCCGTTCGGAGTATAGGCGGAGGCTTGATATAATAGACTGTGTGCATTGTGGTCCTCTTAGTTTGAACTTCCCACTTGGCTTAGGCTATTTCCTTAGTAGTAGGTTGATAACCTAGCCCAAAGTTGTAGTTGTTAGTGGGTTCAAAGGGTGGAAAAGTACGGTGGTATGGCCTTCGGCCTGCAACAAGACCTGTAAAATACCCCTTCTTCCTAAGCATCGAATGGACACTAGGGTTATCATAAGGATTGAAGTTAAGAGGTGCTTCATCACTATCCAAGGCAGTGACAATCTTAAATCCTTACGAGTTGCTCATTATTGGCATCGTGCTCGATCTCAACTAAGGATTCTTTTGATGTAATAGTAGCACAAAGATTATCCCTGTTGACAATTATAATTTGACCTTTGACGATCATCTTCACTTTGTGATACGAGTATAGAGGACACCACCTGATGATCATATAACCAAGGGCGTCCTAGAAGTACTGAAAGTAGCTGGGATATATAGCACTTGGAATTTCAAGTTCCTTTCTATGGGACTTATATTAATTGGCAAGGTCACTTGTTTCCAAGATTCTTCTTTTAGAATTGTGGTAAGCTCGAAGATGTACTATTTGTTTAGAGAGTTGTTGCTCCGTAATTCCTAACCATCTAGCGAGTTCTCCAAAGATACACATTTACTGCTGATCCATTGTTTACCAAGGTTAAGGGAATAAACTTGTTAATGCAAGTTATGCTTAAGTTAAAGGCGTTGTTGTGTGCAATGCTTTCTTCCGGGAGATCCATTTGATCAAATGTAATCGTTCCATCCCCATTGTTCACCAATCCTACCACTTGTTCCAATGTAGTTTCAGGAGAGACCTCAATCTTACTGAGTGCATCAATCAAAGCCTGTCTATGTTTCGGAAAGTAGATATTACTTGCAGATTGATGTATCCGCCTTTAATTTCGTAGTTTCTTAAAGATTGGGTTTTCTGCTTTTGTAACTTCATGCTTTTTGGGGCTTCTTGAGTCTATTGTGGACCCAAGGGTGCATTCTGCCATCAAGATCTAGTAAGAAATTGAACTGTAGGACTTTTTGTTTCTCCCTAAAAGTCTTTTTTTCTAACGAGTGATATGCCCCAAAAAATTCATCGCTATTGTTATCACCGTTGCTTCTTGTTTCATAGGCATCTTCTTCATCACTTACCCACAAACCCTGGACTTCGAGATCTAATAGAGGTCAGCAAAGAAGTGGTTTAGACTCATCAACATCTTTGATAAAAACATATAGGTCCCACTCGACCCGGAGTGGGTTCAACAAATATGGCTAAGGTTCCGCTAAAAGGATTTTTATTGTTGTTTGGTTTCGGGCAACCTTGGGTAAAGGGAGTTAGCCATTTCGAAACATGCTTTCTCGTTTGTTCTTGACTGTCCAACACTGTTCGATATCGTCTCCTCGTGCACAATGGTATTTGCAAAATTTTCCCATATCCCAATTTTTGGATCGTGTTGCGGTTTCGATTATGCTCTAACGATCGGCAATTCTATTTTTCCCTTTTTCAGGAGACGATCAAGAGCTTTAATATAGGTAGTATCAATAGGAGTGTAGTCGGTATACCTGTTGAGGGCATTGACATCCGAACCCCTGCTACCATTGCCTCTATTAGAGGTTTTCTTATCTTTGGAATGATAATTACCTCTATACTCGGTTATGACTTTTATGGTCGCAGTGAGACAACTCTACTTCTATTAGCAAACCAGCATCTCTAAGGGTTAAAAAATGCATCATGGGTAGGAACTTGAGGTGTTGGTTATAATTGGGCTGAAGGTTTTTTACGATAATCCTGAATAGGTCCTTCTCGGAGGGTCGGTCAACCATGTGGGCAACCTTTGCTCTCCATCCGACAAGAAAATCTATGAAGCTTTCTTTCTCACCTTGCTTAATTAATTATAAGTCTTTGAGAGTAACAGGAAGATCAGTGTATAGGTGTATTGACGTAAGAACTCCTTGTATAGATCAGTCCAATTGGCGACCGTGCGTGGGTCAACCGCATTATACCACTTCATTACATAAATGTTGAAAGTCAAGGGGAAGATGATGTGGTAAGTGTCCTCGGTAATGTTCTCAAGAGTCATTGCTCCTAAGAAGGTATTCTCATAAGCTTTAAACTTGATATCGGGCATGGTTAACTTAGCGGGTAGTTTACCCTTAAGGATTGAAGTGAATCCCTTATGATCTAAGTAATGATTACTGAACATGGATGACTCCCTTAACATTTGTTCTATCTTATTTCCATGTAGAGCAGGCTGAGGTTAGGATTCACACTTAGGGGATTCGTGTTTAGGACTATCTAAAGGGGACAAGCAAGGTGGAGGTAAAGCACCTAATCTCTCTCCTTTTCTCAAATGTTCGGTTTCCTCATCTCTCTTACTCGTCCTCAATAGCCCTTATAATAGTCTAAATGACCCTCAATATAAGGATATCTTCTCCTCTTGATCATTCATCCTAGTTTCCACCCTTGCTATGTTCTCATTAAGTAAGCCGAGATTAAGAGACTGCTCTGGGTAAATCCTTTAAATCCATTGGAATGGAACTCTTTCTAGGTACCGTCTTATGGCAAGTAGTAGACTCGGCCGATGTGGTGTGCACTTACCTAATATGAGATGAATTTGATTTGGCTAATGAAAATATAAAATGGACTTACCTAATATGAGATGATATTTGATTTAGCTAATGTAAATCCAAAATAGGAATGCAAAAGAAAAGAAAGTCAAGTAGAACTAACTCACTAAAGATAAAGGGGATCTTCGGTAAGATCCCTTTTTCTTGACAAGAGGTAGCTACTTGGACCGCTTAGAGAAAATTTTAGTATGACTTGAAAGTGCAAATAGTGGTCTAACCCTTGTAGACAAAAGGTATTTTGACTTTTGCCTAAATGCACATAATGGACTCGACTCTAGGAATTTATTAAACTGTTTTATTTTCCCCTATGCAAGTCTAATCAGCGAGCCTCACCTATTCCTAAAGGCTCACAAGTAAAGGATTAAATCTAAAACACACATACTCATTCAAGCATGGAAATGAAGTCAAAGGGACCACCTAATAGTCAAAAAGTTCTATGGTCAAAAGAGGTTTATATCAAGTAGGATACATGGTGACTAGTATCCTAGAATTTGGTCTTCCTACGGGGCACGGCAGGAGAAAAGGCCAAAATCCTAAGTGCTTCTCGGTGAACCAAACGGTTTGACCAAAGAGCACGTGTTATGAGGGAACATGTACCATTTCCTTGGGCAATGAAGCCTAGTTGGGCCCGCCTAGGACTCGGTGAGAGCCTTATTATAGAAAGCGTAAATAGGGGGTAGAATAAATTTTTCCTAGGGGTCCAAAACAGTTGTTAAACTATGTTCAAAGGTTGCTAAATGTGGGTGCCTAATGCAAGCACATGCTAAATATACACTACATAAATTTTCAAGTTTTCCCTCTTAATAAAAAGATTATATCCCTAGTGGAGTCACCGTTGTAGGAACCACGGCTCAGGCGGACTAGGATCGAGCTTCCCCACGTGCCTTTTTGGCTTTTCTTAGGTTTTGGAAAATGGGATTTCAAAAACGATTTAGAAAGATAAATTTATAATATAGGGATTGATCTCTTATTCAGAGTTCGAATTTTATTGAGTTAAATTAAGAAATTAAATGCGATTGAATTGATTGGCATTATATTAATCATTTGATTTTATAAATTATTTTTAGAATTACTGAGATATTATCTCCTAATTCAAGAACAAATAAAATTTAGAAATTAGGGTTTTCCGTGAAGCTTTAAGCACATACTAGTGTGAAAACACCAATCTAGACCCAAGCCTAAGCCGTTAACCACCCTGCACTCGACGGCTACAGGTGTCGGCCGGAGGCTTAGGCTGAAACAGATCAGCCTTGGCTTCTTGCCTAGCGATCGGATCCACATCTCTTTTTCTTTTTTACATTGCAATAAGAAAGTAATCGAGATGCATTTTCAATAAGAATAAAGCATCAACGGTGAGTCGCCGATCGGTTTTTATGAATGAAAAACTCGGAAAAACAATGACTTGATCTTCAAATCTTAGTATGGGAAAACTAAGATAAAATTGACTCCATCGGTCTTTGAATCCAGAATCGGACACGGGGCGATGGTACAAAATGTAAGGAAAACTCTTCTATTCTCGCCCGTCCTAAGATGGCCATTACTAGTTTCAGTAGTTTACTAAAATAATATGCTAAACACAAACATACAACAACATGCTAAACGAAATTAAAGTAGCCAAACGAAATTAAATGATAACAATAAAGAAAGCGATAAAGAAAGAAAAGCAAAAACTAAAAGATTTCATCGGGCGGGGAGGAATTGAAAGAAAGCGATTACATCTCTTTAATCCATAATATGGAAAGTGATAAATAAAACATAAAATAAATAATTGATTGAGGGCTGAATGATTGCCCTCGGGTTGTCCCACCTTGTCGACCTAGATCCGTACACTAGATCTCTTGATTCGGCAAAGAAGAAATCAAAGAGCGGGCTTGTTTTGTGGATTATGTAAAAGGTGAATGTGTAAGGAGCAGGAAAGATCAATTGAATAAGTGCCAAGAGATCAGAATAACTAAATATTCTTTAGCTCTTTGCATAAATTTGATGACGATAAGTAGAGAAAAGATGAATGTTTGATGTTGATTTTGGTAAAGTAACATTTAGGTATGAGTGCTCTAGTTAACTTTCTACATCATTACGCATAGGAGAAATATATATGGGAATGAGAGCCATGGCTCTCTACTTATAGAGAGATACCTAAGTCACAAATGACCTAGGGTTTACATTCGGTTAACCGTCCAAGCAGTATGCAAACAAACCAGGCGAGAATCTCACAAGATTGAAGCTGGATAAAGCAATTATAGAACCGGATAGAGCCCGGTTCATGGCTCCAACCACCTGGGCATGCCTAGGATTTCCTACCCTAGTGTGTTTC
Organism: Talinum fruticosum; assembly: GCA_021018815.1. NCBI lineage: Eukaryota > Viridiplantae > Streptophyta > Magnoliopsida > Caryophyllales > Talinaceae > Talinum > Talinum fruticosum. The sequence goes on from JAITYX010000107.1 coordinate 1,118,289, forward strand.
AAAGGGATTCTCCAAGCCAAAACGCAGTATTTTACTTCTAATTTCGGGGTTGTAAGCGCCGACCACGATGTCGTTTTTAGGGGAAAAGCTCGTAGTCTCATGTGGACTATTTTACGAGCTTAAACGCAGCACTTTGATGCTTGTGATCATGAAATGCAACGTTTTAATGACATCTTAAGGTCTTCGACTCCTTGTCTTATTGGACAAAAGTAAAATGCAATATTTTGAACTTGGAATATCCCGACACATAGCACTCGGACTCCACTTGTCTCTAAAGGCTTGGCCCGTTTCTTGGATCGTCTTAAAAAATAGGAGATTTTTAGATCAACCTAAGGAAAAAGGCTATATATTTAGTATTGAGGTTCTTTGTGGTTTATCGGCTTCGTCGCACCAATCAAACGCAATCCGAGGTCCAAATCCTCGAACACGACACTTTTTAGGTGTCTACACTAGGGTGTTGCTAAAAGGATTTTGATTGTTGTTTGGTTTCGGGCAGCCTTAGGTGTGGGGAGTGGGCCATTGAAATATGCTTTGTAGTTTGTTCTCAAATGTCCGACATTGTCCGGTATCGTGTCCTCCTACACGATGGTATTTTCGAAATTTTCCGCGTCCCAATTTTTGGATTGTTTCGTAGTTTCGATTCTGCTCTAATAGGCGCCGATTCTATTTTTCCCTTTTCCGGAAGACAGTCAAGGGCTTTAGTGTAGCTAGTATCAATAATGGTGTAGTAAGTATACTTGTTGAGAGCGTTGACATTTGCACCCCTACTAGTATTGTTTGTGTTGGAGGCATTCTTATCTTTCTAATGATAATTACCTCTGTACTGGTTGCGACTTTTTGGTCATGGTAGACAGCTCTTCTTCTAATAGCAAACCAGCATGTCCAAGGCTTAAAGGATTCATCATGGGTAGAAATTTGAGGTGCTTGATTGTAATTAGGTTGAAGGTTTTTTATAATAATCCCGACTTGGTCCTTCTCGAATGGCAAGTCAACCATGTGGGAAGCCTTTGCCCTCCATGTGGCTAGCAAATCTGTGAAACTCTCATTCTTACATTGTTCGATTAACTCTATGTCTCTAAGAGTAACGGGCATATCGGTGTTATAGGAGTATTGATGTAGGAGCTCCTTGCACGATTAGTCCAATTAGCAACCTTGCACGGGTCAACTAGATTATACAACTTGATTATATCGAGTATCGAAATTCCAAGGGAAAATGATGTGGTATGTGTCTTTGATAATGTTCTTTAGAGTCATTGCTCCTAAGAAGTTATGTACGTGATGATAGGGATTCTCATAACCATTGAACTTCATATCGGGCATGGTAAACTTTAAAGGTAGTTTACCCTTAGGGATCGAAGTGAGCCCCTTATGATCGAAGTAATGATTACTGAACATGGATGACTCCCTTAAAATTTGTTCTATCTTATCTACACATGGATGAGGTTAAGCTTTGGATTCACGCTTAGAGGATTCGTGTTTTGGGACTGTTTCGACGAGACAAGCTAGGTGGAGGTAGAGGACCTCCTTTTTCTACTTTGTCATCTCTCTTACTTGTCCTTAATAGCCTTTATAATAGTGTTCATATCCCTCGATATAGATGATATTCTCACCTCTTGATCATTCTTCCTGGTTTCCACCCTCGCTATGTTCTCTTTAAGTAAATTGAGGTTAAGAGACTGCTCCGGGTTTAGATCCATTAAAAGGGAACTGGTTACGGGTATCGTCTTATGGCAAGGAATAGACTGGACCGGTGTGCTGTGCACCGAATCTTGTCGCATCGGTGTAAACTACGGAGCGGAAAGAAAAGAACTTGTGCCGGACTCTTTGGTGAGGTGTTGTAATATTTTAGAGCTTGGGTTCCGACAATACTCGGTTGCCGTAGACTTCCCTATTCGGCAGCCCAAAGGATGAGGTTTAGGATCACGTAATAGAAGACCACTTTTGGGAGGAAGGGACTAAGCGCAAGACTCGAAGAGAATAAGGATGGTTTTATTTGGATGCATACAAAGAATACGATGATGAGAAAGAAATGATGTATGACTTAGTTGAGATGACTGATCCTTAATGAAAAGATGCTTTCTATTATAGGTAAGTGATAATGCATTTTCTTACATTACAAATGAATTTGCTTTGGGCTAAATGCAAATAGAAACTCCCTTATTCTGATATGGATTTTATTTGGCTAATGCAAATGAGATGAATTTGATTTGGCTAATGTAAATGTAAAAATGGACTTACCTAAAGACTCGAGGCATAACTCTCTTTCTCTCTAAAGTTTTCATTCTAAGTCATTCTAAGCTTTTAAGAAATTCATATCTAAGTTTTCATCCTATCCTGACCCACTCGAAACCAGTCATCAAGTATAATATTCCTAACTATGTTTCGGACCCACTTAGATACAACTGAGAATAATGGTATGAGTGAATAATTTCTCAAATACTTTTATTCTTAGTACTCGACTTCATGTTTCAAGTGAAAATAAAATACAAAGCTAATTCTAATTTCTAAGTTAGTCTACTTATTGAGAATTATTTACTTGATCAAGTTTATATATTCTAATATTTTATTCTATCTAACTTAATAATTTAAAGGATTCACTTAAGATAGAATCTGAATCTAATGAACATTAGACTCGGAAAACTCCATTCTTGTAGGCTAAAGATAATTAAGTACTTAAATACTTTGATTTAATGACTATTTCGGTCTAATTGTAGACAAAAGTATTTTTATACTTCATTACCACTTTGATTTGCTTTTGTAGGTTGATTAAAGAAGCCTAATCTACTTTTCAAATACAAAAGCAGTCGGTTTTTAACCGTTAAATACTAGCAGACAGAAATCACTCATTTACGGACATGGCTTGGACACCATGTCAAGATTGTTTCTTTCCAAATCTGGAAAACTCCAACTTTGAGTCTAATAGTTGTTTCCACCCCAGATTTCAATCAGCAGTAGAGGAATGGACCACCACATAATGATCATATCTTAACGGATCTTTTCTAAGTGACTCGAGACTAGTCGTTACAATTGGTATTGAAGCTCACTAGTCCGGAACAAGTCTCAACTATCATTCCGCCTTGCTTGTGTATAAATAAAAGCCACTCCACAAGACTTAAAGATGGTTGAACACATTGATTAACACTTAATGCATTCTTATTTAATCTTCGACTTACAACTACTAATTTGTATTTTCTTACTTTTTGAGTTGTAAACAAAGTCTTGTAATCACTTATACTCTTTCTACTATCCTTTAAGTCCCTTGCCTGAGCTGTAAGGGTGAACTCAACTTAGTTGTCCTTAACCGTAAAGGTTATCTCAATTAGGAAGTACTAAATCGGATAAGGGAACTTCGAGTCTAAGAAAACTTGTAAGGGAATTGTGTAAGGGAGCAATTCTAAAAGGAGTCGAGTCCTTGTTATTGTTGATTCGGTTAGTGCATTTGACTTGGTACTTGGATTAACACCGATCGTGGTTTTATGCCCCAGGAGGGTTTCTACGTACTTCTTTGTGTATTTCACCTTATAAGTCCAATATAGACTCGGAATCTATTTCTTAGTCGGTTTTGTGCAAAATTGTTTATAATTTATAAAAAGTCTTCCATCACCCTATTCAACCCGCCTCTATGGTGACTTAACCAATCCAAGAGCAAACCTTCAATTGGTATAAGAGCCTATCTTTTCAAGAGGATCTCCCAATCGAAAGGTCTAAATATCAAATGGCTTAGAACAAATGATATTTCGATGAAAGAAGATCATCTACTAGACCATCAACGTTTAAGGGGTCAAACTTTGCACACTTGGAAGAAGATGATGGAATGCTTCCTTATGGATAATGATGAAGAAGTATGGAAAATCATCAAGAATAGGAACTTCATTCTAATGAACATGGAAGGAGTCAGATTTTTGCCTAAAGAAATGTTTGACTACACTAATAAAGAGAATGAGAAGTTCGGAAAGAACATCAAAGCCATGAACACTCGATGTTTGCTATCAGCTGAGAAGAATACAATAAAGTGTCAACCTGTGACACAACCAAAGAGGTGTGGGATACACTAGTTAACACCTATGAAGGAACTAGCCAAGTGAAGCAGGTAAAGATAAGTCAATATCTTCATAAGTATGAGCGAGTTCAGAATAGAGTATGAGGGGAACATCTCTTAGATGTACGCCTGGTTCAATGAGATTACCAAAAATCTCATGAAGAAATGGTCCAAAAAATTTGAGAAATCTACTAAAGAGAAGATGGGGTCCCAAGGTGACAACAATCGAAGAGGGGCTTTCTACTATCTTCTAAGTCCCTTGACTGAGCTGTAAGGGTTAACTCAGCTTAGTTGTCCCCAACTGTAAAGGGTATCTCAGTTAGGAAGTACTAAATCGGATAAGGGAACTTCGAGTCTAGGAAAACTTGTAAGGGAATTCTCTAAGGGAGCAATTCTATAAGGAGTCGATCCAAGGGTATCTCGGTAAGGAAGTATTAGAACAGATTCGAGTATTTTAGTTAGGAAGTACTAGTCAAATAATTGGAATAGATGTGAATGATAGTCCAAGATCCATCAAGTGTTGCTTGATCTAGAGAATCCGAGCATTGCAAGCTCAAGTTGCAATGTACTCAGCCTCAGGAGTTGATAGAGCAACTAACTTCGCTTCTTTTAGTGCTAGGAGATGAGTGATTAACCCAACAAATGGCATGCTCCTGATGTTCTCTTTCTATCAACCTTGTATCCAGCATAGTCAGCATCCGAGTATCTAGTGAAAGTCAGTTCTAAGTCCTTTGAAAACCATAGACCAAGATTCCGAATCCCTAAAAGATATCTAAAGATTCTCTTCATCGTAGTGAGATGTGATTCCTTAGGATTAGCTTGAAATCTTGCACAAAGGCAAACACTTAGCATGATATCCAACATACTAGATGTGAGGTACAATAGAAATCCAACCATAACTCTGTAGAGTTTCGATCTACTTGCTTTACCTTTCTCACTTTAGTCCAGTTTTAAACTGCTATAGGTGTTGCTACATGTTTCACACCTTGTAGCTTGTACTTCTTCAATAACTCCCTGGTGTATTTAAATTGATGAACATAGATTCCATCTTTTTCTTACTTGATTTACATACCAAGGAAGAAATTGAGTTCTCCCATCATGTTCATTTGGAACTCTTGTCTCACTAACTCGGAAAACACTTAGCATAGAGTTTTATTAGTAGTTCCAAAGATAATATCATCAACATAGATATGAATGATAAGAAAATCATTCCCCTTGGTTTTTGTTCCAAAGTGTTTTGTCAATCTGATCTCTTCGAAATCATTTTGAACCAAGAAACTGCTTAATCTTTCAAACCAAGCTCTAGAAGCTTGTTTCAAACCATATAAAGCTTTTTGCAACTTGAAAACATGTTTTGGAAATTCTGAGTTTTCAAATCTAGGGGGTTACTCAACATAAACTTCTTCTTGAATATAACCATCGAGAAATGCACATTTAACATGCCTTTGATAAATCTTGATATTCATGCTAGATGCAAATGCTAAGAGAATTCCGATTGCCTCAATCCTAGCAACAGGTGCAAAGGTTTCCCCACAATAAATTCCCTTTTCTTGGTTATACCTCGAGCGACTAATCTAGCCTTATTTCCAACTACTAACCCTTCCTTATCCAGTTTATTCTTGAAAATCCATTTGGTTCCTATTACTGGGTGGTCGGAAGGTCATTTGGTCAAAGTCTATATTTTGGTTTCTTTTAAATTGATTAAGTTCTTCTTGCATGGCCTATAACCATTCAAGTTTAGTTAAGGCTTCTAGTACTTTTCTAGGTTCAGTTAGTGATTTGAATACTTCAAATGCACATAGATTTTCCAAAGAAGAACGAGTTCCTACCCCATTGTTAGTATTAGAAAATATGTTCGGAGTGGGGGACTCTGGATGTGTATTTGAAAGGTCGACCTCTCATCTAGTTTACCAATTCTGTTTGTTGAATAGGCTGATCATCACTTGGTTGCTCTTGCTATGCTTCTGCATTGGCTTGGTCTTCGATATTCTCAGCTGGCTCTTCAACTTGTTCATTCCGAGTCACAACATTCGAGTTGGCTCATCCTAAGTTACCTCATTCTAAGTTGCTTCCTATTTGGACTCATTCGCAGCTCGGCTTCAGCAATGTCATCTTCATCTATGTTAAGCTTGAGATTTGAGAAGGTAGATTCACTTATCTTGCCTAGGTCAATCTCATGAAAGACAAAGTGGATGCTTTCTTCGACTTTGTTAGTTCTTTTATTAAAAACTCGATAAGCTTTACTATGAGATGAGTAACCCCAGAAATATACCTTCATTTGACTTAGTCAAATATTCATTACCATAGTCAAATGGACTTACCTAATTTGAGATGAATTTAAGTTGGCTAATGCAAATGCAAAATGGGAATGTAAAAGAAATAAAAGTCAAGAAGAACTAACTGACCAAAGATAAAGGGGATCTTCGAGTAAAACGCTTTTGGACTGACAAGCGGTAGCTACTTAGAGAAAATTTTAGTATTACTTAAAAGTGCAAAATATGGTCTAACCATAGTAAAAAGAAAATTGTATTATGACTTGTGGATAAATGCACATAATGGAGTGACTCTAGGAAATTTATTAAAGTGTTTTATTTTTACCCATGCAAGGGCTAGTCAGCACTCCTCACCTATTCCTAGAGACTCACAAGTAATGGATTAAATCTAAAACACACATACTCATTCAAGCATGCAAATGAAGTCAAAGGGAAAACCTAATACTCAAGAAGTTCTATGGCCAAAAGAGGTTTATATCAGGTAGTATACATGGTGACTCATAGTTTCGAATTTGGTCCTCCGTGTGGGGCACGACAGGAGAAAAGCCTAGAATCCTCGATGCCTCTCGATGAACCAAACAATTTGACCCAAGAGCGTGTGCTATGACGGAAGAGGTATCGTTTCCTTGGGCAATTAAGCTTACTTGGGCCCCCTAGGATTTGGTGGTAGCCTATTCCAAAAAGTGAAAACAGGGGGTAGAAGAAACTTTTCCTAGGGGTCCAAAATAGTACTTAAACTATGTTCAACGGTTGCTAAATGCGGGATGCCTAATGCAAGCACGTCAAAAATACACTACTCAAATTTTCGAGTTTCACCCTCTTTATAAAAAGATTATAACCCCAGTGGAGTCGCCAATGTAGAAACCACAGCACGGGAGTACCCGGACCGAGCTTCCCAATGTGCCTTTTAGTCGTTTCTTGGGTTTTGGAAAATGGGATTTCAAAAAGGATTTTGAAAGAAAAATTAACATATGGGGATCGATCTCTCATTAAGAGTGTGAATTTTATTAAGTTAAAATAATAAATTAAATCAGATTGAATTAATTGGTGTTTTATTCATCATTTTATTTTATAAATTATTTTCAGAATTCCCGAGATATTATCTCCTAATTGAAGAACAAATAAAATTTAGAAATTAGGGTTCCGCCTTGAGGCTTTAGGGACAAACTGTGAAGACTTAGACTCTGCATTCATATCATTCTGAGTACTATTAAGGAATCGGTATAAACCTCATCCCTTCTAGGTTTTGATTACAAGTCATTCCGAGTGTTATACAAACTATTCCGAGTATTACGAAACTATTACATATGTTTTCATTCGATTCTAACCGACTAAGAAACCATACCCTTGTTCATCAATTCACACCGATGGTTATGAGCCACTCGGACATCACTCGGACTTATCGCATGTTCAAACAACCTCACTAACACTTTCAAACTAAGTTCGATTTCATATTCCGAGTTAAAGTGAATTACGACGTTAATTCAACTCTCTAAGTCGAGCATTTTATTTGAACTACTTTTGTCTAGATCAAGTAGTCATACTCGATATTCTCTTTATAACTTGATCATTCCTTAGACTCACTCGGATGGAATTTGAGTATAATGAATATTAGACTCGGAAAATTCCACTCTTATGGGACTTAGATAATTATTCACTTAATTATCTTAATTAAATTATTATCTGTGCCTAATCTTGGACCAAAGTGTTTTATACTTTGAGAACCAAAATTTGTGTACTTTTGTAGGTTATCTAAATGAGGTTATCGTATTTTTGAATTACAAAGGTAACTCGCTTCAAGTCGTCAATCACCAGCAGACAAGGCTCTTCTACTTCGAACTAGGCCCAAACACCGTGTCAAGGTTGCCTATGTCCAAGACTAGAAATCTTCAATGCTAAGCTCAACGGTGGGTTCCACCCTACTTTTCGGACACCACTAGTGGATTAGGACATCCTAGCGAGTTAAGAGCCGTTGCACAATGTTCACAACTCAAAGGATATTTTCGAGCGACTCGGAAGAACCATTACAATGGTCTCAAAAATGACTTCTATTTAGAAGATAGTCACAACGGCTAATCTACTTGGTCATCTATAAATAGAAGCCACCTTTCAAGACTAGAAGCTTGCTGGAATTATTGTTAATACACATTACTTAAGCGAAAGACTTTGTATACACACTCAATCTTCTACTTACAACTCCTAGCTTGTAATTCATACTTTTTGAGTTGTAAAGTCTTATAATAAGTTATAAACTATTTCTTACTTTCTGAGTAAGGTCCCTTGACTGAACTGTAGGGTCAGCTCGGTTGTCCTTAGCTGAAAAGATTACCTCGGTTAGGAAGTATTAGATCATATAAGGGAACTTCGAGTGTAGGAAAACTCGTTAGGAATTGTTTAAGGGAGCAATTCTGGTTGAGTCGGTCTACTGTATTTTATGGATTCAAAATAGTGAATTTGACTTCGTGCTTGGATTAGCACTATGTGTGGTTTTCTGCCCACGCGGGTTTCCACGTAATTCGAGTTTACTCTTTTCCGAGTCCAATCTAGACTAAGATTATCTTGATTGTTGAGTTAAAACTTTAACCCTTTCATTTTGTGAAAATTTTCTCATCACCCTACTCACTCCCCTCTAAGGTGACTTAGATTCTCCGAAGCAAACAAGAAGGGAACTACATTCGAATGAAGATGGAAAATACAAGACCCGTGCCTAAAGCAAAGTTCAATTACGCCATTGTAGAGGCGGAAAAGTTCAAAAAGAACTTTAAGGTGATGAACATTCGATGTGCGCCATCGGCTCAAAAGAATATAACAGAGTGTCGGCATGTGACACAGCAAAAGATGTGTGGGACACTCTTGTCAACACATATGAAGGAGCCAGCCAAGTAATGCAAGCCAACATAGGCCAATATCTACACAAATACGAGCTGTTCAAGATGGAGCCGGATGAAATCATCACTCACCTGTTCATACGCTTCATTGAGATTACAAATAATCTCAACTCTTTGCATAGAAAGATATCCTATGAAGAGATGTGTAGAAAAATTCGAAAGAGTCCACCCAAGAGAAGATAGGGTGCAAAGGTAACTGCCATCGAGGAAGCTCAAAACCTCTCTCTTCTAAAGCTACTTACCCATGAAATCCATCTACAAGAAGAGGATCCCGAGGTCGGCACTAAAAAGAATATTGCGCTTAAGGCCTGAAAAAGCAAACAAGAGAATCCGAGTTCCTCGGACTAAGAAGAAGATCCCATCGCACTCATCGCTCGAGGCTTAAAAAGAATGATGATGCACAAGAGATGGGAGAAAAAGCCAAGGGAAGAGTTCTACAAGAAAGACAAGAAGGATAGAAAAGGTAAACACTTTTCCCCTTCAAAGTTATCTTTAACTAAAAACTCTATCTATTTTGAATGTGGCAGCAAAGATCACATAGTCAAACACTTGTCCAAGGAGAAAGAGGGACATAAAGAAGAAGAAGGCTATGCTGGCCACATAGAGTGATGAAGATTCATTTGAAGAAGATGAAGACTCGGATGACTCAAAGTGTCCGATGGCACAATCGGACTCAAAGCCGAATCTAAGTCGGACTCGACAACTCATACAATGAGGAGACAAATCCTCGGTAGGTAATTGAATACTTCCTTAAGTTTTCTAAAGTGTATTTAGCTAAATATATTTATACTTTAGAAGAAAAGTCCAACTCGATTCTTCCTAATTTAAAGAACTAGAGTCACTCACTTCTCGAGCATTGTTTTGAAAAATTAATTAGAAAAACTAAGACTTACTCTAAGAGAGGTCAAGACTAGTACTCGAGCTAATGAGACTGAGTCCGAGACACTGAGAAGAGAAAATGAGCATCCGAAACAAAAACTCAATTAGTCTCAAGCACTTGTTTTAAAGTTTACACAAGGTTAGAAAAACCTTGACATACTCTTAGGCTCTCAATGTGTCTCCTTCAGGAAAGAAGGACTTGGTTTTAACAAAGAGGAGGAATCTAATTCCTACTGTGGTCTTTTCAAAAGGATTTCGGAACCGTAAAGTTTAGGAACGTTGAGCACGGTCCGATTTATAAAAATGGAATGAGGACTGAGCGTAGAACAGACTTACGGGATAAAGCCCTCTCCACGAGTTTACAAAAGAAAAGATTTTCAAAAGAAAGAGACATAGACTCGGTTTTCGATAAGGAAGACTCATAATCAAACTAAAACCAAGTTTTTTAAATATGGGTTCCCAAGAGTCTTCTTCCTCGAGAAAATGACCATAATACGAGGGACTTACTCGGGTTCGTTAGAGGAAGTGAGAAGGGTTAGTGTGTTTCGACTTGCAGGTAACTCGAAAAGGACAAGAGGTCGTTATGCTCACACCACATGTTAGGAGATTCAAGACTCTTTTCCGAGTTAAAAGATTGCAAGGGAGGCGAAGTCACCTTTGGAAATGACAGTAAAGGCAAGATAGTTGGGATAGGCAAGTTCGAAAAAGGAGACAATCTAATCGGCCTAGTCTACCTTGTCAAGGGATTAAAATACAATCTACTCAAGCATCTCTCCATTGTGTGACAAAGGTCAAGAGGTAAGATTCACTCGGACAAATTGCTACATTTCTTATGAAACTACCAAGGAGACTAAGCTCTCGGGTAATACCTACACTATTCCTCTCTTTGACCCAAGTTAGAGTATGTCTTGTTTAAAAGCATCCTTACATGATGAATCTTGGACATGGCACCGTAGACTAGGTCATGATAGCATGCACAATGTCAAAAAGCTTGCATCTCATGGTTTAGTTAGAGGATTGCCTAGCTATGCATTTAAGAAAGATAATGTGAAGCGTGCACAAAAGGGAAATAGGTCGGATCATCTTTTAAATCTCTCAAAGCAGTTTCCACATCCAAAGTGCTTGAAATGTTGCATATAGACTTATGTGGTAAAATCCGTGTTAAGAGTCTCGGAAGTAAATTATATGTACTTGTGATTGTTGATGACTACTCACCATTTACCTGGGTTTGTTTTCGCAAGCATAAAAATGAAGCTTTCAAATAGTTCAGCAAGCTCTGCATGAAAATTCAAGTTCACTCTCGGACTTAGATCAAAAGAATTCGAACTTAAAGACTCGGACTTTGCGGGTATATCATTCTCAGTACCATCAAGGAATCAGGTACAGATTTTATCTTTTGTAAGTTTTGATTACTAGTCATTCTAAGTGCTTTAGAAACTTTTACGAGTAATATAGAATCTTTTACGAGTGATATAGAGTCTTTTCTAAGTGTTACGAAACTATTGCATATGTTTTCACTTGATTCCGATCGACTCGGAAAACATAGTCTTGCTTATCTTTTCACACATATTTCTGAGTCACTCGGACAACACTTAGACTTATTGCATGTTCAAATATTTGCTCTAACTCGCATAAACACAAGCCCGACTTTGTATTCTAAGTTTAATTGAATTATAGTGTTAATTCATCGTTCTAAGTCGACATGTTTCGTTTGAACTGTGCTTGTCTAGATCAAGTTTCATTACTCCGATATTATTTATCAAACTTGTTTTACTTCTAGACTGATTCGGATGAAATTTGAGTATAATGGATATTAGACTCGGAAAATTCCCCTCTTTCAGGACTCAAATAATTAGGCACTTAATTATCTTAATTAAATTATTATCTCGTGTCTAATCTTGGACCAAAGTATTTTATACTTTGAGAACCAAATTGATTTACTTTTGTAGGTTATCTAAATGAGGTTATCCTATTTTTTAAAATACAAAAGTAATCGGCTTCAAGTTGTCAATCACCAATAGACAAGGCTTTTCTACTTCGACTAAGGCCCGGACACTATGTCGGGGTTGTCCGTTTCCAAAACTAAAAATCTGCAACGCCAAACTCAATGGTGGTTTCCACCCTACTTTTTGTCACCACAAGTGGATTCGAACATCCAAAGGAGTTAACAGCCGTTGCCCAACCTTCACACCTCAACGGATATTTTCTGAGTCACTCGGAAAAACCATTGCAACGATCACAAAGGACTTCGAATTAGAAGATAGTCACAACGACTAATATGCCTGGTAATCTATAAATAGAAGCCACTTCACAAGATGAGAAGATTTGTTGAATCTATTGCTGAAATTATCTCTCTCTGTACAATTCTCACTCAATCTTCTACTTATAACTCCAACTCTGTACTTAACATCTTTTTGAGTTGTAAGGTTTTGTAATCGATTACAAACACTTATTCTCAATTTCGAGTAAGGTCCCTTGACTGAGCTGTAAGGGTTAACTCAGCTCGGTTGTCCGTAATCTGTAAAGGTTACCTCGGTTAGGAAGTAATAGATCGAGATAAGGGAACTTCGAGTCTAAGAAAATCTTATAAGGAATTGTCTAAGTGAGCAATTATGGTTGAGTCTTTCTACTATATTTTGTGGATTCAAAATAGTGGATTTGACTTAGTCCTTAGATTAGCACTGACCGTGGTTTTCTGCCCCAAGAGGGTTTCCATGTATTTTCCGAGTTAACACTTTTCCGAGTCCAATCTAGACTCGGACTATTTTAAAGCTAGTTTTAGAATTTAATCTTCCAGTCTTTGTTTAAATTTCCTCATCACCCTGTTCACCCCCTCTAGGGTGACTTAGTCTCTCCAATAGCAAACCTTCAATTGGTATCGAGCCTAGCTTTTCAGAAAGGATCTAACCATCTAAAGGTCTAAAGATCAAATGGCTCAAAACAATGGAGAGTTTGATAAAGGAAGATCTTCCAGCAGACCACCAAAGTTCAAAGGATCTTACTTCGTGCACTCGGAGAAGCTCATGGAATGTTTTCTACTTGGATCACGATGAAGATGTCCGGAACATCATACCAGTAGGCAACTACATTCCAATGAAGATGGAAGAAACAAGACTCGTGCCCAAAACAAAGGCCAAGTGCACTACTCGAAGAAGCAGAGAAGTTCGAAAGAACTTCGAGGCGATGAACATTCCGATGTACGCCATCGGCTCGGAAGAATACAACCGAGTGTGAGCCTATGACACGGCCAAAGAAGTGTGAGACACTCTTGTCAACACTTATGAAGGCACAAGCCAAGGTAGACAAGTGAAGATAAGCCAATATCTTCACATGTACGAGCTATTCAAGCTGGAGCCGAAGAGAACATTACTTAGATGTTCATCCGCTTCATTGAGATGACTAATAATCTCAAATCTCTAGGTAAAAAGATTTCCCACGAGGAAATGTGTAGAAAGATACTTAGAAGTCTACCCAAGAGAAGATGGGATCCCAAGGTGACAGCCATCGAAGAGGCTCGGAACCTGGCCTTACTGAAGTTAGACGAACTCATTCGGAAGCTACTCACCCATGAGATCCACCTTGAAGAGCAGGATGCAAAGGTCGGCACTAAAAAGAACATCCCACTGAAGGCCTTAGAAAACAAAGAAGCAAATCTGAGTTCCTCTCGACTTAGAAGAGGATCCCATGGCACTTATTGCGAGTGGCTTCAAAAGAAAGATAAAGCACAAGAGATGGGATAAGAAGACAAGAGAAGAGTTCTATAAGAAAGACAAGAAGGATACAAAAGGTAAGCATTCTTCCCCTTAAAGTTATCTTTAACTAAGAACTCCGACTATTTTGAATGTGGTAGCAAGGAACACATAGTCAAAGACAGTCCCAGGAGAAAGAGGGACAGAAAGAAGAAAAAGCTATGATGGGCACTTGAAGTGATGAAGACTCATCGGAAGATGATGAGGACTTAGATGATTCAAAGTGTCCGATGGCACTTTCGGACTCGAAGTTGAATCGAGTTAGACTCATATCACTCGGACAGTGAGGAAACAAATCCTCGGGAGGTAATTGAATACTTCCTAAAGTTTTCCAAAGTTGATTTAGCAAAATATATTTATACTTTGGAAGAAAAGTCCATTTCTAATTCTTCTCAGTTTAAAGAACAACTTGATTACGTTACGTATGAGAGCATCTCTTTGAAAAATGAATTAGAAAAACTGACTTACTCTAAGACAAATCAGGACTAGTTCTCAATCCATTGAGGCTGAGGCTGAGTCACTCGAAGAGAAAATGAGCATTGAAGAAAGAGCTCAATGAGCCTTAACGAGCTTGTTTTAAAATTTACTCAAGGTCAGAAAAACCTTGACATGCTCTTAGGCTCTCAATGTGTCTCCTTCGTAAAAGAAGGACTTGGTTTTAACAAACAGGAGGAATCTAATTCCTACTCACAACTTTTCAAAAGGATTCCAGAACTGTGAAGTTCGGGAAGGCTAAGCACGATCCCATTCATAAGAATGAAAGGACGACCGAGCCCGGACTAGCTTACAGGAGAAAACCTTCTCCTCCTGTTAATAAAAGAAAAGAGTTTCAAAAGAAAGAGACATAGATCTCAATTTTCTAAAAGAAAGACTCGGAATCAGACCAAACCCAAAGTTATTCAAATCTGGGTTCCCAAGAGTCTTCTTCCTCGGAAAAGGACCACGAGTAAAGGGAGTTACTTGGATTCGTTAGAGGAAGTGAGACAGAGTTAGTCTGTTTCTAACTTGCGAGTGGCTCGAAAAGAACAAAAGGACACCGGTACTTGGACACTTGGATGCTCATGTCACATGTCAAGAAATCCAAGACTCTTTTCTTAGTTACAAGATTACAAGGGATGAAAAGTCACATTTGTAGATGATAGCAAAGGCAAGATAATTGGGATAGGCAAGATTGGAAAAGGAAACAATCTGGTCAGCCCAAGTATACCTTGTCAAGGGATTAAAGTACAATCTACTTAGCATCTCTCAACTGTAATATTTCGATGATACTACCAAAGAGACCAAGCTCTCAAGTAAGAGATCATATAACACCTACATTATTCCTCTTTATGACCCAAGTCGAATTTATCTTGCTTCAAAGCATCTCTACATGATGATTCATGGACATGGCATCGTAGACTGGGTCATATTAGTATGTACACCATTAAGAAATTTGCATCTCATGGTTTAGTCATAGGATTGCCTAACTATGCATTTAAGAAAGATAAAATCTATAAAGCATGCACAAAAAGTAAACAAGTCGGATCATCTTTCAAATCTTTGAAAACGGTTTCCACATCCAAAGTGCTTAAAATGTTGCATATGGATTTATGTGGTGAAATCCCTGTTAAGAGTCTCAAAGGTAAATCATATGTCCTTGTGATTGTTGATGACTACTCACGATTTACCTAGGTTTGTTTTCTTAAGCACAAAAACGAAGCTTTCACGAGTTCGACAAGCTCGCAATGAAGTAACTCGGAATAACACGACTCGGAATGAGACAACTCCAAAGCTAGCTCAGAATGCTAAGGGACAATTAGATGAACAAGCTCAATCGGAACGGACTTCGAAGACCAACAAATTCAACCTACAAATCTAGTAAACCGGACAACAGGTCGAGCATTCAAATATGCTTGAGCCACCCACTCGAAAACATCTTGTCTCGATATCAACGGTGGGGTAAGAACTTATTCCTCTCTACAAAATTTATGTGCATTCACTGCATTCACTTCATTAACTCGAACCAAAAATGCACTGGAGGCCCTAAATGAACCTGAATGGGTAGAGGTCATGCAAGAGGAACTCAATCAATTTGAATGTTAAATGTGCCTTTCTTAATGGTTTCATTGAAGAGGAATTCTATGTTCAACAACATCTTGGATTTGAAAACTCAGAATTTCCAAATCATGTTTTCAAATTGCAAAAACCTCTTTATGATCTTAAACAAGCTCCCGGACCTTGGTAAGAAAGACTGAGCAATTTCTTGGTTGAAAGTGATTTTAGAAGAGGTCAGATTGATAAGACTCTTTTTATAAAAACCAAGGAGAAAGACTTTCTTATTACTCGGATCTATGTTGATGACATAATTTTTGGAGCTACTAATGAAATTACGTGTCGAGATTTTTCGAGTTAATAAGACAGGAATTTCAAATGAGTATGATGGGAGAACTCAATTTCTTCCTTGGTTTACAAATCAAGCAAGACAAATATAGCATCTATGTCCATCAATCAAAGTATACCAAGGAACCGATGAAGAAGTACAAACTTCAAGATGCAAGACATGCAGCAACACCTATGAGCGACGAGCATAAAGCTGGACTCGGATGAGAAAGGTAAAGTAATAGATCGAAACTCTATCGAGGTATGATCTTTGCTATATCTTACTAGGCCAGACATAATGTTTAGAGTATGTTTGTGTGCAAGATTTCAAGCTAATCCCAAAGAATCATGAAGACTCGGACTTTATACTTACATGTTTCGAGTTCCATCGAGGAATCGGGTATAAGACTTCATCTCTTATAGGGTTTTGACTTCAAGTCCTTCCATGCACCTCGAAACTTTTCGAGTAATATAACATTTCCTCTAAGTTTTATAGAAACTATTATGTTGTTTTCGCCGACTCCGACCGACTCGGAAAGCATACTTCTATATGCCATTTCACACTCGGTTCCGAGTCACCCAACACTCAGATATACCGCATGTTCAAACACTATCTTTTCCGCGCTTAAATTCAAGTCCGACTTCATGGTTCAGGAATTGCATTGTTTCAAGTCAAGCATATTTAGTTTGAATTTTGTTTAGTCTAGATCAAGTCTGTTTACTCTTATATTCTTTATCCGACTTGATTGTCCTCTAGACTCGACTAAGATGGAATTTTGAGTATCGTGGATATGAGACTCGGAAAATTTCATTCCTTTTCCGACTCGGATAATTAGTCACTTAATTATTTTAATTATATTATTATCTCGTGCCTTTGGACAAAAGTATTTTATACTTTAAGAACCAAATTGATTTGCTTTTGTAGGTTATTCAAACGAGGCTATCCTAATTTTGAATTACAAAAGTAAACGGTTTTAAAACGTCAAATCACCAGCAGACAAGGCTTTTTCCACCTCCGACCTACCCGCAGACATCTGCGTGAGGGTTGCCTGTTTCCAAAACTTGAAATCTACAACACCAAGCTCAACGGTGGTTTCCACCTTATTTTTCAAGACACCACCAAGTGGTTTTGGGACTTCCAAAGGAGTCAAGAACCGTTGCTCAACGTTCATAGCTCAACGGATATTTTCTTACTGACTCGGAAAATCCTTTACATTGGTCACAAAGGACCTCCAGTCAAAAGATGGACACAACGGCTAAGCTACTTGGTCATATATATATAGAAGCCAACTTTCAAGACTTGAATATTGCCGAATCTGTTGTTAATACACATACTTGATCGAAGTCATTGTATTCATTCTCAATCTTCTACTTACAACTCCAATTGTGTATTTCATAACTTTCCGAGTTGTAAGGTCTTGTACTCAGTAACAAACACTTTCTTTCTTACTCTCTAAGTAAGGTCCCTTGACTGAGCTGTAAGGGTTAACTCAGCTCGCTTGTCCCTAACTCGTAAGGGTGATCTCAGTTAGGAAGTACTAGATCGGATAAGGCAATTTCGAGTCTAGGAAAAACTTGTAAGGAGTTGTCTAAGGGAGAAACTCAGGTTAAGTCAATCTACTGTATTTGTGGACTCAAAATAGTGGATTAGACTTCGTGCTTGGACTAGCACGGTCCGTGGTTTTCTGCCTGAGGAGGGTTTCCACGTACTTTTTGAGTTATTACTTTTCTAAGTATATTCTAGACTCGGATAGTTTGAGAATTCTGTTTAATCTGTTTCTTCACTGCTTACTCGAATTATGAGTTTATGTTTTTCGAGTGTATCCTTGCCGCTAACTCACATCGGATCCTTATTTGTTTTCATTTTCAAGCAAATTTCCTCATCACCCTATTCACCCCCCTTTAGGGTGATTTATACTCTCCAAGAGCAAACCTTCAATTGGTATCAAAGCATAGCCTTTTAGAAAAGGATTTAACCATCCAAAGGTCTAAAGATCAAATGGCTCGGAACAACGGAGAGTTCGATGAAGGAAGATCTTCCAGCAGAACCACCAAAGTTCAAAGGATCTAACTTTGTGTAGTGGAAGAAACTCATGGAATGTTTCTCGTTGGATCATGATGAAGATGTTTGGAACATCATACAAGAAGGAAACTACCTTCCCATGAAGACAAGTAGAAATAAGACTCGTGCCTAAGATTAAGGCAGAGTACACCACTAAGGAAGCAGAGAAGTTCGAAAGAACTTCAAGGCAATGAACATTCTGATGTGCGCTATCAGCTCGTAAGAATACAACCGAGTGTCCGCTCGTGACACAACCAAAGAAGTGTGGGACACACTCGGTCAACACTCATGAAGGTACAAGCCAGGTCGAACAAGCAAAGATAAGCCAATATCTTCTTAAATATGAGCTATTCAAGATGGAGCCGAAGAAAACATCACTCGGATGTTCATTCGATTTACAGAGATTACCAACAATCTCAAATCTCTGGGTAAAAAGATTTCCCATGAGGAAATGTGCGGAAAGATACTCGAAGCCTACCCAAGAAAAGATGGGGTCCCAAAGTGACAGGTATCGAAGAGGCTCGTAACTTGTCTCTACCGAGGCCGGACGAACTCATTGGGAAGCTTCTCACCCATGAGATCCACATGGAAGAGGAGGACGCAGAGATTAGCACCAAAAAGAACATTGCGCCGAAAGCCTCGGAGACCGGAGAAGCGGATCCGAGTTCCTCTAACTCGGAAGAGGATCCCATGGCACTTATTACTAGAGGCTTCAAGAGAATGATGGAGCACAAGAGATAGGATAAGAAGCGAAAAGAAGAGTTCTATAAGAAATATAAGAAGGATAGAAAAGGTAAATACTCTTCCCCTTCAAAGTTATCTTTGACTAAGAACTCGGATGTTTTGAATGTGGCAGCAAGGAACATATAGTCAAGGACTGTCCCAAGAGAAAGAGGGGCAGAAGGAAGAAAAAGGCTATGATGGCCAGATGGAGTGATGAGGGCTCATCGGAAGATGACGAGGACTTAGATGACTTAAAGTGTCCGATGGCACTTTCCGACTCAAAAGTGGAAACAGAGTCGAACACGGATCAATCGGATAATCAAGAAGCAAATCCTCAAGAGGTAATTGAATACTTTCTCAAATTCTCCACAGTTGATTTAGCCAAGTATATTTTCACTTTGGAAGAGAAGTCCAATTCGACTTTTCTCATTTTAAAGAACAACTTGAGTTAATTTCCTCTCGAGAGCATTTCTTTAAAAAATGAGTTGGGAAAATTGAGACTTACACTCGGAGAATTCAAGACTAGTGCTCAATCCAATGAGGCCGAGTCCGAGTTACTCGTAAAAGAGAATGAGCAACTAAAGCAAAAGCTTAACGAGTCTCAAGATGTTGTTTTAAAGTTTACTCAAGGTCGAAAAACCTTGACATGCTCTTGAGATCTCAATGTGTCTCCTTCGTAAAAGAAGGTCTTGGTTTTTACAAAGAGGAGGAATCCAATTCCTACTCGAGCTTTTCAAAAACATTCCGTAACTGTAAAGTTCGAGAAGGATGAGCGTGGTTCCATTCATAAAAATGAAAGGAAGACCGAGCCCGGACCAGCTTACAAGAAAAATCATCTCCATTGGTTTATAAGAGAAACGTTTTTCAAAAGAAAGAGACACGGACTCGGTTATTTAAATGGAAGACCCAGAATTAGACCATATCCAAAGTCATTCAAATCTGGTTCCGAAAAGCCTTCTTCCTCGAAAAAGACCATGGTAAAGGGTGTTACCGGGTTCGTTAGAGGAAGTAAGAAGGGTTAGTTTATTTCGACTTGCAAGTCACTCGAAAAGAACAAAAGGGCATTGGTACCTAGACAAGTGGATGTTCACGCCACATGTCGGAGACTCAAGACTCTTTTCCGAGCTAGAAGAGTACAAAGGAGGAAAAGTCACATTTGGAGATGACAGCAAAGGCAAGATAATTGGGATAGGCAAGGTTGGAAAAGAAGGCAATCCGGTCAGCCCAAGTATACCTTGTCAAAGGATTAAAGTACAACCTGGTTAGCATCTCTCAATTTTGTGATAAAGGTCAAGAGGTAAGATTCACTTAGACTAACTCGTTACATTTATGATGATACCACCAAGAAAATCAAGCTCGCAGGTCGGAGATCAGGTAACACTTACATTATTCCTCTTTTTGACCCGAGTTAGAATTTATCTTGTTTAAAAGCATCACTTCATGATGACTCATGGACATGGCATCGCAGATTAGGCCATGTTAGCATGCATACTATTAAGAAATTGGAATCTCATGGCTTAGTCGGAGGATTGCCTAATTGTGCTTTCAAGAAAGACAAAGTTTGTGAAGCTTGCACAAAAGGGAAACAAGTCGGATCATCATTCAAATCCCTAAAGACACTTTCCACATCCAAGGTGCTTGAATTGCTACATATGGACTTATGTGGTCAAATTCCTATTAAGAGCCTCGGAGATAAATCATATGTACTTGTTATTGTTTATGATTACTCATGATTGACCTGGGTGTGTTTTCTCAAGCACAAAAATAAAGCATTCAAAGAGTTCAAGCAAACGCTGCAGAAAGATCCAAGTTGAGTCTCGGACTCGGATCCGGAGAATTTGAACCGACCATGGAAGAGAGTTCGACTACTCGGAATTCTCGAGTTTTGCGACAAGAATGGTATATCTCAGAACTTCTCAGCACCAAGAACTCCTCAACAAAATGGAGTAGTAGAGAGAAAGAACAGAACTCTTGAAGAAATAGCTAGGACAATGATGATTGAACACAATCTACCCTACTATTTCTAGGCTAAGGTAGTAAACACCGCAAATTACACTTTTAATAGATGCCTCATCGGACCCATTCTAAAGAAAACACCTTACGAGCTCCATCAAGGGAAGAAACCCAATATCTCATATTTCAAACCATTTGGATGTAAATGTTTTGTTCACAACAATGGTAAGGATCACTCGACCAAGTTTGATGCTCGGTCGGATAAAGGTATTTTTCTGGGTTATTCATCTCATAGCAAAGCTTATCGCATTTTCAATAAACGAACTAACAAAGTGGAAGAAAGCATCCACATTGTGTTTTATGAGATCGAACATGAAAAAACAAGTGAATCATCATTCTCGGACCTACAGCTCAGCGAGAATGATGATCATGATGAAAATGAGCCTATCATGAATCAAACCCAATCAACTCGGAATGAAGTCACTCAGAATGTAATTACTCAGAATGAGGTAACTCAAGAACTCACTCGGAATGATGAAGGACAAACCGATGAACAAGTTCACTCGGAACAAACTTCCGAAGATCAACCAATTCAGCCTACAGATCTGGTGAATCGGAGAACAGGTAGAGCATTCAAGTATGCTTCTAGTCATCCACTAGGAAACATATTATCCGATATTAACAGTGGGGTAAGAACTCGTTCCTCTCTTCAGAATCTATGAGCATTAACTACATTCATTTCATTAATTGAACCCAAAAATGCACTAAAGGCCCTAAATGAACTGAATGGGTAGAGGTCATGCAAGAGGAACTCAATCATTTCGAAAGAAACCAAGTCCGGACTCGACCAAACAACCTTCCGACCACCCAGTCATAGGAACCAAATGGGTCTTCAAGAACAAATTGGATGAAGGTGGGTTGGTAGTCGAAACAAGGCTAGACTTGTGGCTCAAGGTTACAATCAGGAAGAAGGGATTGATTATAGGGAAACCTTTCCACCTGTTGCCAAAATTGAAACCATTAGAATCCTATTAGCATTTGCATGTAGCATGAATATCAAGTTATATCAAATGGATGTTAAGTGTGCTTTTCTCAATGGTTTTATCGAAGAGGAAGTTTATGTTTAGCAGCCCCTGGATTTGAAAACTCGGAATTTCCAAATCATGTTTTCAAACTTCAAAAAGCTCTTTATGGTCTTAAACAAGCTCCCAGAGCTTGGTATGAAAGACTCGAGCAATTTCTTGTTTCAAAATGATTTTACAAGAGGTTAGATCGACAAGACTCTCTTTATAAAAACCAAGGGGAAAGATTTACGTATCGCTCGGATATATGTTGATGACATAATTTTTGGAGCTACTAATGAAATTCAATGTCAAGATTTTTCTAAGTTAATGAGACAGGTATTTCAAATGAGTATAATGGGAGAACTCAATTTCTTCCTTGGTCTACAAATCAAGCAAGACAAAAAATGGAATCTATGTCCACCAATCAAAGTACACCAAGGAGCTGCTGAAAAGTATAAACTTCAAGATGCGAAGCATGCAGCAACACCTATGAGCAGTAGCTTGAAAATGGACTCGGATGATAAAGGTAAAGCGATAGATCGAAACTCTATCAAGGTATGATTGGATCTTTGCTATGTCATACTTCCAATAGACCAGACATAATGTTTAGAGTCTGTCTATGCGCAAGATTCCAATCTAATCCAAAAGAATCACATCTCACCGTAGTAAAGAGAATATTCGGACATCTTGCAGGGACTTAGAATTTAGGTCTATGGTACTCGAGAGACTCACAACCGACTCTCACCTGGATACTCGGATGCTGATTAGGCTAGATACAATGTTGATAGAAAGAGCACTTCAGGGCGTGCCAATTTCGGGTCAATCCTTAATATCTTGGCACTCAAAGAAGCAAAACTCAGTAGCTCTATCAACTCGTCGAAGCTGAGTATATTGCAACTGGAGCATGTTTTGCTCAGATTTTATGGATAAAGCAACACTTGAAAGATCTTAGACTTTCGTTCAAATTAGTGCCAATCAAGTGTGATAATCGTAGTGCAATCAGCATCACCAAAAATCCAGTTCGAGCATCCAAAGACAAAACACATTGAGGTCGGTATCATTTCTTAAGAGACCATTCCGAGAAAGGTGATATTGAACTTCAGTTCATTCCTACCAATCTTCAATGAGCTGATATCTTTACTAAGCCACTGAGTGAGGGTCGGTTTTGCTTCATTAGGAATGAGCTTGGTATGTTAAATGCATAATTATGTGTTTTCTATATGAAAATCTCATTGCATGATTATGTGTTATGTGTTTACAATTCGTTAATAACCGTTAGTTCGGTTGATTCAACGATACCGAGCCGATAGATATTATTTATTTCTAGTTTCGAGTCACTCAAAACCGAGCTGAGTCAAACTCGGACTTTGGGAAAAATGGACATCAAACTTCGAAATCATCTCAAGACAAGTGGAGAATTGCGGAATTTGTTTTCAAAATCTTTCTTTTCTCTTTCTCTCTTGCGCAGCATGATCGGACAACTAGCCGTTGGGAAACAAACCGCTGGAATTCTAACCGTTGAAGAAGAGAACCGTCGCACCGGTCCGAGGTGAACGCCGACAGAGCCGAGTCGAACGGATATCGAAGGACGTTTATTTTTCTTATAAATAGCGCTTATTCTTCTTCATTTATGTACTTTACTCTACGCTTACTCTCTCTCGAGAAATCAAATCCTCGTGAAAAAGCGCTCGTGATTAAAGCGACATCGAGCGTTCTCAAGCTTCGTGAAGAACATCTTAACTAAGCTCTGTTGCTCTCAATCTCATTCTTCTTCTATTTTTTTCTTTCACTTTCTTTGAGTCTTCTTCTCTTCTACTCTCTCTCAAGTTTACCTTCTCTCTTTTCACATCAAAATGCCGAAAAGAGGTTCTCATCCTGATTTTCTTGGTTCCGCCACCAAGAAACCTCGCACCAAAAGCCAAGAAGGCCCCTCAAATTCTAAACCCGTTGTCACCCAACACCTTATGCTAGATGATGAATTCTTCCCAACCACAAAATTTTCGTGGTTGCCTCACATACAATCGACCGGGGTCTACAATTTTCTTTGCTTCAACGAGTTCATCTATCCGTTTCGAGTTCTACACTCATCTTTCCAGCTCGAAGGTATTCTCACCTCCAGAGTTCGTAACATAACTGTTCGAATCAATACTTCCCTTCTCCATCATCTGTTCAAAGTATACTCTCTCTTCTTAAACAAGCAATCCAATTCGAAGACTCGGGTATAAATGACTAACCCCTTGAATGTGTTTTGATTTCATGCATTCATCTAAATTTAGGATAAAGCAAGAACCATCCTAAAAGAAATTCATTTAACTAAGTCATATGCTTTATAATTCATCATTTCAATATGACTTATTCTTGATTGAACTCGAGACTTGAGCATTTTAAGATTACCCGACTAAGTCCGACCCACTAAGTCCGACTCGGACTTAAAAAGTAGAATCCGAGTTAGTTATGACAAAATGAGTAAGTCCGACCCACTCGGATCCGACCTACTCGGAAGACCCACTCGGATCCGATCCACTCGGAACTCAGACTCAGATCTGACCCACTCATAACCGGATTCCGACCCACCGAGATCTAACCCACTCGGAACTCGGATTCGACCCACTTAGTCGGACTCGGACATTTAGTTTGCCTATGCTATTATCTCGTTTAATCATGCGTAATTGTAAAAGGTCTATATAACTCATGTGCCCATTAAGATTGAATGATTTATTTATGAGTTTTAGCATATCCGGAATCCGAGTATATTGAATATTAGACTTGAAATATTCCAGACTTAATAGATTAAGGTAATTAGTCATTAAATGCTTTATTTAGACTAATCCTTATCTAATTATGGACCATAGTATATTTATACTTTGAGAACCATTGTGCGTAATGTTTTTGCAGGTTTTTCTAATGTCAATTATTTGAAGAAAAAGCAAAAACAAAAGGTTTATGACCATTAAAGCACTCGCCGGACAAAAAGCTAGAATTTCTAGAAAAGCTCGGAACTTACTGACGACCTTGTCCGTTACTATTTTGGGTAATATTTTATTTCGAGTCCAACGGTCTTTTCGTTTTGCTTTTTAGTTTACAAAAGCTGAAAAAGAATTGTTGGAAGCTAGGACCAAGGCAGAACAGCTATTTCTAGGTGGTCCAGAAATCGAGCGACAGACTATCTGTTACAACGGCTAGTTGACTCGGACAGCTTCAACAGAGAGACGTTGGAGGCATAACGGTTATCTCTTCAAGGCGAGACTATTTATAGAAGCCTTAGCACAAGATTTCAACCGACAAATGGAAAAAGAGAGAGACCATATTGAACATCTTCTCTAGCATACAACTCCCAAGCTGTAATTCTAATATTCCGAGTTGTATTTTTCGAGTCGGTTGTATTACAATTCTTACTACTCTTCTACTCTTTCTTTCCGGCTGAGTTGTAAAGGTTACCTCAACTCGGTTGTCCCAAACTGTAAAGGTTACCTCAATTTGGAAGTACCAGGTTAGATAAAGGAACTTCTAACCTTGGAAAAATTAGAGGATCCGAAGTTGATAAGGTAACTTCAACTTGGAAGTAGTAGGTCGATCAGATAAGGTAAATTCTCAGCCTGGGAAAATTGTAAAGGATTTGTTTGGGAACAAATCTGGGTAGTCATATTCATTGTAATTGAGGATTCAATTAGTGGATTTGACTTGGTGTCCGGATTGACACTATCCGTGGTTTTCTCGCCCAGGAGGGTTTCCATGTAATTCGAGTTCATACTTTTCCGAGTCCAATCTAGACTCGAATCTGTTTCTATCTCTATTCCGTGCAAAAGAGTTTGATTTACTCAAAAATCTTCCATCACCCTATTCACCCCCTCCAGGGTGACTCAAATTCCCCAAGAGCAAACCTTCAATTGGTATCGAGCCTAGCCTTTCAAGAGGATCTCACCATCCAAAGGTTTAAAGATCATGGCTCATCGTATCTGGAGAATTCGAAGAAGGAAGATCTCTTTTGAGGCCACCCAAGTTCAAAGGCTCAAACTTTGCACTTTGGAAGAAGCTAATGCAATGCTTCATCCAAGATCTTGATGAACAAGTGTGGAAGGTCATCGCTGAGGGAAATTATATTCCCACAAAGCAAGAAGGTGACCAAACAGTGGCAAAACTAAAGTCGAATACACCACTGAAGAGGAGGAAAGGTACAGGAAGAACTTCGAGCTATGAACATCCTTCTATGTGCCATAGATGCTTCGGAGTACAATAGAGTCTCGACTTGTGACACAACTAAGGAGGTGTGGGACACCATGGTGACAACATATGAAGGAACAAGCCAAGTGAGACAAACTAAGATAAGCTAATACCTCCACATGTATGAGCTATTCAAAATGGAAGAAGCCGAGAGCATCACCGAGATGTATATCCGATTCACAGAGATTATTAATAATCTTAAATCTCTCAGTAAGAAGATGCCTAATGAAGAAGTTGTTAGAAAACTTCTGAGGAGCCTACCAAAGAAGAAATGGGGTCCAAAGGTGACTACAATAGAAGAAGCACATGACCTCAACAAACCGAAGTTAGATGAGCTCATAGGAAAACTTCGACCCATGAGCTACATCTCCAAGAGGAGGATTTTGAGGATAGCCCAAGAAGGAACATTGCACTAAAAGCCTCGGAAGAAGCTAAACTAAGTTCAAGTAGTTCCGACTCATAAGAGGACCCAATAGAGCAAATTGCAAAAGGCTTCAAGAAGATGATGAAGCATCGGATATTAAAAAGAAGCCTGAATCCGACGTCCTTAGACGAGAAAGAAAAGGTAAACTCTCTCATCCTCTCAATTATTTTTCTACTAATTATTCCGGGTGTTTTAAGTGTGGTAGCAAGGAACACACCATCAAATATTGCCCAAAAAGAAGAGAGATTACAAAAAGAAGAAGGCCATTACTTATAGTAAGGATGAGTCGAAGAAGAAGGAGACTTATTTGACTCGGACATAGAAGATGAGTCCAAGTGTCTAATAGCAATGATCGACTCGGACACGAAACCGAATCGAACAATACTCATCCGATGTTGAGGAACATGATCCTCAAGAGGTAATCAATTACTATCTTACATTTTCTAAGATAGATCTTGCAAAGTACATTTTCTCTTTAGAGGAAAAGTCTAACTCCGATTCTTCCCTCTTTCAAGAAAAACTTGAGTCTCTTAAAACCGAGAACAATTTTCTGAAAAATGATCTAAAAAACCGAGACTCATTTTACAAAAGCTGGAAAAAGAGTTGTTGGAAGCTAGGACCAAGGCACAACGGCTATTTCTAGGTGGTCCGGAAATCCGAGTGACTCGGAATATACTGTTACAATGGGTAGTTGACTCGGACGACTTCAACGGAAAGACGTTGGAGGCATAACGGCTATCTCTTCAAGGCGGACAATTTATAGAAGCCTTAGCACAAGATTTCAACCGACGAATGGAGAAAAGAGAAAGACCATATTGAACATCTTCTCTAGCATACAACTCCCAAACTGTAATTCTAATATTCCGAGTTGTATTTTTCGAGTCGGTTGTATTACAATTCTTACTACTCTTCTACTCTTTCTTTATGACTAAGTTGTAAAGGTTACCTGAACTCGGTTGTCCCAAACTGTAAAGGTTACCTCGGTTTGGAAGTGCCAGGTTAGATAAGGGAACTTCTAACCTTGGGACAAATTTGAGGATCCCAAGTTGATAAGGTAACTTCAACTTGGAAGTACTAGGTCGATCAAATAAGGTAAATTCGAGCACTGGGAAAATTGTAAAGGATTTGTTTGGGAACAAATCTGGGTAGTCACATTCATTGTAATTGAGGATTCAATTAGTGGGTTTGACTTGGTGTCCGGATTGACACCTGTCCGTGGTTTTCTCGCCCAAGGAGGGTTTCCACATAAATGCGAGTTCGGACTTTTCTAAGTCCAATCTAGACTCGGAATCTGTTTCTATCTCTATTCTATGCAAAAGAGTTTGATTTACTCAACAATCTTCCATCACCCTATTCACCCCTCTCTAGGGTGACTTAACTTCTCCAAGAGCAAACCTTCAAATTCCTTTCAATGAAGTCGTCGACGACTTCTTTGAAGCGTATGCCAAACAGTTCCTCGGGTCACGCAAGAACTTTTCGTGATCTAACTAAAGTCGAAGCATGTCTTCCGTACTTCTTGCCGATGAAAACATTCTTCTCACAGACATTCCAAGCAAGGAGAACCCCATCTCAAAGCTCTTTTTGATATCATAGAGTGCTACGAAGTAGACCTCTTTCCCACTATCATTAAGCAATTGGCCAATGTGCCGGCTTAGACTCGAACAAGAAGAACACCCCTCTTCCCTTCGGTGCTCTTCTCACTCTTATCTTGAAACAATTCAAAGTTCCTCTTCCATCGGATCTCACAGCTAGTTTCGAGGCTGCCATTGTAGTTGGCAAAAAGGAACTTCGGGGTATGGATACCAGGAAACCCAACCTAGTTTCGGGTTCACAGCTCGGAGCCGAGGCCACCTTCGCCAGCCTCGGACTTAGAAAGACACCCCTCTTTCTCTTCCTGCTCCCCCTGGTGGTGCCTCCACCTCATGTGCTTCTAAAACTCTTTCTTCCATTTTGTCCACTGCTTGTCATGGACATAATCTCCTCTGTGGCCTTGGAACTCGAAGGACCTCCTCCGGTCATTCAAGACTTTCTTCTAGTCTATGACCATCAACTAGAAAACCACACAATCTCAACTCCGAGAGCAACAGGACATGATCCTCGAGATAAAGGCTCTAGTGAAGGAGCGAGAGGGAGCTGATCGAGCTTCTTCATGAGAGATGATCCAAAGCAGCTCAGGATCAAGAAGACTCGGACACTTCGAGGAATCCTCGAGCCCTGCCTAGTCCTCCTCGGCCAAAGGAGAAGGTGAAGAAGAAGATCAAGAATAAGCGGAAGAGCATGCGGCTAATGCGGCTCTTTCCGAGCATGTGAGCCAGAAGGCCAAGGAGACCAAGAAGGACAAGGAGCAACAATAGAGGGTCCGAGTGCTCCTAAAGCGCAACCGAAGTGATCGGCTCGGACAGCGAGTCCGAGTAGGTCGAAGACCTCGCTGATCAAGGACAATCGACGAGCAGGTCAACCCGAGCACACCCCTCCGAGTCATTTAGTTCCAAGAGGACGAGCCTCTGGACGACCTAGTTCTGGGTCAGCCATTCGGAACTAAGCCAATGCCGGAGATCCCTGTACTCCCTCCGCCGCGGTCAAGCACATCGTCAAGATCCTATCAGCGCCGGCGCACCATTCGTCCTTCCTCCTCCACTCGGACTAACCCATCCCCTCAATTTCATAGTCTTTTATTTACAATGTTTCATTTTTTTTGTTTATTTTGTCCATACATCAAATATGTACTTTTTGTTGTATTCTTCCAATTTTTTTTTTCTTTGAAAGGCAAGGGGGAGAACAGATAGAAAACATTTGTTGTCTTATCTAGGGGAGTCTCTCTCACCCTCTGTAAATATTGTCTTCAAATTCAATGAATTAATGCATTTCGTTACAATTTTCTGAGTTCGATGATTAATGCAAGTATTTCCGAGTTTCCATCAAATATGTTTTCTTCCTTAGCATCGTCATTGAAATAAATACATTTCATTAACAATTACTGTTTATCTTGATTTATGTCTTCTCTTGCTCGATAACTATGAAATCATAAGGTTTTTTTTTTCGAGCAAGTTTACAAAATCAAACTTATATCACTAACAAAGTTTTTGTCTAAGTATGGAATGCCTTTCATCAAAAAGGGGAGATTGAAGACTCGGACTTTATACTTACACGTTTCGAGTTCCATCGAGGAATCAGGTATAAGACTTCATCTCTTATAGGGTTTTGACTTCAAGTAATTCCATGTGCCTTAGAAACTTTTCCGAGTGATATAACATTTCCTCCGAGTATTATAGAAACTATTATGTTTGTTTTCGCCGACTCGATCGACTCGGAAATCATACTTATATATGCCACTTCATACTCGGTTCTGAGTCACCCAACACTCGAGATATATCACATGTTCAAACACTATCTTTTCCACGCTTAAACTCAAGTCCGACTTCATCGTTTAGGAATTACATTGTTCCAAGTCAGCATATTTAGTTTGAATTTTGTTTAGTCTAGATCAAGTCTGTTTACTCTTATATTCTTTATCTAACTTGATTGTCCTCTAGATCGACTAAGATGGAATTTTGAGTATCATGGATATCAGACTCGAAAATTCCATTCCTTTTCCGACTCGGATAATTAGTCACTTAATTATTTTAATTATATTATTATCTCGTGCCTAATCTTAAACCAAAGTATTTTATACTTTGAGAACCAAATTGATTTGCTTTTGTAGGTTATTCAAACGAGGCTATCCTAATTTTGAATTACAAATATAACCGGCTTCAAAACGTCAAATCACCAGCAGACAAGGCTTTTTCCATCTCTGACCTAGCCCCGGACACTATGTCGGGGATGTCTATTTCGAAAAATGGAAATCTGCAACATTAAGCTGAACGGTGGTGTCCACATTATTTTTCAAGACACCACCAAGTGGTTTTGGTACTTCCAAAGGAGTCAAGAACCGTTGCTCAACTTTGATATCTCAACGGATATTTTCCGAGTGACTCGGAAAATTCTTTACAACGGTCACAAAGGACCTCCAATCGGAAGATGGACACAACGGCTAAGCTGCTTGGTCATCTATATATAGAAGCCAACTTTCAAGACTTGAAGATTGCCAAATCTATTGTTAATACACATACTTGATCGAAGTCATTGTATTCATTATCAATCTTCTACTTACAACTCCAATTCCGTATTTCATAACTTTCTGAGTTGTAAGGTCTTTTACTTAGTTACAAACATTTTCTTTCTTACTCTCTAAGTAAGGTCCCTTGACCGAGCTGTAAGGGTTAACTCAGCTCGGTTGTCCCTAACCGTAAGGGTGATCTCGGTTAGGAAGTACTAGATCAGATTAGGCAATTTCTGAGTCTAGGAAAATTTGTAAGGAGTTGTCTAAGGGAGCAACTCAGGTTAAGTCAATCTACCGTATTTGTGGACTCAAAATAGTGGATTAGACTTCGTGCTTGGATTAGCACGGTCCGTGGTTTTCTCGCCCAGGAGGGTTTCCACATACTTTCTAAGTTATTACTTTTCTGAGTACATTCTAGACTCGGACAGTTTTAAAATTTTGTCTAATATGTTTCTTCACTACTTACTGAATTCCGAGTTTACGCTTTTCTAAGTGTATCCTTGCCGCTCACTCACATCGATCCTTATTTGTTTTATTTTTCAAGCAAGCTTCCTCATCACCCTATTCACCCCCTCTAAGGTGATTTATACTCTCCAAGAAAAAACCTTCAAATCACATCTCACTACAGTGAAGATAATATTTAGATATCTTGCGGGGACTCGGAATCTTGGTCTATGGTACTCTAGAGACCGAGAATTCATACTCACCTGGATACTCGGATGTTGACTATGTTGGGTACAAAGTTGATAGAAAAAGCACTTCAGGAGCCTGCTAGTTTCTTGGTCAATCCCCGATATCTTGGCACTCAAAGAAGCAAAACTCAATAGCTCTATCAACCGCTGAAGCTGAGTATATTGTAGCTGGAGCATGCTGTGCTCAGATTTTATGGATCAAGCAACACATGAGAGATGTTGGACTTTTATTCAAATCAATTCCAATCAAGTGTGACTATCAAAGTGCAATCAACATCACCAAGAATCCAGTTCAGCACTCAAAGACAAAACACATTGAGGTCGGGTATCATTTTCTAAGAGACTATTCTGAGAAAGGTGATATTGAACTTGAATTCATTCCAACCAAACTTCAATTAGCTGATATCTTTACTAAGCCACTTAGTGAGGATCAGTTTTGCTTTATTGGGAATGAGCTTGGCATGATCAATGCATAATTATGTGTTTTTCGAGTGAAATTACATTGCATGTTTATATGTTCAATATTTCATTACGTTGCTTTCATAAGAATTAGTTCAGTTGAGCCGGTGATACTGAGCTATGAGTTATTACTTATTTCCTGTTTCTAAGTCACTTAGAAACTTCACTCGAGTCGGACTAAGATTTTGAGAAAATTTGACATCAAACTTCGAAATCATCTCTAGATGAGTGGAAAATTTCATAAATATCTTTTAAAATTTCTCTTTGTCTCTCTCTCTCTCTTACGCATCGGTTGGACAACTAGCCATTGGGAGACAATCGCTAGAATTCTAACTGTTGGAGAGCGGAACAGTCACACCGATTTGAGGCGATTGTTGAAGAGCTAAGTCATAACGAACACTCGAAGGATATTTCTTTCTCTATAAATAGTATCCGTTTTCCTTCATTTCGCTACTTTACTCTCAACTTACTCTCTTTCTCGCCTACTACATCACGAGCAAGCTCACTATTTTCAAGGCACGAACCGACTCTCAAGCTAAGTGAAAGAAGTCTCAAGTAAGCACCGATTACTCTAAACTCTCTTTCTACTCTTTCATTTTTTCTCTTGCTCACTTTCGTCGAGCTATCTCTCTCTCTGTCTTTCCCTCTCTCAAAAGTTCATCTCTCTATTTTCATACAAACATGCCTCAAAGAGGTTCCCACCTTGATTTTCTTGGTTCTACAACCAAGAAACCTCGAACTAAAAGCCGGGAAGGCGCTTCGAATCCCTCAAAATCGTTGCCACGCAACATCTAACGTTGGATGACAAATTCTTCTCGACCAAAAAGTTTTCGTGGTTAGCTCACATCAAATCAATAGGGGTTTACAATTTCCTTTGTTTAGCGAGTTCATATACCCAGAACTTGTTTCGAGTATTACACCAATCTCTCTAGCTCTAAGGGTATCCTCACCTCCGAGTTCAAAACATCACAGTTCGCATCAACACCTCTCTTCTTCACCGTCACTTCAAAGTATCCTCTCTCTTCTTGAACAATAACCCCATACCTTTTAACAAGGTTGCTGATGATTTCTTTGAAAAATATGCCAAAGAGTTTCCTAAGTCACGTAAAAACTTCTCTATGACTCAACTCAAATCGAAGCTCGTCTTCGTGCTTTCTACCGATAATGACCTTCTTCTCCTAGCATTCAAGCAAGTTGAACCCCAACTCCAAGCATCTCAAAGCCTTGTATGACATTCTTGAGGGCTACGAAGTAGACCTCTTTCCTGTTATAGTCGAGCAAATGGTAGCCGTGCTCGCTCAAACTCGGACCAAAAAGTCAACCCCACTTCCTTTCGGGGCTCTTCTTGCCCTAATCTTCAAACAATTCAAAGTTCCTCTTCCCTCGGATCCTAACACAGTTTTCTAAGGCTGCTATTGTTGTTGGCAAAAAGGAACTTCTTGGGTATGGATACCAAGAGACCCAACAGGGTGTCCGGGTCCATAGCTCGAACCGAGGCCCCCTTCTCCACCTCGAGCTCGGACATGAATCCACTCTTCCTCTACATCTTCCACCTGGTGGCACCTCCACTTCGGTGTTTCTCACATCCTTTCTTCCGCTTTGTTCACCGCGAGTGATGGACAAGCTCTCGTCGGTGTCCACTAAATTGAAGGACACCCTCCGGTCATTCAAGACTATTCTTCGATCTATGACAATCAATCGAAAACCGCTCAATCCCAAATCGGAGAATAACAAGACGTGCTTCTCGAGATGAAAGCACTGGTTAAGGAGCAAAGAGAGATGATTGAGCTTCTTCGAGAAAGGCGTTCCAAGGTGGCTCGGGATCCGGTCGAATTAGATACATCGAAGAATCCTCGAGTCCAGCCGGATCCCCTCTCGTAGGGCGGAAGAAGACGAAGGAGAACAAGAGAAGAAAGAACGAGAGAAGGAAGAAGAAGAGAAGGAGGAAGAAGGAGGAGAAAAGGAAGAAGCCTAGGGACAAGGTGCT
The DNA here is from genome assembly GCA_021018815.1 of Talinum fruticosum. Taxonomy (NCBI): domain Eukaryota; kingdom Viridiplantae; phylum Streptophyta; class Magnoliopsida; order Caryophyllales; family Talinaceae; genus Talinum; species Talinum fruticosum. The sequence goes on from JAITYX010000107.1 coordinate 1,152,162, forward strand.
CCCGCCCTCGGCTATAACCGATCGGCTCGGAGAGCGATCCGAGTGAGTCAAAAGACCTTGTTGACATAGGTCGGTCACCGAGCAGTCAAGCTCGAGGAAGCATCACCCTCCATCGAATTCCAAGAGGATGAACCTCTAGATGACCTTGTTCCGGGTCAGCCACTTAGAGTTGAGCCCATCCTAGAGATACCCGTGCTACCAAAGCCAAGATCTTCAACATCTTCACGCTCATACCAGTGCAGGCGCACTACATGTTCATCCTCTTGATCCGAGACAGCTCCCACTCCACCATCTCAATTTTTTTCTGTTTAAAATTTTTTTCTCCCGACAAACAAATTGTATCTACTTGATACATTCTTCCTCATTTTGTTTTTTGCTGAAAGGCGGGGGAAGAATATTTAGAAATTTTGTTTTCTTTTTTAGGGGGTTTTCTCACCCTTTTTGTATATGTTTTCCATGTTTATGTGAATATGAATGAAGTTTCGATTTCGTGTTTATTTACTTCTAAGTTTAACTCCTTTCTAAGTTTCATTTTCTTAGTGTATCGTGCTCTATATATCCGCTCTTTTATTTATCTCTACTACGATATAAGCAACATTCTAAGTCCGAATCACTTCATTTATTTCTATGCGATATTCTATTCTTAGATCCGATACAATCTAAGTCCGATAGCTTTGATACAATTTAAGTCCGAATCATTTCAGTTATCTTTCTATGATTTTTACTCTAAACTCGATATATTCTCTCGAGTAGGAATGAAAACTTTGAACTCTTTCACTAACAATGTTTATATCCGAGTATGGAATGCCTTTCATCAAAATGGGGAGATTGAAAACTTAGAATTATCGCATATGTTTTGATTACAAGTCATTCCGAGTGTTATATAAACTATTCGAGTGTTACGAAACTATTGCATATGTTTTCATTCAATTCGACTGATTGAGAAAGCATACCCTTGTTCATCAATTCACACCTATGGTTCCGAGCCACTCGGACTTATCGCATGTTCATACAATTTCGATAACACTTTCAAACTAAGTTTTCACTTCATATTCCAAGTTAAAGTGAATTACACCGTTAATTTTAACTCTTTAAGTCAGCATGTTTATTTGAACTACTTTTTTCTAAGTCAAGTACTCATACTCGATATTCTTTGTATAACTTTATCTTTCCTTACACTAACTCGGATGGAATTTGAGTATAATGACTCAGAAAATTCCACTCTTCTAGGACTCGAGATAATTATGGACTTAATTATCTTAATTAAATTATTATTTGTGCCTAATCTTCCACCAAAGTATTTTATACTTTGAGAACAAAAATTTGTTTATTTTTGTAGGTTATCTAAAAGAGTTTATCCTATTTTTGAATTACAAAAATAACCAGACTTCAAGCTATCAATCACCGACGAAACAAGGCTTTTTACTTCGAATTAGGCTCGGACACTCGTGTTAGGGTTTTCTGTTTCAAAGCTGGAAATCTTCAACGCTAAGCTCAACAGCGGGTTCCACCTACTTTTCGAGACACCACCAGTGGATTGGGACATCCTAAGGAGTCAAGAGTCGTTTCACAACGTTCACAACTCAACGAATATTTTCTAAGCGACTCACAAGAACCATTTCAACAGATCGAAAGGATTTCTATTTAGAAGATAGTCACAATGGCTAATCTGCTTGGTCATCTATAAATGGAAGCCACCTTTCAAGACTAGAAGCATGCTTGGAATTATTGTCAATACACATTACTTAAGCAAAAGTTTTTGTATACACACTTAATCTTCTACTTACAACTCCCGACTTGTAATTCATACTTTCCGAGTTTTAAAGTCTTATAGTCAGTCATAAACTCTTTCTTACTATCCGAGTAAGATCCCTTGGCTGAGCTATAAGGGTTAACTTAGCTCAATTGTCCCTAGCTGTAAAGGTTACCTCGGTTAGGAAGTACTAGATCGAGATAAGGGAACTTCGAGTCTAAGAAAACTCTATTAGGAATTGTTTAAGGGATCAATTGTGGTTGAGTCAATCTACCGTATTTTCTAAATTCAAAATAGTGGATTTGACTTGGTGCTTGGATTGGCACTGGCCATGGTTTTCTGCCCTCGAGGGTTTCCACGTAATTATGACTTTACTCTTTTCGAGTCCAATCTAGACTCGGATTATCTTGATTATTCAATTTAAACTTTAACCCTTCCATTTTATGAAAATTTCCTTATCACCCTATTCACCCCCACTCTAGGGTGACTTAGACTCTCTAGGAGCAAACTTTCAAACTGGTGTGAAAACACCAGTCTAAACCCAAGCCGCAGTCGTTGACCACCTAGTGTAGGTGGCAGCTTGCACTAGGCGGTCACCGGCGACAACCGGATGCCCGGGTTGAAATAGACAGACCTCGGTTTCGGGTAAGGCAGGCGAGATCCGGATCTCTTTTTTTTACCTTGCAATTAGAAAATAACCAAGATGCATATGCAATAAGAAGAAAGCACGAAAGGGAGTCGCCAATTAGTTTTTAGGAATGAAAAACTAACAAAAATAAAAACTTGCTCTTCCAATCTTAGTATGGGAAAACTAAGACAAAAAGAAGCTAAAATTGATTCTCGTCGGTCTTTGAACCGAGAATCGGATCCAGGGTGAGGTCACGAAATGTAGGGAAAACCCTTCCATTCCGCGATTCGTCAGACGGTCATTACTAGTTTGAGTAGTATACTAAAATAATATGCTAAACACAAACATCTGTTTAAAGATGGGAGCCTCATTTTAGAAATGGTAAACAGGGGTTAGAATAAACTTTTCCTAGGGGCCCAAAATAGTTTAAACTATGTTCAAAGGTTGCTCATTCAGGATGCCTAATGCAAGCACATTATAAAAATACACTACTCAAATTTTCGGGTTTCGTCCTCTTAATAAAAAGATTAATCCCTAGCGGAGTCACCACCGTAGGAACCCCGGCTCGGGCGGACCCCGATCGAGCTTCCCTACGTGCCTTTTGGCATTTCCTTAGGCCTTGGAAAATGGGATTTGTAAAAAGATTTTGAAAGATAAATTTTAAAATATGGGGATTAATCTCTTATTAAGAGTTTCGAATTTTATTAAGTCAAATTAACAGATTTGGATTAATTGGGGTTTCATTAAATATTTTATTTTATAAATTATTTTCGAATTCCCAGGATACTATCTCCTAATTGAACAAATAAACAAAATTAGAAATTAGGTTCTACCATGAGGCTTTAGGGACATACCAATGTGAAAACACCGGTCCGGAACCAAGCCTCAGCCGTTGACCACCTAGTGCGGCGACGACCGCACTTAGCGGTCACCGGCGCCGGCAGGGTCCGGGCTAAAATAGTCGGCCTTGCCCTCCGGCTTGGCAGGTAGATCCAGATCTGCTTTTTATTTTTACCCTACCATCGAGAAAATAATTGTGATGAATTTTTTAATAAGAATAACGCACAAAAGGGGAGTCGCCGATCGCTTTTAGGAATGAAAATCTAACATAAACAAAAACTTGTTCTTCCAATCTTAGTGTGGGAAAAGTAAGACTGAAAAAGGCTATACTTGACTCCATCGGTCTTTAAACCGAGAATCAAATCCGGAGGCAAGGGTACGAAATGTAGGACAAACCCTTCCATTCCACCCGTTTAAAGACGACCATTACTAGTTTGAATGGTGTACTAAAATAATATGCTAAACACAAATATACAACAACATTCTAAACAAAATTAAAGCAACCAAACAAAATTAAACGCAAGCAATAAAGAAAGCGATAAAGAAAGAAAAGAAAAGAAAAATAATTAAAGAATTACATTAGGGGGAGAGACCTAGATCACAATTGACCTAGAGTTTACACTCGACCAGCCATCCAAGCAACTGCAAACAAACCAGGCCAAAATCTCACAAGATTGAACCGGATAAAGCAAGGATAGAACCGATACAACCCGATTCATCGCTCCGCCCACTCGACCATACCTAGGGTTTCGTGCCCTAGCATATTTCCATGGGATTCTCCAAGCCAAAACGCAACGTTTCACTTAAAATTTTAGGGTGTTACAAACGCCGGCCACGATGTCGTTTTGAGGGGAAAAGCTCCTAGTCTCGTGTGGACTGTTTTGTGGAGCTTAAACGCAACACTTTGATGCTCGTGATCATTAAATGCAACGTTTTAACGCCATCTTCTAGCCTTCACTCGTTGTTTAATTGGACAAAATTAAAATGGAGTATTCCGAACTTGGAATTTCCCGGCACACAACATTGGACTCTATTATCTCTAAAGGCTTGGCCAAGTTCTTGGATCGTCCGAAAGAAAGGGGCATTTTTGGATCGATCCAAGGCAAAAGGCTATTTATTTAGTATCGAGGTTCTTTGTGGTTTACCGGCTTCGTCGCACCCATGAAACAAACACAGCTGGAGATCGAAATCTCGAACATGACTCGGGATTTTCATCATCGAGTCAATAAAATAAAATACATAATTAAAGGGAAAACAGACGACACTTTTTAGGTTTCTACAATGGGATAAGTTCTTGGAGGAACTAAGTGAAAAATTTATCCAAGTGCCCTTACAAAAACAAAAGCAAAAGGAATTCGGGAATTAAAACAAGAGAATATGTTGGTGATGGAGTATGCAAGTAAGTTTACAGAGCTATCCAAGTTTGCCTCGGAGTATGTAGCCATTGATCGTATAAGGATGATAACATTTGAAGAGGGCTTAGCTCCCTAGATTATGCTTCAACTAACAGAGCAACCTATACAAACAACTTAAGAATTTTATGATGGGTAGTCGAAGTGGAACGAGTATAACCGGAGTTCATATTGTTGAGTCCAAACACCTTTGAGAAAAGAGGAAATGAAAAGAGAAACTCTTAAGAAGGAACACCAAGCAAAAAATAAGCTAGTTTGGGAACTAAAACCCAAATTTCAACCCCGACCAAGAAGCAAGTGCTCAAAATGTAGTCGAACAACTCACAATACTACAGATTGCTCGGGTTGGGACTAATCACTCCTACTGGTGTGGCAATCCAAGCCATCTAATTGCAAATTGCCCAACCAAACCTTCTTAAACAAGTAAAGGTTTGGGTCAACCTCAAAAGAATACAAAGTCATGAACCGCATTTTCGGACAATAGAAAAGTGGTGAGAGCATATGTGATGAGCAGAAAACAAGTCACTAACTCACTCGATGGTTATAGCAGGTATGCTCATTTTAAATTTAGTAAAACTTGTTGTGTTATTTGATTCAAGAGCTACTCACTCTTTTATTTCATCAAACGCCACATCTTAAAATAGGCTTAGAATCGAATAAGTACCCCATAGAGTTAAATGTAAATTTGCCCACAGAGCCAAACAATAAGGTGTGACGTTATGTATAAAAATTGTCCTATTACCTTGAATGAAGAAAATTTTAAGGGTGATTTTATACACTTTGGTCTCGTCGGAGTTTGTTATAATTTTTGGAATCGATTTGTTATCCAAATGTGGCGCAAAAGTAGATCATCAAGCTACGAATGTATCTTTGAAAAGTCTGGTTCCAAGGTTCAAATGGAGTTGGGGATTATCCTGTAGTATCACTAAGGGCCATTAGGCGACTTCTTAAGTAAGGGTATCAAGCTTATATATGCTTTGTAAGAGAAGAGAAGAAGGAGATAAAAATTTAGGATATCTCTCGTAGTTAAAGAGTTTCCTTATGTTTTTCCCGATAAAATTCCTATGTTAGCACCTAAAAGGGAAATTGACTTTGAGATAAAAATTAAACTAGGAGCCCAACCTATCTTAAAGCCTCCTTATAGGATAGCTCGCGGAATTAAAAGAGTTAAATGTTCAACTTGAGGATTTGTTGCATAACGATTATATAAGGCCAAGTGTTTCCCATGGGGCACACTAGTCTTATTTGTAAAGAAAAAGGATAGGACCTTAAGATTATGTATAGATTACACAGAGTTGAATAAGATCATCGTGATGAATAAATATATTTTCCTATGATTGACAACCTATTCGATCAATTGCAAGGAATGGGAGTATTCTCAAAAATTGATCGTTGATCGTGGTATCATCAATTGAGGATTAAGCTTCAAAGATATTCCATAAATGGCGTTCAAGACTCGTTATGGAAATTATGAATTTACGGTCATCCCTTTTGGGTTAACAAATGCTCCAACGACTTTTATGGACCTAATGAACAGAATATTTAGGCCATATTTGGACAAATTTTTTATTCTCTTCATTGATGATATCTTAATACTCCGAGACGAAGGAAGAACATGCTGAGCATTTAAGGATTGTGTTGCAAACCTTGAGGACTCATAAATTATATGCTAAGTTTTCAAAGTGTGAGTTCTAGTTGTTTGAAGTGACTTTTCCGGGACATGTAATTACTAAAGAAGGAATTCAAATTGACCCACGAAGGTAAAAGCGATTCATTGAATGGCTTAGGTCGACTAACGTTACTAAAGTTCGAAGTTTTCTAGGATATTAAAGATGATTCGTGCAGGATTTCTCATATATAGCTTTTCCTCTCACTATCCTTTTGAGGAAAACAACAAAGGTTGAATGGGAAGAAAAATGTGAAGCTATATTTTAGGAACTTAAGAAACAATTGACCATTGCACCCGTTTTGGCCTTACCCGAGGAAGGTGGAGAGTTTACCATTTCCAGCGATGCATCTAGACAAGGAATAGGGCGCGTCTTAATGCAAAATGGAAAGGTCATAGCATACACTTCTAGGAAATTAAAGTGATATGAGCATAATTTCCATACCCATGATCTAGAACTAGTCTGCAGTAGTCTTTGCATTGAAATTTTGGAGGCATTATCTTTATGGAAGTGTGTGCAAAATCTTCACTAACCATAAAAGTCTCATGTGTATCTTCACCTAAAAGCAATTAAATCTCCGACAATGAAGATGGTTAGAATTTCTAAACGACTATGATGTGAAAATACATTATCACCTAGCGAAGGCTAATGTCATGGCCGACACATTAAGTCGAAGATGCATGCAAACATTTTAAGGGTTATATGTTCCGAAATTATGAGGGATTTGCAAAGAATAGGAATCAAACTTGTATTTCCGCAAGAGTCAAACGCTATGGTATTTGGGTTGATTGTCCAACCTATACTTAGGGAGGAAATAAAACAAGCCCAAATTGGGGATGAGGAGATTGAAAGAATGAAAGGATATATGAACAAAGAGAAAGCCTTGGGATTTCATGAGGATAACCAAGGAATTATAAGACATAGAGTATGTGTGCCACAAAAGATGGAACTAAGGGATAAAATATTAATAGAAGCACATAATACAACGTATTTTGTTCATCCGGGGGCACAAAGATGTATAGAGATTTGACGTAAACATTCCAAAGTGGAACAACATGGAAAGAAATATAGCCCAATTTGTGAAGTGCCTCACGTGCCAAAAAGTTAAAGCAAAACACTAGTGCCCTGTTGAAGAATTGCGACCAATAGAAATACCTACTTGTAAATGGGATTTAATCTCTATGGATTTTCATTATGGGTTTACCCCTCACAAGCATCAAGGAAAAATGCCATATGGGTGATCATTGTTAGGGTTACTAAATCTACTCATTTTGTACCGATACTTTATTATTGGGGAATTGATAAGTTATCACAAATGTATGGTAGAGAAATAGTACATCTTCATGGTGTAGCCAAGGACATAATATTAGATAGGGATTCAAGCTTTCAGGCTCGATTTTCGACAGACCTTGTAGAAGGCATTTCGAACAAAATTGCAGTTTAGTAGTTCTTATCACCCCGAAACTAATATGAAGACTTAGGTATAACTCTCTATCTTTTTATGGTTTTGTTTTCAAGTCATTCTAAATATTTAAGAAGCTCATTTTAATTTTTCAATTTTGTCTAAACCACCCAAAACCATCTATTAAGGATAATGCTCTTAACTCGGGTTTCGACCTGCTCGGACATAACTCGTGAAAGATGACATGAGTAAATAATTTCATAAACACTTCATATTCTAAGCACCGACTTAATGTTCTAAATGAAAATGAGTTACTCGCGTTACGTCTATATCCTTAGTCAGTTTATTGAACAAAATTATTTACTTGATCAAGTTTATGCATTCCGATTATTCAATCTTAATAACGTGATCATTTAAAGGATTGACTCAAGATGGAATTTGAACCTAATGAAAATTAGACTAAAAAAATCCATTCTTTTAAGTCGAAGATAATTTAGTACTCAATTATTTTGAATTAATTATTATCTTTGCCTAATCTTGGTTGATTAAACTATTTTAATCTTATTTTTAAAAGCAAAAGCAATCGACGTCCTACTCGTTAAACACCAGCTGACAAAAACACCTTTTCTCGGACAAGGCTCGCACACCGTCTCCGGGTTGTTTGTTACCAAATCCAATAAACTTGAACTTTGAGTCTTACTATTGTTTCCACCATAGATTTCAGTCACAACCCATGGGATGGATTACTTTTCGAGCCTTTTCGAGCCAAGGTCCAAAGTACAACATTCACATTGCAACGACTCCTTTTTGAGTAACTCGGACTAGCCGTTATAATGGCTAATGAAGCTCACAAGTCCAAAACAAGCCTCAATGACTACTCGCCCTATTGAATATAAATAGAAGCCTTCCTACAAGACATAGAGATTGACGAACACATAGCTAATCACTTACTCGGTGTGTACTCACTCAATCTTACAACTTATAACTCTAGTTCTTAAGTTCTTATTTCGAGTTGGAAAGATAAAGTCTTGTAATCACTTCTACACATTCAATACTATGTCAAGCCCCATTACTTAGCTTTAAGGGAAAACTCAGCTCGCTTGTCCGTAGTTGTAAATGTTACCGCAGCTTAGGAAGTGCTAGATTGAAGGTTTGCTCAAGGAGAGGCTAAGTCACCCTAGAAGGGGGTGAATAGGGTGATGATGAAATTTTCTTGAAATTTAAAATAGTTATGACTCTAAAGAGAATGAGTGTCAAAGATGAACTCAGAAAATGAACTAACTCAGAATTTAGAGATGATTGACGAAATAGATTAAGGAGAGTTCTGAAACTATCCGAGTCTAGAATGTACTCGAAAAGTAATAACTCGAAAGTACGTGGAAACCCTCCTGGGGCAGAAAACCACGGACCGTGCTAATCCAAGCACGAAGTCAAATCCACTATTTTGAGTCCACAAAATACAGTAGACCGACTCAACCCGAGTTGCTTCCTTAGATAACTCCTTACAAGTTTTTCCTAGACTTAGAAATTCCCTTATCTCGATCTAGTACTTCCTAGCTGAGATAACCCTTACAGCTAGGGACAACTAAGCTGAGTTAACCCTTACAGCTCGATCAAGGGACCTTACTTAGAGAGTAAAAAGAGAGTGTTTGTAATTGAGTACAAGACCTTACAACTCAGAATATGATGAATTACATAATTGGAGTTGTAAGTAAAAGATTGAGAATGAATACAATGACTTTTGATCAAGTATGTGTATTAACAATAGATTCAGCAATCTTCAAGTCTTGAGAGTTGGCTTCTATTTATAGATGACCAAGCAGCTTAGCCGTTGTGTCCATCTTCCGATTGGAAGTTCCTTTATAACCCTTGTAAAGGATTTTCCGAGTCACTCGAAAAATATCCGTTGAAATATGAGCGTTAGACAACGGCTCTTGACTCCCTTGGATGTGCCTAAAACCACCGGCGGTGTCTTCAAAAGTAAGGTGGAAACAACCGTTGAGCTCGGTGTTGCGATTTCCATTTCGGAAACAGACAACCCCGACACGAGTGTCCGAGGCTAGGTCGAGGTGGAAAAAGCCTTGTCTCGTCGGCGATTTGACTTTTGAAGCTAGGTTACTTTTGTATTTCAAATTTAGAATAGCCTCGTTTGAATCACCTACAAAAGTAAATCAATTTGGTTCTCAAAGTATAAAATACATTGGTGCAAGATTAGACACGGATAATGATATAATTAAGATAATTAAGTTATCGATTATCTAGGTCGGAAAAGGAATGGAATTTTCTGAGTCTAATATTCATGATACTCAAAATTCCATCCGAGTCGATCTAAAAGAGAATGAAGTTAACTAAAGAATATAAGAGGAAATAAACTCGATCTAGACCGAGCATGAATTCAAACTAAGATGCCGAGTTGGAGCGCGGAAAAGATAGTGTTTGAATCATGCGATATTTTCTTAGTGTTGAGTGACTCGAGACTGAGTGAAACATGGTGAGTGCAGATATGCTTTCCGAGTCATACAGAGTCATGTGTAAATGCATAAGATAATTTCTATAACACTTAGAGAAAATACCATATCACTCAGGAAAGTTTCTAAGGCATAGGGAATGACTTGGAATTAAAACTTTATAAGTGAGAAAGTCTTATACTTGATTCCCTTGATAGAACTCGAAAGGTAAGATGTAAAGTCTTAGTCTTCAATCTCCCCTTTTTGATAAAAGGCATTCCATACTTGGACAGAAACTTTGTTAGTGATATAACTCTGTTTTTGCATACTTGTACAGTAAAATAAGAGCATAGTGAAGTATCAAAACATGAAGCAACAAAATAGATACTCAGCAATTATCAATGAAAAGCATTTATTTTAACTAAGATGCTAAGTGAGAGAACATATAATATGGAAACTTAGAAATGCTTGCATATATCATTGTACTCAGAAAATTGGAACAAAATGCATAATTTCATTGAATTGAAAGAAACATATGTATAGAGTGAGAGAGAGAGACTCCCCTAGACAAGACAACAAATTTTCTAACCATTCTCCCCCTTGCCTTTCAAAGCAAAAAACAAAAAATGGGAAGAATACAAGAAGTACAAGTTTGATGTCTGGACAAAAAGGAAAAACCGTAAATAAAAAATGAAGAAATTAAGAAGGGGATGGGTTCGTCCGAGTGGAAGAAGAAGGACGAGCGGAGCGGGGGTGCTGATATGATCTTGACGATGTGCTTGAGCGCGGCGGAGGGAGGACAGGGATCTCTGGCAAAGGCTCGGCTCCGAGCGGCTGACCCATAACGAGGGGATCCAGAGGTTCTTCCTCTTGTATCTCGACAACTGGAGGGGACTACTCAGGCCGACCCGCTGCCGATTGTCCTTATGCAACAATATCTTCGACCAACTCGGACTCGCTGTCCGAGATGAGCACTTCTAGTTGAGCTTTAGGAGCACTTGTACCCTCGGTTGTTGCTCCTTGTTCTTCCTTTTGTTCCTCCCCTTGGTCGAAGGAGCTGCCTCGCCCGCAAGCTCCTCGGCTTCTGCTTCTTCTTGATCTTCTTCTTCCCCTCGCCTCTATCTTAGAAGGTCTTGGCCGGGCTTGAGGACTCTTTAGATGTGTCTCGAGTCGCCTTGGTCCCGAGCTACCTTAGACCGTTTCTCCTGGAGGAGCTCTATCGGCTCCCTCTCGCTCCTTCACCAAGGCCTTCATAGATCGAAAGAAAATCCGAAATGACCGAAGTATGTCCTTGAATTCCAAGGACACAGAGCTAATTTTGTCCATGAAGGCGGAGGACAAAATGGAAGTAAGAGACTTAGAAGCATCCGAGGTGGAAGCACCACCAGGTGGGGCAGGAAGAGAAAGTGGGGCATCTTTTCGAGTCCGAGGCAAAGAAGTTGGCCTCAACTCGAGCTGTGTACCTAGATACCAGGTTGGGTCTCCTAATATCCATACCCCTGAAGTTCCTTTTTGCCGACAACAACGGCAGCCTCGTAAACAGCGTTTGGATCCGAGGGAAGAGGAACTTTGAATTGTTTGAAAACAAGGGTGAAAAAGCACCGAAAGGAAGAGGGGTGTTCTTCTTGTTTTGGAGTTGAGCCGGCACAGTCGCCATTTGCTCAATGATGGAGGGAGAGAGGTGAAGGTTTGCTCTGGGAGAGTCTCGAGTCACCCTAGAGGGGGTGAATAGGGTGATGGAAAAATCTTTGCGAAAACACACACTTTTGTGCGAAAAGTGACCAAGACAGAATCCGAGTCTAAACACGGGGTCGAAAAGATTGGACTCGAAGGCAATGAATCGAAGAAGCGGGAGCACTAAAGTTGTCCGAGTCTAGAATGAACTCGGAAAGAGAACACGTAAATATTTACGTGGAAACCCTCCCGGGGCGTAAAACCACGGCCCGTGTCAATCCGGACACGAAGTCAAATCCACTATTTTGAGTCCACAAAATACCGTGAACTTGACGTAACCCGAGTTGCTCCCTTAGACAACTCTATACGGATTTTCCTAGACTCGAAGTTACCTTATCTCGATCTAGTACTTCCTAGCTGAGATAACCCTTACAGCTAGGGACAAATAAGCCGAGTTAACCTTTACAGCTTAGTCAAGGGACCTTACAAAGAATGTAAGAAGTGTTTGTAACGAAGTACAAGACCTTACAACTCGAAAGTAATGAATTACGAGTGGGAGTTGTAAGTTGAAGATTGAGAGTAAAAATACAATAACTTTGAACAAGTAAGTGTATAGACAATATGTTCTCGCTACCTTCAAGTCTTGTGAAGTGGCTTCTTCTTATAGATAAGACCAGGCAGAGTAGCCGTTATTTCCATCTCGTCGACCGAGAGTCCTCTCGTGACCGTTGAGAAAGGCTTTCGAGTCACTCGTAAAGTATCCGTTGAAATATGACCGTTGGACAACGGTTTAACTCTCTTGAAGTCCCAAAACCATCGGTTGTGTCTTGAAAACCGAGGTGAAAACCACCGTTAGGCTTGGCGTTCAGCTTTTCCGGATATTGAAGCGCACGTGCCTTCGACACAATCTTCCGAGACTAAAGCGGGGAAGGTGAAAAGCCATATCTCGCTGGTGATTTGACGTTCGAGCTCGGCTACTTTTGTAGTTTTGAAAAGATATCCTCGATTGAATAACCTACAAAAGTAAAACAACTTTGGTTCTCAAAGTATAAAATACTTTGGTCCAAGGTTAGACACGAGATAACAAAATAATCTTGAGAAATTACGCAATTGATTATCCGAGTCGAAAGGAAATGGAATATTCCGAGTCTAATATCCATGATACTCGGAATTCCATATGACTTAGTCTAAAGAAAAGAAACACGTTCTACAGAGAAATATCAAAGTGAGAAAGAACTTGATATAGACTAAGCATGAAATGAACTATGAATGCCGACTATGCAAACGATATAGTAAATAATCACAAGTCGATTCCGAGTGAGAAAGGACTCGGAATAAAGAACAACTTTTCGAGTCGCTAACAAAAAACGATTAAAGAGATATGTGAAGGCCGAATCGCATAGGAAGGATACTATTTAATTCAAGTATGTTTCTAAGACACGAGAGAATGCCTTGGAATCAAAACTCTATATGAATGACATCGTTATACCCGATTCCTTTTGCATGACTCGTAAAGATATAGAGCAGTGTCCGAGTCTTCAAGAGGTCTACTTCGTAGCCCTCGAGAATGTCAAAGAGAGCTTTGAGGTGTTTGGAGTTGGGATTCTCTTTGCTAGAGTGCTAAGAGAAGAAGCTTCTCATCGGCAGGAAGCACGTAAGACGTGCTTCGACCTTAGCTGAGTCACGGAAAAATTTTTACGTGACCCGGGGAACTCTTTGGCATACTTTTCAAAGAAGTCGTCAAGCAACATCAGTGAAAGGAATTGGATTGCTATTCAAGAAGAGAGAAGAGACCTTGAACAGATGATGGAGAAGAGAGGTGTTAATGCAAACCGTGATGTTCTGAACCCCGGAGGTTAGAACACCTTCGTAGCCGGTGAGATGAGTGTAAAACTCATATACGAGTTCGGTGTATATGAACTCGCCGAAACACAGAAAATTATACACCCCGTTGATTGGATGTAAGGCAATCACGAAAATTTGGTGGTTGGGAAGAACTTATCATCCAGACGCGAAGATGTCGGGTGACAATAGGTTTAGAATTTGAAGGGCCTTCTTGGCTTTTGTGCGGGGCTTCTTTGTAGAGGAGCCAAGAAAGTCGAGGTGAGAACCTCTTTTTGTCATCTTTGAAGAAAAAGAGAGAGTAGGAAGGCTTGAGAAGGATGAGGAAAGAAGAACTCGAAGAGAGTAAGAGAGAAAAAGTAAAAGAGTAGAAGAAAGAGTTGAGAGCAAATGAGCTTACTTGAGATGATCTTCACGAAGCTTGAAATAACCAGAAATCGTTGTAGACGCAGAAAGCTTGTGCGCGAAGTTTGGATTTCGAGAGAGAAAGTAAGTGAAAAGTAAAGTAACGAAATGAAGGAGAATAGTCGCTATTTATAGGAAAATAATCGTCCTTTAATATCCGTTCCGACTCGGCTCTTTCAATAGTCACCTCAGACCGGTGTGACGGTTCTCTTCTTCAACGGTTAGAATTCTAGCGGTTGCCTTCCAACGGCTAGTTGTCCGATCACGGCACGCGAGAGAGAGAAAAGATTTTGAAAATAAATTATGAAATTCTCCACTCATCTAGAGATGATTTCGGAAGATTGATGTCCATTTTTCTCAACGTCCGAGTCCGACTCAGCTCGGTTTCGAGTGACTCAAAACCGGAAGCAAATAATAACTATCGGCTTAGTATCACTAAGTCAACCGAATTGATGGTTACTAAAGGATTCTAAACACATAACACATAATCTTGCAAAGAAGTTTTCATATAGAAAGCACATAATTATGCATTTAACATACCAGGCTCATTCCTAATAAAACAAAATTGATCCTCACTAAGAGACTTAGTAAAGATATCAGCTAGTTGAAGATTAGTAGGAATGAAATTTAGTTCAATATCACCTTTCTCATAATGGTCTCTTAAGAAATGATACCTAACCTCAATATGCTTTGTCTTTGAGTGCTGAACTGGATTTTTGGTGATGCTAATCGCACTCGATTATCGCACTTGATTGGAATTGATTTGAAAGTAAGTCCAAGATCTCTCAAGTGTTGCTTTATCCATAAGATCCGAGCGTAGCATGCTCCAACTGCAATATACTTAGCCTCGGTAGTTGATAGAGCTACTGAGTTTTGCTTCTTTGAGAGCCAAGATATTAAGGATTGACCTAGAAATTGGCAAGCTCCTAAAGTGCTCTTTCTATCAACTTTGTATCCAGCGTAATCAGCATCCGAGTATCCAGTGAGAGTCGGTTCCGAGTCTCTTGAGTACCACGAACCTAAATTCCGAGTCTCCGCAAGATATCTAAATATTCTCATCACCGCAGTGAGATGTAATTCTTTGGGATTAGCTTGAAATCTTGCACATAGACATACACTAAACATTATGTCCGGTCTACTTGAAGTAAGATATAGCAAAGATCCAATCATACCTCGATAGAGTTTCCGGTCTATTGCTTTACCTTTCTCATCCGAGTCAAGTTTTATGCTGCTCGCTCATAGGTGTAGCTACGTGCTTTGCATCTTGGAGTTTATATTTTTCAGCAGCTCCTTCGTGTACTTTGATTGATGGACATAGATTCCATATTTGTCTTGCTTGATTTATAGACCAAGGAAAAAATTGAGTTCTCCCATCATACTCATTTGAAATTCTCGACTCATTAACTCGGAAGAGTCTTGACACGGAATTTCATTAGTAGCTCCAAAAATTATATCATCAACATAAATCTCAGCGATAAGGAAATCATTCCCCTTGGTTTTTATAAAGAGAGTCTTGTCGATCCGACCTCTTCTAAAATCATTTTGAACCAAGAAATTGCTTAGTCTTTTGTACCAAACTCCGGGAGCTTGTTTAAGACCATAAAGAGCTTTTTGAAGTTTGAAAACATGATTTGGAAATTCCGAGTTTTCAAAACCAGGAGGTTGCTCAAACATAGACTTCCTCTTCAATAAAACCATTGAGAAAGGCACACTTAACATCCATTTGATATAACTTGATATTCATGCCGGATGCAAATGGCAACAGGATTCTAATGGCTTCAATTCCGCAACAAGTGTAGAGGTTTCCCCACAATCAATCCCTTCTTCCTGATTGTAACCTTGAGCCATAAGTCTAGCCTTGTTTCGACTACCAACCCACCTTCATCCAGTTTGTTCTTGAAAACCCATTTGGTTCCTATGACTGGGTGGTCGAAGGTCATTTGGTCGGAGTCCGGACTTGGTTTCTTTCGAATTGATTGAGTTCCTCTTGCATGGCCTCTACCCATTCAGGTTCATTTAGGGCCTCTAGTGCATTTTGGGTTCGATTAATGAAATGAATGCAGTGAATGCACATAGATTCCGAAGAGACAAACGAGTTCTTACCCCACTCGTTGATATCGGATAATATGTTTTCTAGTGGATGACTAGAAGCATACTTGAATGCTCTACCTCTTCTCTAATTCACGAGATCCGTAGGCTGAACCGCTTGATCTTCGAAGCTTGTCTCGAGTGATCTTCTTTATCAGATTATTCTTTAACATTCCGAGGAGGCTCTTGAGTTGTCTCATTCGAGTCACTTCGTTCGAGTGACTTCATTTTGAGTTGGTTGGGTTTGATTCCTAATAGGCTCGCTTTTGTCAAGGTCATCATCTCTGCTAAGCTTCAAATCCAAGAATGATGACTCACTGGGTTTTTCCTGTTTAATCTCATCAAACACAACGTGGATGCTTTCTTCCACTTTGTTAGTTCTCTTATTGAAAATGCGATAAGCTTTACTATGAGATGAATAACCCAGAAAAATACCTTCATCTCACCGAGCATCAAACTTGGTCGAGTGATCCTTACCGTTGTTGTGAACAAAACGCTTACATCCAAAGGGTTTGAAGTAGGAAATATTGGGTTTCTTCCCTTTGTAGAGCTCATAAGGTGTTTTCTTCAGAATGGATCCGATAAGGCATCTGTTCAACATGTAGTTAGGTCGTGTTGATCGCCTCGGCCCGTAAATAGTCGGGTAGATTATGCTCAATCATCATTGTCCTAGCTATTTCTTCAAGAGTCATGTTATTTCTCTCCACTACTCCATTCTGTTGAGGAGTTCTTGGTGTTGAGAAGTTGTGAGAGATACCATTTTTGTCGTAAAACTATGAGAATTCCGAGTAGTCGAACTCCCTTCCATGGTCGGTTCGAATTCTCCGGATCTAAGTTTGAGACTCAACTTGGATTTTTTGTAGAGCATACTGAACTCCTTGAATGCTTCATTTTTATGCTTGAGAAAACACACTCAGGTAAATCGTGAATAATCATCAATAATAACGAGTACATATGATTTACTTCCGAGGCTCTTAACAGGGATTTCACCACATAAGTCCATATGTAGCAGTTTAAGCACTTTCGATGTGGAAACTGTCTTCAGGGATTTGAATAATGATCTCGACTTGTTTCCCTCTTGTGCAAGCTTCACAAACTTTGTCTTTCTTGAAAGCACAATTGGGCAATCCTCCGACTAAACCATGAGATGCCAATTTCTTAATAGTATGCATGCTAACATGGCCTAATCTACGATGCCATTTCCATGAGTTATCATGAAGTGATGCTTTTAAACAAGTTAGATTTTGACTAGGGTCGAGACAGGAATAATGTAAGTGTTACCCGATCTCTTACCCGAGAGTTTGATCTCCTTGGTAGTGTCATCGGAAATGTAACATTCGGTTTGAGTGAATCTTACCTCTTGACCTTTATCACATAATTGAGAGATGCTGAGCAGATTGTACTTTAATCCTTTGACAAGGTAAACTGGGCTGACCAGATTGCTTCCCTTTCCAATCTTGCCTATCCTAATTATCTTGCCTTTGCTTGTCATCTCCAAATGTGACTTTTCCTCCTTTGTACTCTTCTAACTCATAAAAGAGTCCCGAGTCTCCTAACATGTGGCGTGAGCATCCATTGTCAAGGTACCAGTGTCCTTTTGATCTTTTACGAGTAACCTGCAAAACAGAGACAAACTAACCCTTCTCACTTGCTCTATCGAACCCATTAACACTCTTTACTTGTGGTCCTTTTCGAGGAAGAAGGTTTTTCGAACCCAGATTTGAATTACTTTGGGTTTAGTCCGATTTTGAGTCTTCCGTTTAGAAAATTGAGTCCGTGTCTCTTTTTCTTGAAAAGCTTTCCTTTTGAAAACTGGAGGAAATGGTTTTCTCTTGTAAACTGATCCGGGCTAAGTCCTTTTTCCTTTCTTATGAATAGGACCATGCTCACCTTTCCTGAACTTTACAGTTCCGGAATCATTCTTGAAAAGTTCGAGTAGGAATTTGATTCGTCTTCTCTGTTAAAACCAAGACCCTATTTTTCGAAGGAGACACATTGATATCCCAAGAGCATGTCAAGGTTTTTCGACCTTGAGTAAACTTTAAAACAAGATCTTGAGATGCATTGAGCTTTTGCTTTAGCTGCTCATTCTCTCTTCGAGTAACTCGGACTCGGTCTCATTGATTTGAGCACTAGTCTTGAGTTCTTAGAGTGTGAGTCTCAGCTTTTCCAACTCATTTTTAAAGAAATGCTCTCGGAGGAAATTGACTCAAGTTGTTAGTGAGAACAATCAGAATTTGACTTTTCTTCCAAAGTGAAAATATACTTAGCCAAATCGGCTTTAGAGAATTTGAGAAAGTACTCAATTACCTCTTGAGGATTAGCTTCCTCATTGTTTGATAGATCCGAGTCCGATTCGCTTTCGCTTCGAGTCGAAAGTGCCATCGGACACTTTGAGTCATCCGAGTCCTCGTCATCTTCGATGAGTCCTCGTCACTCCATGTGGCCATCACAGCCTTTTTCTTCTTTTCGTCCCGTTTTCTCTTTGGACAGTCTTTGACTATGTGTTCCTTGTTGCCACATTCAAACCATCCGAGTTCTTAGTCAAAGATAACTTTGAAGGAGAAGAGTATTTACCTTTTCTATCCTTCTTGTCTTTCTTATAGAACTCTTCTTTTGGCTTCTTATCCCATCTCTTGTGCTTCATCAATCTCTTGAAGCCTCTAGCAATAAGTGCCATGGGATCTTCTTCCGAGTCGGAGGAACTCAAATCTTCTTCTCCGGTTTCGAGGCTTTCGGTGCAATGTTCTTTTTGGTGCTGACCTCTCGCATCCTCTTCCTCTAGGCGGATCTCTTGGGGAGAATCTTCCCAATGAGTTCATCCGGCTTCGGTAGAGATAAGTTCGAGCCTCTTCGATAGCTATCACCTTGGGACCCTATCTTTTCTTGGGTAGGCTTCTAAGTATTTTTCCGCACATTTCTTCGTGGGAGATCTTTTTGCCCGAGAGATTTGAGATTATTAGTAATC
Source organism: Talinum fruticosum (assembly GCA_021018815.1). Lineage (NCBI taxonomy): Eukaryota > Viridiplantae > Streptophyta > Magnoliopsida > Caryophyllales > Talinaceae > Talinum > Talinum fruticosum. Next base: position 1,171,288 of record JAITYX010000107.1, read on the forward strand.
TCTGTAAGTCGAATGAACATTTGAGTTATGTTTTCTTCGGCTCCATCTTGAACAGCTCATATTTATGAAGATATTGGCTTATCTTCGCTTGTCCGACCTGGCTTGTACCTTCATAAGTGTTGACCGAGTGTCCCACACTTCTTTGGCCGTGTCACGAGCAGACACTCGGTTGTATTCTTCCGAGCTGATGGCGCACATAAGAATGTTCATAGCCTTGAAGTTCTTTCGAACTTTTCAGCTTCATCACTGTGAACATAGCCTTTGTTTTGGGCACGATGCTTGTTTCTTCTGTCTTCATGGGAATGTAGTTTCCTTGTTGTATCATGTTCTAGACATCTTCATCATGATCCAGGAGGAAACATTCCATGAGTTTCTTTCGGTGCACGAAGTTGGATCCTTTGAACTTTTGTGGTCTGCTAGAAGATCTTCCTTCATCAAACTCTCCGTTGTTCCGAGCCATTTGATCTTTAGACCTTTGGACGGTTAGATCCTTTTACGAAAGGCTAGGTTCGATACCAATTGAAGGTTTGCTCAAGGAGAGGCTAAGTCACCCTAGAGGTGGGTGAATAGGGTGATGATGAAATTGGCTTGAAATTTAAAATAGATATGACTCTAAAGAGAGTGAATATCAATGATGAACTTCGAAAATGAACTAACTCGTAATTCAGAGATGATTGAAGAAATAGATTAAGCGAGTTCGAAAGCTGTCTAAGTCTAGAATGTACTCGGAAAAGTAATAACTCGAAAGTACGTGGAAACCCTCCTGGGCGAGAAAACCACGGACCATGTTAATCCAAGCACGAAGTCAAATCCACTATTTTGAGTCCACAAAATACAGTAGACTAAATCAACCCGAGTTGCTCCCTTAGACAACTCCTTACAAGTTTTTCCTAGACTTAGAAATTCCCTTATCCGATCTAGTACTTCCTAGCTGAGATAACCCTTACAGCTAGGGACAACTAAGCTGAGTTAACCCTTACAGCTCGGTCAAGGGACCTTACTTAGAGAGTAAGAAAGAAAATGTTTGTAATCGAGTACAAGACCTTACAACTCGAAAGTTATGAAAAACGAATTGCGAGTTGTAAGTAAAAGATTGAGAATGAATACAACTACTTTTGATCAAGTATGTGTATTAACAATAGATTCGGCAATATTCAAGTCTTGAGAGTTGGCTTCTATTTATAGATGACCAAGCGACTTAGCCGTTGTGTCCATCTTCTGATTGGAAGTTCCTTTATAACCGTTGTAAAGGATTTTCCGAGTCACTCGGAAAATATTCGTTGAAATATGAGTTAGACAATAGCTCATGACTCCCTTGGAAGTGCTAGGTCGGAGGTAGAAAAAGTCTTGTCTGCTGGTGATTTGACGTTTGAAGCTAGGTTACTTTTGTATTTCAAATTTAGAATAGCCTTGTTTGAATCACCTACAAAAGTAAATCAATTTGGTTCTCAATGTATAAAATACTTTGGTCCAAGATTAGATACGGATAATGACATAATTAAGATAATTAAATTATTGATTATCCGGGTCGGAAAAGGAATGGAATTTTACGAGTCTAATATTCATAATACTCAAAATTCCATCCGAGTCGAGTCTAAAAGAGAATCAAGTTAACTAAAGAATATCGGAGGAAATAAACTCAATCTAGGCCGAGCATGAATTCAAACTAAGATGCCGAGTTAGAGCGCGAAAAGATAGTGTTTGAATCATGTGATATTTTCTTAGTGTTGAGTGACTCGGAACCGAGTGAAACATGGTGAGTGCATATATGCTTTCGAGTCATACGGAGTCATGTGTAAATGCATGAGATAATTTCTATAACACTTAGAGAAAATACCATATCACTTAGAAAAGTTTCTAAAGCACAGGGAATGACTTGGAATCAAAACTTTATAAGTGAGAAAGTCTTATACCGAATTCCCTTGATAGAACTCGAAAGGTGAGATGTAAAGTTTGAGTCTTCATAGATAATATAAGGGAATTTATGAGTATAAGAAACACTTGTAGTCAAATTGTCGAAGGGAACAATTTTGTATAGAGTCGATGTTTGTATTTGGTGGATTCAAAATAATGAATTTGACTTAGTGCTTAGATTTTCACTGTCCAGTGGTTTTCAGCCATAGGAGGGTGTCCATGTATATTTTGTGTTCTATCTATTTCTCGGTCTAATCTAGACTCGGAATTACATTCTAAAACTTTGTTGAGGAGAATAATTTGTTAATTCAAAAAAATCTTAAATCATCTGATTTATCCCCCTCTAGGGTGACTTAACCTCTTAAAGAGCAAACCTTCTGTTGGAATCGAGCCTAACCTTTCAAAAGGATCTCACAATCCAAAGTTCTAAAGATCAAATGGCTCGGAATAATAGAGAATTCGATGAAGGAAGATTGTTCACCGGACCACCCGAGTTCAAAGGTTCAAACTTCGCACACTTGGAAGAAGATGACGGAGTGCTTCATCTAGGACTTGTGAGTAGGAGGTCCGGAACATCATCCAACATGGGAAAATCACTCCCATGAAGATGGAAGGAATAAGATTTGTACCCAAGGTGAAGTCCGAGTTCACCACTAAAGACAATGAGAAGTACAACAAGCAAGAACTATAAGGTCATGAACACTCGATATATGCTATCCACTCAAAAGAATACAAAAGAGTGTATGCCTATGATATAGTCGAAGAAGTATGGGATACACTGGTCAACACTTACAAAGGAGCTAGTCAAGCCAAGCAAGCAAAAATGAGTGAGTTTCTCCACAAGTATGAGCTATTCAAAATGGAACCTGCCGAGAACATCACTCAAATGTACATCCATTTCACTGAGATTGTTAACAATCTCAAGTCTTTTGGAAGAAAGATCTCTCATGAAGAAGTTTTAAGAAAAATTTATGAGAAGTCTACCAAAGAGAAGATGGGTTCCCAAGGTGAGAACAATCGACAAAGCTCAAGATCTCTACGAATTGAAGTCGGATGAGCTCATTAGGAAATTACTCACTCATGAGCTGCACATAGAAGAAGAGGAAACTAAGTTTAGTACCAAAAGAAACATCACACTTAAGCCAAAGTCTTTGTATTCATACCCAATCTTCTTTTTATAACTCCCAACTTGTAATTCTTACTTTCTAAGTTGTAAAGTCTTATAGTCGATCACATACACTTTCTTACTTTACGAGTAAGGTCTCTTGACTAAGCCGTAAGGGTTAACTCAGCTTATTTGTCCCTAGCTGTAAAGGTTACCTCGGTTAGGAAGTAGTAGATCGGATAACGGAACTTCGAGTCTAGGAAAACTCTGTAAGGAATTGTTTAAGGGAGCGATTACGGTTGAATCGATCTGCTGTATTTTGTGCATTCAAAATAGTGGATTTGACTTGGTGCTTGTATTAGCACAAGCCGTGGTTTTCTACCCTAGGAGGGTTTCCAAGTATATCCGAGTTCATACTTTTATGAGTCCAATATAGGCTCGGATTGTCATGATTACTCTTTTCAAGCTTTAATCGTCCAAGTTTGTTAAAATTTTCTCATTGCCCTATTCGCCCCTCCTCTAGGGTGACTAAGACTCTCCAAGAGAAAACCGTCAATTGGTATAAGAGCCTAGCCTTTCATAAAGGATGTAACAATCCAAAGGTCTAAAGATCAAATAGCTCGGAACAACGAAGAGTTCGATGAAGGAAGATCTTCCAGTCGACCACCTAAGTTCAAAGGATCAAATTTCATGCACTTGGAACAAGCTAAAGGAATGCTTTCTATTGGACCACGACGAAGATGTATGGAACATCATACAAGAAGGCTATTACATTCCAATGAAGTTGGAAGATATAAGACGTATGCCTAAAGCAAAGTTCGAGTACACCACTGAAGAGGCGAGAAAAGTTCGAAAGAACTTTAAAGCAATGAACATTCCGATGTGCGCCATCGGCTTAGAAGAATACAAAAGAGTGTCGGTTGTGATGCGGCTAAAGATGTGTGGGACACTCTTGTCAACACATATGAAGGAACAAGCCAAGGAGAAAGAGGGATAGAAAGAATAAGAAGGCTATGATGGCAACATAGAGTGATGAAGACTCATCCGAAGGAGATGAAGACTCGAGATGACTTAAAGTGTCCGATGGCATCTGTCAAACTCGAAGCGGAAGCCGAGTCGAGTCCGACAACTCGGACACTCGAGGAGACAAATCCTCGGGAGGTAATAGAATACTTTCTTAAGTTACCCAAAGTTGATTTAGCTAAATATATTTACACTTTCGAAGAAAAGTCCAATTCTAATTCTTCTCAATTCAAAAATAACTTGAGTCTCTCAGCTCGAGAGCATTGGTTGCAAAAATGAATTGGAGGAGGAATTAATTCCCACTCGGACCTTTTAGAAAGGATTCCGAAGCTGTAAAGTTCGGGAAGGTTGAGCATGGTCCCATTCATAAGAATGAAAGGAGGACTGAGCCCATACCAGTCTACGGGAGAAAGCAATCTCCACATGTTAATAAAAGAAAAGATTTTCAAAAGAAAGAGACACGGACTCGGTTTTCTAAAAGGAAGACTCAAAATTAGACCAAACCCAAAGTAATCCAAATCTAGGTTCCCAAGAGTCTTCTTCCTCATAAAAGGACCATAGTAAAGGGAGTTACTTGGATTCGTTAGAGGATGTGAGAAGGGTTAGTGCATTTATGACTTGGAGGTAACTCGAGAAAAGACAAAAGGTCACTCGTACCTAGATAGTGGATGCTCATGCCACATGTCGGGAGATTCAAGACTTTTCTTTGAGTTAGAAAATTACAAGCAAGGCAAAGTCACTTTTGGAGATGATAGTAAGGGCAAGATAGTTGGAATAGGCCAGATTGGAAAAGGAGACAACCTGGTCGGCCCGATCTATCTTGTCAAGGGATTAAAGTACAATCTACTCAATATATGTTAACTATGTGACAAAGGTCGAGAGGTAAGATTCACTTAGACCAATTGCTATATTTCTTATACAACTACCAAAGGGACTAAGCTCTTAGGTAAGAGATCATGTTACACCTACACTATTCCTCATTCTTACCGTAGTCGGAATTTATCTAGTTTAAAAGCATCTCTGCATGATGATTCTTGGATATGGCATCGCAAACTAGGTTATGTTAGCGTGCACGGTATCAAAAAACTTGCATCTCATGGTTTAGTCGGAGGATTACCTAACTGTGCATTTAAGAAAGATAAAATTTGTGAAGCATACACAAAAGGTAAACAGATAAGATCATCTTTTAAATCTCTCAAAACTGTTTCCACATCCAAAGTCCTTGAAAATGTTGCATATGGATTTATGTGGTGAAATCCTTGTAAAGAGTCTCGGAGGTAAATCATATGTACTTGTAATTGTTGATGACTACTCACGATTTATGTTAAGCTTGTCGTACAGACAACAAATTAAACCACTACTTAAACTTATAATAAACAATATAGCAAGGGCAAGTAGGGATCGAATCCACGAGGAAAGATATAATAACATGCAAGTTTTAATCTAATTAAATTTACTACTCTTAAAAACAAAATAGAAAATATAAATTAAAATCAATAACTAAAATTCATAGAAAATTATCTAATAACTAAATAAATAATTTATACAGAATAATAAAACTACAATAACCCAGAAATATTTTTGTATATTTTTAGAATAATTAAAACAGAAAACTAAAGTAGAAAATAAACAAATTCTAAAACAGAAAATTAAATAAGTAAAATTCTGCACTAAAATAATTACGAAAATAAATACTAAAATTACCCAGAATAATAATACTAATTTTCTAAACCTAACCAGACCCTAAAAATATAAAAACAAAATTTAAAATCTAATTTACGAATTTATTTTATTAAAAACCTGCAGTAATTAAATTCAAGAATTAAATCTGAAAAAATATCAAATTATTTCCAAAAATTCTAAAATTTAATCACAGCAAACTAGGACTCTATCTAAACCCTAAAAGAAAATAAAACAAGAAAAATAACAAAAGAAACTATTTTAAAACTAATTTCTAACAAACTGACTCAAAAATAATAAACACTAACAGAAAATTAATTCTGAAAATTAAAATATATAAAGACTCAAAATTAAATTAAAATAAAATTACTAAAACTAACCTAAAATACTGATCTTTAGGGGGTAACGAAATTAATAATAAAAGACTATATATTTATAAATAAAAATTGACAAACTAAAGAAAATAACTAAAAAGCAAACAAATAATTATCAAAGATAACAAATTTATAAAAACACTTAGTATAATCTATATCCACCATGCAAATTATTATTTATCATTAACACACAAATTGATCTACCCATGAGCTAAACCGTAGAAGACAACCACTAGCGGATCTTCCCTGTTTTTCCTTAGTTATTAGTTTACTTAGGCCTAGCCCTAATATAAACCCTACTAATATTGATAACCCTAGCACTAGCACTAGAATTTAATCAAATTAGAGCATTAAGTATTAGAAAAACATCATCTAGCACCTAATAACCAATCTACTAGCAAATTGATTTAAGAAGGATCTATGATAATTTCCTAATTAAAAGAGATGGGTATGAGCCATCCATGATTAACTAGGGTGATACTTATGTCTAAAAGATCAAGCAATTACGTACTTAAACCCTCTAAACTATCACATGAATTTATATAAAACTAAATAGCGTGCACTCTAATTAATTAGACATAAATTCATAAACATTAAACACAAATTATCATAGAATCATGGATCAAATCAATAAGACAATAAAAATCAAAACTTTGTTTCAAAATAAGTAATTTAACATGGCTTCAATGAGATTATACTAAGTATAAGAAAAACTACTCACACATCATGTAATTTAAAACATGTAAACTAAATAAAACTAGCATCTTTAGTATTAATCTATCAATAAAAACTCAATCTTTTCTAATAAAAATTACAAAACTAAATTATACTACCGATATTAGTTTCTTTGACCGGGAAGATGAAGAAGATGATGATGGATGGTGGTGTTGGTGTGGGCTGGCAGCAGACAGCAGCAGCAAGCGAGGCGGCAGCAAGGTGCAGCTAGGAACAAGCGGCAGCGGCAGCAGCCGGAGGTGGCGGCAGTGGTGGCTGGGCGGCTGCATGCGGTGGTCGGCAGCAAGGTGCAGGCGGCAGCGAGTCACGAAGGGGTGTGGGCAGCAAGGGAAAGAGGTGGTGAGTGTGTGTGGGTCTAGGTCCCCTCTCCATGATGATAATAAGTAGTATATATAGGGTGAAAGAGTTAGGGTTTATTTCTCTTTCTTCTCTTCTAAGTTTCCCTTTTCTATTCCACTTAGGATTTCCTAAAATATAATATCCTAAAATAAATATTTTATTACATATTATATTTATGGACCGACTTCATATATTTTCTTGGATGCTTGTCGGTAGCTAAAAATCCACTTTTAACGACTTTTCTTCTCTTCCCCACTTTATTCGATAATTACCTATAAATAGACAAAATAGAATAAATTAGATAAAATAAACTATATAATATAAACTAAATAACTACTAAAAATACGTATAAAATACGACTTAACAATTTACATGGGTGTGTTTTCTTAAGCACAAAAATGAAGCTTTCAAAGAGTTCAAGAAGCTCAGCAGGAAAATTCAAGTTGAGTCTCGGATCGGAAGAATTCGAACCGACCATGGAAGGGAGTTCGATTACTCATAATTCACGAGTTCCGCAATAAGAATGGTATCTCCCACAACTTCTCAGCACCCTAAACTCCTCAATAGAATGGAGTAGTGGAAAGAAAGAGTAGAACTCTTGAAGAAATAGGAAAGACAATGATGATTGAACATCATTTGCCTTACTATTTTTGGGCTAAGGCGATCAACACAGACAAACTACACACCTGAACGGATGCCTCATCGGACCCATCTTAAAGAAAGCTCCATACGAGCTCTACAAGGGAAAGAAACCCAACATCTCATACTTGAAACCCTTCGGATGCAAGTGCTATGTTCACAATAATGGTAAGGATCGGTGACCAAGTTTGATGCTCGGTCAAATGAAGGTATTTTTCTTGGTTATTCTACTCACGAGTAAAGCATATCATATTATCAATAAAAGAACTAACAAAGTGGAAGAAAGCATCCACGTTGTTTTTGATGAGATTGACCGGGGAAAACCAAGTGAGTCAACATTCTCGAACCGAAACTCGGTTAATATGAAGAAGATCTTACTAAAGCCGAGCTCGGACGAGTCAAGGAAAAGCAAGTCGGAATTAGATAGCTCGGAATACCATGACTCGGACTAATGCAGTGCGGAGCCGGCTCGGAATGCGAGCGTCAATTAGATAAGCAAGCTGAATCGGATCGGATCACCGAAGATCAACCAATTCAACCTACAAATCTGGTGAACCGAGAGAATAGGTAGAGTATTCAAATATGCTTCGAGTCACCCACTCGAAAACATCTTATCCGACATCAACAGTGGAGTAAGAACTCGTTTTTCTTTGCAAAATCTAGGTGCATTCACTGCATTCATATCATTAACCGAACCTAGAAATGTACTTGCAGGCCCTTAATGAACTTGAATATGTAGAGGCCATGCAAGAGGAACTTAACCAATTAGATGAACTTAACCAATTAGATGAAGTTGCTAATGAGTTCTTTGAAAAGTATGCCAAAGAAGTCCCTCGATCACGCAAAAACTTTTACGTGAGTCGGATGAAGACCGAGGCTCGTCTTCTCAATTTCTTGCTGATGAGAACCTTCTTTTCTCATCATACTAGCAAAGAGAATTCTAATTCAAAGATTCCCAAGGTTTTATTTGACATTCTCGAGGGCTATGACGTAGACCGGTTCCCAGCCATTATCGAGCGAGATGGCCTCTGTACCAGCTCGCAGCCGAGAAATCCACTCCTCTCCCTTTCGGAGCTTTTCTCACCCTTATCTTTAAAAAATTGAAGGTCCCGCTCCCCTCAAATCCTAATGAAGTGTCTAAGGCTGCCATAGTAGTTGGCATAAAAGAGGTTCTTGGCTATGGATACCTAGAAACCTAACCGAGTATCCGGGTCCACGACTACGAACTCGGACTCCTCTCTCACTCCCTCCTCCAATAGGCAATGCACCCACCTCGGGTCCCCCTCTTCAAGCCACTATCACCTTGTCTACATCCTTGATAAACAAGCTCTCCTCTCGTGTCCGCTGATCTCCGGGACACTCTCCGCTCTTTCAAACTAGTTCTTCGGAACATGTCTATGAACCAAAAACAGCCTAATCTCAAATTCGAGAGCAACAAGATGTGCTTCTTGAAATGAAAAATTTGGTAAAGGAGCAACAGGAGATGATCGAGCTCCTCCAAGAGAGGCGATCTAAAGGCTGCTTAGGACCCGGACAGCTCGGACATGTCCGAGTAATCCTCGAGCCCTGCCAAGTCTCCATCCGGAGAGGCAGTGAAGAAGAAGAGGAGGCTGCGACTCAAGTAACTCCTTCGAGGAGAAGGAGGATGAAGAGAAGGAAGAAGAGAAAGAGGAAGAAGGAGAAATGCGGGACGAAGCCGAGGGATAAGGTGCTCCCGCTCCTGAAACGAAGCCGATAAGATCCGACAGAGCACTTTGAGTGAGTCAAAGACCTTGCTGATGTTGGACGGTCGGCGGCAGTCAAGCCGGAGGAAGCACCTCCTTCCGCAACGCTCCAAGAGGATGAGCCTCTGGACATTCTTGTTCATCAACTCACACCGATGTTTCGAGTCACTCGGACACTACTTAGTTTTATCGCATGTTCAAACAATCTCTCTAACACTTTTAATCTAAGCTTTGACTTCATATTCGAGGTCAAGTGAATTACAGTGTTAATTCATCTTTCTAAGTCGGGATGTTTGTTCAAGAATTATTTGTCTAGATCAAGTACTTATACTATGATATTTTCCTTATAACTTGATCTTTCCTAAGACTGACTACGATGGATTCCGAGTGTGTAATGAATATTAGACTCGGAAAAATCTACTCCTCTAGGCCCGAGATAATTTTGCACTTAATTATCTTAATTGAATTATTATATGTGCCTAATCTTGGACCAAAGTATTTTATACTTTGAGAACCAAAATTGTTTACTATTGTAGGTTATCTAAACGTGGTTATCCTATTTTTGAATTACAAAAGTAACCGGCTTCAAGTCTGTCAATCACCAGCAGCCACGGCTTTTCTACTTCGAACAAGGCTCGGACGCCGTGTCGGGGTTGTCTGTTTCCAAACCCGAAAATCTTCAACGCTAAGCTCAACGGTGGTTTCCACCTTACTTTTCGAAGAAAGTCACAATGGCAAATTTGCTTGGTCATCTATAAATAGAAGCCAACTATCAAGACTTGAAGATTGCTTGAGACTTGCTAGAATTATTGTCAATACACATTACTTAAGCCAAAGTTTTTGTATTCATACTTAATCTTCTATTTACAACTCCCAGCTTGTAATTCTTACTTTACGAGTTGTAAAGTCTTGTAATCATTTACATACTCCTTCTTACTTACTGAGTAAGATCCCTTAACCGAGCTGTAAGGGTTAACTCACTCGGTTGTGCTGTAGTTGTAAAGGTTACCTCGGTTAGGAAGTACTAGATCAAATAAGGGAATTTCTAAGTTTAGGAAAACTCGTAAGGAATTGTTTAAGGGAGCAGTTCTTGTTGACTCAATCTGCTATATTTTGTGGATTTAAAATAGTGGATTTGACTTGGTGCTTCGATTAGCATTTGCCGTGGTCTTACGCCCCAGGAGGGTTTCCACGTATATCCGAGTTCACACTATTTTTAGTCCAATTTAGACTCGGATTGTCTTGATTATTGTCTTCAAGCTTTAATCTTTTAAGTTTGTTAAAATTTCCTCATCACCCTATTCACCCCCTCTAGGGTGACTAAGACTCTCTAAGAGCGAACCTTCAAATGTCAAAAGTGTTGTTCTAATGGTTTCATTCAAGAGGAAGTCTATGTTGAGCAACCCCTTGATTTGAAGACTCGGAATTTCCAAATCATGTTTTCAAATTGCAAAAGCAACTTTATGGTCTTAAACAAGCTTCTAGAGCTTGGTATGAAAGACTAAGTAGTTTCTTCGTTGAGAATGATTTCAAAAGAGGTCAGATTGGCAAAACTCTTTTCATAAAAACCAAGGGGAAAGATTTCCTTATTGCTTAGATTTATGTTAATGATATTATTTTTGGAGCTACTAATGAAAATCTCTGTCGAGAATTTTCCGAGATGATGAGATAGGAGTTCCAAATGAGCATGATGGGAGAGCTCAATTTCTTTCTTGGTCAACAAATCAGACAAGATAAAGATGGCATCTATGTTCATCAATCTAAGTATACCAAGGAGTTGTTGAAGAAGTACGAGACTTCGAGATGTGAAACATGTAATAACACCCATGAGTAGCAGTTTTAAAGTAGACTCAAATGAAAAAGGTAAAGTAGTAGATCGAAACTATATAGAGCTATCATTGGATCTCTACTATATCTCACATCCAATAGGACAGACATTATGTTTAGTGTATGTCCGTGTCCAAGATTTCAAGCGAATCCAAAATAATCACATCTCACTACGGTGAAGAGAATATTCGAGATATCTTACGAGGCACTTAGAATCTTAGTCTATGGTTTTTCGGAGACTCAAACCGACCCTCACCTGGATACTCAAATTCGACTATGCTGGTTACAAGGTTGATAGAAAGAGCACATCAAGAACATGATAGTTTTTGGTCAATCCCTTATATCTTGGCACTCAAAGAAGCATAACTCGGTTGCGTTATCAACTATCGAAGCCGAGTACATTGTAGGCTGGAGCATGTTGTGCTTAGATTCTATGGACCAAGCAACACTTGAAGGATCTTAGACTTTCATTCAAATCTATCCCAATCAAGTGTAATAATCGAGTGCAATCAGCATCACTAAGAATCTAGTCCAAGCACTCTAACACAAAGTACATCGAGGGCAGATATCATTTTCCGAGAGACCATTCTCGAAAGGTGATATTAAACTTGAATTCATTCCTACGAAATTTCGGTTAGTTGATATTTTCACTAAGCTACTTAGTGAGAATCGGTTTTGTTTTATTAGGAATGAGCTCAGTGCGGGTTTGCTCTTAGGGAGTCTTAGTCACCCTAGAGGGGGTGAATAGGGTGATGAGGAAATTTTAACAAACTTAGAGAATTTAAGCTTGAAAGGAATGAACAAGATAATCTATGTCTAGATTGGACACGAGAAAAGTGTAAACTCACGGATATGTGGAAACCTCCTGGACTAGAAACCCACGGCCGGTGCTAGCCCAAGCACCAAGTCAAATCCATTATTTTGAATCCACAAAATACGACAGATCGACTCAACCAGAATTTCTCGCTTAACTAATTCCTTATAGAGTTTTTCCTAGACTACGAAATTCCCTTATCCGGTTTAGTACTTCCTAACTGAGGTAACCTTTATAGCTAGGGACAAGTGAGCTAAGTTAACCCTTACAACTCAGTCAAGGGACATTACTCGGAAAGTAAGAAGAGTATGCAACCGATTACAAGACTTTAAAACTCGGAAAGTATGAATTACAAGCTAGGACTTGTAAATAGAAGATTGAATATGAATAGAATGACTTTTGCCTTAAGGAATGTGTTTCAACAATAATTCCAGTAATCTTCAAGTCTTGAGAGGTGGCTTTTATTTATAGATGACCAAGCATATTAGCGGTTGTGACTAATTTACGAACGAAGTCCTTCGTACCGTTGTAACGGTTCTTCCGAGTAGCTCAGGAAAGATCTATTGGGATGTGTATGTTGTGCAAAAGCTCTTGGCTCCAAAAGGTGTTCCAGTCAGCTGGTGATGTCCGAAAATTAACGTGGAAACCAGCGTTGAGCTTAGCGTTGAAATTTTCCGGTTTGGAAACAGAACAACCACGACATAGCAATGGAGACTTGTTTAGAAGTAGAAAACCCTTGTCTGCTGGTGAATAACAGCTTGAAGCTGGTTACTTTTGTAATTCAAAACGGAGATAACCTCGTTTAGATAACCTACAAAAGTAAAAATTTTGGTTCTCAAAGTATAAAATACTTTGCTACAAGATTAGGCATAAGTGATTATTTAATTAAGATAATTAAGTGCGTAATTATCTCGAGGCCTACAAGAGTGGAATTTTCGGAGTCTAATATTCATTGTCCTCAAATTCCATTAGAGTCGATCCTAAGAAAGATCAATTTATAAGAGTGAAAACATCGAGTATAAGAACCGATTCTCAAACAAACAAACTGATTTAGAAAGATGAATTAACACTATAATTCACATTACTTCAAAATATGCGGTCGAGCCTCGATAAAAATTGTCCGAGATATTATTCGAGCATGCGATAAATCGAGTGATGTCCGAGTGACTCGAAACATCAATGTGAGAAGATAGACAAGAATGTGTGTTATGAGTCGATCGAATCGAATGAAAACTTATGCGGGAGTGTCTATAACACTCGGAATGACTTGTAATCAAAACTTAGGAGGGATGAGGTTTGTACCGAGTCTTTGGGTAGTACTCGGAATGGTCTAGATTCGAGTGTGAGTCTTCAATCTCCCCTTTTTTACTAAAGCCATTCCATACTCGAGATAGAAACTTTGTTAGTAAGATTATCGGGAGTTTTCATTCTTACTCGATAAAATATATCGGAATACAAAGTACTCAATGAAGTGATTCATACTTAGAGCATTTATGTGAATATCTCACATAGCTAAGAATATAAACATTTATATCGAGCCGAGAGAAAAAAATGTTAACATATATATCGGAGCAAACATAAATAATAAGAGTGAACTCGAAATAATTGTGCTCTAAAAGAAAAACTTCATTCATTTATACACAAAACAAAAAAAAATACAAGAAAAGAGGGTGAGAAAACTCCCCTAAACAAGACAACAATTTTTTCTAGTATTTTCCCCTTGCCTTTCAGCAAAAAAAAAACAAAAACAAGAAAGAACGTATCAAGTTGATACAATTGATGTCCGGACAAAAGAGAAAATAAAATAACGATGAAAGAAAACAATTAAGATGGTGGAGCAGGGGCGGCTCGTGTTGAGGCGGATGAGCGGGTAGTGTGGCGGCGCCGATAAGCCTAGGAGGACGTGGAAGATCCGGGCAACACTAGAATCTCCGGTAGTGGCTCGGCTTTAAGTGGCTAACCTAGAACTAAGTCGTCCGGAGGCTCATCCTCTTGGGAAGCCACAGTGGAGGGTGCTTCTTCTAGCTTGACCTCTATGGACTCGTCCAACGTCTACGGGGTCTTTCGAGTCACTCGGATTACTATCCGAGCTAATCGGTTTAGGTTGAGGAATGGCAGCACCTTGTCCCTCGGCTTCTTCCTACTTCTCTCCTTCTTCTTCCTTCTCCTCTTTCTTCTCTTCCTCCTTCTCCTTATAAAGAGCTGCTTCAGCCGCGAGTTCCTCTTCTTCTTCTTCTACCTCACCTGGATGGAGACTTGCTAAGGCTCAAGGACTCCATAGACATGTCCGAGTCGTCCGGGTCTTGAGTAGCCTTCGTCGGCCTTTCTCAAAGGAGCTCAAGCTGCTCCTTTTGGTCCTTAACCATATTTTTCATTTCGAGGAGCACATCTTGTTGCTCTTGAATTTGAGATTGGGTCGTTTTCTAGTTCATGGTTATGTTCTAAAGGATAGTTTTGAAGGAGCGGAGAGTGTCCCGAATTTCCACCGACACGAAGTGAGCTTTTCTATCGAGCTTTAGACAAGGCAGCTATGACTTCAAGAGGAGGACTTGAGATGAAAGCATTGTCAGGTGGAGGAGGGAGTGAGAGGTGAGTCCGAGGCGGAGGGGAAGGGGATGGCGATGGGGGCATCAATTTTGACCCATGGACCCGGACACCAGTGCTGGGTTTCCTGGTACCCGTATCCAAGAAGCTCCTTTCGCCAACAACAATGGCAGCCTCGGACACTTCATTTGGGTCTAAGGGGAGGGGAACCTTGAATTGTTTGAAAACAAGGGTTAGAAGGGCTCCGAAGGGAAGAGGGGTGGATTTCTTTGACCGAGCTGGGACGGTGGTCATCCGCTCGATTAGGGCTAGAAAGAGGTCTACATCAGCCCTCAATGATATCGAATAAAGTTTTTAGAATCTTGGAGCTAGGATTCTCTTTGCTTGGAATGATGAGAGAAGAATGTTCTTGTAAGGAGGAAGCACATAAGTCCGGCCTCGGTCTTCATCCGAGTCACGAAAAATTCTTGCATGACTGAGGGACTTCCTTGGCATATTTTTCAAAGAACTCATTCGCAATCTCGTTGAAAGGGATGGGATTGCGGTTGAGAAAGATAGAAGAGACTTTCAAAAGACGATGGAGGAGAGAGAGATTTTAGGTTAATAAAGTAAAGAAAGTTATAGACTCCGAGTGGTTTTTATGTGCTTTAACCACGAAAGGTTTGTGGTTAGAAAGAACTTGTCATCCAACGTGAAATGTTAGGTGACTAGGATTTTGGAAGGGTTAGAAGGACCCTCTTAGGTTTGCTTGGTTTTAGGTTTCTTTGTTGCGGACCCTAGAAAGTCTTGAGCTTAACCTCTTTTAGGCATGGCTGAAATGTTTGAGGTGAAAGAGAGTAAACTCGAAGAAACGGTAGGGAGAGAGAAAGAGTTCCGAGAGCTTCGAGTGCGAGAGTAAGTGAGCGAGAGTTTAGGTTAATAGAGAGTAAAGTAGCGAAATGAAGGAAAAGGGATGCTATTTATAGCGAAAGGAATGTGCTTCGATATTCGTTCTAACATGAACCTCCAACGGTCACCTCAAACAGTGTGATGGTTCTGTCTCCAACAGTTAGAATTCTAGTGTCTTTCTCTCAACGGCTAGTTCGCCGATCAATGCGCACGGTAGAGAGAGAGAAAAGAGAAATTTTAAAACAAATTTCTGAAATTCTCCTCTAATCTAGAGATGATTTCGGAAGGTTGAAGTCTATTTTTCTCAAAAAAGAGTCCGACTAAGTAAGGTTTCTAAGTGACTCGTAAAGCGCAAACAAATAATAACTCCTAACTCGGTATCATTTGGTTAACTAAACCAATTGTTATTAAGACAAAGAAAGGAAACATGTAACACATAATCATGCAAGATAAATTCTCTTAGAAAACACATAATCATGCATTTATCATACGAATCTTATTCCTAATAAAACAAAACTTATCCTCACCAAGTTGCTTAGTGAAGATATCAGCCAACTGAAATTTTGTATGAATTAATTCAAGTTCAATATCACCTTTCTCAGAATGG